>CM035438.1:26784406-27384406 GCA_020310875.1 Ceratopteris richardii
CAGTAGCGATAGTCTGGGTCCTATACATGCAGTTACTAGGGCACAAGCCTTACAACAAGCTAAACTAGTTGAGAAATCAGAGCCAAGTGAATCAGGAGAGCCTAGTAAGAGAAAAACAAGAACATGGAAGGATACTAGGGAGAAATCCAATCGTAAGTGGACCAAAACGTTATCTGAACTAGAAGAAAGCCTGAAAAACGCAAAAACAAAAATAGAAGATATTGCCTCTCAAAGCTCCTTGCATGTCGAAACTCCATCCACACCACCTCATCCCCACCCACCAACCATTGTAAATAAACCACAACCAGGATCTTCTCTTGCAGATCCAACCCCAGATGGCTTGGACATGATGTTCACGGCATACCAGGATCGACTTCAAGAAGGGCCAACACCTGCAAACCTAGACAAGAGCTACCCTAGAGCAGATTTAGAGATTGAACGGACAAAAATGTGCATAAAAATGGTGGAGCTAGCTCAAGCTATGTTCGAGGCCAATCAATCTTTGAATCAGATGAATGCTATTACACCGTGTTTGCACTTCCAGGGCTTACTAGATAGATTAGAGTAGTTGGTAAATAAACCTCAAGTTTCTTTACCTCCACAGGCTCAACCACTCTTGAAAGAGGAAGCTCATCACCAAAGAAAGTCTATGTTTTTGACTCCATAGATGAGGGAGAACCTCTTTCAATTCAACAACACTCTCAAAAGTTCTTGCGGGAAATACAAGAAGAGAAATGGGCCAAGGAGGAGGATGTTTCCCTTCCTATTCATGAGATTGATGACCTTCATGAACAATTTCCACAAGACATTCCATCTCTTTATGGAGACCACGTAGAGCATCAAGGAGAAGAAAGGTCAGAATTCGAATCCAATTCTTTACAAGAGTTGCCACAATTCACAGGCCCATGGGAATCAGAATCTCTTGTTAAGGGCACATTGTATCACTTTGTATCTTGCTACCCTTTGGGCTATTCTAGAGTCGAGATTATATTTGTAAGGTTCATTTGGAGGGTTGAGAGAAAGTTGAGTGTGAAGAGCCTTTAAGGCCACACAAAATTGTATAAATATGGCTATTTCTAATCAAGAAATCCTCTCTTTTTGCATCGCCACTCTCATGGCTTTTGACATGTATCGTTTCTTGTTTCTTGTTTAGTTACAAATGTTTCTTGTTCTTGTCTAGGTTTGCGTGCTGAATAGTTCCCTTTATTTGCTGAACGTAGCTATGGCGACGACGCTCTCTTCTTCTTTCTCTCTCCTCTTCTGTTGCAGGGAGGTACAACACTCTCTGTTAACATTGGCGATCCTCCGTGGTGTTCCCAGAATCTCTGGTTGTTGATGCTCGTGGAGATGCCTCCTTTCTGCTCGCGTGCTGCCACATTGTATTTTCTAAGGCTGTAGGAGTTCTTGAATGATGAACTCTGCCAAGAGGACGGTACCCCGCCATGGTCAATCCCCTTTCTGTGTTGTGAAGCTCGGGTGTCAAAGTCTAATATGTGTGGCTGATCTGCTTTATTCATAGCCCAGTTACCGATAGCTGGACTATCTACAGCAATGAGCTCCTAAGGCCCGAGTCCTCCTGACTCGTGAGGAGTGACTTTCTTTGGTTGATCGATGAATCATGCACTTATCGCACCCGATCTCAATGCAATGCAGGATGATCTAGTTAATCGTCTTCTTCAAAGCTTGTAATTGAGAGGCTGGTGGCTAGCCTCGCCAGTGACGCCTGCTTTTTCAGTTCTGAAAAGTCATGGAGTTTTTGGGCCATGTTATTGGTTAGAAAGAGAGTTTGACAGCGGTAAATGAATGCATTGCGAAATGTGTACGTGAAGAGGATCATGTAGATAATGTTCTTTTGTAGATTTGAGAACGCTTTGGTCACTCAAAGCAGGTGATCTCACCCAGCAACCTTAAGAGCGAAATTGAACACGAAGAGAAGATCTTGGCTGAAGAGGAACCTTTGAACCATAGAAAGATGAGGCACATATCATAATAAACCTTTTTTCCAACCCGTTCTTAGCTCGCGGACTCCAATTCTGTGATCTTTAGATTTAATCCGACGGAGTGACTGCTCTTGATATCTAATGAAGTGGTGGGCACTGGGTTTGTGCACTTGGTTTAAGATTTTGTACGAGACTTGTCAATAGAACCCGTCGAATCTTCACTTAAAGAAATGGTGAAAAACCATCATGCTCGGCACAGCTGTAGGTTGAGCGAGATATCAGGTCTCCTCTAGGTTCCGTCTACCGCCACTGCTAGATTTCACTTAGCATGGAGTTGGACTATTCTATTCCAAGAACGGTGCTATCCCTTTCGCATTATGAAAATGTACATGGAGATTGTATATGGGTTGGGATCTTATTTTTAGACTTTGTTTGGATATGTGTTGGCCTTGATGTGAGGGCTTGACTTGTTGTATTTAATCTTGGTGAGTGTGATGGAACCGGTGTCCTCGGGCATGAGTGATGTGGAGGCTCACAGATTGAAACACTCTTCAAGATTAGGTGTATCATATGATGTATAAAGGTTCCCAGCCTATAAATGGTTTCCATGTAATTTTCACCTTGTTGAGGGGGGGTATCACTTATCAAGGTATGTGGTAGTTCAAGTCCACCGTGCGTGCCAGTGTTAAGGGCACATTGTACCACTTTGTGTCTTGCTACCCTTTGGGCTATTCTAGAGTTGAGATTATATTTGTAAGGTTCTTTTGGAGGGTTGAGAGAAAGTTGAGTGTGAAAAGCCTTTAAGGCCACACAAAATTGTATAAATATGGCTATTTCTAATCAAGAACTCCTCTCTTTTTGCATTGCCACTCTCATGGCTTTTGACGTGTATCTTTTCTTGTTTCTTGTTTAGTTACAAATGTTTCTTGTTCTTGTCTAGGTTTGCGTGCCGAATAGTTTCTTTTATTTGCGGAACGTAGCTATGGCGACGACGCTCTCTTCTTCTTTCTCTCTCCTCTTCTGTTGCAGGGAGGTACAACACTCTCTGTTAACACTCTCCAGATCAGAGCTCCCATAATATTGATAAGAAACGAAGACTCAGTGGTTCCAAGAAACATTGATGTCGTGAAGAACACTAAGGTTCAGTGTCATCTCACTATAGAGAAGCTGCTCAAAGCAAAACCTGCGATATGGAATCATGTGAAGGATCAAGTTCTAGAACTTGATTCCAACATGCCAAAAGCAGACTCTAAGCAGAAAGTTCCAGAGATACCTCTAGACAAAATAGGGGACATGAACGAAGGTGAGGAAGGTAATACTTATCTTCCAATCACCTAGCAAGGTTACAAAACCAAGGAGCGATGGTGTCATGCTCATATCATACGCTAAATCCTAATTACCATGCACAAAACCCGAGGTGTTAACATGTGGTGCCTTGACGTGACAGAGGACTTTGAAGACTATTTGCATCATGTCAAAGATTTTGGCCGTCATATGTACAACTACATCATCCATTCGTTGTAAACGGGGGAGCCAGTGGTGAATCGTTGCCATCATATATCCTACAGTGAGCGGTCTGGTGGGCGGAGTGAAATATGGGCAGTTGAGCCAGTCCTGGCACTGCTAGTTGTTCTGTACTTTAATGGCAAAGGCCTTCTAGGAGTGGCATCTTGGCATGGGTCCCCAACATGGATTATACTTTAAATGTAGTGGTGCCTTGGCCCAGGTGCTCATCATTTATGGATATTCTTGTAATAAGTCCTGGCACCAAGTTGGTTGAAAGATTTCTCCTCGTTGCACATCCATTGGCAAGTCTTCAAGCTCAAATTGAGTTGCATGGGAGGGTTTCTTGCCTGTCTCTTTTTCAATGGCCAATTGGTATTTTGCCATTAACATACAATATGGCTTATATTGTAGCTCATGCCTAGATATATACCTGCATGGGGCCAAGTGAGCAAAGTAAGGTGATTGTAATATATGTTCCTCTATCATGGCCATTGCATGTAATTGAGCTTCCACCCATGCTGAGTGGGTCTTCCCTAGTTCTTCTACCGTCTTCATCCACGGGGGAGCAGGGAGTTCATAGGTGGTCTGGGGTTCGTAAGCTTCTTCAAAAGTGTCCTCCACTGGGGTCATCACTGTTTCTTCATCTGTTGGTTGTTCCGATGGGGAATCTTGCCTAGGGGGTGCTTCTTAAGCTGCTAGCTACGTTTGAAGAGTGAGTACCTGGGCACATAAAGCATTGAGTTCCTTTATGATTTCAGGAGATGTGGCCGCACGCGTTGGTGGTGCTTGCTGTACAAGGTCTCGTAACTGTAATATTTTGTATTCTTCCTTTAGCTTCTGATATTCCTCATTCATACTATCATACTCCTCTAGTAGTCTGACATGATCTTCCAAGAGTATCTTCATAGAGTCAGAGGGGATAGCTTTGAAATGGCTGGGACTCAGCGGTTCATCTAGGTGATCTAAAGCAGCTTCTAGGTTCTCTCGATTATGCTCCTACAATCGTTGATTCTCTTCTTTGGCTATTGCTAGGTGGTGTCTGAGTAGTCCCATGTTTCGAGTGAGTGTCACGTTGCTAATAGTCTGAGTCCTTAACAAACTATCGATATCTATAACCTCATCTTTGGTCTTCTGCTCACTTTCTAGTTCTAGACTATGGTAGGCCTGGCGTAGCTCTTGGTAGTGTGTGTTAAAGGAGGCGTTCTTTATTGATAATGAGTTTAATTGCGCTTGAAGGTCTGCAGTCGTTTGTTGTAGAGTCTGGTAACTGGTGTCGAGAGACGCAAATTCATCTCTGACTTGTGTCATGCATGCAAAAATTTGTCGGAATGCGTTGTCGACTGTGGGTGATAAAATTAACGGTGGAGTGAATGAAGATTTTGTGGATCTGAGTGTTGATGTAGGGGGAAGGGGAAATGGGGATGGGAAAGTGGATACAATGGTGATTGTCATGAGAAGACCTTTGGATACATTTCGGTATCCATTTCCTAAGAGTTGCTGAGTCGGCTGGATGTTTCTGCTGAGGGACAAAAGGTGATAGTGGATGTGGTGGTATTGAGGGGTGAAAAGATTTCTGAGGGGTATATATTACATGGCTTGAGTGTTGAGCTATAGTACACTATTGGGGTACCCATATCTGCGTGGGTGTGGGTCAATGGTTAGGTACTTCTTGGTGATCCAAATCTATCAAAGCTCTGTACTTGTAGAAGAAGGTTGAGAAGACTTTGGATACTGCCTCTGATTTTATTCATCTTATCCTTGTCTGCATTGTTGCAAACTATCAATACTTGTTGTCCTTTTGGCACCCATATTTGTCTCGTGCCGCTTGCTCGGTTATGCTGATACTGCTTTCCTCCTTGTGTCGTTTGATATGGTCATTGGTCTGGGTTCCTCCATTGTGGTTGACTCCTTTGTGGTTGAGGTTGAGAGGTTGGATGACACTCTGCTTTGGAAAAGAAGGGAGGTCCAACACTTGCCAAACTTGCCCATTAGGTGGTACAACATTTCGTTTCAAAGATCTAGGCCAGTCCGCAGTAAGTGTGGAAGGATGGGAGCCACAGGGTGTCTTTCTTGTTTGTCTACTGATGCAGTCCACCTGACCGCTGATGCAACCCACCTGACCGCTCATGGTCCCCATTTGTCCCAGCTGTTGGGTGGTGACCCCTTCTACTTTACATGAAGACCAGGGGAAAATCTGCTGACGTTCTTTCGAATGAAAATTGTCCATTGCCATGCCCTCATGGGTTGGTGTGGACGTAACGTGACTTATCTGATCAAAGATCTTTCGGTCCTCCCTCGCATGTGTCTCATACCTCATACAGAGTGTTGTTAGGGACCAGCGGTATCACTCGCTGCTCTTCTAAGGTCCTCACATGCAAGAAACCTTGTCTAAGGTTTAGGTCCATGGAGTGATTGTATAGCCAATCTTGGCCAAGGATTAGGGATTCTATCAGATCGTCATCATGGCACAATAGGACCGTCACTGTCATGGTCACTTCCTGTATGAGGATAGGAAGATCCACCTCACCCATGTAAGGGGTTTCCATGCCTCCTAGCCCTATGAGGTATGCCTCAATTGGCTTCATTTCTATTCTTGAGTCCTTATAGTGGGACCATCTAATCGCACTAGTCATAGCACCTAAATCAATTAAAGCCCAGAGCTCATGGCAATGATTGCCTTGCTCTAGCCTGACTCTAATGAATGGTCTACTATCCACTATGCTAGTATGAGTGGTTGACTTTTCTTGACACATGGCCATTTGTTATAACGTTCTCTCCCTAGTCCTTGTCTTCTTAGCTTCATGCACTTAATGCATTCTATAGCTTTTGCCTGAGCTTCCGTGCGTATTTCATTTTCTTCCTCCTTATGCTTCTTTGCCAACGTGAGTCATTTAAGCATATCCTGAGTAAGAGGTTCTTGAAAAAGCTTGACTCTACAGTCACTAATGTAATCATGCATTATATCTCCTTCTAGGGTCGCTAGTTGTACCGCTCCACTTGTCGAAAGTCTGTTAATGATCATAGGTCCATAACCTCGCTTCTCTAATATCCGTGCATGTTGTTTCATCGTATACAATAGGACTAGATCTCCTTCTTTTAAGCCTTTATCTTTCACATGTGCATCAAAATAGGATTTCTTTCATTTCTTCGCCGCACATAAGCCCGTTGCTGCTTTCATCCTCGTTTCTCCTAATCGTTCCAAGTCCATTATTCTTTATGATAATTCATGGCCAATCCATTGATGTTCTTGTGCCACCTTGAGGGTTGGTATCAAGAAGTCCAAAGGAAGCACAACATTCTGACCAAAAATCAGCTGAAAGGGAGTTGCATTGTGTATGGTCTTATAGGCCACTCAATATGCCCAAACAACATGGTGTAACTGTTTGTCCCAATCTGAACATTTTTTTGTTCAAGAGTTTCATCAATACATTACAAAGGATCTTGTTAGCGCTCTCAGCTTGACCATTGGCCTGAGGATGATATGGTGCGAATTTCTTGTGAATCACCATAAAATCATGTAACAAATATTCAATGACTTGGTTTAGGAAGTGAGTTCCTTGATCGCTCACTAGCTCTATAGGCAGTCCATATCTTGTAAAGACATTTTCAAATAAGAATTTTGTAGTCGTGTGTGCATCATTCTTTTTTGTGGCCTTAGCCTCTACCCATTTAGTAAGATAATGAGTTGCAACAATGATGTATTTAGCATGAGTTCCCTTTGCAGGGGGGTTAATGGGTCCTACAAAGCCTATACCCCACTTAGAAAAAGCACGTCCTCCCATCATGGGTTTCAGTGGCATTTTATCTATGCGAGTAGGAAACTGAGTTCTTTGGCACACATCACATCTCTTAACATAGGTATGTGCATCCATGTGAAGAGCGGGCCACCATAGTCCTGCAAAGAGTATGGCCTTGATTATCCTATTGGGTCCAAAATGACCTCCTGCAACACCTTGATGTGTAGTCTCTAGTATGCTCAAATAATCACTTTCATGAACACACTCTCTTAGGTATCCATCTCGTCCTTGTTTGTTACAATAGATTGTTGCCAATAAGAGAATAGTCTTGAGCTTCCTGCTCTAGACCACGTTGTCCTGCTAAGGTCATTCCTTGAGGTAATGTTTTTGTCCTCAAGTACGTCACTAAAGGTTCACTCCATTCTGGTGTGAGAGACATATGATACAATGTGGCATGTTCTAGTGGTGGTCTTTCACAACAGACAGGACATTCTCTACACTAGACATCTGCTTCCATGGAAGGCCAATATACTCCTAGTCTATGTAGAGTCTACAACGTACGATGTTTAGAATGATGTTGCTTTAATGCACCTACATGTGCTAATTGCAACCAATTCACATACTCTGATTCATCCACACAAGCAAGAATCTTTTGATTGTCTTGTTTATATATACTTCCTGCTATTATTTGATATCTTTGTGACTTGGTGATTTCTCCTCCTTTGATCCTTATCCTAGGATTCTTGGGTCCATATGTGAGAATAGGGACTATCGGCTTATCCCATTCTGGTACTATCTCAAGGTTAAACAAATATGCATCTAGTAATTCATCTATTATTCCTTGAGGAGCTTCTCCTATGGTTAATTTGGAGAGGTGGTCAGCTCTAAGGTGTGTCTTTCTCTTCCTGACTACTACTTCAAAGTCATACTCCATGAGTAATAGAAACCAACGTATCAACCGTCCTATATTACAAGGCTTATTGACCAATTACAATAATGCTTGATGATCCATAAAGAACTTGAACTTGTTTGCCAACAAATAATGCCATAATTTCTTTACTGCATAGATCATTCCTAATCCTTCGCCCTCAGTGGTACTGTAATTTCTTTCTACTGCATTCAACTGTATGCTTGCATAAGCTATTGGGAGATCTACATTGCCTTCATTAGCAGGTTGTGCCAACACACATCCTATAGCATACTAGGATCCACATGTACATGGAATGGCTTACTCCAATCTGGGGTTGTTAATATCGGTGCTGAGCACAAGCATCATTTAAGTTCGTTGAATGAGTTCTCACATTCATCTATCCATTCAAACTTGGTACTTTTACCTTTTCTTCATCTGTAGAGATTCCATTCTTTGACACAATGTGTCCTAGAATTTTGCCTTGTCTGACCATAAAAATGCACTTTTTTGGGTTCATACAAACTTGATATTCTCGACATTTGTCAAACACTTGTCTTAATTTTGGGATATGTGTCTGCCTCATATTCAAATGTGCACATATTTCATCGACATAAACTTCCAAATTCTTGCGTAAGAATTCCTTAAAAACATGGCACATAAGTCATTGGAAAGTAGCAGGTGCATTTGTTAGCCCAAATGGCATCACATGAAATGCAAAAATGCCCCATTCTATGGCAAAGGCGGTCTTATGCTAATCTTCTAGAGCAATGGCTACTTGATTATAGCCCGAGAAACCATCAAGAAAACGATAAACTTCCTTGCCTGCAACTCTTTCCAGTGAGTGTTTCATGATAGGAAGAGGATAACTATCTCTAATCGTGGTGATATTAACATTTTTAAGGTTAATACACATATGCAATTTTCCATTCTTCTTGGGCACAACCACAATGGGGGATACCCATTCGCTATGCTCAATTTCATAAATGAATCCTGCTTCTATCAAGTGGTCTATTTCTTCTTTGATCTTAGCATCATAGTTATCATTGTACATGTATGGTTTTTGTTTCGTATGCTTTACATCTGGAGTCATAGGCATTGTATGAGAACATATATCTGGGTCTACTCCTTTCAAGTCTTTGTAACTCCAAGCCAATATGTCTCTATATTCTCGCAATAGGGCAACCAACTCTTCTTCTTCTTCATTCATCAAATCATGCCCTATGTATGTACACTTCTCTTCTCCTTCTTCTATGGTAACTATGATTTTTTTGGTTTTCTCTCGATTATCGTATACTTCTCCAACATCAGCTTTTCTTTTAGGCATCCATACCATGATTTGTCTACCTTCTATTTCATACTTCTTGAAGCTCTCTGATACTTCCATGAGTGGTTCTTCTTCTTCTTCAGTCTTATGTGATTTCTTTCTCTTCTTTTGTTTACTTTCTGTATCTATTATGGATGGCTTAAGTTGTTCCGTTTTACTTTCCTTTCCCTCTTTAGGGTTTTTGGCTTCAACAAAGTAAAGATATTCCTCTTCTATGGAATAGAAGGGTTCCATGATGATGGATTCTGTTGGAGCAGAGCAATCATCAATAGGTGATTACATGAAGTCCAAAAGTGAAAAGATATGTGGAAGGATGAAGATTACTTTCAAAGGAAGAGAATATAATTAGAAATGTTTCTTTTGTATATTACTCTTGTAAATAGTTCAATGTATTTTGAAAAAGATGACGAGTTAGACTCGTATATATATCTACAGATATGTATTCGTGAAAGAGAGAGTGATATAGATCAGATAGAGAAGACAATAGGTGAATAGGTGATGAACATTGTATGTATCATCAACCATATGTATGAAAAGTAAAAAGAAGAAAATGTTGTAGATTTCTGCGCGTCGATCTTCTCTCCCATTCTCCTTCTGTGTTTGATCTTTTGAGAAATCCTTCTGCACGTATCTAAGTCCATAGCTAATCTATCTATGGCTAGAATTTGAGAGGTTAATTGCAATCAGGTTGAGAGAATTTTGTTTAGGAACATTCATATGTGAAGATGTTCTGAGAGTCGACAAAACTGGCGCAGATTTCATGTTCAGAGAAATGAAGATTTCTCAGTGTGTGGTGTAAAGTTTTACACAAGTGAGGGCTTAAAATCTAAGTTGGAAGGTAAGCCATCTATGGCTAAAAGATCTTGATCAAACGGGTTCGACATTGTGAGAACCAGTGCTAAGAAGTTGCAGGTGTCAAAGTCGCTACTGCAGAAAAGGTGTTTTACACATAGGTAACTTGTTTGTATGATTTCTCAAAGTGTACTCAATCATTTTGAGAAATTTAACTTGGTAAAGTTGCGCAATCTCAAGGCAAAGTGTTGTACAAAGTTTTATCAAAAACTTTACAGAATTGATTAGTCAATGAGTGATTAATCTGCAGCAAACTTTTCTGAGAAATTGAATTTTTTTTAGAATAATCAATTTTCTGATAATTTGGTGAAGGTTCTCTAAATTAGGTGGAGTCTAAAGTTGATCTTGATATAGAGGTGATCTAAATTCAAGGTCAACTTGTTCTTTTGGAGATTAACACTCTCCATCAGTGGTATCAGAGCAGGTTGTGTCAAAATTGAGAAGAAGAAGACTCCGACTATTGCAGAAGTACAAATCTTTACATTTTGAAGGTGCAGAAGGATAAAGGTTGAAGAAAACTTGAAGGAAGACACATTGGAGCTATCAGAAGGATCAGAAGAAGCAACATTCGAAGTAAAGGTACATTCATTATCTGTAAAGGTTAAAGTTTTGAGACTACAGGTGAAGCAAGGATGGGAGATAGTCTCCAAATTGAAAAGTTGGATAGAGAGAACTATCCTGCATGGTCTATGAGGATGGAAGCTCATCTTATGAGCAAAGATCTGATAGGATACATCACAGGAGATGAAGAAAAGCCAGAATTCAGAGATCCTAGTGTTCCAACTAGGGAGGAGCTTGCAGACTTGAAGAATTGGATGAAGAAAGATGCTCAAGCAAGGAGCATAATCTACATGGCAATCAATGACTATTTGCTTCCTCACATTAGAGGACTTGAAAGTGCATGTGACATTTGGAATGCTTTGGAGGAGCATTTCCAAAATACAACCAAATCAAGGAAGGCTTCACTATGGGCAGAATTTACCACTTTCAAGAAGAAGGCCTCACAATCAATCTCTGATTATGTGACAAAGATGAAGGACATTGCAGATTCTTTAGGTGCAGTGGATGAAGATATTGAAGAAGACAAATTGGTAAGACAAATACTCACAGGGCTAAGAGGAGATGAGAAATGGAAGCCTTTCATTTTATCTACAGAACTTTCATTAGATCACTTTACTCCTGACTTGAATCAATTGTTAGGTCATATGCTAACTTTTGAGAATGATGTCAAAGGAGATGTTGATAAGAGTGCAGGGCATGCAATGTACTCTAAAGACAAGAAGAAAGCTAACAAAGGGAAGCAACAGTCAGGTGAAGAAGAAGGTATATCAAACCAAGCAAATTTCATAAGAGGAAAAGGAAATGGCAGAAGTAGAGGAAGAGGCAGAAATAACAAAGATAATGCAAGAGCTTGTTGGATATGTGGTAAGATCAATCATCTATCTCATGATTGTTGGCATAATAATCAGAATAATAGTAATTATCAGAACTTTAATCAAAGAGCAAGAGGTGGTAGATTTCAGAGAGGAAACTTCAGAGGTAGAGGTGGTAGGAACTCTTTTGGAAGAGGTGGTGGAAGAAGCTTCCAAAATCAATCCTATAATAACACCTACTACAACTATGCATCAGATCAGAAGGAGGATTCGACTCTCATTATGAATACATGTGAAACTTCACATGAGGACATGAGAGTGTTCTATATTGATTCAGGATGTAGTAATCATTTAAGTGGAAATATTGCTTTGATGACTGACCTAGATCATAATGCAATTAATCATACAGTTCAGACAGGTGATAATACAAAGCATAAGGTAAAGTCAATTGGTTCAGTCAAAGCTAAGGATGGGAGCACTCTTCTGAGTAAGGTACTTTATGTTCCCACAATTCCAAAGAATTTGATCAGTGTAGGTCAAATTGTGGAAAAAGGATATGAGGTAAGGTTCACCAATGATGGAGTTTATGTTGAAGACCCTAGTCAAGGGTATAAACAAGTTATTGCAGGAAAGAAAGAAGGAAGGCTCTTCACATTGAAGGTACAAGGAAATGTTGGACATGCTATGTTCACATATGGAGAGCAGAAGGTGTCAGAATTGGATCTTTGGCACAAAAGACTTGGACACTTTAATGAAAGAGGTATCAAAGAAATGATTAACAATGATTCAGTGCTTGGGTTGCCTAACATTGCAGGTCAACACATGACATACAGATGTGAGGCATGTCATTTAGGTAAGGCTCATAAGCAATCCTATTCCAAGCATGGGTTTATGTATTCAGAAAGACTTGAATTGGTGCATACAGATGTGTGGGGTCCTTCAAAGGACTTTAGTATAAATGGTTCAAGATACTATGTCATATATGTTGATGATGCTACCAGGTGGATCACAATTTATGTGATTAAAGAAAAGTCAGAAGTGTTTAATACATTTAAACACTATCATGCATATGCAGAAAGGATTACAGGTCAAAAATTAAAGAGACTAAGGTCAGATGGAGGGGGAGAGTATTTTTCAAATGAGTTCAATGATTATTTGTGGAATGCAGGTATAAAGAGAGAAGTCACTTGCAGGTACTCTCCTCAACAAAATGGGGTAGCAGAAAGAAGAAACAGGACACTTGTTGAATTTGCAAGGTCCATGATGAAAGAGAAGAATTGTCCAAATTATTTGTGGGCAGAGGCTGTAAATACAGCTACATATTTGGTTAATAGATTGCCTTGTAAAGCTTTGCAGGGTATGACACCATATGAAGCTTGGTGGGGTAAGAAACCTACCTTGGATCATTGCAGAATATTTGGATGCTTGGCATATGCATATGTGCCATCTCAATTGAGGCATAAGTTGGAGCCTAAGGCAGAAAAGTATGTATTCATTGGCTATGATGATAAGCAAATGGGATACAGGTTGTGGAGTCCATCCACAAAGCAATTTATTGTATCCAAGGATGTTACATTTGATGAGCAAGGTACTTGGTATGCAGGTAAATATAATGTACATGCAGATGATGAAGAAGTAGTGGAACAAAGGAAAGGTAAAGCAAAGATTCAATTACTTGATGAAAGTGAGAACAATGAAGTACAGGTTGAATATGAAGAGAGGCCAAGGTTTGATCCAGAATGTGATGAACCAGAAACTTCAAGAAGTGCAGAAGTTAGGAGGTCATCTAGGCACAAATGGCAACCTACAAGGTATAGCTATGACACTTCATTCTTGACTACTAAAGATTATGCTTATTTGGTAAAAGCAGATGAGGACCCTTCTACATATGAAGAGGCCAAAGGGAAGAAGAATTGGGAAGATGCTATGCAAGAAGAGTATGATGCATTGATAGAGAATCAAACATGGGATTTGGTTCCTAAACCTAATAGTCAGAAAATCATTGGTTGTAAGTGGGTCTACAAGACTAAAAGATTTGCAGATGGAAGTGTGTCTAGATACAAAGCTAGACTTGTTGTGAAAGGATATGCACAGACATATGGAGTGGACTATGATGAGACTTATAGTCGTGTGGCAAAGATGACAACCATCAGGACACTCATAGCAATTGCTGCTTGCAAAGGTTGGAAGTTATCTCAATTAGATATAAAAAATGCTTTCTTAAATGGTTACATTTCAGATGAAGTCTACATGGAGCAACCAGATGGGTTCAAAGATCAAGTGAGTCCAAATTATGTGTGTAAGCTCAAGAGAGCTTTGTATGGGTTGAAGCAAGCCCCAAGGGCTTGGAATTATAGGCTTGTGAAATTCTTGAATGATCTTGGATTTCAAGCATCAAAGGCAGATAGTAGCTTGCTAGTCAAAGCAAGTGAAGATGGATTCATTTATGTTTGTATTTATGTTGATGACATAATACTTACAGGAACAGATGATAAAGGAATACAAATGATCAAGAAGCAGATGGAGAAAGAGTTCAAAATCAGTGATTTGGGGAACCTATCATTCTTCTTGGGAATGGAGATTTCTTATACTCAACATGGAGTATATGTGACCCAAGAAAGGTATCTTAAAAATTTGCTAACCAAATTTAAAATGGAAGATTGCAGGGTTGCACCTACACCTTTGGAAGTAAACCATAAATTGTCTAGGTTTGGAGGAGAAGAGTTCAGAGATATGAAACTCTATCAAAGTTTGGTTGGTAGCTTGATCTATGCTACATTAACAAGGCCTGATTTGTCATATGCAGTTGGTGTGCTTTCACAATTTATGCATTGTCCTAGAAAGGAACATTGGATTGCAGGACAAAGAGTACTTAGGTACATCAAGGGTACACTCAAAGAAGGATTGTACTATGGGTTTACTTCTGATACAAGAGTGAAGATATATAGTGATGCAGATTAGGCAGGTAATGTGGATGATAGAAGATCAACACATGGATACTTGTGCTATGTAGGAGACAAATTGATTTCATGGTGTTCTAAGAAGCAACATACAGTTGCTTTGTCATCTACAGAGGCAGAATATAAAGGTATGGTGGAAGCTGCAAAAGAGGTAATATGGCTAAAGACACTTATGAAGGTTTTTGATATTGTTCAAAGTACTCCTATTGTTTGTGGAGAGAACATGAGTTCTCTATACTTGGCAGCTAATCCTGTGTTTCATGCTAGAACTAAGCATATTGAAATACAGTACCATTTCCTGAGAGAGAAGGTCATTGAGAAGGAAATTGAAGTCATACACACCCCTACAAAAGATCAACTTGCAGATATGATGACTAAAAGTTTGGATGGACCTAAGTTGCAAAGGTTTAAAGATATGGCAGGAATAAAGAAGATGCAGGTAATCACAATTGAAGATTGAGGGGGAGCTGTTGGAGCAGAGCAATCATCAATAGGTGATTACATGAAGTCCAAAAGTGAAAAGATATGTGGAAGGATGAAGATTACTTTCAAAGGAAGAGAATAGAATCAGAAATGTTTCTTTTGTATATTACTCTTGTAAATAGTTCAATGTATTTTGAAAAAGATGACGAGTTAGACTCGTATATATATCTACAGATATGTATTCGTGAAAGAGAGAGTGATATAGATCAGATAGAGAAGACAATAGGTGAATAGGTGATGAACATTGTATGTATCATTGTGTTCTCAAGCCACAATGACTCAAGGACTTGTACCAATGAGACTATACCTCAATTGCCATACAAGTGCATATAGTGGAGTTCTTTTCACACATTTAAATGTCAATCCTAAGGAGGTACTTACCAAGTGTATGAAGACATGTGCACACGTGATAGAAAATGAAGTGAGTTAGCTATTCAAGCATGAGAAAAGACTAATACTACCCACACCTACTGAAATACTGGAAGTGTTGCCGCAAGCCTTTTTTCAGCAGTTTTGGTTTTTTGAGGTTTTCTCACAGCCCAGAACTCCGAACATAGGCAATAGGGTACTCGTTTCGAAGCTCTCGACGAGACGAATCCAACGGTGGTGGTTTCATTCAATTCTGACCACTCTGCTTCAAGTTATGGCAGAAACAATGAATTACGGGAGTCACAAACACCCGCGCTTTTGCTTCTCCTAGCTTACGCACGCACTACAGCAGCTCAAAACAAGGGGGAAGGGGTAGACAACAGTCCTACACTTGCATTTCAAGCATCACACACACATACATGAGCAAAATGAAGATCAAAATCAGCAAGAAAGAGGCAAACTCGAAAATTCAGAAGTGCTCCTTCTTCACAATGACAAGAAGTCTTTTACAATGAGTCACTTTTGACTTATATACTAGTGCCCTAAGTTTGGTCCTTTCACACAAGAGACCGGCACTTTATTCTCTAAAAGACTAATTTCCTACTATTGTACATGGGTAAATCACTAATCTTTTGTGGGGATGCATCTAGAGGACTCCTCTAGTGCATTCACAACGGAATTTATATACAAGGGTGGTTATGATACAAAAGTTGTGTGTCCCAATCGGAAAAATTTTGGGACCCGTCTTTTTTCTCTGCTTTCTGTGCTCCTTAGCTCTGCAACACTCTCCCCCTCTTCGTCTCTGTCGTCCCTTGACAGACTTTGCTTCGCGAACGCGTCCCTTGGGCTGTGTTGCCTGATTCTTGATCTTGCTTTTCTCCGCACGCTCCCCTTGGTCAGTATTGTCTGCCGTTAAACAGACATGCAGATTCGATGGCCTTCTTGATTCAAGCTCTACAACTCGAGAGCCTGACGTAGTTGTCTTGCCTGTTGACTCGGGTTGCCACGCACGCCACCAGTGACTAGGAATGTGCTGTTCTTAGTCACCCTCTTCAACTTTTCAGCCTCTACCCCTTTCTAACTTTTGGTCCTACTCTGATGTTTGAAAAGTCCACTACTCGGGACCCTGGGGTTTAGCTTTGTAGCCTGGTGCGTGCCCCTGCGGGGCTCTGTGCAGAGATATATTCTTTTTCTCTTCTTAATGAATTGTTTTGGACTTTGATTTTCTTCTTCTTTTCTTCTTGCTTGATTGTCCCTCTACACGTCCCTCCTCCTGAACTCTGTCGTCCTCGACAGGCTTTCTGAGGCGACGCGTGTATGTTTGAATGGCGGTTTGCTCTCGTTGGTTCAGCAGATTTGCATGACATATCATGAATTCCTTCCATTGTTTTGACTTCACTCCGTCTTCTGGTGCCTGTCGATGATCAGCAAAGAAGCTTGTTTCATAGGCCACCAGCCTCGCATTTAAATTTGAAGTCATTTTCACAAAAATTTCCGAATCGATTTCAAAGAAGCCGGTAAAGAATGCTTCTTCGAAAGTCTGCATATATGTTGATGGCAAAAACATAAGGCGGGAATAGTATGCCATAATGGTGAGTCGGCTCGGAATGGTTGATAGATCAAAAATGAGGGCTTCCGACCCTTGCGTAATGCCAATGAAATTCAAAAATGTATACTTCGCATGTTGGAAGACCTTCAACACTGTAATGAGCATGCTAAATATTTTATTTGTCATCTTGACTGCTAAGTCCGGCACTGTAGCATATTTGGCAATCCAGAATTCCATTGTCTTTACCATATATTCTTCGGTAGGTAGGTAATTATGTGGCGGACTAGGTAGTAACGGATAATTTAGCCACTGATTATTGATAGTGCCTTGACGCTGTGCTTCCCAAAATTGCGTCCAAGAGCGTCTGCGGGGTACAGGACAAAATGATGGGTTTACCTGAAGCGCATATGGTGATGCTTCCCACTGTACCCGCAAAGTCGGATTCTTCTCCAAAATTTTTCTTCGCCATATGGGATCCGCCTTCTCAAATTCCTCTTGAGTATACTTGAAAGTGTCATGCTGGAATTGAAGGTTGTGGTCCGGATCTTTATTCGTGGTAGTCTTTATATACATGCGCGTCTGTTCTTTAAGTAGACCATATGGTACATTGAAGGGCTTCAAGATTTGATCTAGCTGTTTATTGTCTATGCGAGCTTCTTTCATTATTTGCATTATTTGATCTTCAAAATCAGCCGTGAGCTGGGACACCAGTAGTGCCCTTTCTAGTCTGCTCAGTTCTGCAATGTCTCGTGTGTTAGGTTCTAGTGGAACCTCCTTTTCCGCCCTTAGTGGTGAATGATACAAGGGGGGAGAGAGAGGACGTACCTCTTCCTCCACAGTAGCCGTTGTTTCCGGAGGAACTACTGGTGTCCCCTGTTTTGCTGTTAGCTCAATCTGTTCCTGCAGTCGTTTGATGATATCATCTTTATTCTTGAGCTCCTCTTCAGCCTTGGTAAGTTTTTCTTGATGTTTGATTAATTCCTGTGCCACGATATGCATGTGATCTGTGTCTTCTTTGCACTGTCGGAAATAATCTTTTTCGGCTTTTTTCCATTTCTTTTGTAGAGCTGCAGTATCATTCATATATTTTTGTTCCCATTCTGCAATTGTCTCTTGCTCCTGCTTGAGCTGATCTGCCATCTTTGTCAACTTGTCTTCCATGTCTTTGATGTCCTCATTTGATTTGTCATTATCTTGCGGTGGTTGATCACTGAGGAGGGCTGTCATTAGCTCCTTGTTCCTGTCCCTTAGTTGGTCTGCTTCTTCCATGCTCACTTTTAGCTGTGATTCGAGCACCTTGCTACGAGTCTGTATTCTTGTTTTCTCTTTTTCAGTTATGTCTATTTTCTTTGTGAGCTCCAAAACTTGCTCTTTTAGTTGGGCATTCTCCTCTTCTAATGTTTTGCATTGTGTTTTGATTGTTTTTATCTCTTCCTGTTTCTTCCACACTTGAGCTTCTACTTTAGATAATTTCTTTGCCAGATTCATACCTTCCTTCTGAAGCTCCTGTTTGTCGAGCATGGCCTGGTCGTAATCTTCATCAGCGTCAAGCATCATCTGTTGAGTGTCTAGTGCCGTGCGGATCATATCCTGCACCACAGGCTTGAGCTGAGCTATGTCCACGTTGAGCCATGTTTTTGGTATGTCTGGGGTTTCTCCTGTTTGTACATCTTGTCCCTGTGCTACGTGGATCAGTTCTTGATGTGGTTGTCGAACTTGTAGTTGTACTTTCATTTCTGCTTCATCTTTGACCACTTTACGAACCTTCGTGGCACTCCCTTGAAATGTTACATCCAGAGGGGACGGTTCTGCCACAACCCTTAGTGGGGTGAAGGGTTCTTCGTCTTCTTTTTCTTCTTCCTGAGGCTTATTCTCTGATATCATTGCATGCACCTCATTATCAGTTTTGTCCTCCTTTATGTGGGTGATGGAGGCATCCTTCGCTTGCATAGTGTTTTGCCCTTCTTCTTCCGCCTTCTCTGTGGTTGTATTCTGGTCTGCCAGCGATGATTGACCTTTTTCTTTGTTGTCAGCTTGGGCTTCATCATAATTTACTTCATTTAATTCGACCCACTGGCCATCATCTTTCGATTCACTTTTAATATCTACATCCAATAATGATGTAGTTTGCTTTTCTTGGGCGTCGGATCCTGAACTTGAATTGTCTAGCCCAATCTCCCGATATCTGTGTACCTTAGTGAGTTTTCTTTTTGGTTTTTGAACTGTTGCAGCCTGTTGATAGTGATGACCCTGCACTGGTAGATTGATTTGTCCTTCTGTATACTTGTGAGTCTCCTCCAGTGCTTGGGTTAATTCTTCTTCCGTAATCCTTCGGGGTCCTTGAGTGGTGGTTGTAGGCAACACATGTACTCTCTTTGTTTGTGGTGCTTCTTCATCTTTTTGTGGAACTTCTCTAGGCCGTTTTGTACCTCTCATCGTGCCTCTCATCCGAGGTTGCAAACTTGTTTCTGTTTCATCTACCTGCTTGCTCCCTTTCTTTTGTTTTGGTACAGTAGCTTTCTTGACAAATTGAGCCAACTCCATTGAAGATGGCATCTCCTTCAAGTACTCGCGCATGCCCAATGCGTGGTAAATCATAATTGTAATGGCAGTGGTCCCATTAAGGAATTTTTTGTTTTCCCATTTCTTCTTGGCCTCGAACAATCTTTCCTGCACATATGGTGTGAGATTTACCTGATTGCCAATCTGTTTTATGGCATGAGACAATAATTGGACAATAATTTTTTGAGGGGCCGTGTATCTGTTCATACTCGGGAAGCAGAAGTGTTGATGAATCAACCTGACTTCTTCTTCGATATCCAATCTATTAATGTCGACAAAAGTTCTAGTATTTGCTCCACGACTTTCTTCTTTGACCGTGTTGACACCATCTTTTTCCCATTCAAATGCTTCTTTGATTAAGTCATGGGAGAACTGAATGACTACCCATTCGCCATTTTTATCCATCACATTGGCTTCTGGCACCAATGGATCATGTAGTGCTGGTCTCAAAGTGTTCATGACCTGTGTACATCATTGGAAATCCGGCTTGTAGATAGGTAGCTCAAAATACTTGTGAATTCCTGCTTTCTTCATGATATCGATGGTAGATGGCATTCCATGTAAAACCTTGAAGTCCTGGGACATGATCGGAAAGTGGTGATCCGTGTCCATGATCTTTATGTTGGCCAAGAAAAGATACTCTTCCACGGGCTGTTCATCTCTGAACCAATGGCCTTTTGCTTTCGTAAGACATTGGGGAGGGAATTCTTGGACCTCCTCTTGGATTGTAGCTTCAGAGTCTTCAGAAGCCATCTGCACTTAATATAGAGTATGAATTAGTATCCATATATATATATATATATATTTTTTTTCAGAAATCCTCCGCCATGTGTTGATTAATAATTTGATATTGCTCCGAGTGCATGGTGTCGTCCCTTTCCCGTGGGTGTGAGAAGGGTAATACCTGAATTTTTCATGTATTTTTATATTTTTTGCTGAAAAGAAAACATAAAAGTTAGTCCATAGCCGAAGCGGTTAGTGAATTTTTGGAGTAATATTTTTATGTATGTACAAGTGCTTTCCCATTTCTCAAGGGAAAATGTGTGTGACTATCCGGAAGTTAAAAAAAGACGTGCCGAATGCTTGGCCTTGTAATATGGCCCTATCATGCGTACTTTGGGTGCATCAGACACAACATGAGTGCAATCGGGTGCTTTGTCTCCTCGATCATCTGCTCCTCGTGGTAGTTTTGGTTTCCACGCCCATTTTGAGAACATTGAGAGAGGTCGTCGGGTTTTCTCGATTCGTATAGCTGCTCGTGTTCCATTTGCCTTATCCACAGCCCGATTGGATTTGACCTTTCTTTGCGATCTTCTCTGATGATTCGTTTGTGTTGGTGACTTTTGCCGTGTCTGCTGTGGTGTTTCCTCTTTTGTCCTTACATTCGGTTTAGCTGCTTGTATGACCTTTTTGGGAATCCATATCTGATGTCGAGATCTTTGAGCTTCAAGTAGGGGCTTGGCAATCCATACTTGTACTGGTTCTATTCGTTTGTAATTCTTTGTAGCAGGTTTGGTGATGTCCGTTTCCTTCTTCAAAGCGCTTGTGGACATTTCTTGACTCTGTACTTGATCCTTTCGTACCCACATATATTTGGATGGTTGTCTGTTCGAGTATCTGCTTGTTGGTTTCCAATAGTGCGATCTTTGGATGCTTTGAGCCTGTTTAGGAGAGAGCGTCTCCTCGATGGTTGGCTGATCCTCATTCACATCGTGTAGCTTCGACGCTATAGGGGATGTCGCAATGATTAAAGTTTCAGTTTCTATGCACTTGCTTTCGAGGTGTTGAGCACAGTTGCTACTATCCTTCGTCGCTTCTTGAATTTCCTTTGATCTTGGTAACGACATGATTTGATTACATGGTTTTTCTTCAAGCACGCTGAAAATCTCCTTATGCCCTATCGTGGCCGAAATGTATCCTTGAGCCAGATGGATACATGCTTCTGTTTCAATGATCCAGTCCTGTCCTAGAATGAAGTCTTCTATTAGATCGTCATCCTCACATACTAGGACTCTTTGTTCCATGGAGGAATTTCCTACGTGGATGGATACATTCGTTGTACCAATGCAGTCTAGGGTGTGACCTCCAATTCCTATTAGTTTGGCTTTTGTGAGATTCAATTGCAATTGCAGCTCGTCTGCTATTCTCTTTCGCATGCAGCTAAGGCCTGCTCCTGAGTCTATCAATGCGTCTATCAATGTATACTCTGTCTTGCCAATCCCTAGGTTTAGGTAAGGTTGTGTTCTTTGTTGTCCTGAGTTCTCAGTGGCTCTAAAATTAGCCATTGGGATGAGTTCTTCTCCTACTCGATATCTCTCGTCTCTTTCTCTCATCCACTCTTTCCGTTTTCTGATGCGTTCTAGGGCTTCCTGTCTCGCTTCTTCTCGTATCCGTTCTTCTTCCTTTTTCCTACTTTGAGCACCTAACAGTCTCGCTAGCATTTCATCGGTCAGAGGCTCCATGAATCTTTTCACTCTGCATCCACTGATGTAGTTGGGAAGAATGTCTCCGTCTAGAGTGGCGAGATTGACTGCACCACTGGTGGAGATTCGATTTATAATCAGGGGTCCATATCCGCGTTTCTGTAGTTTCTTTGCATGCTGTTTTAGGGTGTATACTAAGACTAAGTCACCTTCTTTTAGTCTCTTATCTTTAATATGTGAGTCATAATATGCCTTTTGTCTCCGCTTAGCGGCATAGATGCCTGCCACCGCTTGCAATCTAGTCTCGTGCAGTTTTTCAATCTGATCTAATTGCTGAGACAATTCATGACCGTTCCACTCATATTGCTGGGCTACTTTTAATGTAGGTACTAAGAAGTCAATTGGCAAAATTGCATTCTGCCCATACACTAGGTTGAAAGGTGTAGTTCCAATGGCCGTTTTATATGCCACTCGGAAGGCCCAAATTGCGTGATGCAATTGTTTGTCCCAATCTGACCTTCCATTATTGACTATCTTTGTCAACACCATACATAGTACTTTGTTGGAACTTTCAGCCTGTCCGTTGGCTTGAGGATGGTATGGGGCTGATTTTTTGTGAATCACTAGAAATTCGTTCATTAGCAATTCAATGACTTCGTTTAAGAAATGTGTTCCTCGATCACTCACTATCTCGATCGGTAGTCCAAAGCGTGTGAAAATGTGCTCAAAAAGAAATTTTGCTGTGGTTTGAGCATCATTTTTTCGAGTGGCTTTTGCTTCTACCCACTTTGTTAAGTAGTCGGTGGCTACTATGATGTACTCCGCATGTGATCCTTTTGCAGGTGGATTGATAGGTCCTATGAAATCAATTCCCCATTTGGTAAATGCTCTTGCACAAACCATTGGTCTTAAAGGCATGTCGTCTCTCCGAATGGGATATTTCGCTCTCTGGCATGTTTCGCAGCTTCTCACATATGTCTCCGCATCCATGTGTAGAGTTGGCCACCACAAGCCTGCAAAGAGAATCATCTTGACCGTTCTATCTGCTGAAAAATGTCCTCCCGCAGCTCCTGCGTGTGCCATTTCTAATATGGGAAGATATTCTCCTTCATGAACACATAATCTGAGTTGATTGTCTCTTCCTCTTCTAAACAATTGTCTTCCCATTATCACATAATCCTTGCTCATTTCTTCTAAGGATCGCCTTCTTGCTAGACTAGCTCCTATTTCGTGCTCTTTCGTTTTGAGGAATTGTGCTAGTGTTTTACTCCAATTAGGCGCTATGGTAGAAAAAGGTAAGGACACGTGATCCTCAGGGCTAGTTTCCTGGCATTCCACACAATTACTTACATAATCGTGAACGTCTTTGGACATGTTGGGCCAATATACGCCTAATCTTTTTAGTTCTCGTATTGTTCCATGCATCCCTTGATGGGTTTTCCACTTGTTCACATGTGCTTGGTAGATCAGTTGTTTTTGTTCATCCTCCTCTACACATCTGAGTAACACTCCATTTGGTTCCTTGTAATACACACTTCCTGCGACGATGTGTAAGTTCCTTGATTGAAGAATTTCTTTTTTGCTATTCCTGTTGATTGGGTGTTGAGGGCCATGCGTAAGTATAGGGGTCAATTTTTCTGCCCACTTCGGACATACTTCTAGATTAAACAGATAAGCATCTGGTAAATCATCAGGCACTCCGCTAGGTGGCTCTCCGTGTTTTAACCTAGGAAGGTGGTCTGCTCTCACCATTAGGAAAAAAGGTGAACCCTGCATGGGCCTTTTAGCTAAAGGAGTGATTAAGGATGGACCAATGAGAGGAGGGTGGTGGCCACAGTCTAGTCTAGTCTAGGTGTAGGCTTCCCTTGGTTTGGGCCAGTCAAACCCACCAAAACATGTCAAATTTCGTGGTTTTGTCCTTCAAGTAGTTTTGGAAAGACAAGAGATTCAAATAGAACCCTTGGATCCCCTTCAAAATTCAATGGTCAAGATCATTTCTTGAGAAATGGATGACTTTAAATTATAACCCTTAGATTTTCTTACATCTAATGGTTATGATAACTTCTTGAAGAGGAAAAGGCGCCTTAAATTTGGGCCATTGGATTTGTAAAGAATCTAATGGATTAGATTTGATCCTTACATGGATCACTAGAGACTCAATCTACACCATTTAGCATCGACATCATCCGACGGTTGACGTTCTACGCGGGTCCCGAAGTTTTTTGCGTGAAAATCCGTAAGTTTGTCTTTTAGTGACAGGGAGTGCAGCTATTTTGTCCTTTAGTGCCAGGCTTTTTGCTTTCAATCTCCACCATACAAGCTTAGAGTGATCCAACGGTTGAAAATCGGCGCGATTCCGATTTTTTATTCTCTCTCCTCCCACGACTGTTGGTATTTTGTCGTTTAATGACAGACTGTATCCTTTTTTTTTTTAGTTTTAGTTCTCTCTCTCTCTTACTTTTCAAGTATGAAGTACACCGTCGATTTAACCCATCCAAAGGTCACGGATGTAGACGTTTTTTGACTTCAAAATTGATGGTTCAAGAAATAATATTTTACTCCCAATACCACTAGTGGTTTGATGTGCATTATTTTACTCATATTTGAAGCTCCTTAATCCCTAAAAATTAGGGATCCTTACAAGGCCCATGCAGAGTTCACCTTTTTTCCTAATGCATGTGTGTTTCCTTTTTTGACTATTACCTCAAAGTCAAACTCCATTAGTAACAAGAACCATCGTACCAACCTTCCCGTGTTACAAGGTTTATTGACTAAATACAACAAAGCTTGATGGTCTATGAAGAATTTGAATTTGTTGGCTAAGAGGTAATGTCTAAACTTCTTTACTGCATAAACCATTCCTAAGCCCTCTCTTTCTGTAGTCGTGTAATTTCTTTCGGCTTGGTTTAATTGTCTACTCGCATAAGCGATTGGATGGTCAAGCTTTCCTTCATCAGCCGGTTGAGCTAGGATACATCCAATTGCATAGTTCGAAGCATCAACATGAATATGAAAAGTCTTGCTCCAGTTGGGTGATTTTAGAATTGGGGCTGTACTCAGCCTCTTTTTAAGCTCGTTGAAGGCCTTCTCACACTCGTCTGTCCAAGTGAACTGAGTCAATAGACCGTATAAGGGCTTAGCTATTATGGCATACATGTCAATAAACCTACGGTAATATCCACAATGTCCCATAAAGGCTTGTACTTCCTTTACATTTTTGGGTCTTGGTAAGTCCAATATGACTTTAATCTTATCCTCATCTGTAGATATCCCATTTCTTGAGACTATGTGTCCTAGTATTTTTCCTTGTCTTACCATGAAGACACATTTTTCTGGGTTTAAGCAGACTCTATACTGCCTACATTTGTTGAATATCTTCCTTAATTCCGGTATGTGATCGGGTCTTTGATTGGAATACGTGCAAAGGTCATCTACATACACTTCCATGCTTTTTTTCAAAAATTCCTTGAAAACGTGGCACATTAAGCGTTGGAAGGTAGCCGGTGCATTAGTGAGTCCAAAGGGCATCACTCTGAATGCATACACACCCCATTCAGTGGCAAATGCTGTCTTGTGTTGGTCCTCAGTCGCAATAGCCACCTGATTGTATCCGGAGAAACCATCTAGGAAGCTATAGACCTCTTTACCTGCTACCCTCTCCAATAGATGGTCCGTAATCAGTAATGGGTAGCTATCACGTATGGTGGCTGCATTCACCTTCTTCAGATTTATGCACACTCTCAATTTTCCATTTTTCTTAGGCACTACTACTAATGGCGATACCCATTCTGTGTGTTCTATCTCGTATATGAATCCTGCCGCTAGTAGTTTGTCTATTTCCTCCTTAATCTTCGCTGCATAGACTTCATTGTATGTATAAGGACGTTGTTTGGAGGGTTTTGCCTCTGCTGTCATGGGTATTCGATGTGAACAAATAGAGGGTTATACCCCTTTGAGATCCTTATAAGTCCATGCGAACACATCTCGGTACTCCCGGATAAGGTGTATGAGTTCTTCTTCTTCTTCTTCAGATACGTCTTTACCAATGTATGTGCACCTTTCTTCTCCTTCCTCAACTGTCACAATGATTTTTTTTGTTTGTTCTTTGTTGTCGTACGCCTCTCCGTCTCGTGCTTCTCGTTTAGGCATTTGAATAGCTACTTTCCTTTCCTCTACTTCGTATTTTTTAAAGTGTTCAGGAACTTCAAAAAGATCTGGGTCCGGCTCTGCCTGACTCATGTTTTCTTCCTGCCTGTGTATTGTCCCAGCAGTTTCGATTGCTAAGATCTTTGTTGGTTCCTGTTCTTTCTGATTCTGAACAGTATTTAAATAGTCTTCTTCAGAGTCAAATTTCGGTTCCATCTCAATGCTTTCATATTCCTCTTTCCACTCTTTTTCCAGGATTTCCCCTTCCTCTACTTCTTGAAGGACAACCATATAAAGGTTTACATCATAACCTTCCTCATCTATGCATTCGTTCATTGTCAAAACTTCCTCGTTTACGCATACATCTAGAGTGGCCAAGATCTCCATCCATCCATGAGGTTCAAACATCTCATCAGGAAAAATTTGTGGCATATAAGTGGGATCCTCTACTGAGCGATAGTTATGATGTCCTATCGGCCAAGGCTGCCTTTTGCTCTCTTCTCTCTTGGCTTCCTTACACATCCATAACTGGGCATCCTCATGCATCCAAGATTGATCACTAGATCCGGCACTATGAATGGATAGGTCATCTTCTTCTTTGTGGACTGGATTCCATTGTAATGGAGGGACATCTCGATACGCAAACGTATGCAAGTTTATCTTGGTGGTATTTCCTTGATGTTGTAGATATAAAGAATCTTTGCCCCAATCCTGAACAACTCGCATTTGTCTCATAAAGGGTCGTCCTAATATCATTTCGTAGTTGTCTGCTTTCTCGAATTTACAGATGGCTAATGTGTGTTCGAATTCTACTCCACAAGTGGTCAGTTTGATCCTTTCCAATATTCCTAAGGGTTTCTCTACATGACCATCTGCTAATTGGAGCTTCATGCGCGTGGGTCGTAAGGCAAGTTTTCCCCATTTTTCCCATATTTCCTTGGTGGCAATCCCTACTCCCGCTCCCGTGTCTAGGATGGCCTTGGTCATGTACCCATTGTAGGTGACAGGTAAGCACGTATTACCTTCATCTCCTTCACTAAATTCCCCCACTTTATCAACTGGAACTTGTATTGTGGAGTGGTTTTCTTTTTCCTTTCCTTTCATTTCCCTTTTTTCTGCATTGGCTCTAATTGATCTGCTAACTGTCTCCATAGATGTGGTTTAAGTTGAAGTAATTCTTCCACCGTCAAGTTGCATTGCACCTTTGTTTTCTTAAGTTCTGTTAGGTTGTGTGAACTCTCTTCTGAGTTTCCTTTTTCTTTCCCATGCACTGTGGGTGCTCGTATTATTATAGACTCTCTTTCATATTCTCCCATGTAGTTAGGCAATGTGGAAATGCTCATAGTTTCCTCTCTTCCTTTATCAAGTATTGACACTTCCTCATATGCTTCCTCCAGGTTATGACCAGGGTGACTCTCTTCCCCTTCTATTACATCAAAAGGCGGTGGACTGATTCCATCCTTTTTCCATTGCTCCTCTCTAATTCTATTCCACAAGTCTTTGGACCAATCTTCCTCTAAATCGGGTATCATGGATACCTGTTCCCCTTGAGATTTTATTCGTTCATTTCGATCATCTTCCCGTCTAGGTTCCTTATCCTTAGGTTGGATGCACTCTTCGTATAGTTCCTGTGCGATCCTTGTTTCAGGCAAAATTGGGATAGTCTTTTCTAGAGTCGCCTGTGCTACTTCGATGAGCTTTTTGCATATCGCCAATCTTTCTTTCTCTAATTCCCCTTGAGGATAGAGTTTTTCATGTTGCTCTAGGTTCGGGCCCATTTTGATTCTAGCTTGGTATGCTTTTAACCACATGTCCAAATCCTCTGGTTTTGGGTCACCTAGAATTGATCCTGGCTTCTTTTCCTTTAAGCTAATTGGTGGTGTTTCAGGGATCTCCTTATGCGTTTTTTGTTCATTATATTCTCTAGAGCCCTTCGCTTGCTTTTTACCGTCTTGGCTCTTATTTCTTGCCCATTTTTCTTTGAGCTTTTCCCGTCTTTCTTTCCATTTCTGTACTTTTGTGTTTTGGAAATTCTCACATGGGTTCTCTGAATCCTCGGCTACCTGAATGTCAGCGTCTACTATTTTATTGTTCTTTGGTTTCTCTTTTGGTTGTTTTTCCTTTTGTTGTTTTGCTTGAGCTCTAGTAATAGCTTTCAGTGGTACAGTGTACTCCTTCTCACTCCCAGATCCTTCTAAGACCTCAATTACATTAGTTGGTGCAGGACCTTGAGTTTTTGTGGGGTTCTTAGGGCAATCTCTAAAAAGATGTTCTTTCCCACAATCACTGCAATATCCTTCCCAAATCCTGGGTGGTGGAGGGTTGTAAGGTCGAGGACACTCCCGAATGAAGTGGTCCCCTCCGCATCTATAGCAAGGTCCTCTCTGCACTGGTGGTCTAATGGGAGGTCTCAATGGTTGTTGTGCCTTGGGCACTGTATACATTAAAGTTGCAGTTTCCGCTCCATAAGTCTGGTCAAATCCTTCATATCCATGATAGGCCGCGTCATATGTTGGTTCATATTCCATCATGTTGGCTTCATAAGGATAGTACTCTCCTAGTGGGAGTTCGTACCCTTGGTTGGTTGATTCTACATTGGTCACTATTGAAGCTGGTATTATGGCTCTTTCCAAGTTTTCTTCCGGTTGGGTATACTTCACAGGTACAACTTGTTGAGGTTGTGACAATTGTGGTCCCAATACTGGTTGTGGTGGTGGATACGATGCTTGCTCATATTGTCTTGGTACTCCTACCGGATAGGGGTTGTATCTAGGCATCTCCCTACCAAGCTCTCTAGGTGGGTATCCATAAGGTCGGTATTGGGGTGGGTGGACAGGTCGTGTTTGCCTATTAAAGGGACAGTTCTCAGTTGTGTGATTGGTATATTTTTGCTCAATGTGGCAGTATGAAGAAGTCCCTGGTTGTTGTTGTCTGTTGTATGGATACGTAGGTTGTACACCGACTCCTCCTCTGGCACACAAGTGTGTGGGATGTTCTCCTCCACATAAGTTACACTTCCTTAACATAGGCACTCTTTGAGCTGGATGTTGGTAAGCTCTCTGCCCTTGGACTCCTAGTTTCTTTGCTAATAGCTCCGCTAGTTCTTCCACCGTACTAGAATTGGACGTAATGGTGCTTCTTGAGTCTTCTGATTTAGTGAGGTCGGTAGTACCTTTAAGGTCCTCAGCAAGGTTATCTTCCAAGTCGATGCACTCTTGAAGACACTCATTCAATGTTTGTAACCTCTTCACATACACTAGGGTTCTTAGGGTCCCGTTAGAGAGTCCATCTAAAAACAATGAAATCATCTTTTGTTGAGTCGGTCTCTCAGCCACTGGGCATCTATCCACATATTGATTGAATCTTCGGGCAGCCGTCTTCACAGTTTCGCTAGGGTTTTGTTTAAAGCTATGGATTAAAGATGCAGAATTGTGTTTAATCCCTCTCTTTGTAAATTCTCCAATAAATTCTTGAAAGAATTGCTCCATGTTTCCAAATTGATTGGGATCTAAAGGTTGGAACCAAGTTAGAGCTGTTCCTGTGAGGGTGAGTCCAAAAGACTCATACTGCACAAAGAAGTCCTCTACTTGCTCCGCTCTTAGAATTTGTTTAAATTCGGCAATATGATCATATGGCTCCCCTAATCCATCATAATGGTTTCTCACGCACTTAGCTACTTGGATTGGTCTCAATCTTCTCATTGGTTCAGGCGGTCTGGGCATTACAGGGAAGACTGGGGCAGCTGGTCGTAATGGAGGCATTCCTGGCTGTCCTCCCACAGGTGGTCGTGGTCTGACCGGTGGTCGGAAATGGTTCCCCATCCCTGTGTGGGTCTGATTGTGTGTGTGCACTCTTGGAGTTGCAAACTGTACATGAGTACGGTTGGGCACACTTCTTTGACTGGTCTGTCCTGATGTAGTATGTTCCGTCTCTTGTTGATTTCCAAAAGGATTCTGCGAGGTAGTTGCCTGCTCCCTCTGAGGAAATACAGGCGCACCCATATATCTCAGCCGAGCCCTGTCTAGGACGCCTACGGGCCAATATCTTCTTTGATTCTTATCCAAGTAAGTGAGTCTAGTTTCGTCATCTGGGTCTTTCAACTCATAGAATGTCATGGGGCTCTCTCCTATTCCTTGAACAGGTACGTCAGTTTGAAGCAATAAGTCTGCTCCGTGAATCATGTAGACTTCCAACAGGTAGTCGTCTTGAGGTATCAAGTCTCCTCTCAAGACCCGTGATACTTGTGACCTGCCTCTAGGGGTGGTCACTAACTCTTCAGAGTTGTCGGGATCCATAAACTCTCCTCTTTCATTGATCCTCTCAGGAAATTCAGTTACTATGTAGATGTGACCCCTTTTGTCAATGTATGCGCCCCCTTCGTATTTGACAGCTGGTCGGGGTATGATTGTGACGTTTTGGGAAGTTACCAACCTGGCGACGGATCTGTTTAAGCCATCCAGGTAGATTGGAATCTCCTGGGCATTAGTGGACACATACTGTAAGGAGGTACGGTACTCTCCTTCAACAGTAGTCATGAAGCTTCCTGTTGGTGTAGGTCCTTGCATGTCTTCTGAAGCCATAAGTAACTCCTCTTCCGAGTCACTGGAAGTTTCTAAGTAGACTGAGTGATGACTAGCCTGGGCTGTACTTCCTACTGAGGATATGACACTCCTTCTACTACCTAGAACTCTTCCTGACCTCAAGTTCATTCACTCTCTGAAGCCTCTCTTTTATGTTTCTTAGATCCCCTTGGGACAGCTCTACCAATGATTAGTTTGTTTGCCAAAAGAAGGGTTTACTTCTGGGTGATACCACACTTGGCGATACTGCTCTCGGCGATACGATACCAGAGCTCCAAACGATACGATACCAGACACCCAGACGATACGATATCAATCTGGTGTCGCGATACTGTCCAGATTAACAGACGATACGATACCAGATATAGTGTCGCGATACTCCACTGGGGAACACCACGATACGATACCGGCAAAGTAAACGTTACAATACTCGAGATTCGAGGCGATACGATCTCAGTGTGGTGTCGCGATACTCCTTGGCAGGAAACGATACGATACTACCACAGCTAGTGCGATCGCGATACCAACCTTGACGACACGACACCACAATGGTGTCGCGATACCAAGATAAGCAACCGACGATACGACACTTGGGAGGGCACGATCGCGATACTGAAGTAGTGTCGCGATACCAAAATAGTGTCGCGATACCACTGTATCAGACGATACGATACCACTCGGTAAGGTGAGGTCGCGATACTAGAAACTTAGGCGATACGACACCGCAATGGTGTCGCGATACCAAGTATTAGTATCGGACGATACGATACCAGAGATCGAGTGCGATCGCGATACCAAATCAGTGTCGCGATACTGGAGTAGTGTCGCGATACCAAAGTAGGTATCCAGCGATACGACACTTCAGGCGAGTGTCGCGATACAAGGGAATTTTGGTATCGCGATACCAAAACTCAACCGATCGCGATACTCAAGCCTAAAAGCCTAAATGCAAGATTTTTTTTTTTCTAACTTTTTTCACCCCCTTGCTCTCCTCACTCTCCTCTCTCCTCCTATACCTCTGTATCACACAAAAGGATAACAATGATATCAGTTTTTCCCCCCCGCGATACTGCGCAGACCTTTAATCACGTGTTTGATCATTTACAAAATGTTTTTGTCAAATAAATTGTGAGAATGTTTACCTTGGTACTGTCTTGCTTGCACTGTGAGCTCAAAACCTAGCTGTAAAAGCCTGAAAGCCACGATACCAAACCCACGATACTGGTCGCTGCTCGCAAACGATACCAGAATTCAGTGAAGTGTCAAATGATCCAATTTTTTTGGTTTTTATACTTTTTTTTTTTTTTTTTTTGACTGAACTTAAATTTTTTGGGATTTTTGGTGATTTTCTGAGAATTTTGGCCTACTCCTACTCCTCTTCTCCTCACTTCTCCTCTCTTTCTACTCTAACCCTAACTCCTTCTTCTCTTCCCTCCTCCTACACTTAAACCTAAAACTTATCACACACACCTCGAACATGAGAAGTGACAAGTGCTGAAATGGTATACTACTCGTCAAAGGACAAATTCGCCTCTACAAGTACGATTCGATCACACTCGCTCTATAACTATCACGAAGGCACCTTGGTGGAGTGACTCCCCGGCAACGGCGCCAAAAACGTGTGTACTCGAGCCACAATGACTCAAGGACTTGTACCAATGAGACTATACCTCAATTGCCATACAAGTGCATATAGTGGAGTTCTTTTCACACATTTAAATGTCAATCCTAAGGAGGGACTTACCAAGTGTATGAAGACATGTGCACACGTGATAGAAAATGAAGTGAGTTAGCTATTCAAGCATGAGAAAAGACTAATACTACCCACACCTATTGAAATACTGGAAGTGTTGCCGCAAGCCTTTTTTCAGCAGTTTTGGTTTTTTGAGGTTTTCTCCCAGCCCAGAACTCCGAACATAGGCAATAGGGTACTCGTTTCGAAGCTCTCGACGAGACGAATCCAACGGTGGTGGTTTCACTCAATTCTGACCACTCTGCTTCAAGTTATGGCAGAAACAGTGAATTACGGGAGTCACAAACACCCGCGCTTTTGCTTCTCCTAGCTTACGCACGCACTACAGCAGCTCAAAACAAGGGGGAAGGGGTAGACAACAGTCCTACACTTGCATTTCAAGCATCACACATACATACATGAGCAAAATGAAGATCAAAATCAGCAAGAAAGAGGCAAACTCGAAAATTCAGAAGTGCTCCTTCTTCACAATGACAAGAAGTCTTTTACAATGAGTCACTTTTGACTTATATACTAGTGCCCTAAGTTTGGTCCTTTCACACAAGAGACCGGCACTTTATTCTCTAAAAGACTAATTTCCTACTATTGTACATGGGTAAATCACTAATCTTTTGTGGGGATGCATCTAGAGGACTCCTCTAGTGCATTCACAACGGAATTTATATATAAGGGTGGTTATGATACAAAAGTTGTGTGTCCCAATCGGAAAAATTTTGGGACCCGTCTTTTTTCTTTGCTTTCTGTGCTCCTTAGCTCTGCAACAATCATCAACCATATGTATGAAAAGTAAAAAGAAGAAAATGTTGTAGATTTCTGCGCGTCGATCTTCTCTCCCATTCTCCTTCTGTGTTTGATCTTTTGAGAAATCCTTCTGCACGTATCTAAGTCCATAGCTAATCTATCTATGGCTAGAATTTGAGAGGTTAATTGCAATCAGGTTGAGAGAATTTTGTTTAGGAACATTCATATGTGAAGATGTTCTGAGAGTCGACAAAACTGGCGCAGATTTCATGTTCAGAGAAATGAAGATTTCTCAGTGTGTGGTGTAAAGTTTTACACAAGTGAGGGCTTAAAATCTAAGTTGGAAGGTAAGCCATCTATGGCTAAAAGATCTTGATCAAACGGGTTCGACATTGTGAGAACCAGTGCTAAGAAGTTGCAGGTGTCAAAGTCGCTACTGCAGAAAAGGTGTTTTACACATAGGTAACTTGTTTGTATGATTTCTCAAAGTGTACTCAATCATTTTGAGAAATTTAACTTGGTAAAGTTGCGCAATCTCAAGGCAAAGTGTTGTACAAAGTTTTATCAAAAACTTTACAGAATTGATTAGTCAATGAGTGATTAATCTGCAGCAGACTTTTCTGAGAAATTGAATTTTTCAGAATAATCAATTTTCTGATAATTTGGTGAAGGTTCTCTAAATTAGGTGGAGTCTAAAGTTGATCTTGATATAGAGGTGATCTAAATTCAAGGTCAACTTGTTCTTTTGGAGATTAACACTCTCCATCAGATTCTAGGTCCTCATCCGTACTCTCATCTTGTTCTTGGGTCACGTCCATGCATTCCTCGAGGATAAAGTCTTGCTTGATAGGTTCAATCATAAAAATGGAACTATCGTATCCATCTTCATCACAATGAGGGGTCCATTGTTCTTCATTCACAGATATGTCCATTGTAGCTAAAATTTCCTCCCAACCATGAGGCTCGAACTCCTTGTCAGGAAATACTATTGGTGCATAAGCTGGGTCTTTAAGGGTTCATGGATGTCGTTCTGAACTTAATGTCCTGGCTTCTAGCCATTCTTCCTCTTGTTTGGCTACTTTGCACATCGAGAGATGAGTGTCCTCATTCAACCATGAGGGGTCTGATTCCAATGAGTGTACCAACTCTGTTTCCTCTTGTGTCTTATGGACACTTCCTTGTATTGGGGGTACATCTTGATGGGAATAGTCTTTAAGATTGACTTTAGTACTTGTGTACTTTAGTACTATACCTCAATCCCCCTCAAGTGCATATAGTGGGGATTCACGCTTTAATTATCAATCTGATGAGTATCAAACCCTAGCGGAGTGTATGAGGACATGCATTTTAATGAAGATCAATGAAAATGTACTTTCCCAAGAGTTCAAACAAGGCTAAGACTAATCCAAACAAGCTTCAACTGTCAGTCATGGTGTCGCGATACTTGGTGTAGCAGCCAACAGTAAATTGAGCTTTTCTCTCAACTCCTAACTCCAAATATAGCGAATAGCATATGCATTTTAAAGCTCTCAAAAGACACATCCAATGGCGGTATTTTCACTCAATTTTGACGCTTCTACTAAAAATTATGAGCAAAATACTGAGTCGTGGGAATAACCTTCTTACACTTCAGCACTTCCTACACTTCACATACACCTTAACAACAGCAAACAAACACTTTCATGGATAGACAACACTTCCTAACACCCTTTCCAAGCAATACACATGCACACAAGCTCACAAAGAAGATGATACAGAGAGGAGAAGACACAATTTCGAATTTCTGTGCTCTTGATTCTCACAATGGCAAAAAGTCTTTACAAAGAGTCACAAATTGACTTATATACTAGTGCCCTAAAAATGGTCCTTTCACACAAGAGACCAGCACTTTATTCATTAAAAGACTAATTTCCTACTAATTTACATGGGTAAGCTACTAATCTTCTGTGGGGATGCATCTAGAAGACTCCTCTAGTGCGTTTACAACGGAAATTATGTTACAAGAATGGTTATAATACAAAAATTGGGTGTCCAAATCGAAAACATTTTGGGGCCCTTCTTTTTCTCTGCCTTGTGCTCTCTTTGCTCTGCAACAATCTCCCCCTCTTTGTCTCTGTCGTCCCTTGACAGGCTTTAGCTTCCTGTTTTCAGCTTGTTTAAGAGGTTTGAATACACACACCCAATGGTCGAAGCGACAACAAGGACTGTCAAAGAATTGGTTATCTTAGCGGAAGTAAGTCCTTTACTTCTGTTTTCCCCTTGGTATTCCGTACATCACTAATCTGGGTTGCTGCATTCAGTTGGGCTGCCACACACGCCACCAGTGACCTTTGTCTTGCTTGTGGTCCTCTGATTTGTCCTGGTTGCACACATCTGACCCTGTTGTATTGCTTTGAGCCTGTTTACTTTCTTTTCACCGCACCCAATCAGCGGAAGGATTAGTACCTGCCAATTATTGTCTTGCACTTCTTCATGGATAGTTCCTGGCCATGGTCCGTCCTTCCCATGAAATATCCTGGTTCTGATTGTTCTTTAATTCCATTCCTCAGGACTTGGATGTCTCGCGTTGTTGCCTGATGCGTGCCCCTGTGGGGCTCTGTGCAGATGGATGTTGCGCCCCTACGAGGCTTCTTGCAGAGATATGTCTTCAAAGGTTATCTTTTTAGTGAAGCTTCTTTCGATGTCTTCTTCTTTTCTTCTTTTTGCTTGATTCTCCCTCAACACTGCCCCCCTCCTGAACTCTGTCGTCCCCGACAGGCTTTGAGAGTCGACGGGAGTATGTTCTATACACTTTTTGCTCTGTTTCATTAAGCAGATTGGCTTCACGTATCATTAACTGCTTCCACTGTTCTGCCTTCACACCGTCATGTGGTGGCTATCTATGGTCCGCAAAAAAGCTGAGCTCATATGCCACTAGTCTGGCATTCAAATTGGATGACATCTTTAAAAAGATTTAGGAGTCAATTTCAAAAAATCCTGTAAAAAAGGCTTCTTCGAACGTTTGCATATATGTACTCGGTAAAAACATTAACTTGGAATAATAAGCCATTATTGTAGGTCGGCTAGGCATAACAGACAAATAAAAAACAAGGATATCTGTTCCCTGGTTAATGCCATTGAAGTTCAAAAATGTATATGCCGCATGTTTGAAGACCTTCAATACTGTAAGTATCATACTAAGTATTTTATTCGTCATCTTGATAGTTAAATCTGGCACTGTCGCATAACTCTGCAGCCAAAATTCAATTGTTTTTACCATGTAATCTTCCGTTGGTAAATAAATATGCGGTGGACTTCGAAGTAGTGGATAGTTTATGTAAGATGCCACAATTGATTTTTCCAAAAAAAAAAAGTGTAGGAATAATGAAATGTTATGTTTAGGATATTCTGATAATGTCAGCAAAATTTTGTAGCAATAAGTTTTTACATTCTCTCTCTAGAAAGTTGTCGGATGAAATTTGTGTGTTAAATTTGAACACGAAGATGAAGGAATCTGAAAAAGTGTTGTATGAGAGAAAGGTAGAGTATTCTTAATAGAAAAACTTTGCCTGATTGAGTTTTTTGTAGTTCCTATGTTTTATGTCCCATCTACTCCCATGAAGATAGGTTAATGAAGATATTTTTCGTGTTTTTTCATCTCTCTCTAGAATTTTTGATTTTGCAGGGCCCAAAAGTGAGATGTGGAAGCAGATTTGGACCTGAGGCGTCTCTAACACTGTTGTACAGATTTAAGAACTGAATATTTTTGTCTCTCACGAGCTTAAGCCAATTCCTCACTGTTTTTGAGTTACAGGGCTTGGAAAAGTGCCGTTTTCCAACACTTAAAGAAAAAAGAGAAGCCTTCATTCATTCATCTTATTCATGTTTGCGGATTTAGAAAACGCACATGGGTATATGGGTTATTTTTGGGTGACTGACGTGTGTGTGAGTGCGTTGCAGGGATCACCTCTATTTTTGCAGGTACGATTCTTGAGGTGGTCATGAAAAGTAGATGCATGGGTGGTCTGGAGGTCTTGCATGAGACATACGAAAAGATGCTATCTTGGAGCATGCAGATTCTAAAAGTGCGGGTCTAGGAAGGCGTGATTGGTCCTGCGCTAGCGATAGGTGGAGATCCAAAAAGATGAAGACTGAGAGATAGAAAAGGACGATGGTCGTACAGTCATCAGGATCATTTTTTGGCTTCTGGGATTGCGATTGGGATTGAAATTGTGATTGTGATTGATATTGGGATTGAGATTGTGATTGTGATTGAGATTGGGATTGAGATCAGCTCGGGGGTGGTCGGGTGGATGAGGCTTCACATTGAAGCTATTTTTGTAACGCACATCAGAACTACTTGTAAATCTGCGCAGATAATAAAATTCTCTCTCTTCTTGTTCTGCATATGCTCTGTTTTCCTTCTTTATATCTTGTTGTGTCAAAATCTATTATTCGGTTTGGGATTGGGATTGTGATTGAAGATTAGAAGACTTGTTACAGTTTAGCCACTGTTTATTGATCACACCAGTCTTTTGCATATCCGAATATTCTCGTGCTTCTCTGCACCGTGGTGTTGGACAAAAAGAAGGATTTACCTGTAATAAATATGGTGCCACTTGCCAGTGCACCTGTAATGTAGGATTTTTCTCCAAAAATTTTCTTCTCCAAACAGGCTGTGTAGCTTCAAATTCTTCTTGAGTATAGTTGAACGTGTCATGTTTGAACTGCAATTGTTCATCTGGATTTTTTTGTGTCATTCCCTTTATGTATTGTCTTGTTTTCTCTTTCAACAACCCATGCGAAATGTTGAAAGGCTTCATGATCGTATCCAAGTCTTTACCTTTAATCCTTGCTTCTCTCATGATTTTGATGACTTCATTTTCGAAATTCTCCATCAACCAGGACACCAATAGTGCCCGTTCCTTCTAACTTATTTCTGCAGTATATGGCATTGGATGATCATCATGTGGTTCCGCCATCTGCTCTTTTATTGGAGAATTATAAATCGGGGGAGATAGAGGAAGTACCTCTACCTCATCAGTAGGATTCTCTGGTCTTGGCTCTACTGGTGTCCCGATTGGTGCTTTCTCTTGTGCTTTGTCCTCTAATTGTGCTAAGTGCTCAGTCTTTTCTTTTATTTCTTGCATTGCTGCTCTGAGTGCTTCTTTGGCTATAAGCAACTCATTACCTATTTCTGCTACCTGATCGACATTTTCGTTGTAGCTTGCCGCAAGTTTTTCGTGGGCAGTGTTTAGTTGTTTCTTGAGTTCGTTGGTTTAGTTGATGTACTTTCTTTCCCATTCTTCTGTCAATGCTTGCTCCTGTTTCAGCAAATTTGCATATTTCTCAATCTGATCTCTTAGTTCCTTTTGGTCAACAGTTGTAGTCTCTTGTTTCTCTAGAGGTTGATCGTATAGTAATGACTTCATCAGTTCTTTATTGTGTTCGCGTAAGCTATCATTTTCTTCCATGTATACCTTTAGTTGTGTTTCGAGCAGGTTACTGCGAGCTTTCATTCTCTCCTTATCTGCCTCACTAGCTTCATGCTATTTTTGTAATTCCGTCAATTGTGTTTGCAGCTGATGATGTTGGTTTATCAATGTATCACATTGTGTTTTGACTGCAAGCAACTCCGTTCCTCTTGTTGCAATCTCTTTCTGGGCCTGGATGAGCTGTGCGGATAGTTTTTCACTCATGATTTGAAATTGATTCTTTTCCCGCATTGCTTTGTCATAATCCGCATCCATGTCCATCATATGTTGTTGTGTATCCATGGCCGTTTGTATCATTTGCTTGACAACATGTTTTAATTGAGTAACATCCACATTTAACCATGTGGTAGGGATACTAGGTTCAGCTCCTGTTGTCACATCTTTTCCTTGTGCCACGTGTAACGTAGTATCATGGGGCTGCCTAATATGAAGTTGTATCCTTGGCTCAGCCTCCATCTGGTCAATCTTGCCTTGAGGTGTATCATCAGGTACCTCGATCACAATTGGATCTTTGTTTTGTAGTAGTCATGAGTCCTCGTTCACTGGAGTTTGTATCTCTTCTTTGATGGGTGGCACTATATCCTTATTAGTTATTGGAGCTTCCTTGATACTGATCTTTGACCTATCATTCAAATGAATGACGTGCTCTGGTTTAGTCGGTTCTTGGCTCTTTGCATGTCCCTATTGGTTGTCTGGCGTGACTTCGACTTGATTAATCTTTGTCCATTCTTCATTGTGGGTTTCTATCCTTATATCAGTGTCCAGAGTGTCTTTTTCGTGACTAGATTCTGCATCAGAGCTCGAATCTTCTAAACCCAATTCTTTATATCTTGCAACCTATTCAAGGGTCTATTCTTTATCTTTCATTCTCCTTTCTTTGCTTGCCTGTTTGTAATGGTGACCTTGAATATTTAAATTTACTTGTCCCCGCATATACTGATGTGTTTCCTCTAGGGCAGGAGAGAGATCTCTTTTCGTAATTGGTTGTTGGGTCCCAGGAATGTTTGGCAATGTGTTTGTCCTCTTTGATTGTGGTGTATTCTGGGCTTCTTCCTCTCTAAGGCGCTTTGTACCCCTCATGGATTTCTTTGAACTGGTTCCTACTTCTTCAATAGGGATGGTTGTTTTCTTTTTCTTTGGAACCGTCGCTGACTTGGCATATTTGGCTAACTCTGCTGAGGTTGGCATTACGCGCAAGCAGTTCTTCATATCAAGTGCCTCATAGATAAGTAGGGTCAAGGCCGAGCTACCATTCAAAAACTTTTTCTGACCCCACTTCTTCTTGGCTTCAAATAGTCGGTCTTGAACATAAGGAGTCATATTTATTTGATTGCCGACCTGCCTCATAGAATGTGAGAGTAGTTGCACAACAATCTTTTGAGGCGCTGTATATCTATGCATGCTTGGAAAACAAAAGTGTTGGTGCACTAAGCGGACAACATCTTCAATATCTGTTCCGTTTATTTCTAAAAAGGATCGCTTTTTTGAATCATGACATTCATCTTTGACATTAGTAAGTCCTTCTTGACTCCATCCAAAAGCTCGCTTGATTATTTCATGAGTGAATTGAACTGTTTTCTAGGTACCAACTTTGTCAAGTACCCTTGCTTCAGGAACTAATGCCTTATGTGATGCAGGTTGAAGTGTATTCATCACTTGCGTACACCTCTGGAAATCTGGCAGATAGATTGGCATTCTTAGGAATGCATCAATTCCTGCTTGTGTCGAGACATCCGTCATGCGCGGTAATCCTTGTACGATAGTCTTGAAATCTTGTGACATGATAGGAAAGTAATGATCCCGGTCCATAATCTTGATGGTTGCCATGAAGATGAGATCCGATACTGGTTGGTCATCCAAAAACCAATGACCTCTTGCTTTCGTTATTGATTCCAATGGAAGAAGTTGGACCTCTTCCTCTTGCGTTGCTTCTGAATTAGGGGATGCCATCTGCACTCAATTGAGAGCAGTAATTAGTGACAGGTGGTATCTAGAATCATCCTTCATTTATCCTTTATTAGATTGGCAATTCTCCGAGTGAATGGTGTCGTCCCTTCCCCATGGGTGTGAGAAAGGTAATACCTGGGATTTTCATATTTTTAGATATTTTTATGTTTTTGTCTGAAAGGAAAATAGAAAAGTTAGTCCAGAGCCAAAGCGGTTATTACTTTCTGAGCAATTTTCTCAGAGTATGTACAAGTGCTCTCCTATTTCCCAAGAGGAAAATATGCTTTACTATCCTGAAATAGAAGAATTCTGCGCCGAATGCTTGGCCTTGTAACGTGGCCCTATTATGCATACTTTGGGTTCTGGTAACTCCACATGTGTCCAACTCGAAGTATATGGTCGATGCATACAGCTTGTCTTGCCTTTCGGCATCCAAATCTTTTTTACTCTGTTGGGACGGATTGTATTTTCAACATTCCTAGTGAATGTGGTGCTTTTGAAGTTGCACTTCTGTTTTGTCTGCTTTTTGAATCTTGAAATGATTTTTTATGCAAATGTGGATTCTTGCTCTGTCCTACAACTATTCTTCTTTGGGTTTTTTTCCTTTACACCAAGCTGATTCTCCTAATGCATTGGCTCGTCCTTTCTGATGATTTTCACTAGGGCACATAACTTTGGAATCCATATTTGCGTTCGAGCCTATTGGGCAGCTACCACTTTCTTTGGGATCCATACTCTAGCAATTCGTTGTGAACCTCGGTGTCCAAAGTGATTTGCCTGCTCGTTAGATGGACTGTTCTGGTGTCGATAATGCTTCTATTGTTGAAGATATGCATCCACTTGATCCTTCCTTATCCAAGCCTATCTAGTGTAAGGAATGGGGTATATTCTAATAGGTGTATACTTGTGATGATCCTCAGAACTAGTCTCTCTTGTGTGTGGTTCTTCACTAAGGCTGTTTTCAGATGGACTGACACTTTTGTGACTTGCTAGATTAGCAGACGGTGTGCAAGCAGAATTCAGGGTATCCTCACATGAAGTACTCGAAGAAGGGGTTTCCATAGTGCTAGTGAACATACATTCATCATCATGTTTATTAGAGTGAGCTCTCGGGTCCACCTCCTTGTCTCCGATTGGTCGTTCGTCTAACATGCTGAATACCTCTCGATGTCCCATCTTGGCTGAGATGTATCCTAGGGCCAATTGAATAGTCACTTCATATTCGTATATCCAATCTTGGCCTAACACAAGGTCTTCGAGTAAGTCCTGATCATGACATACTAAGAGTTTCTGTTCCATTCTGTTGTTTCCAAGATGTAGAGGTAAGGTAACCTCACCTATACATTGAGTAATTTTTCCTCCTATTCCTATCAGTTGTGCCTTAGATGGGCGTAATTCCTCCTTGAGTTTCTGAGTCAATGAAAATTTGATACAGCTTATTGCGACTCTTGTGTCTATGAGAGCATCCACTAAGTGGTACTCCTTTTTTCTGGCTCCCAAATTCAAATATGGTTGTGTCCTTTGCTCACCTAGGTGTTCAGTGGCTCTAGGATTAGCCATCGGGATGAGTTCCTCTCCTAATAGATATCTATCGTCTCTCTCTCTCTCATCCACTCTTTTCGTTTCCTTATTCGTTCGAGCGCTTCTTGTCTGGCTTCCTCTCAGATTCTCTCTTCCTCTAGATGCCTATTTTTACCCATTATCATTCGTGTCTTTTCTAGTTCCGGGATATGCTCTGATCGTATAGCTAAATAAGTACATAAATCATCCGCGTATACCTCCATACTCTTTCTCAAAAACTCCTTGAATACATGGCACATCAATCTTTGGAAAGTGGCTGGAGCATTAGTTAGGCCAAAAGGCATAACTCTAAAGGCATACACTCCCCATTCAGTTGCAAAGGCTGTTTTATGTTGGTCCTCAGGAGCAATGGCTACCTGATTATACCCTAAAAAGCCATCCAAAAAACTATAAACTTCTTTCCTGCCACTCTTTCCAAAAGATGATCCGTGATGGGTAATGGGTAACTATCCCTTATGGTGGCAGAATTTACTTTTTTCAGATTGATGCATACCCTTAACTTTCCATTCTTTTTCGGTACAACCACCAAAGGTGATACCCATTGCGTGTGTTCTATCTCATAAATGAAGCCAGCATCTAATAATTTGTCTATCTCTTCCTTTATCTTTGCTGAGTAAACATCGTTATATGTGTATGGTCTTTGTTTGGAAGGTTTGGCTTCGGATGTCATAGGGATTCTATGAGCACATATAGAAGGATCTACTCCTTTCAAATCCTTATAAGTCCAAGCAAAGACATCCCTGTATTCCCTTATGAGGCATATCAACTCTTGTTCTTCCTCTATTGAGACATCCTCTCCTATGAAAGTACATCGCTCCTCTCCTTCCTCTAAGGTTACTACTATCTTCTTGGTCTGCTCTTTGTTGTCATATGCTATTCCTAGCTGTGCTTCTCGTTTCGGCATTTAAATAGCAATTTTCCTCTCTTCTACTTCATATTTTGTGAAATGGGCAGGCACTTCAAACTGATTTTGTGGCTTGTTTTCTCCATCTTCTGGTTCTTTATCTAACTCGAACTCTTCTGCCTGTGTCATTTCCTGATTGATTTCATTGGTTATGACACTTACTCCTTGATGTTCATTTTCCGGTTCCATTTGCTCTTGATCCATTTCAATACTCTCATAGCCCTCCTTCCATTCTTTTTCAATTACTTCTCCTTCTTCAGCCTCCTGAAGAGCTACCACGTATAGATTAACGTCATATCCTTCCTCGTCGATACATTCATTCATGGTTATCACCTCTTCGTTTACACACACATCTAGGGTAGCTAAAATCTCCATCCAACCGTGAGGTTCGAATTCTTCATCTAGGAAAACTTGAGGCATGTAAGCTGGATCTTGTACAGAACTCGCTACTCCTTGCCCGTGCTGCCATCCTTTCCTCCTATCCTCTTCCTTTTTTGCAGTTTGGCATATCCATAGATGAGTGTCTTCATTCATCCAAGATTGGTCGCTTGAACCTATACTGTGAACCGACTGATTGTCTTCCTCCTTATGAATTTGATTCCATTGTAAAGGGGGAACATCTTGATATGTATATGTGTGGAGATTTATTTTGGTGGTGGTTTCTTCATGTTGTAGGTATACTACGTCTTTTCCCCAATCTTGCACAACCTTTAGCTGTCTCATGAAAGGTCTTCCAAGTATCATTTCATAATTGCTAGCCCTTTCAAATTGACATATTGCTAAGGTATGCTTGAATTCAACTCCGCAAGTGGTAAAAACTGCTCGTTCCAATAACCCCAAGGGTCGTTCTGTGTGTCCGTCTGCCATTTGTATCTTCATGCGCGTTGGTCTTAAAGCTGGTTTTCCCCATTTCTCCCAAATTTCTTTAGTAGCAACTCCTACTCCAGCTCCAGAATCTAAGATGGCTTTAGTGGTGTAACCTCTGTAGGTAATTGGGAGGCAAGTATTTCCTTCATCTCCCTCACTGAAATCTCCAACCTTATCGACTGGGATTTTTAACGTGTCTACTTCATCAGACATCTCCTTTTCTTTAGCCTTGATCTCTAATTGGCTGGCTAAGTTTTCCTTCAAATGTGGTTTGGCCTTCATAAGTTCTTCCAATATCAGAGTACAAGGGATTTTTACTTTTTTAAGATGTTGTATGATATCCGATGTTTGGACTGATGTGTTCGGTTCTTTTTTTCTTATTGATGTGATGCAATATAGTTCAGAGTTACGTTCGTATTCCCCTGTGTAATTCGGCAAAGTCTTTACACCATCATTTTCTTTTTCACTTGGATCTATTGGTAATATTCCTTCTGAATTTAATTCAGGTATTGAATCCTCTATTCCATCTTCTACTTCTAGCTCTTCAAAGGGTGGTTCAATTCCTTCCACTTTCTTCCATCTGTCTTCTTGGACTCTAGCCCACAAATCTTTAGGCCATTCCCCTTCTACTTGGGCGACAATGGATTCTTCTCTTTTATCCTCGCAGTAATTTCCATCATATGTCTCGCCTTTTTTGGGTTTCTCGGGGTCATTAGGGATGACACACTCTTGGAATTCTCTTTTAGGAATTCGCGAGTTGGGTAATTGAACAATAGGTTTTTCTAAGGTCTGTTGAGCTACTTCAATTAATTTCCTACATATCTCCAACCTTTCCTTCTCTAGGTCACCTTTCCTTCTCTTTCATGTTGTTCTATGGTAGGTCCTGCTCTTATTTGTGCCTTGTACGCTGTCGGCGCGAAAGGGACGGTCGGTGGATCATGCCAACCGCTGGAAATACGGCGCACATAGGGTGCTTGAAGCAAGCTCAGGTACTAGCAAAGACTCAAAAAGAATATCAGTAATTTAAATGAAAACTAAATATTAACATTCACAATAAAATAATTCATCTCTTCTTAATGCATTTTAGAAAGAAATTGACTTACTTTTGACCGTCGATAATCATATGCATTATTGTTTAGACATGGACTTCGCAATACATCAGGTTTCAAGCAGTTCATCATATCTGTTAACATTTTCATTGTCTCTACCCTTCATATTCTTGTGAGCTTTGGAAACAATTGAATTATCCTCGTTATTTCTTAATGAAACTCTTGTCCATTAAATATGTATTCATTCTATCGCATGAAAAACAAACTTTCAATGTACAAAACTCATGTGAAAGGGCTTATGACTTTGTGCACCATTAACGATATAAGCACAAATGCTAGTATTAATATATATATATATATATATATATATTTAAATATAATGTTGGACGAATCCAAGAGCTATGCTCTAGAACATTTTGATTATGAAGCGTTTATCAAAAAGTTATTTCGAAAGTCTGGATCGTATAACAGCGATGTCATCAATTATTAGATATTTTTGTGCAAAGTCATGCTAAACAATGAGAATCAATTCCGTGCAGAACATGATAAGAATGGGATCTTAAACTTTATGATGGTGAGAACTTGTGTAAACATACGTTTATGGGATCTTAGATGCACTGTGAAACCCTTTCTCAAAGGAACAACGACAGATGTATGATATATCTGCGCCTCCTAAAGTCAACAAAGACAGGCTTAAATGCAGAGCACGCAAAAATTCAAGAAAGAGATCATACCATGCATTAATAAAGTGTGATGCATTCGCAATATTATTGCATAGAGATATGGTATACATATTATATCAATGCATCATAATTTATCACCAATGTCTACATATGATGGATGGTTCAAAGTCACACGTCCCTGTAATGACTTAAAGCTCATCAATCATTCGTACAATTTCTCTTTCATGAACCTTCTCAAATATTCTTATCAACAAATGTAACATAAATCAAATAGCCGAGCAGCCTTTACTGTATAAATATAAGGAATATATAAGCGATATCGTTCTTCTTCACTACGTATAAGACATTCATAGACGTTCTTTCACATGTATAGTCAAATCATGCTGATCAACGCATCATATCTGCACACCCAAGAGAAATGAATTTTATATAGTTTACGTGATTCTGTGCATATAACTTCCAGTAGTAATGTGTGCATATTTAGAATCTACAAATAATCGTAGGAAATTCCTATGTAAAACAACCTCAACTCATAAATTAACCACATAAGTCTTTTCTACCAAGTACATGAGAGATTTCATAACTCCTTGCATAGAGACACTATACCTGCATATATGAACGTATTGTTGATCATAGATCAGTGTCATAGAATACGTAAAGGCTTCGCAGCCGAATATATATATCCGTATGTATCTGAAAGACATATCACAAACAAATGTCTCCTACACACATGTAGGTTTTATCATTCATGCCCAATTTGTATATTCTCTACATGTGAACCTGTATCTTCACATATATTGTTAGTGTGAATCAATCACATAACATAACAGTGTGTGCATCTCTACGATTAAAGATTTGATCTCAGAAGACCTGCAAAGTTCTGAAGATTAAGTTAACATCAAATCATGAATCAAGCTTTGATCAAAATCAGCAGCGTGAAAGCTTTTATGTGGAGATAAAGTTCACAGAAACAGATAAGCATCTCCTAATGCATGTGCAAGTTCTTTTTTCATGGTGTTAAGAGATAATTTAACACTATTGGGCAACCAAAAACGAATCACACTAATGAAAAATTGATTATCATGCACATGTGCTTTATTCAGTCACAACTTCCTTGTGTCTTTCAAATGAGTTACTTGAAACCAACAATAGAAGAAAATCCTGATGTCACACTATATAATACATTTTGACTTCCTGCAGAATCCAAAACAACACAATCATCCAAAAAAATAAAAGAGCAACTCAAAATAAATGATTGCGCTTGCCATCTGGAATTTCACGTTGACACAGCACATACCTGTAACACTTTCAGGATCATATATTTAAAATACTTTACCTTATCTACTCACTTCCGATACTCGTTTCTCCATATTTAACTATTTTCATGACATAAACAATCTGCATCAGCATCAGAATTGATTTTCTCTACAACAAGTTCATATGATGATGCTGAGATCATGATTAAATAGCATATCACTATCCCAAGTCAATTCAGTCTTCACACAAATATTCAAAGAATTAGTGGTTTACATCGACGCTCGGATCAAACTAAAAGTATTATTATCCTTGATCACACTTCCGTTACTTTAACTATTTGATATCAATACACACACTTTCTTTAATTTGATCTTCCACGACCTGAATCAGCGATCACAATTAAGTTTTAGAAATAGAATTCGCTGTCTGCTTTGCATGATTTATCACAGAAAAGTAAACCCGAGTAATTTTCGAATGATACAAAACTCTTTGAGAAAAAACAACGTCGCCTTCTTTGTGAAATATACCAGTGCAAACTATATATCTTAGTACGTATGTTGATCCCTGTCATGGTAAACAGAATAAATAAAGAGATATTTCATTTAGTTTGCAATTGACGGTTTCTTAAAATTTGCACATCCTCTGCAGCAACATAATATGTGCATTATCAGAATTTGATTGAAGATACACACTCGTAATCTCTCACGTTGAATCTGAATTAAGAACAGTTAATTTCAAAATAAAAACAATAGATATTATAGACCATAAAGCATTCAGAATTTACTTGTTTCTGTCTGTGTAGAACAGGAAGCGCAACAACGTTATTGTTGTTGAGAAAGAATCGAAGAAGACGATTAGCGCTGATAAGCTTAAAGTTATCTAATATGTCGGAAGCAAAGAACTCACCCGCTTTTCTTTAATTTTCGTAGCTTTACAAATTTCCATCTCTATGACAACGCTTGAATCCACATACCTAACTCTTCAGGCATGGGATCTGCTAAAACTGATCCTACCTCTTCTTTTTTAAACTTTCCTTTCCGAATTTCTCCTTCCACTTCTTGTTTCTCTCTTTGATTTTGTTCACTCTGTTCATTTTCCTTCTTTTGTTGTAGTTTCTTTTCCTTTATCCTATCTCTACGGTTCTTCCATCTTTGTGTTTGTTTGCTTACCACACTTTTCTCAGGCTCTTCCGAGTCTTCAACTATTTGAGGAGTAGGTGTGTTCACCTCTCTGTCGCTTTGATTATTTTCTTCAGTTTTTTTTGGGGTCTCTCTAGCTTTGGCTCTAGTTATTGCTTTCAAAGGCACAATGTACTCCTTATCGCTTCCTGGTGATTCTATTACTTCTATCACATTAATTTGTACGTTCGAGTTAACTTTATTGGGGTTCTTGGGGCAATCTTTGAACAGGTGTTCTTTACCACACTCACTACAGTATCCTTCCCAAACTCACTGTGGTGGTGGTGGGTTCGGTAGTGTACATTCTCTGATATAATGATCACCTTCGCATCTATAACATGGTCCTCTAGGTACAGTCGGTCTGTTCATAGGTCGTGGGGGTATGGGTGCTCTAGGAGCTGTGTACATCAATGACACATAGTCCTGCTCATATCTGTAGGAACTATCTGGCACTTCCATGCCATATGCATAAGGGTCATACATTTGTCCATATTCTATCATAGAGCTCTCATAAGATGAATATTCTCCTTGACCATGGTCATAAGATGGGTCATATGATTCGTTACTAATCAAAGGTGTGGCTGGGACTATTGCTCTCTCTAGGTTTTCTTCCGGTTGAGCCACTTTCACTAGGACAATATTCTAAGGATGGGGCGGTTGTTGCCCTAACAGTGGTTGTGGTTGAGTGTACCCTTGATAAGCATACGGTTGTGGTATGGTTCCTTGCTGCTGATATGTGGGATATCTGAAGGCTTCTCCTCCTAGATCTCTCTATGGGTATCCGTAAGGCCTCATGACAGGTTGTACCGGTCTTGATTGTCTATTGTAAGGACAATTTTTTGTACTATGATTGGTGTACTTTTGTTCTATGTTGCAATATTGTAGAGGGCCCAGGACGGGTGGTCTATTGTAAGCATAAGCAGGTGGTGGGATTACTCCCCTAGTGCACAAATGAGAGGGATGATCACTCCACAATGCATACATCTTCTAAGCATGGACACTCTCATTGGGTTGTTGGGGTAGTTCCTCTGTCCTTGAACGTTCAGTTTCTTTGCTACTAAATCGGCTATTTCCTCTACATTGTTCTTAGGGTTTGACGTGCTGCTGGTTGAATCTTCACTTTTGATACTACCTTGAGGTATTTTCAGATCCTCCGCTAGATTGTCTTCTAGGTCGATACATTCCTTCATGCACTCTTGCAAAGTTTGAACTCTTTTCACATATACCAGAGATCTTAATGATCCATTCAATAATCCTTCCAAGAACAATGACACCATTTTGTTTTGAGTAGGTCTCTCTTCCATTGGGCATCTATCCACATATTACTTGAATCTTCTTGCCGCCAATCTCACTGATTCCGTAGGAGCTTGCTTAAAGCTATGAATCAATGAGGAAGAATTATTTTTAATCCCAGACTTAGTGAATTCCTCAATCATTTCTTGATAGACTTGTTCCATGTTTTGAAAATTATTAGGGTCTAATGGCTGGAACCAAGCTAAAGCTATGTCTGTCAAAGTCAGAGCAAAAGATTCGTACTAGATCAAGAGATCTTCCACTTGTTCAGCTCTGATTACTTGCTTAAATTCAGCTATGTGATTGTAAGGTTCACTAGAGCCATCATAATGGTTTCTCATACATTTGGCAACTTGAATTGGCCTTAATCTTCTTCCTGCTTCAGGCGGTCTAGGCATCACTGGGAAAACTGGCCTTCCTATGGGCACACTTGGTCTTCTTACTACAGGTGGTCTAACTGGGGTAGGAATTCCATTTCTTGGGTCCACAGGTGGCTGAGGTTGATAGTTAGGGTTATTTGCAGGCATAGCAAACTGCACATGTGGTCTAACTGGGATTTGTGTTTGTTGTGCTTGTCCTGACTGTTGGAATGAATTATTCTGAGAGGTTCCATGTGGGTTTTGTGAAGTTGTGGCTTGATCCCTGAGGGGAAACACTGGAATGTTCTGATATTTCAACCTGGCTCTTTCTAACTCAGTTAATGACCAATACCTTCTCTGATTTTTGTCCAGATATGTGATGATGGTGGGGAAGTCCGGATCTTGTAGCTCATAGATAGTGACTGGATTAGGGGCTGCTTCCCATAATGAAGAGTGTGCTCTCAGGAGAGGCTCCATTCCATTGATCAAATACACATCCATTAAGGTGTCATCTTGGGGAACCAGGTCTCCTCTCCAAACCCTAGCAACAGTAGATCTCCCTCTGGGTGTGGTCACTTGCCCTTCATTTCCTTCTTCATTAAGGTTATGAGCATTATTTTCTTCCCCAAGTTCATTGATGTTTTTAGGGTGTTTTGTAACAACATATTGGATGTCCCTTTTGTCCATATAAAATCCTCCTGCATACTTAATTGCTGGCCTAGGTACTACGTAAGCATCTGAAGCTTTCTTCAGTCTGGCCACTAATCGGTTTAGACCATCCAGGTAGATAGGTATCTCATTTTGGTTGGTGGTCACATATTCTAAAGATGTCCGGTATTCACCTTCAATAATTGACATCATGCCAATCATTGGTACAGTGTTTTTTGCATATCCTCTGAAGCCATAGGAATTTCTTCCTCTGACTCACTAGAAGTTTCAGAATAATGTGAACGGCTACTTGGTTCAGCTACACTTCCTACAGAAGAGATCACGCTTCTTTGGCTTCCTAGGGTTCTTCCATATCTTAGGTTCATTCACTTTAAAGTTCTGTTTAACCTTGGCCACCCTCTAGCTTCTAGAGTTCTTCACTAAAGGTCAGAATTCTAGAAAAATTTGGTTGGGAAAGGACTGACTGAGAAACCCCAAGTCACGGTACTTGACCCCAAAAAGTTCACGATACTTGACCTTTGAACCAAACGATACACGATACTTCACAGAAGACGATACACGATACTCGATACTTGCTGGGTATTGCGATCAGGTAAACAAGATACTCAATACTTCTCAGAAGATGATACACGATACTTGGATAAACACGGTACACGATATTTGAGTTCACGATACTCGATACTTGGATAAACACAATACACGATATTTGAGTTCACGATACTCAATACTTGGATAAACACGATACTCGATATTTCAGTTCACGATACTCGATACTTGGATAAACACGATACTCGATATTTGAGTTCACGATACTGGATACTTGGATAAACACGATACTCGATACTTCTCAGAAGACGATACTCGATACTTGCTAGGTATCGAGAAAGTTATCTTTGCGATACACGATATCCAGCAAGTATCGCGATCGTGAAACTCACTATAGACAATACTCAATGAGTATCGCGATTTGAATTTCACGATACACGATACGCGATATTTCACAAGTATCGTGAGAAATTCTCAACGATACTCAATACTTATCATGTATCGTTAAACCCGATTCAACGATACTCGATACTTGACAGGTATCGCGAAGAGAGCTCCACGTTACACGATACTTAGCCAGGTCAGGTATCGCGATACTCAACCACACGAGATCATGATACCTAGGTATCGCGATACTCGACCGCAGGAGAACACGATACTTGGCACTTTTTCAATTTTTTGCAAGTGTGTTTTGAATTTTTAATGGTTATATGTGTTTATCAAGCTTCTCTACCCTCTCCTCACCAACTGTACCAAAAATAGACTTTTCTCACCCCTCGATGACTTTCGCAATACTCACCGCAGATCGTTTATCTGAAAAACTTGATTTCATTAGAATTTATGAGTAAGAGGTGAGTCTGCTTACCGTGAAAGCTGCTCTTCACTCCTCTACAACCCTTTCTAACTCTGAGTCGCTTCACAACCATGCTCACGATCGCGATATTTGCTCTCCAGCTCTCACGATACTCGCTTTGCAAACAAGTGAAGTATAGAAGTCAAGTTTTTGGGTTTTTATACTTTTTGAGAAATTCTTCCTAATTAAAAGGCTGAAAAAACAAAGAGAAAAGAGGATGGAAACTAATCTAACTTCCTACTGCTCCCTTCTTCCCCCTACTCTACTCCACTCACCTCCCTAGACTAATAACTCACTACACACACTTCAAGAGTGAGAAGTAGTAAGTGCAGATGAATGTGACTTACCAAAGAAGAGAAAATCACCACTCCTCCACTCACTTCAATGCAAAAGCTACTTACCATCACAAGAATGCCTCGGTTTGATTCGACGCTCCCCGGCAACGGTGCGAAAAAACGTGTGTACCTAAGAACCAACTTAGGGACTTGTGGAGAAAGAGACTATACCTCAATCCCCCTCAAGTGCATATAGTGGGGATTCACGCTTTAATTATCAATCCGATGAGTATCAAAACCTAGCCGAGTGTATGAGGACATACATTCAAATGAAGATCAATGCAAATGTACTTTCCCAAGAGTGCAAACAAGGCTAAGACTAATCCAAACAAGCTTCAACTATCAGTCATGGTGTCGCGATACTTGGTGCAGTAGCCAACACTAAATTGAGCTTTTCTCTCAACTCCAAACTCCAAATATAGTGAATAGCATATGCCTTTCGAAGCTCTCGAGAAGACGCATCCAATGGCAGTATCTTCACTCAATTTTGACACTTCTACGTCAAGGTATGAGCAAAATACTGAGTCACGGGAATGACCTTCCTACACTTCAGCACTTCCTACACTTCACATACACCTTAACAACAACAAACAAACACTTTCATGGATAGACAACACTTGCTAACTCCCTTTCCAAGCAATACACATGCACACAAGCTCACAAAGAAGATGATATAGAGAGGAGAATACACAATTTCGAATTTCTGTGCTCTTGATTCTCACAATGGCAAAAAGTCTTTACAAAGAGTCACAAATTGACTTATATACTAGTGCCCTAAAAATGGTCCTTTCACACAAGAGACCAGCACTTTATTCACTAAAAGACTAATTTCTTACTAATTTATATGGGTAAGCTACTAATCTTCTGTGGGGATGCATCTAGAGGACTCCTCTACTGCATTTACAATGGAAATTATGTTACAAGAATGGTTATAATACAAAAATTGGGTGTCCAAATCGAAAAAAATTTGGGGCCCTTCTTTTTCTCTACCTTGTGCTCTCTTTGCTCTACAACAGTACTCACTCCTAAATGTTGCAAGTACAAAGAATTAGTTCCCCAATCTTGTACAATTTGCAACTGACGCATGAATGGTCGTCCTAAAATCATTTCATAAGCGTGATTTTTTCCAAAGTCACAGATGGCGAAAGTATGTTCAAACTCTACACCACAAGTGGTAAGAGATATGCCTTCTAGTAGTCCCATTGGCTTCTCTATATTTCCATCAGCCATTTGTAGCTTCATCCTGTTGGATCTTAATGTTGGCTTACCCCAACGTTTCCATAAAGCAGTGGTAGCGAGGGCTACCCTGGCTCCTGAATCTAAGATGGCCTTGGTGGTGTAGCCCCTTGTGGGTTATTGGAAGATAAGTATTACCTTCCTCTCCTTCGCTTACATCTCCAATTCGTTCTACGGGTATCTCTGGTACCTTTTTGTGTGATCCTATCTGGGAGGGAGCGATAGCAACCTCAGGGAGTTGGTTTGCTACGTGCTTCCACAACTCTGGTTTAACCTTCAACAACTCCTCTTGAGTGAGATGGCATTGTACTTTAGTGTTCTTGATCACTTCTATGTTTCTAGAGATTACTGATTCTTCATTCCTCACTAATACAGTAGGTGCTCTCATACTGATAGACTTGGCTTCCCAAGGTCTAGTGAGCTGAGGTAATTCTTGCAAAGAATTGGAGTCAAAACCTGTTCCTTCACTCAGTTGCTCTTCCTCTACATCGTCGTAGATAGAAGGGATATCTTGGGGAAATTGCTCTTGCAACTCATCTATTTCCTGAATAGGAGGATGGGTTTCTTGTTCTTTTCTCCATTTCTCTTCTTGGATTTCACTTGGAAATTCATGTGAATACTTATGTATGGAAGACAGGTGGTCTTCACCTTCTGTATTGGGTACTTGAGACAAGGACGGTGCATTCCTTTCCTGTGTCTCTGAGGTAATATGGTTCTCTTGTGCTTTCTTCTACTCATTGTTATTAATCGAGTATTCTAGCCTCTCCAGTAGTCCTTGAGATTGTAGTTCAGGTCTGGACATGTTGTTCCAATTAAGATAGCGAGCGGCTTCGAACATGGCTTGGGCTAACTCTACCATCTTCATGCAGAGTTTGGTTCTTTGAATCTCTAAATCTACCCTTGGATAATTCTTGCTCATTTCTACTACTTGAGGTCCTTCCTTTAATCTGGCTTGATATGCATGAAATATCATATCCAGGTTTTCTGGCATGGGTTCAGCTAACATTGATCTTGATCTCTGGGCTAGATTCTTCTGATTAGATTCTTGAGAAGTCAATTCTAGGATTTTGGTTCTAGATTCCTAGGGACTTCCTTCCAACTCAGCTATCTTTTTACTTCACTTCCTCTTAATTCTTTCTTTGGAATCTTTCCAAGATTTTGTCTTTTTACTGCTAGATTCTCCAACTTTGCTAGTTCCAGCTACTTCTTCAGGATTGAGCAGTTGATTCTATAAGAGCACCTGTGCTCTTGTTATAGCTTGGATAGGCACATATGTAGGTTCAGATCCATTTGGGTTTTGTACAATTCCTATCACCTTAATAGGTGTCACTTTTGAGGCATTAGCAGGGTTCTTGGGACAATCTTTTATGACATGCTCTTTACCACATTTGGCGCAAAAACCTTGTATGTTATAGTATTGTGATTGTCCCGTTATCGGAGGACGTGGGCAATCTTTTATGAAATGATCTTCGTGGAACCTAAAGCATGGTCCTCTAGGACCTTGTGGTCTTTGTTGTTTTAATTGGGGCCACGGATTAGACTAGGTTCCACTGGTGGACTATCATACTGATATGTTTCCATGTGTTCTAGTGATTCTATGTAATATGTGGGTGGACTATCTACATGGGTTGAGTCAAAACTATTGGAATTTGGGTCACTGTCAGTAATTAAGGGTGAAGAGGGAACCAAAGCCCTATTGAGATTCTCTTCAGCAACAGCATATTTAACTGAGATGACATTAGCTAGTGGGGGTGGCCGCTGAGCAAAAATCGGTTGAGGTCTCGGTTAAGCCTAATATGGATAGTTCTAGGGAGGCCTATAATAGTGAGGTTGGGCATTGTGTTGAACTTGATACCTACCTGGTTGTGGGTATGCTTGCGGGTAGTTCTGTCGTACTGCTTGTTTGTTGTAGGGGCAGACTTCAGCTGTATGATTCGTGTATCATCTCTCAATTGTACAATACTAGCCACTAGGGTTACCTTGGGGTTGTGTTGCATTGGGGCACACATTTGACATATGATTTCCACCACAGGTGTAACAACGTGTGTTTGTTGTTAACCTAGGCATCTGTTTACTAGAAACTCCTAGTTTTTGGGCCACTTTTTCTGCCAGGTCTTCTATTGAACTAGAGAGCTTTGAGGATGCTAGAGATGAACAATCTGAGTCTTTATAGACCTTTGAGAGTTCCAACTCATCTCCTAGGTTGTCCTCAATGTCTATACAAATTCTTACACATTACTCTAGTGTCCTGGGTTCCTTCAAGTATATGTAGGAACATAGTTTAGAGCTCAAGAGGCCATCTAAAAATAGTGATACTTGCTTGGCCTGTGAGGGTAACTCTTGCATCAGACATCTTTCAACATATTGTCTAAACCTACGTCCTGCAAGTCTAGCTATTTCTTGAGGAGTTTGTTTGAAGCTATGAATCAACAAAGAGGTGTCCTGTTTGATTCCACTTTTAGAGAATTCTGTAATGAATGACTCTAACAAGTGATGGATATCCCTAAATTGCCTCTGTTGCAATGGTTGGAACCAAGTTAAGGCAATATTCTTTAACATTAGTCCAAATGCATTGTATTGCATGAACATGTCTTCTACTTGCTCTGCTCGTAGCACTTGCTTAAATTCCACAACATGGTCATAGGGATCTCCTGTCCCATCAAAGTAGTTTTTCATTGACTTTACTAATTGGGTGGGTCTGAGTACCCTGGGGTGTTCACGTGGTCTAGGTAGAGGAAAATCATCTCTATCACCTGGTATTCTCGAGTCTCTTTGTCTCTCCACTCTTTCCTTGTCTTTGGTTGGTCTGTCTCTCCCTATAGGATGAGTGAAACTTACTTTCGATTTTTCCTTATTCTTCTCTCTTTGAAGGCCATGGGCTGATGATGTTCCAACACCGGGCTTGCACTTACATTAGCTCGTGATGGAGGAAATACTAAATCACCTCTCCATGTATAGGTATTTCTTGCATGGTCTGGTACTACAAACACTCGTTCCGAAGTATCATCTAGATATACAACCTTTCCAGGTGTATCTGGGTCCTCGAATTCATAAATCATGATGGAACCTACCTCACTAGGTTGTTCCATCCGGTACCTCCAAAATGCTTCATCAGTTTCTTTATTTAGAAACAATTCTATACTTCTGTTGTCCTAAGGGATCCAATCTAGGATTAGTACTCTTATTAGTACAGATTTCCCTCTAGGTGTCCTGGGTTCATCTACTAGTGGTTATTTTCCTTGGGTTCTCGCTTTTGTCTCTAACTGAATTACACCAAACTCATTGGTATTATTTGGGTGCGTACTTATGATGTAAATTGTTCCTTCTTTGCCTGTGTACATGTCTCTCAAATTTGACCACTGGACGTTCCAATCCAAGGGGTTGATCCAGATTATGCATTGCACCACTTGTCTTCGCAAACCATCCTCATAAATGCGGGAACCTAAGTGTTTGGTTCAGACAAATTCTAACTGAGTTGTGTAGGGTCCTTCGGGTCTTTCCAAATATGTTGTGTTTAACCCTCCTTCTGGTCTTTCTGTGCTAAAAGCCATTTCTAAAATCACTCGTATCTGAGATCAGTTCGTATGGGTGGCTATTCAATTGTTGAGCCCACGAACATGCAATAGTTCCTACACTTGCTTCTGATGATCTAAGGCTTCGTCGGTCTGACTTACCTATATGCTTGCCCGATCTAAGGTTAATGAATTTACTTCCTCTGACCGTTAACAATACTTTTTTTTAATTGCTTGTTTTGTTTTTAATCCCTTTAGATTTTTGTCCTATCTCAATGTATGCGTCGAGAATTCGACTTTTTGTTGTATTTTTGAGTTTCCGTTCTATCATACTTAAGTTCTTTCCTTTAGGTTTTCATACAAAACACCTTTATCTTAGTCTTGGACTTCAAAAAATTTAGTCTCTTGGACTTGATGCGTTCCTATCGTCATCCTACTTTAATCCACAATGCTACCATTTAGCCTAAGCTAATAATTGACTGAGGGGGTTGAGTATTCTTCCAACCTCGAGTCAGCTTCTTTGGTTGCTCTTTTTCCCAAGAAGTTGCACTTCCCAAGCCTTGCATTCTTCACTGTCTTGCTTTGCTTGCCCTTGATAGCCCTTGCTAGACCTGTAAAAATTCAATGTTTAGACCACTTCTCAAATGGATGCTCAAGCACTTTGATATATACACCTTTTAAGTCCTTTCTCTTTTGGCCAAATTCTTAATGCCCCCTTTATTTTCTAGTCCCAACAATGGGTCAATCTCAAATTATCTTCTAATGATCTATCAAGCTCAAAAAGCAGACTTCGGATGAAAAATATATGAGCGTTCAGGCCCTTGGGGGTAAAAACTGACAAACTGAAAGATGAAGTGTTCAACTGTTTTAAAAAGTATCTTGCACTTGTTGAGAATCAGACACAGAAGAATCTAAAGAGGCTAAGGTCAGATGGAGGAGGTGAGTACTTCTCAAATGAGTTTGAAGCATTCTTGCAGGACAGAGGAATCAAGAGAGAAATCACCACAAGGTATACTCCTGAACAGAATGGGTTAGCTGAGAAAAGAAATAGATTGATTGTTGAAACAACTAGGTCAATGTTGAATGAAAAAAGGTTACCTAACTATTTATGGGCAGAGAGTGTATCTATTGCCACTTACCTTATAAACAGGTTACCATCCAAATCCCTTGATGGGATGACTCCTTATGAAGCATGGCATGGGAAGAGACCCTCACTTGATCATTGCAGGATATTTGGATGTGTAGCGTATGTACACATTCCTTCTAAGATAAGAGGTAAGATAGACCCTAAAGCTGAGAAATGTATCTTTATTGGATATGATCTGAATCAGAAAGGGTACAGGTTCTACAACCCTTCAAATAAGGGATTCATGGTTAGTAGAGATGTTGTCTTTGATGAGAATGATTCTTGGTATGAGAATGAATGTAGGAAGATTAAACTACCCTATGACTTGGAGGAGGAGTTTCCAAGTCTTGCTAAGGAGGAACCTACTCAAAATGAAGACACCAACTCAGATGATGAAGACATTATCAATCTTGAAGAATTCAAGGCATGGAAGTCTAAAGGTAAACTCAAAATGAAGAAATTAGAGGACATACCTGAATCCTCTAACCAAGCAATCAGAAGATCACAAAGGGAGAGCAAGAAACCAATCAGATATGGGTATGACACCTCACTTGTCACTAACCATTCTATTTATATTGCCAAAGATTTATCAATTGAAGAACCAGGATCATATGAAGAAGCAAAAACTAAGACAGAATGGAAGGAAGCCATGGATGAGGAGATTGAAGCACTCAAAGAAAGTGACACATGGGAACTAGTACCACAGAAAGAGTCCATGAAGGTAATTGGATCCAAATGGATCTATAAACTCAAAAGAAATTCTGATGGGTCAATAAACAGGTACAAAGCCAGATTGGTGGCCAAGGGTTTTGCAAAAAGCCAAGGCATTGACTATGAAGAAACATTCTCACCTGTAGTCAAGATGCCAACCATCAGGGTATTGGTAAGTGTGATTGCATCTAAAAATTGGAACATGTATCAATTGGATGTAAACAATGCATTTCTTAATGGATGGATTTTAGAGGAGGTAATATGTCACAACCTCCTAGCTATGAGGATCCTAACAAGGCAAGGTAACACATGTATGCAAATTAAAAAAGGCTCTTTATGGATTGAAGCAGGTGCCTAGAGCATGGAATCACAGGTTGACCACATACCTTCAAGACCTAGGTTTTGACATGAGCAAGGCAGACACTTCTCTATTCGTCAAGAAAAGTAATTCAAAAGTCATATACCTATGTGTATATGTTGATGATATCATACTTACAAGTAATGATGTCAACGGAATCATACAAATCAAGAACAGATGATGAAGGAGTTCAAGATCAATGATCTTGGTCTACTAAAGTATTTTCTTGGACTTGAGTTAGTCTATACTAACTTTGGAATCTATATTACTCAGAAAAAATACATACAGGATATGTTGAAGAAGTTTCATTTGCAGGATGCCAAAGTTGCAAGTACTCCAATGGAGGTAAACCTAAAACTGATTGCCCATGAAGGTGATGAAATTGATGATATTACAGGTTACCAAAGCATAGTGGGAAGCTTGAACTATGCTACCTTAACAAGGATAGATATTGCATATGGAGTTTGTGTGCTAAGTCAGTTCATGCACATGCCAAGGGTACCTCAAAGTATCTCAAAGGCACTCAACATCATGGTTTGTATTTTCCTTACACATCAGACTTGGACATTAAGATTTATTCAGATGCAGATTGGGCAGGATGTAAGGATGATAGGAGGAACATTTCTGGATACATTTCATTTGCAGGTGATAAACCAATATCATGGTCTTCAAGGAAGCAACCTACTGTTGCTTTATCAAAATATAGAGGATTGGCTAATGCTACCCAAGAAGCCAAATGGATCAAGTTATTGTATACAGAATTGGGTTTGTATACTACACCACTCATATTTGGAGATAATACAAGCTCACTTCACCTTGCAGCTAATCCTATATATCATGCCATGACCAAGCATATAGAGGTCCATTATCATTATGTGAGAGAGAAGCTATTAAGCAAGGACATTCAACTAAGATATGTATCAATCAACATGCAGTGTGTAGATTTGTTAACTAAAGCATTGGATGGAACCAAACTTTGCAGGTTCAAATCAATGATTGGATTGCAGGATATACATGAAGATTGAAGATGAAGACCAAGCCAACATGTTTGGCTTGGGGAGCTATTGGTGCAATTCACAAGCCTACACATTTGGCTTGTAGTCCATACATATATGCAGAAGCATAGGAAACAACGCTAGATGATAATTACCATCTTTACTCTTTGTAAAAGTCATATTTGACTTAGAATCTTTGTAAGCACCTACCAAGAAGAACTCGTGAAAAGTTAGGAGTTGATTGATGGAATATCTCCTATAATGGAGGATCACTTTTTTAGAGGAAGCCAAAATTTGAATTCAAATTCAAATTGAAAGTGAACTCTTATATAAACCTCTTAGAAAAAGTCGCGGTAGAAGACTCATCATTCCGAGCAATTCATTGCTTTTTCTGAGTGTGTGTGAGGCACACACAGTAGCCTGCACCTTTCTCTACATTCTGTGACGTCTTCTTGCTTCTTGTTTTGTTAGTTAGAGTGTTTGTTCTGGTTTCTTGGTTGTCGTAGTTCTTGATTTCTGTGTGCCTAGGGTTACGTGCAGCTTTATTTTTCTTCTGTTCTGTTGTTACGAGTTAGCTATGGTGACGTAAGCGCTCTTCTTCTCTCTCTCTTTCCCTGTTGCAGGTAGGTGTTTCTCTCTCCTTGTAAACACTGGCGATCCTCCGTGGCAAACCCAGAATCTCTAGTTTTGATGCCCGTTGAGATGCCTCCTTTCTGCTCGCGCACTGCCACATTGTGTATTTTCAGAGGCTGTAGGAGCAATGGCTTCACGAAGAAGCACTAACTATTGACGGAACTTGTCACACGTTGCTGCGCGACCTTTGAATATCACACGACATCGACTTTAATTTATCGCACGGTTGCACTCATGACGATCATAACTGCATGCTATGCTATTTATAAATGCTTCCGCATCCTGGCTATGGCGTCTGTAGTGCTGATGTTGGTGTTCTACATCGGCACTATGGTCCATGTAATGCTGACAGCTATGCCATGATTTGGACGAACTGTTGCAAGGCCTAGTTTTGATTGTGAGGGTACCATAATTTTGCATATACTCTGCACGTTAATAGCGAGAATCTTAACAGGCAAGTCGTTGTGATTTTTTGTGATTATGTGCAACGATTATAAATTTTTTTGTAGCACCAGCCGTGATGGCGGAGATGGTAGCGGTCACAGATGTATTTGGCGCGTACTTATTGGTATTGCGGAGACAACAGTAATGCTCCTATCGTCTCCACTTCATGGCGGCTTCTGCACAACATTGGTGGTTCTCCGTTAACTGCATACTTTATAATTTTCATGCTAGCAAGAAGCATTAACCGTGATGGGTTTTAGAATACTACAACTCCTATGAATTTTCCGATGGACAATTAGATTATTCCTGCTCAAGTTCTGTGCACATTCATATTAACTTTGAATTGGCGTTGATTTCTGACACGTTCGAGCGCTGTTTTCAGTACAGGGTTATGCGAATATGTCCTGATCATGCTTTTATGGTAAGAATTTAGTTCGTTTTTCCGCTGCTGGAAGGAAAAACCTGAGCATCCTCAACAGGTTACGAATGCTTTTTACATGAAATTGGCACGTGTTGTTGGGTTTTTCAGTACGCGCTGGTAGCAATACTTTGTTGCCCATTTTTTGATTGCATATATGTTTGCATTTTATTCAAGCGCTACATACGCAGTTCTATGGTGCCATATTCTTTGTCATTCCATTTACAAATGATTACGCTAAAATTGTGCACACATTTCTTTGCAGTACTTTATTAGTTTCGCTAATTGTTGCAATTTCCCTGCACAAATTTGTATCCGTAGAGTTTGGGCTCATTATTGATGATTTGTTCCGATGTACTAATTTAAATAGTCAATGATGCTACACTAAATCTGGTGCAAGTATGTGGGTTATCTGCATAACACGGCACATCATTGCTCTTGTCTTCTATTGTTCTCCTCAGACTATTTGTAATGCATGGATACCGAATGTATTATTGGTACGTTGTTGGACACATCATTTCTTTGCAGCGTCGCACCAACAACTCTTGCTTTATTTTGTATGAATTACATAAACAATTTTACTTGAGATAACGAGTATGCAAATTCTAGTGCCCATCTTGGAGTCGGTTGGGATAGACTTTATGTTTACTTTGTACATGGGAAATGTGATGGCTGATTGTTTTATGATATGAATGGGTCACTCTTGCACTTCATGATGATGCATATAAAAGGGCAAGGCCATGAGTTATGTGAAGGGGTATTTGTGAACCTTGGATTAAGTTCCAGGCACTTCACTTTGCCTCTTACATTGCTCTTGGTTTTGGATATGTTATGAGCCCTACTTGCATTCCATACCATGGTCCAACCATGCACTTTGGTTTGCAAGTATTGTTCATAAGGGTAGAGCATAATGGTGTGTGCACATATAACTTTGGATTTAGAGGTTGCTATTTCATTGGTTACGTACATGGCGTTGGACTATTCTATTCCAAGAACGGTGCTACCACTTTGGCATTAGAAAATGTATATGAGGATTGTATATGGGTTGGGTTTTTATTTTTAGACTTTGGTTGGATTTATGTTGGCCTTGATGTGAGGGCTTGACTTGATGTATTTGATCTTGGAGAGTGTGATGGAACCGGTGTCCTCGGGCATGAGTGATGTGGAGGCTCGCGGATTGAAACACTCTTCAAGATTAGGTGTCTCCCTTTGGTTGTATGACATGTTGTATAAAGGTTCCCAGCCTTTAAATGGTTTCCATGTAATTTTCATCTTGTTGAGGGGGTATCACTTATCAAGGGATGTGGTAGTTCAAGTCCACCGTGCGTGCGAGTGTTAAGGGCACATTTTGTACTAAGGTTCATTTGAAGGGTTGAGAAAAGGATGAGTGGAAAGAGCCTTTAAGGCCACACAAAATTGTATAAATATGGCTATTTCTAATGAGCAAATCCTCTCCAATTTGCGTCGCCAGATATGGCTTGTGACGTCTTCTTGCTTCTTGTTTTGTTAGTTAGAGTATTTGTTCTGGTTTCTTGGTTGTCGTAGTTCTTGATTTCTGTGTGCCTAGGGTTACGTGCAACTTTATTTTTCTTCTGTTCTGCTGTTACGAGTTAGCTATGGCGACGTAAGCGCTCTTCTTCTCTCTCTCTTTCCCTGTTGCAGGTAGGTGTTTTGGTTTGCTTCCTTTTAACAGCATCTTCTGAATGTATGTGTTGACCTAAGTATCAACTTAGGGACTTGCGGAGAAAGAGACTATACCTCAATCCCCTCACAAGTGCATATAGTGGGGATACACGCTTTTAATTATCAATCCAAAGAGTATACAAACCTAGCCGAGTGTATGAGGACATGCAATCATGTGATGGTCAATGCAAATGAACTACTCAAAGAGTGTAAATGAGGCAAAGACTTATCCAAACAAGCTTCAACTGTTGGTCATGGGGAAACGATACTTGGTGCAGCAGCCATCAGTATTTTGGACTTTTCTCCCAGCTCCGAACTCCAAATATAGCGAACAGCATATGCATTTTGAAGCTCTCGAGAAGACGCATCCAATGGTAGTGGTTTCACTCAATTCTGATGCTCCTACTTCAAGTTATGAGCAAAATACTGAGTCGCGGGAAATACCTTCCTACACTTCAGCACTTCCTACACTTCACACACACCTTACCTACAGCAAATAAACACTTTCATGGATAGACAACACTCACAAGCACTCTTTCCAGACAATACACATGCATACGAGCTCACGAAGAAGAAGATACAGAGTGAAGAAGACACAAATTCGAATTTTTGTGCTCTCCCTTCTCACAATGGCAAAAAGTTCTTTACAAAGAGTCACATTTGACTTATATACTACTGCCCTAAAAATGGTCCTTTCACACAAGAGACCGGCACTTTATTCACTAAAAGACTAATTTCCTACTATTTTACATGGGTAAATCTCTAATCTTCTGTGGGAATGCATCTAGAGGACTCCTCTAGTGCATTTACAAAGGGAAATATATTACAAGAATGAGTATGATACAAAAAATATGATGTCCAAATTAGAAAAATTTTGGGGCCCGTCTTTTTCTCTGCTTTGTACTTTCTTTAGCTCTGCAACACTCTCCCCCTCTTCGTCTCTGTCGTCCCTTGACAGGCTGTAGCTTTTCGTCGGATGATTACTTCTTTTCTCCGCACGCATCCCTTGGTCAGTTTTGTCTGTAGCTAAAGAGACATGCAGATTTGATGGCCTTCTTGATTCAAGATCTACTACTCGAGAGCCTGCTGCATTTGTCTTGCCTGTTGACTTGGGTTGCCACGCACGCCACTAGTGACTAGGAATGTGCTGTTCTTAGTCACCCTCTTAAACTTTTCAGCCTCTACCCCTTTCTAACTTTTGGTCCTCTGATTTGTCCTGGTTGCACACATCTGACCTTGTTGTATTGCTTTGAGCCTGTTTGCTTTCTTCCACCGTGCAGGACCTGGGTGTTTTGCCTTTTTGCCTGATGCGTTGTCGTCGAGATTTGCTCTCCTCTCTCACTTGTGAAGGCCTACAAAAAACATATTTGGCGAAGGTAGCCAGAATTCCCCGAGAAGTCCAGGATGCATCAAGGATGTCAAAGGAAGGTCACATACAAAGTTTCAAAGAAATCAAGAAAGTCCATGGTAGCGGTCAAAGCTGGTCAAAGCTGGTCAAAGTTGGGAAATTAGGGCAAAAATTTCATTGTCACCAAATTAGATGAAAATCCATATACTTGTAAAGATTGTCAAAGGCAGTCTATAGCCCAAATTTCAGCAGAAAATGGATTTTGTAGCACATTGATATGCTATGTTCATTTTGTAAAAATGTAATTTTTCTAGTTTGACCCTACAAATTCTTGTATAGAAAATTATGTTAGCCATATGGTTTGGCATGTATAAAGATCATATGTGGCTACATATTTGTACAAATTTTCAAGGCTATCAGAGCTTCCTAGACACCTTAATGCCACCTTGCAAGCTTCCAAATGTAGTCAAACTTGTACAAGGGAGATTCAGATGGGAGTTCTTCCTGCATATTCCTGAAGGAGATCTTTGGAAACATAGTCCTACAAAGTTTCATCTTCATCAAAGTCTTTTTGGAGGGTCAAAGAGCACAAAGTCCAGTTTTCAAGGTCACCGCAGTTTTCTAGAATAAGAAAATTGAAGGCTTGAAGGGCTGCCACATGTCAAAATATGATTGAACCATGGTGTACGGTCAAGATGAGCTCCTATTCAAGGGTGGAGATGCACTAAAGCATAAAGGAAGGAGGATCCACGAATTTTTTCCATAAAAGAAGACTTTGTTGACAGTGAAAGATCAATAATGCAAAGTTTCTCCAAAAATAGTGGCTTATCTTATCTGAATTGATGTCAGCACTGATCCGACGGTCCAGATCATCCCCAGATCCAATGGTGGAGAATGAGGGCGCCTAAATTTCACTCCTTTACACTAGATTTGATAGAAAGAACAATTCCAAGCCATTGATTTGATTAATCAAATTGTTGTAATCGAAAGTAGTGATCCTAGAGGTGAGAGTTGATTTCTCTAGATCCAAGGGCCCAAATTCATTCAAAAAACTATATAAACCCCCCTCCAAACTCCTAGAGCATCATGGTTAGGCATCCATAGGGCTCATGCTAGCTTACGGTTTCCTTGAGACGATCACCCTCGGTTGAGCGAGTGAGGATCCAAGGTGAGCTAGTATGAGTATAGAACCTAGTTTCAAATTTAAGTTAGAACTCCAATTTAGGATAGGCTCTTGAAACCAGCATCTCTATCTTGACTCACCCTCGGTGGAGCGTGTGAGTGAGTTAGAGCTGATTTTAATGAGTCTTAGACTTCTTTAGTTAGACGTTACGAGCCTAGACAGACATAGGGTCACTGGAGTGGAACTCACCTTCTTACGTGTGACATTCGGTTGAACTGTCATGGTTTGAGGGTCGGAACCACCTTTGATCAGTAGACTGCTTAGCATGACGTACAACGACAATCTTTTACATGTAACTTAATTCAAATTCTTTTAATTCATGTCACTTGTCACTTGTCTCTTGTCACCTCTCTCAGTCTCTTAAGTATTTTTACATGTCTTCTATTTCTTCTATGTGTGAGAAGGCTCCGCAATATTGCATTGAACCAGTGAGGATGTTTCTTTGAGCTTGTGAGTAAAATCCATCATCATAATTCACTTGCATGCATATAATCCATACAAATCCATACATATTTATTAGTTTCTGAAAGTGTATAAGAAGCTCCAATATTGGACCATTTTTCCTTTCGAAACTGATTTATGTGTAAGGATTCCATCTATTCTCATCATGCATACATATCATCCAAAGAAGGTGTTGGGGGATTCTTTGACAAGAAGGAGTTTGAGGGTTTATAGGAGAAAATGAAAAGACCAAAAGAGAAAATACACCTTGGAAGTTTCTGTCGTTTGATTACAGTAAGAAAAGTACAATGTTTGAAATACAAGATACACCAATACCTCTGTGCACAATCCCACAGAGTGCCCAATTACAAAATATCCAATATCCCAAAGTCCTCTTGCTGCCGACCTCCTCTGCAACAAACCTCCACCTGCTTCAAGCTTCTCCTTGTGCACACCTTGCACCAAGCTTCCACAAAGGGGGAGGAGTGAATACCTGCTGTCGGCAAGCGTACACTGCCAAAGGACCTTGAGATACTTGGGGGAACTATAGCTTAGCACTTCTCTGCACCAAAATCCTTGGTCACTCTCTATGCGCCTTGCACTTCCACTTCTGTGCGACGTACTCTGGTGACTCTTGCACTTCTCTCTCTTGCTCCACTTAGCCTATGCTCTCTTGCTTACTCTAACCTTTGCTCTCTTGCTTACTCTAACCTTGATCCAAGAATGGTTCTTCCTTGATTTGAGTGTGTCGATCACGTACGCTCCTAACTGCAAGTGAATCTTGGTGCTCACTTTGATGTCCCAAGATTGCTCTCACAAGTGGCAGCCAACTACTCACTGTTTTGTCCTGTAGTGACTTTAGTCTAAAATCAAAAATTTTAATGGGGGGCCATTCTTTCACCTGTGCGTACACTTTTGCCGCTTCACATACCTTCATGTTTCCTTTTAAGTCTTCACTTTTACACATAAGAGGGGGTTCACCTGAACCTTCCAAAACACTTTAAAACACACTTTGAACCTTAGGGAAATTAGAGAAAATACCTCTGCAACCTGCAACCCACTTTCTCCAATTTTACCCTTTGTGGACAACTAATTGTGCACTACCTGTGCACTTTGACACTTGCACTTTAGCACTTTAACTTTTGCACCTGTTGACTTTGACCTTGACCTTGTTGACTTTGACCTGTTGACTTTGACTGCAGTTGACTTGACCAACATGACTGTTATGGGCTCAACAGTTGCCCACCACCTAATGTGCTCTCCGTCCCGGAGAGCGATAGCCAAAACGCTGAACATGGAGGACATCAAATAATGTAGGAGTAGAAACTGGAAGAGGACCTCTGAGCATCAACGAAGTCCACCAGAACATCATAGAAACCCAGCATCAGAGAGGGGGGTGGGTAGGAAGAAGGGAGGGGGAAATGACGGGGGAGGGGAGTGGGATGCATAGGGAAAAAGGAAAGAGGGGAACAGAATTTTATTAAGGGTAAGGAAAGACAACACTCCAGTAGAGACCAAACTGGACACAGGCAGAGAAATAACCATCAATAATAACCCAGAAAGTGTACAAGTAACACACCATGAATACTGAACCAGAAGATCATATAAAAGCAGAAAGTAACCAGGAAATAGCTGCCATGAGAAATACATGAAGTGCCACTGAAATGCCAATATCTACCTAGCAGAGATAAATAAGGAGCCAATGAGGTGCAACGAAACCAGAAGATAAATATATGCATCCTACACGGAGCCTCAACAACAAAAAGGGCGAGGAGAAAACAAAGGAAACTAGGGAAACGAACTAAGGCATCGGCGGTGAAGGCGGCCTCTCCCCAGGTGGAACGTCATCCCGAGGTAGAGGTAAGTCGGGTGAGGCGGGAGGAATGATGGCTGCCTCCTCAGTCCAGGCAGCAATCCGGCTCCTATATCGTCGGAGATGATCGCGCTCTCGTCGGACCAATCGACACGCAGGACTATCACAAATGCCTAATGCCGCACGCTGGCTGATCTCCATAAGAGCTCGAGTCGCTGCATCAGCCTCATCGCGGTAGCGGTCGCGGTCCTGCTGCATGGCCCGCAAGGCCTCGCGTGACGTCTGCCACTGAGCTGTTGCAGCCGCACGAATACGATCGATCGTCTGAGCATACTGCTGATGAAGCGCAACCGTCGCGGAGACAGAATCAAGGGAGTGACGGGCAGCATCGGCCCCATCACTCGCTACGACGCTCGCATCACGAAGTAGGCTCAAGAAAGGTGGATCATCGTCTAGGGTGGCCGGGATGGAAGGCTGCGAGGTGGGAGGTGGTGGGGGTGGTACCGGAATAGGCTGGGGAAAAGTCGGAGAGGCTGGAGGCGAGTGATGCGGATGGGAGGTGGAGGCAGACTCAATGGAGATGGCCGGAGATGGAGGAGGCTGTGAGGTACCCACCGGGGGTGGTGACTGGATGGGTGAGGTAGGGAGTGAAGTGGGAAAGGAATCCATCAGCCGGGTACGTACGCGCCGAGCTGGAGGAGGAGTGGAGGCTGCCATGGAAGGAGGTGGCTGCGGAAGAGAGCTAGGAGTCGAATGCATGGCGACGGACGGCGGAGCATGGGGATGGGGAGAATGGGCAATGGAATGTATAAGATGAGAGGGGTCAATACGAGGGCTGGATGCAATGGTGTGCGTACTAGGCAGATGAAAAAGCCAAGCTAAAACTGGGGCAGAATAAACAGAAAAGGAACGAGTGCCGCGATGGAGGGCTTCGTGGAAGCGTCGAGAACGAAGAAGAAATGACTGGAACATGAGTGAGCCATAGGGAAAGGGTCGGCCATGTAAAAAACAGAAAAGCGGGTCGGCTATATGGATATCATGCAAGGGTAGGTCGGAGGATGGACTACGAAATAAAAAGAAGAAAATGAATGAGTGAAGGACGGCGAGCTGGTAGGGAGTGGGGATGGCATCTGCGCCATATAAAGATAGGCAGAAAGCGATGGTATCTTCTCGAGATAACCCCGAGTAGAGTGTCTGGGGAGCGGGAAACGAAGAAAGGCTCGAACCTATACCTGCAGCTACGACCGCAGGGGTTAGTGAACCCGATGGAAAACTAGGGAAGTCCAACAGCGCCGTGCGAATATCTGACCCCTCTGCCTCGGAGAGGAGGAGGGAGGCCAGGCGCCAAAGACCGGCCTGACGGAGGCAACCCTCGGGAAGGAGATCGATGAGCGGGATGGTAGGCAAAGCTAAATGCAGGCGGAGGGAGAGGGTCGAAGATGGTTCTCTATAGTCAACTATGGAGGACGACGGGGGACGGGGAACAGTGGAGGTAGAATGACTTCCGGAGCTGCGTGTGGGGTGGCCACTAGAACCATCGGATCGCGTCGGCACGGCTATGTGGGTTGCTGCAACGGGAAGGTGGTGACCAGGGGGGAGAGACCCAGGGCTATGTAATGAGGAACCCGAGAGGGATAAACAGGGAAGTGAACCCGTGAATGGTTGACTACGTGGTAGATGGATAGTGGTGGAGGGGGTTGCAGGGCGTGCGAGTGGTGCGCGAGGGACGGGGTGAACAATGGGAGGAAGGGGGGCCCTAGGGGCAGGATAAACGGTGGCGACAGGGATGGTCGGGCTGTAGGCCAGGGGGGCGGACAGGGATGTGGTCCTAGGGAGAAGGGGGCCTACATCAGGATGGAGTGGACCGAAAGCCAAGGCCGAAGGGGCAAACTCTGAGTATGCCTCGGTAGCCATGGAGGAATCCGTCTGAGGAGCAGAAGACGCCATAGGTGCAGAGCAAAATTCTGTCACAAGGTGCTGCAACCACAGAGAACAAGGGCTGAAAACGGCAACTCTAGAGAAAATCTGAAAAAACTCTAGAAAAACACTGAAACGGAGAACGGAGGACCCAAAATTTGGATCCGGCACGCTGAATTACCCTAAAAATGACTGTAAAAACAAGAAAAACAGAGAGGTATAAGGCCAAAAAAAAAAAAAGGAAAAAGAAGAAGAAAAATAAAGAAGAAATAAAAAAAGAAAAAAAAATAAAAAGTAAACATAAGAAAGTAAAAAATAAAATAAAATAACTAAAAGAAAAAGAAAAGAAATACCTGGAGTGGTCCACGCTGGGTTGCCGGCGGAGGGGGAAAAGAGGGGTTTAAATAGGGGGGCGGGCGGGGGGGGGGGGGGGGGGGTGGGGGGGGGGGGGGGGGGCGGGGGGGGGGGGGGGGGGAGGAGGGGGGGGCGGGGGGGCGGGCGGGCGGGCGGGCAGGGGGGCGGGCAGGCGGGGGGGGCGGGGGGCGGGCGGGCTGGCGGGGGGGCGGGCGGGGGGGCGGGCGCGGGGGGGGGGGGGGGGCGGGGGGGGGGGGGGGGGGGGAAGGGGGGGGGGAGGGGGGGAGGGGGGGGGGGGAGGGGGGGGGGGGAGGGGGGGGGGGCTGGGGGATTTTTTTCTTTTTTTTTTTTTTGGGAACCCGCAAATTCCCTAGGGGGCTTTTTTTTTTTTTTTTTTTTTTTAAATTTAAATAGCCCAATTTAGAGAAAAATCAAGGAAAAATCTGAAAAAAATGCCAAAAATTGGCCAAAAAATTCTAAAAAAAATTCTGAAAAAATTCTGATGAAATTTTCTACATGTTGAGCCTAAAATCCTTCATCAAACCACAGAGACCCTCCATTTATTCCTCAAATTGGGCAATAAAAAGACATCGGAAAGGGATAAAAATTGCTAGAAAAATGCTAAAATTGCTAGAAAAATTCCAAAAAAGAGCTTGCTTGGCAGTGGTTTTGAAATATCTTCTAGGTTTTCTAAAAACACCAATAACAAAGATGAAATTGATAAGGAAAACTACTAAAACTGAGCAAAATATGATGAGAAAGTTATGTACGACCTGGACATATTTGGCAGTTCCAGGTGATCCATACGTCTTTAAGTGTGTTGATGATAGGCCTTCAGCCTTGAAATGTTGACCAGTGGCAAGGCCTCTCCTTTCAGCGTCTCTAACTCCACAGCACCCAAGTTTAGCATTGTTTTGACTCTATAAGGTCCTTCCCAATTTGGAAGCCATTTTCCTCTCAGTTGTGTATGAAGGTTAGGTCTATGGAGAAGAACCAACATGCCTGCTTCAATGTTGTTGTTCCACAGGTGTCGATCATGTGCCTCTTTCCTCTTCATCTGAGTCTCGATCAATTGTTTTGTTGCTAGGAGACGAATCTCCTCCACTTTATGTAGTGCCCCTATTCTCTGAGAGATATCACAGTCTTTTTTGCCCTGCATGAATGCTATCTTAGGTGAGCCATGTAAAAATTCAAAGGGCTCAATGGGCAATATGCCATAAACCAGTTGGAAAGGAGAATATCCGGTGGCCTCTTTGTATGCTAACCTGTATGCCCATAGTGTACCTTGATAAGCAATGCCCCATTAAGTGGGCTGTAACAGACACTCTTTTGTTAACATTGAGATTAAAACCTTATTTGTCGATTCAGCCTGTCCATTGGCTCTTGGGTAATAAGCACAAGAGGTCCTATGTAGAATTTTATACCTGTTGAAAATTTCATGCAGGACCTTATTGACAAAATGGGTACCTTGATCTGTACAAATTTCAAGTGGGCATCCAAACCTGCAAATGATGCTAGTGTAGATAAAATCAGCAACAGTTTGAGCAGTGCAGTCGGGGGAAGCAATAGCTTCAGCCCATTTGGTCGCATAATCTGTAGCTATTAAGAGATATTTCTCTCTTTTTGGAATCGCCGGAGGGTAGATGGGCCCTACGAAATCCAGCCCCCACTTCTCAAATGGTTGCCAGGAATTGGAAACAACTAAGGGGTTATGCCTCTGCTTTGTTGGCTTAGGTCCACACCTCTGACAAACATCACATGCCTTTCCCCACTCATCTGCATCCTTAAATAGTGTAGGCCACCATAGACCAGCATCTAATATCCTCTGACTCATAATATGCCCTGGAAGGTGCCCACCACCTGGTCCTTCATGTGCAGAGTGAAGGACTTTCCTCACTTCTTCTTCCTCCAAGCACTTCCTAAGTCTGTCATCCTTTCCCTGTCTATATAATTTATCTTCAAGGAAGGTATATGGTCTGCTCTTGAGTAGCAATCTCTTCCTTTGCACAGCACTAGCCTTTTCTGGATACATCCCTATTTTAATGAAATTCTTGATATCATAATACCAACCTTGAGCCTGGACAGCAAACAGATGAGCATCTGGAAAATCATCATTGATTCCACTAACTTGCTCCATCATATTGATTCTGGAAAGGTGATCCGCCATAACATTTTCTTTACCTGGTCTGTGGACCATAGAAAAATCAAATTCTTGGAACAACAATAACCACCTCCATATTCTACCAGTGGCTTGTGGTTTGTTGAGCAAATATTTCAGTGGTTGGTGATCTGTTATAATAACAAATTTTACTCCCAACAAGTAATGACGAAATTTTTGGACAGCAAAAACCATTGCCAAGGCTTCCCTTTCTGTGGTGCTGTAATTCCTTTCAGCCTTAGTCAAAATTCTACTGGCATACTGAATTGGTCTATCCATCTTAAATTCTTCACTAGGTTGTGTCAAAACGGCCCCCACTGCATAGGCACTGGCATCTACATGTATGTGAAATATTTTTGACCACTCAGGTGTGATCAAGATGGGAGCAGACACTAACCTTGACCGCAATGCTTGATATGCTTTTTCCTCCTCTTCTTCCCATTTAAAAGGCACTTCCTTACCCGTAAGTCTAGCCAGAGGTCTAGCTATCTCTGCATACATTTTAATAAACCTTCTATGGTATCCAGTATGCCCCAAAAAACTCTGGATCTCTTTAGGGGATTTAGGTTTAGGCAACTTTAAGATAGAAATGATTTTGTCAGGATCCGGGGCCATACCTTTAGCTGACACCACATGTCCTAAGAGAGTTCCTTCTGTCACAAGAAAATGACATTTGTTTGGATTGAGCTTTAACTTAGTCTCCCTGCATCTTTTGAAAACATTCTGCAGCTGCCTCAAGTGGTGGTCCAAACAATCTAGAGGAGTTTCTTTGTGAGATCCTGAAAACGAAGAGAAGTCATCCATGAAGATTCTAAGTGATTCCAGCAATAGGGGGCCAAAAATGAGATTGACCGTTCTGTTAAAGGTGGCTGGAGCATTTCTGAGCCCAAATGGCATTTTTACATACACATATGTTCCCCAAGGTGTGATAAAAGCAGTCTTTTCTCGATCCTCTGGGTGTATTGATATTTGATTATAGCCACTGAATCCATCCATAAAGCTATATAAGGCATGCCCAGCTACTTCTTCAATGACCTGTTCTGCAAAAGGCATTGGGAAACCATCTGGAATGTCACCTTATTGAGTGCTCTAAAATCAACACAAATTCTGATTTTATTAGTATTCTTCTTTGGTACTATAACCATAGGGGAGAGCCACTCTGAGTGTTCTACAGGAATGATGATTCCTGCATCCTCCATCTTCTGGATTTCCACATAGACAGCTTCAGCATATTTTGGGTTAAGTCTATAACTCTTCCCTCTTATAGGTTTTGCTCCATCAACCAGAGGGATTTTGTGCTCTCCATAAGTTGCAGGCACTCCTTCTAAGTCTTTATAATGCCAAGCAAAAACATCTATATATTGGGTCAAGAATGATTTTACCTTTTCCAGGAGCCCTGGGTGGCTCCATAACCAAGTGGCCACCAAAACTGGCCGATCATTGTCTTGATTGCCTAATTGTATTTCTTGGACAGGATTGCGCTCTACCAGAGTATCTTCCTTCTCCTCTCCTTCCTTGTCTTTGTCTTCTAGCTTTTCTTGCATTGCTTCATAAGCAGGGGTGTTTTGGATTTCAATCTGTTCTTCCTTATCCTGCATCCATCCTGCAGGTATTTCTTGAATTGGAAAAGAACACTCTTCACTAGAATCTTTTACCTTGCCTTTAGCTTTATTAACTTCATTTTCTGTAGTAGTCATATCCTCCTCAAAAATGCATTTGAGGGTTGTCTTCCTGCCCCTTCTGTGGTTTGTAATGGGCTCTCCCAATCCATCAACCTGGACTTTTTCCTTATCTTCATCATAACCTTCAATTGTACAACAATTATTAATGAAAACTCCAAAACAAGAGGAAGAGTCGCCTGCTTGGAGCCAACTTAAAATATCCTCTTCTTCCTCAAAATCTATTTGGGGTTGATCCTCCGCTTCTGTTTCCATGCAAATGCTCACTGTTTGCATCATACTAGTGTTTCCTTGATTGTCTGGGCCTTCTTCTAAATGAATTTGTGTCAGCTCCTGCCCTTTCTTTTGTACCCACATGGTGTCCTTACCCCAATCATGAATGACGCTGGCATGCCTCAGCCAAGGTCTTCCAATTAAGAGAGGAAATCCTCCTTCAACCTGGGGCAATCTTAAAACCACAAAATCCAGGATAAATAGATTACCTTGTACTTCAAGTGGAACTTTTGGGATTACCCCTAAGGGCCTTACTTTGCTCTGATCTGCCAAAGTAACCGTGAAATTTGCAGGTCTTGAAGGGTGGAGTCCAATTTTTTTCATTGTATGTTCAGGCATCAAGTTAATGCCAGAACCACCATCCACAATAACTCCTTTAAATTCATGACCCTTGATAGATACTGTCAGCCGAGGACTTTTATAATCTGTAAGGGGTGCTTCCCTTACAATTTTTCCTTCATGTACAACAGCAGTCTTTGCCACCAAACTTGTAGTGGAAGCTTCATCAATTATCTGCAAGAGTTCTGACCTGAACTTCCCATCCATCTTTATTAAATCAAAAATACTAACCTCCTTTTTCATGGACTTGAGCAGTCTGGAGGCTTCTGATTCCTTAAGAGCTTGGGCTCCATTTGACTTATCCAACTCCTCATGAGCCCTGCTGAATGCATGTCCAATGGCATCACTGGTACCTGTGCAATTTTTCTTTTGCCTTGTGTCTGCACTTGTGGTGGCTAGGTCTTCGGACACACCTTTGTCTCTGTTTAATCCATTAATCAATGATTCTTGACCCATGTCCACTGGAGCCTTCCCCTTGCTTCTTGTCTGCACAGTAAAAGATTCTATTTCTTCCAATTGCACCACCCTGGTAGATGGTGATGGCTCATTACCTAGATCACACACTTCTTCTTTGTGCACAGAAATCATTTGGATATGGGGCCCTGATGAAGAGGCTTGAGTCTTGGGGCAACCATATGTATAATGGTCTCTGGCCTCAGGGCAGTTCCTGCAAGGAGGTGCATTCTCTGGTAGGGTGCACCTACTTTGGTAGTGCCCGCATTCTCCACACCTAAAACAGATGATTGGCCTCCTAGGCCCATTTCCAAAATTATTCCTTTGTCTAGGATTATAGTTGTTACCTTGATTTTGTGCAGCAGCCATCACATTTGTGGTTGTTGGGGGTCCTCCTTGTGTCTAGTATGTCGTTGCAGGTATTCCCGTTGATTGGCATTCATGGGCCTCATGGCCAACCTTCCTGCATAATTGACAAGTTACACTTAGCAAAGGACACTCACTTACTATATGCCCTTGTTTGCTGCACATGGAACACCAAAGACCACTCTTGATGCCCCCTCCTTTGAGCTCCTGCAACTCCTATCGCAGCTGAGCTAATTCCTCTGCTTGGGCCTCCTCTTCCTTTTGAAGCTTGAGTGCTTCAATCTCCCTTCTCAATTGAGCCACAGCAGTCTCCTCCTCTTTGTAGGGCTTATTTCTCTTTAAGCCCTCCAACTCCCTCCTCAGCTGGGTCATTGGATCCTCCATCTCTGTACCATATGTTGGTGGTGAAGAAGTTGTCCCATATTGGTGCCTTATTTGCTCCAGTCTTGTAGCCGTGGTGATGAACTCCTCTATGGAGGCTGTAGGTAATACTAATTCCTTTATTTTGCATTGAGTGGCTACTGGTAGGGGCTTGGCTAACCATTTCTTGACAAAAAAATCATGGGGTGGATCTGGTAGTTTAGCCATTAGTGCTTTGGCTCTGGTCACAAATTCTGGGAACTTTTCTCCTGAACCCAATCTCAAGTTCTCTAGCTCTTCTATGATAATCTCTGCTGTGTTCCCCTGCTGGAATTGATTTCTAAAAGCATCCTTCATCAAATCCCAAGTGGTAAAGTGGTTTTCAGCAAACTGGCTGAACCACTTATCTGCTAATCCCTCTAATGTGGCAGGGAAGAGAATTAGAAAGGCATCCTCCCTACCCATTAGACCTCTAGTTTTACAAAGTGCCAAAAATCTTCTAAGGTGCTCATCTGGATCCTCCTGAGCCAGGCCTTTGAAAGAGGGAAACTTTATATTTAATCTAGAGAGTAAAGTTTCTAAATCTACCTGACCCGCCATGCTGTTGACTGAAGATGTTGAGGATAGTGGACTGGAGGACCTTTTAGCAACCTTCCTTCTTGTCTGCTTGCAGGTGACCCTCAATGTTTGTGACCGGGTTGCGGTCATGAGCAGTTCATAGCCCACTTGAATATGAGGCACTTGATAAGAATATTTTACCTTTTGTTTGATGAAGTAGTACTGTGGTTGTGGTTCTGTCGACACTTGCTCTCTTCTATGCTTTGCTCTTGATTTCTCCTAAGCTCAAATCTCCTTGGAGTCCCACCGTGCGTGCCAAATTTGTTGGGGGATTCTTTGACAAGAAGGAGTTTGAGGGTTTATAGGAGAAAATGAAAAGACCAAAAGAGAAAATACACCTTGGAAGTTTCTGCCGTTTGATTACAGTAAGAAAAGTACAATGTTTGAAATACAAGATACACCAATACCTCTGTGCACAATCCCACAGAGTGCCCAATTACAAAATATCCAATATCCCAAAGTCCTCTTGCTGCCGACCTCCTCTGCAACAAACCTCCACCTGCTTCAAGCTTCTCCTTGTGCACACCTTGCACCAAGCTTCCACAAAGGGGGAGGAGTGAATACCTGCTGTCGGCAAGCGTACACTGCCAAAGGACCTTGAGATACTTGGGGGAACTATAGCTTAGCACTTCTCTGCACCAAAATCCTTGGTCACTCTCTATGCGCCTTGCACTTCCACTTCTGTGCGACGTACTCTGGTGACTCTTGCACTTCTCTCTCTTGCTCCACTTAGCCTATGCTCTCTTGCTTACTCTACCTTTGCTCTCTTGCTTACTCTAACCTTGATCCAAGAATGGTTCTTCCTTGATTTGAGTGTGTCGATCACGTACGCTCCTAACTGCAAGTGAATCTTGGTGCTCACTTTGATGTCCCAAGATTGCTCTCACAAGTGGCAGCCAACTACTCACTGTTTTGTCTTGTAGTGACTTTAGTCTAAAACCAAAAATTTTAATGGGGGGCCATTCTTTCACCTGTGCGTACACTTTTGCCGCTTCACATACCTTCATGTTTCCTTTTAAGTCTTCACTTTTACACATAAGAGGGGGTTCACCTGAACCTTCCAAAACACTTTAAAACACACTTTGAACCTTAGGGAAATTAGAGAAAATACCTCTGCAACCTGCAACCCACTTTCTCCAATTTTACCCTTTGTGGACAACTAATTGTGCACTACCTGTGCACTTTGACACTTGCACTTTAGCACTTTAGCTTTTGCACCTGTTGACTTTGACCTTGACCTTGTTGACTTCAACCTGTTGACTTTGACTGCAGTTGACTTGACCAACATGACTGTTATGGGCTCAACAGAAGGCTATACATATGGATTAGAATTAGGAAGTGTTTAAGAAGCTCCTCCAATGGACCATTCTTCCTTCCAAATTTGATTCGTGTGTATGGTTCTCTTTCATTCTTATCATTCATGTCATCAATCTAACTTGCACACCTACATTCCCATTCCCATAATTATTTCAACATCTCTCTCTTCTCCATACTCAACATTAATTTCACCTTCACATCTTTAAACCTTCCAACATTCATTAGCTTCATACACCCTGTGTGTGCCACGACCGGACCCGATCCACCCGGATTGCGATCACCTCTACATTTTGAACAAGACGTGAAACGCTTCGTGGCATTTGCTTCTGATCTTGTTGGGAGGTTGTGATCCATATCCTTTGTTTCATATTTTTCATCCTCATCATATCATCATCATCAGTCTTGAGTGTTGCACTGGATTTCTCACAATATCGTGCACATCTTCGTCGTAAAGTAAACGCATTTGTGAGAGATCTAGAGCATCGTGCATCACTTGCTTATTCACACAAGATGGAGGAAGGATTCAAATCCCTTATTGTTGAGAAACAAGGCCAAAGAATAGTCTCTTCTATGTTGAGAGAGAAGAGAAAATTCAATGGCATCAACATCACAAGCTACTTAGATTTGTTTGAAGAGCAAGCTATGTTTTTTGGTTTTCCCGAAGATCTTTTGATATCATTCTTTGAATGAATTGTTGATAGCTCTATCATAAACCGTGTCACTCAATATGATAGTCTTCCTTGGAGTGATTTTAGAAAGGAGATGCTCAAAGAATTCTATCTTGAAGATTATAGCCAACATAATCGGGATGGATTCTTACGATGGGTCAATTCTCCAAAGCCTAGTAGCTCTATTACTCACTTACAAAATGAGTATATTAGACGCTATGAACAACTTCCTGATGAGGAAAAGATAACTTTCGAACCTGATCTTGTGATCAATTTTCTTAAGCTTCTTCATCCTGAAACTCGTAGGGAAGTTGAACGGCGATTAGAAGAACCAGATAAGCGCTATGGTCTTACTGACAATTGGCAAAAAGTGCGTAAAGTAGTAGAGGCTGTAGCCCATAGACATCAAAGACAATCCATGCTTTATGAGCAAACTAGTCTTCCTCAAGCTAGCCTTCCACAAACTAAGGAGCAAGTTAGAGAACAATCCCATGCTATGCTTTTTGACTCTACTCCTATTCCTCAAATGATGGAGCCTACTCAAGGTTTTAAAGTAGAGCCAAATAAAAGTGTAGTTGAACAATCTCAAGTGGATATTCTCACTAAGCAAATGGAAAGTCTTATTGCTACACAATCCAATTTGGCCAAGACTATAGATGCTTTACAATCTAGTTACACCAAAACTTTCCAAAATCAAATGAACCCAATGACTTTTCAAGAGCCTAATCAACATGTTATAGCTACCAATCAAAATCCACAAATAGCTCCTACTCAAGCATATCAAGTTCCTCCAATGCATAATCCTTCAATGAAAAATCCTCATCCTCATGTGCAAAATCCTCAAATGTATCAAAACATGTATCCTCAAGCTTCTCAAATAGCTTTTCAAAATCCTCAAAATCAAAATTTTCAATATCATCAACCGTATAATATGGAAGCTCCTCTTGCACCTCAAGTACCACATGTTGCTCCCCAAGCTCCTCAAATACATCAATTGCATTTTCAAAATCCTAATTATCCTGTTCAAGCAATACCTTATCAACAAAATCCTCAATTTCAAAATTTCCCACCACAAGTTAATCAAAATCCTCAAAATCAAAATGGTTTTGTGCGTGGCCCTCGTAGGTGTCCTTGGTGTGATTCGTTAGAGCACTTTTTGAGAGATTGTGAATTATTGAAGGCTGCTAAGGAGCAACGACTAGTAATAGACATAGACAAGAAAATCTGTGACTATCGATCTATGCTACCTTTGCAAGGAAATTATGGTAAGGGAGGAATGAAAAAACATTATGAAAATATAACCATAATGGACGTAGGAACTAGGGGAGTTGAAACTAGAAGCTCTTGATGAACAACAAGTAGAATCAAGTAAACCCACAAAGGAAGGTGATTTTTCTATAGAGGCTTTAGTAAGAGCACGGGATGAGATTAGGAGAATAACGGCTTGGGAGTCACCAATAGAAGATCAATCTCTTATTTCTCACATATCCAATGTAGAAGAAAAATGAAAAAGAGATGAAGCTGAGCCTAGTGAAAGAAGAGTAACACGAAAACAAACCTCAGAGGGAATAGAAACAATCATAGAGCAGGGAGAAACATCACAATCCAAAGATAAAAAACAAGAAGCACAACCCAATGAACAAAAACAAGAGGAGAAACAAAAAGGGAAGAAGACAAAGCAAAGAAAAACAGAACCAAAGCCTTTGGATAAACAAGAACAATCAAAACAAACTGAAGACCAAACACGAGAACATGAACAAAAACAAGACCCTGAGCAAAAACAAAAGAAACCAAAGAGAAAACCTAAAGCCATCTTGATTTCAGAAATTGAGAGAAAAATAGATCCTATGGAGATTTTAGATGACATTTTGCTTAAGAGTCAAGTGACTATGTCTTTAGAACAAGTTTTCTCTATTGCAAAGCCTGTTTTTAAAGATAACTTTATCGGCCTAATTAAAAGGAAGAGGTTTCCACTTAATCTAGATACTGAGATGCAAGATTCTCTAGATCAAGATCAAGCTATGAATGAAGCCTTAAACTTTGATGAATCTGATGAAGAGGACTTTGATGATGATGAAGTAAATGTTAATAAAAATTTCTTAGGACCTATTCAACCTGACCATGAAAATCATGAAAACAATCCTGAAAGCCACTTTAAAAGAACATTTTGGTCTAGAGGTACATCAGAGATGCATGTTAAAATAGGAAATGATAAGAACACTATCACTGTAAATGCATTAGTAGATTCCGGCTCTGAAATCAATGTGATTTCAAGAGAAGTCTATGATAAGTTTCGATGGCCCATAGATAAAGATTGTGGATGGCGTATGAGAACTGCAGATAATGGTGTAGGTACCCTGTATGGAGCTTGTGCTAGTGTGCCCATATCCATAGGAGGAATCACAGAAGAGTTTCACTTTTTTATTCAAGATAATTGCTCCTATGAAGTTCTCTTAGGTCAATCCTTTATTTGTGAGAGTCGTATGGAAACTAAAGCCATGGATGATGGGTCTACCTATGCTAGATTTAAGTCTAAGGATGGAATGCAATCACTTCAAGTCATGACAGTAGGAGTGAATCATCCCAGGAATCGATTGTCAATTAGAAAGAAACCTATTGTTACTCAGGGTCATGAGCATGCTTGTAGTGATTGTGCACCTCGATTCATGTTTGGAGCTACATATGATCAAAATTTCGGATAGAATCCATTGTTGAGCGGGACAACAGTGGATATTGGTTTGACATCTCGCATCCAACCAACATGTACAATAGTTTGTCACTTTGTTTTCCACATTCTAGATTAGATTTTCTTCATAAGAGTCAATTGTCCAAGTCTTTTATCCAAAAAACCCAAAAAAATTATAAAAACAACAAAATCATGGAACATGATGAGAACATTGAGCATGTGATTGAGACATCTCATTGTTTCTCTACTCTTGAGGAGTTAGAGTTATGTCTTCAACAAAATTCTAATTCCCATATTATTCTTATTTCTTCCCTTGATGAGTATGCTCTAATCCAAGAGTATGCTCTCAATATTGACAAGTGCTCGAAATTTAACCAAACACATGATGCCTTAGTTGAAACAAAGTACAAAACTGCAGACAAAAAAATCAAACCCATAGCTCAACCATTACCTCAAGGAAGTAATGAAAAAATTATTGATGTGAAAAATGATCCAATTCTTCGGGATAAGAAAAACATAGGACATACATTCACGGATGAGACAATCAAACAGGTGAAAATTGGTAGAGATGATGACTTTCTTTTGCCAGCAGAGAGAGATAAATTTGAGAGAGTCATACGTAGCCATGGAAAAGCCTTTACTATGTATCCTCATGAGATTGGTTGTGTAGATCCTAAGCTAGTTGCACCCATGATAATCTTTACTATTCCACATATTCCATGGAATCTTCGTCCTATACCTGTTCCAAAGGCTCACTTACCTGAGCTAATGAAACTACTTAAGGAGAAGATAAACATGAGAATTTTAGAGCCATCTTTTGCACCTTACTCAAACAGATGGTTCACTGTGCCTAAAAAGAATGGGAAACTACGTTTTATTCAAGATCTCCAACCCGTCAATAAAGTCACCATAAGGAATGTAGGAACAGGACCCATTGTAGATGAGTTTGCTGAATCATTTTCAGGACATTCTATCTATTCAATGGGTGATTTATATTCTGGATATGACCAATTCCAGTTAGCAATTGATAGTCGTGACATAACCACAATGAAAACTCCTTTAGGCTTAGTGCGAATGTGTACTTTACCTCAAGGAGCGACTAATTCTGTGGCTCATATGATGAGTGCTATGAATATGGTCTTACATGATTTTATCCCTCATATAACTATGCCATTCATTGATGATATTCCAATTAAAGGGAGTGAGGAACGTGTAAAGGACATTACTTTAGATTCATTTGGATGTCGTAAATTTGTTCTTGACCATATCTCTGATTGTGAAAGAATATTTCAACGATTTGAAGAGGTAGGTCTCACATTTTCCATAGAGAAATCTGTTTTTGGTGTCAACGAGGTGCTTATTGTTGGACATTTATGTGGCCATTATGGTCGAAAGCCATACCCACAAAAAGTTGATGCCATTAGCAAGATTTCTGAAACATGTAACAACGTGAGTGAGGTACGTAGATTTCTTGGTGCTTGTATCTTTTATGTTATTTGGATCCCACACTTTGCTCATGTTGCTGATTGTCTTTATGACTTGTTGAGGAAGAAACGAAAATTTATTTGGACTGACAAACACACTCAAGCTATGCGTAAATTGAAGAAATTATTGCTTGAAGCTCCCATCCTTAAGCGTGTAGACTATTCTGCTAACAAACCTATTATATTGACTGTTGATACTAGTCCTATTGGTATAGGTTGGGTCATAAGTCAAGACGATAGTGAAGGGAATAGATATGCAATTAGGTTTGGTGCCAAAATTCTACATGAAACACAACGAAAATATCCACAGATCAAACGAGAACTATGGGGTATGGTAACAGCTTTGAAAATAGACAAAGAATATTTCATTGGTGCAAATGTCAAAGTTGAGACTGATTGTTTGCCTCTCATTGGAATGATAACCAATTGTTCATCTCCTGATATAGCCATGCTTAGATGGATCTCATATATTAAGTTCATAAATCCTGAGTTAGTTCATATTTCAGGTAAGTCAAACTCAGTTGCTGATATGTTATCGAGAGCTAGATTTGATGATGATCTTGAAAGTGATCTAATAAAGAATGTGAATTTAGTTGACTATGTTCCACATATATATGAGTATGAGAAATTTCATGAGTCTGAGTACGAAGATGAATGGAGAGACATAGGAAAGTATCTCAGTACACTACAACCATTACCTAGCTGGACTACGAATAGATTCCGTAACATTAGGAAACGAGCTTATAACTTTTTCCTATGTAATGGTTATCTTTGGAGACATGCTAAGGGTAAGGTTAAGAATCCACAACGAGTCCTGGGAAAACGAGGTCTTCAATTGCAAGTAATGAAGGAAATGCATGAGACATTATGGGCCGGTCATAAAGGATTTTTTGGAACATATGAAAAAATTAGAAGTACCTATTATTGGCCTAGGATGTATGTTGACATTAGTAGCTATGTTTCTACATGTTCTACTTGTCAACTTCATTCATCAGTCAAACATAGAGATCCGTTGCATCCTACTTATCCACCTTGTATTCACTACAAGTGGGTAGTAGATCTTGTAACTATGCCTAAAGGTATCGACAAAATGCGTTACATTGTACTTGCAAGAGAAGACTTAACTAATCATGTAGAGGGACGTGCACTACGATCTAAGACCACTTACAATGTTTGCAAATTCTTGCTTGAAGATGTCATAAGTCGCTTTGGGTACATAGAGAAAGTAGTTGCCGATCGTGGAGAGTTAAATGCGAGAGAAGCTAAAGAGTTCTTTGAGCGTCACGGTATTCGTTTGTCTCTCACTACTGCATATAACCCAGAGGCCAATGGTAAAATAGAGAGAGGGCATCCACCTATTGTGAAAGCCATATCTAAAGCATGTAATGGTGACATCAAACAATGGCCTAAATTCTTACCTTTTGCACTTTGGGCAGATAGAATGACATGCACACGTACTACTGGATATATGCCTGCTGAACTCATGTACTGTCAAAAACCATTGTTTCCAATTCAGTCTCATATTTCTGCATGGTCAAATTTTCCTTGGTCTGAAAACATGTCTACTGATGATTTTTTGAGTTTGCGTATTAAACAGTTAGAACAAGGTAAATTAAGACTTGATGATGCTGTTGAAAAATTAAGAGAATCTAGAATGAAGAACAAGCATTATTTTGATAAAACTCATCGATTGCGTCCTAAGCCAATTGAAGTAGGAGATTGGGTGCTCATTTATGATAGTACATTTGACTCTCAATATGATGCACGCAAAAAGCTCACTCAACGGTGGTTTGGGCCATACATAGTATCAAAAGTCAACAACAATGGTACGTATGCTCTTTGTGAATTAAATGGTGTTGCACTAAAAACTTTGATTGCAGGTAAAAGGATAAAGTTATTCAAGAAGCGTGATAATGATGAGTACATTTTGGATGAGGACATTGAAGAAGATGACAACAATGAGGCCGATTCATAAACAGGAGTATCCATGTTATAAATATATATATATATATATATATATATATATATATATATATATATATATATATATATATCATTAATTTTCAAGTTCATGTTGCTTTGTTTTTTTTCAAGTTTATTCTATTTTTTTTCCATGCTTGTTTCATGCATGTTTTTTTTCAGTCTTTGCATTGCATTGCATATCCACATCACTTGAGTCAAAAAAGGCAAATGATGATTTCTCTACTTGTGTAAAATTGTATCTTAAGTAGTAACTTATCTACTAAGAAATTGATTATAATCTAGGATTGTGGAAAGATAGGGCATGTAGATTTGGAGGTTTATTTTGGTGACAAGACTTTCATATATAAACATGCATATGTATCCTGTATCGAAAGCATAATTGTTGAAATCCTATCTCCTGCTATTGCATGTTTCTACATCCTTAGTCCATCTCACAGCACTTGTATCGGAGTTTAAATGACTGTTCTCCGTCGTCAAAAATGGTTGTACCTTGTATCGGGGTTTAATTTTTCCTCGTCAAAAAAAAAAAAAAGCTACATGTTACCAAGAAGTTTACACTTTCTTCCACCCCAAAAAAGTGATCGTAACCATAAAGTTGCCGAATCATCATCATCATAAAAAAAAAAAAAAAAAAGAGGCAAGCCAAAGGAGGATAAAGAGGCATAGTAGAATAAATCACGGGCTATATAGGCAGATTTATGCATTAGTGGAGTTTAGTTAGATTTCCTTGCATGTTATTAGAGAAAGAGCATATTCATATTTATGTAGGAAAGGAGTTGATCTAAAATAAGCTAAAGATGAAAGATGTCTCTTGAAAATCCTAAATCTTTGTTTATAATCATATTTAAGGTAGATTGCTTTATGAAAAAGGTACAAAATTTTCTTCAAGATGAGAGGAACTGATGCTTAAAACGACTCAATACATCCACTTCCACTTCATATTGATGCTTGTTTTTTTTTCTTTCTTGTTGCCAATGTTGCTTGTTCATTTGCATATATGTTGCCTATTTGTTCATGCATATTCATGTTGCCTGTTTCAATTATTTCTTTCATGCAAATTTTGCTTCATGTCACGTTACCTACTTATTCATGCATATAATCAATTTTCCTTCCATCTTTCTTATGTTGCCTATAAAAGAATTTGATGCCTGTAACATTTTGTTTTTCACAGATGCTAGAGTGGCGCTTCCGGAGGAATCGCAAGTTTAGTGGGGGCGAATGTCGTCGAGATTTGCTCTCCTCTCTCACTTGTGAAGGCCTACAAAAAACATATTTGGCGAAGGTAGCCAGAATTCCCCGAGAAGTCCAGGATGCATCAAGGATGTCAAAGGAAGGTCACATACAAAGTTTCAAAGAAATCAAGAAAGTCCATGGTAGCGGTCAAAGCTGGTCAAAGCTGGTCAAAGTTGGGAAATTAGGGCAAAAATTTCATTGTCACCAAATTAGATAAAAATCCATATACTTGTAAAGATTGTCAAAGGCAGTCTATAGCCCAAATTTCAGCAGAAAATGGATTTTGTAGCACATTGATATGCTATGTTCATTTTGTAAAAATGTAATTTTTCTAGTTTGACCCTACAAATTCTTGTATAGAAAATTATGTTAGCCATATGGTTTGGCATGTATAAAGATCATATGTGGCTACATATTTGTACAAATTTTCAAGGCTATCAGAGCTTCCTAGACACCTTAATGCCACCTTGCAAGCTTCCAAATGTAGTCAAACTTGTACAAGGGAGATTCAGATGGGAGTTCTTCCTGCATATTCCTGAAGGAGATCTTTGGAAACATAGTCCTACAAAGTTTCATCTTCATCAAAGTCTTTTTGGAGGGTCAAAGAGCACAAAGTCCAGTTTTCAAGGTCACCGCAGTTTTGAAGGCTTGAAGGGCTGCCACATGTCAAAATATGATTGAACCATGGTGTACGGTCAAGATGAGCTCCTATTCAAGGGTGGAGATGCACTAAAGCATAAAGGAAGGAGGATCCACGAATTTTTTCCATAGAAGAAGACTTTGTTGACAGTTAAAGATCAATAATGCAAAGTTTCTCCAAAAATAGTGGCTTATCTTATCTGAATTGATGTCAGCACTGATCCGATGGTCCAGATCATCCCCAGATCCAATGGTGGAGAATGAGGGCGCCTAAATTTCACTCCTTTACACTAGATTTGATAGAAAGAACAATTCCAAGCCATTGATTTGATTAATCAAATGGTTGTAATCGAAAGTAGTGATCCTAGAGGTGAGAGTTGATTTCTCTAGATCCAAGGGCCCAAATTCATTCAAAAAACTATATAAACCCCCCTCCAAACTCCTAGAGCATCATGGTTAGGCATCCATAGGGCTCATGCTAGCTTACGGTTTCCTTGAGACGATCACCCTCGGTTGAGCGAGTGAGGATCCAAGGTGAGCTAGTATGAGTATAGAACCTAGTTTCAAATTTAAGTTAGAACTCCAATTTAGGATAGGCTCTTGAAACCAGCATCTCTATCTTGACTCACCCTCGGTGGAGCGTGTGAGTGAGTTAGAGCTGATTTTAATGAGTCTTAGACTTCTTTAGTTAGACGTTACGAGCCTAGACAGACATAGGGTCACTGGAGTGGAACTCACCTTCTTACGTGTGACATTCGGTTGAACTGTCATGGTTTGAGGGTCGGAACCACCTTTGATCAGTAGACTGCTTAGCATGACGTACCACGACGATCTTTTACATGTAACTTAATTCAAATTCTTTTAATTCATGTCACTTGTCACTTGTCTCTTGTCACCTCTCTCAGTCTCTTAAGTATTTTTACATGTCTTCTATTTCTTCTATGTGTGAGAAGGCTCCGCAGTATTGCGTTGAACCAGTGAGGATGTTTCTTTGAGCTTGTGAGTAAAATCCATCATCATAATTCACTTGCATGCATATAATCCATACAAATCCATACATATTTATTAGTTTCTAAAAGTGTATAAGAAGCTCCAATATTGGACCATTCTTCCTTTCGAAACTGATTTATGTGTAAGGATTGCATCTATTCTCATCATGCATACATATCATCCAAAGAAGGCTATACATATGGATTAGAATTAGGAAGTGTTTAAGAAGCTCCTCCAATGGACCATTCTTCCTTCCAAATTTGATTTGTGTGTATGGTTCTCTTTCATTCTTATCATTCATGTCATCAATCTAACTTGCACACCTACATTCCCATTCCCATAATTATTTCAACATCTCTCTCTTCTCCATATTCAACATTAATTTCACCTTCACATCTTTAAACCTTTCAACATTCATTAGCTTCTTACACCCTGTGTGTGCCACGACCGGACCCGATCCACCCGGATTGCGATCACCTCCACAGCGTGCCCCTGCGGGGCTCTGTGCAGAGATGGGTAATGCGCCCCTGCGGGGCTTCTTGCAGAGATATATCTTCGGATATTTCACTTAGTGAAGCTGCTTCTTTCGTTGTCTTCTTCTTTTCTTCTTCTTACTTGACTCTCCCTCAACACTGCCCCCCTCCTGGACTCTTTCGTCCCCGACAGGCTTTGATAAGCGACGGGCATATGTTTGATAAACTCTTTGCTTTGTATCGTTTAGCAGATTTGCTTCACGTATCATGAGTTGTTTCCATTGTTCTGCCTTCACACCGTCATTGGGTGGCTGTCTGTGATCTGCGAAGAAGCTGAGTTCATATGCCACTAATCTGGCATTTAAATTGGATGACATTTTCAAAAAAATTTCTGAATCCATCTCAAAAAATCGTGTAAAGAAAGCTTCTTCAAAAGTCTGCATATATACACTTGGCAAGAACATTAATCTGGAATAATAAGCCATTATTGTTGGGCGGCTAGGCATAACGGATAGATCAAAAATGAGTATTTCCGTGCCCTCATTAATACCTATGAAGTTCAAAAAGGTGTATGCCGCATGCTTGAATACCTTTAAAACTGTAAGGATCATGCTAAGTATTTTGTTGGTCATTTTGACAGTTAAATCGGGTACTGTCGCATAATTCTGTAGCCAAAATTCTATAGTTTTGACCATATAATCCTCCGTTGGCAAGTAGTTATGTGGCGGGCTCGGAAGCATAGGATAATTGAGCCACTGTTTATTTATAGTGCCGCTTCTTTGCAAATCCAAAAATTCCCTGGCATCCCTTCTGCGTGGTATTGGACAAAATGAAGGGTTTACCTGGAATGTATATGGCGCTGCTTGCCAATGCACTTGTAGTGTGGGATGTTTCTCCAAAAATTTTCGTCGCCACACTGGTTGTGCAGCTTCAAACTCTGCTTGAGTGTATGCGAACGTATCGTGTTTGAAATTCAGCTGCTCATCTGGACTCTTCTGTGTAATCTTCGTTATATAACGTCTTGTTTTCTCTTTCAAGAGTCCGTATGGAATATTGAATGGCTTCATAATTTTGTCCAGGTCTTTACCTTTGATCTTGGCCTCTTTCATCACTTTGATCACTTCATTTTCAAAATTTTCCGTCAACTGGGACACCACTAGTGCCCGTTCCTTCTGACTTATTTCTGCAGTATATGGCATTGGATGTTCGTCATGTATGTCGGCCAACTGCTCATGTATTGGAGAATTATAGATCGGGTGAGATAGAGGAATTACCTCTACCTCGTTAGTAGGATTTTCCGTAGCCGACACTACTGGTGTCCCGATCGGTGTTTTCTCTTTCATCTGAGTCTTCAATCGTGCTATGCATTCATCTTTTTCTTTTACCTCTTGCATGGCTTCTCTGAGTGTTTCTTTAGTGGCCAGCAATTCTTTACCTATGTCAGCTACATGATCCATGTTTTCACTGTAGCTTTGGATCAATTTGGCGTTCACCTTTTGTAATTGACTCTTCAATTCACTGGTTTCATTGGCATATCTGCTCTTCCATTCCTCTATCTTTGCTTGTTCTTGCTTTAGCAGCTCTTCATATTGTGAGATCTGATCTCTTAATTCTTTTTCTTGGGTTTCTGTGGATTCCTGATGTACAATTGGTTGATCATATAATAAAGACTTCATTAATTCTTTATTTCTGTTGCGGAGGTTGTCGTTTTCTTCCATATACAACTTGAGCTGTTGTTCTAATAACATGCTTCTCATCTTCATTTTCTCTTTCTCGGCCTCGCTCGCGTCGTGTAATCTTTGCAACTCTGTTAGTTGTGTATGCATCTGTTGATTTTGAGCGATGGATGCATCATGTTGTAACTTGATTGCCAGCACCTCTGTATTTTTGATTGCCAATTCTTTTTGTGCTTCAATCAATTGTGCCGATAGCTGCTCACTCATGATTTGAAATTGATTCCTTTCTCTTCTTGCTTGATCATAGTCGGCATCTATTTCCATCAACTGCTGTTGAGTGTCCATGGCTGTTTGAATCATCTGTTTGACTATCGGTTTTAGTTGAGTAACATCCACATTAAGCCATGTTTTTGGTATGCTTGGTTCTTCTCCAGTATTGATGTCTTTACCCTGTGCAATATGTAATGTAGTGTCATGGGGCTGCCTAATCTGAAGCTGGATCCTTGGCTCAGCCCCCATGTTTGCTTTATTTTCTTGAGGTGTATCATCTGGCACCTCGATCACAGTCTGTTCTTGGTTTCGTAGTCCCTCCATTTCCTTACTCACTGGAGTTTGTTCTTCCTCTTTAATAGGTTGTTTTACCTGTGTAACACTGGTTATATCTTCCTTGATGCTTATCTTTGTAGTGTCATTCAATTGAATGACATGCTCCTGTTCCACGGGATCTTCTACATTCTGTTCCTTTTCTTTATGACTTCTTGGCATCACTTCCACTTGATCAATCTCATTCCATTCATCTTCTTGTGTTTCTGTCCGTATATCAGTATCCAAGGTATCTTTTTCAGGGCTGGAGTCCGTATTTGTACTGGAATCATCGATCCCTAGTTCTTTGTATCTTCCAGCTTGTTTTGGTGTTTTCTCTGGACTCCGTTGTTGTTTCTCTTGACTAGCCTATCTATAATGATGACCTTGAATGTTTAAATTTACCTGCCCTTGCATATATTGATGTGTTTTTTCGAGGGCATCGAGATCTCTCTTTGTAATCGGCATTTGAGCCGTCATGATCTTCGGTAAGAGATGAGTTCTCTTTGATTGTGGTGTAGCTTGGGCTTCCTCCTCCCGTAAACGCTTTGTACCCCTCATGGGTTTTTGTGTGCTGGTTCCAGCTTCTTCAACCTTAACCACTGCTTTCTTTTTCTTAGGGACCGTAGCAGATTTTGCATACTTGGCTAGCCCTTCTGAGTTCGGCATCTTCCGTAAGCAATTTTTCATCTCAAGAGCTTCATATATCAATAGTGTTAATGCAGAACTGCCATTCAAAAACTTCTTTTGTCCCCACTTCTTCTGGGCTTCAAATAACCTTTCTTGGACATACCCTGTCAAATTGATTTTGTTTCCTATTTGTCGCATGGCATGCGATAATAGTTGGACTACAATTTTTTGTGGCGCCGTGTATCTGTGCATGCTGGGGAAGCAGAAATGTTGATGTACGAGACGGACAACATCCTCAATGTCTATTCTGTTAATCTCCAGGAAGGATCTCTTTTTAGGGTCATGACATTCTTCTTTGACACTAGTAATACCTGCTTGATTCCATCCAAAAGATTTATTGATTATTTCGTGAGTGAATTGGATGGTTTCCCATGTCCCTACTTTATCCAATACTCGTGCTTCTGGGACTGATATTTTTGTTGCAGCCGGTTGCATGGTATTCATGACTTGTGCACATCTTTGAAAGTCTGGAACATAGATAGGCAATTTGAGAAATGCCTCTATGCCGGCTTGTGTCCATACATCCTCAATATGAGGTAGCCCTTGTATGATCGTTTTGAAGTCTTGTGACATGATAGGAAAATAATGATCTGTATCCATAATTTTGATTGTTGCCATGAAGATTAGCTCCGCCACTGGTTGATCATCTCGGAACCAGTGACCGCTTGCTTTTGTAATGGCCTCCAGTGGGAAAAGCTGGACCTCTTCCTGTTGTGTAGCTTCAGAACTAGTAGACGCCATCTACACTCAATATAGAGCATGAATTAGTGGCCATATATTATCAGAAATCCTCCTTTATTTGTTTGTCATAAGCTCGATATTGCTTCTAGTGAACGGTGTCGTCCCTTTCCCGTGTGTGTGAGAAAGGTAATACCTGGATTTTTCACATTTTTATGTATTTTTATATTTTCATCTGAATAGGAAAACAGAAAAGTTAGTTTATAGCCGAAGCGGTTATTAAATTTTTTGGAATATTTTTTCTTAATATATGTACAAGTGCTCTCCTATTTCCTCGTGAGGAAAATGTGCTTGACTATCCTGAAATAGAAGAAGGATGTGCCGAATGCTTGGCCTTGTAATGTGGCCCTATCATGCATACTTTGGTTCTCGAAGGCTCCATATGTGTGCAATTGGAAGTAGTTGGCTGATGCATGCCGTTTGTTTTGTCTTTCGGTATCCAAATCTGCCTCATTGTGCTGGGTTGCGTTGTATGTTGCCTTATTCCGATGAATGTTGCTCTTTTCTGGTAGTATGTTTGCTTGATCTGATTTGTAAATCTCGGAATGGCTCGGGTTGCCATTACAGACTCCTTCTTTCTCCAGTAACTCTTTTGTTGTGGCTGTTTTGCCTGTGGACCATATAATTTGGTTCTTCTTGTGCTGAGGATCATCATTTCGGTTTGGTTTCTTTGTAGCGCATGACTTAGGAATCCAGATTTGCGAACGATCCTGTTGAGCGGCTACTACTTTCTTTGGGATCCATAGTGTAGCAATTCGTCGATGACTTCGTTGTACAGACTGAGTTGGTTTCTCCTTTGATTGTTTGTTCTGATGTCGGTTGTGCTTCTGTCGTCGAAGATATTCCTCCACTTCATCTTTCTTTATCCACGCTTGGTTAGAGTATGGAATAGGGTATATTTTAATGGGTACAGATTTTGAATTACACAGAGGACTAGTCTCTCTTATGCATGGTGCTTCGGTGAGGCGGGTTTCAGATAGATTGACACTCTCATGACTTGCTAGACTTGAACATGGTGTGCAAGCAGAATTCAATGTGTCCGCACATATAGTACTCAATGAAGGTGTCTCTATAGTGCTAGTGATCATACATTCAGGACTTTGTTCATTAGAATGAACTGTTTGCTCCATGCTCACAGATTTGATTGGTCGTTCGTCTAGCAGACTGAATACTTCACGATGTCCTATCCTAGCTGAGATGTATCCTAGCGCCAATTGAATGGTCACCTCGTATTCGTAAATCCAGTCTTGACCTAACACTACCTCTTCAAGTAAATCTTGGTCATGACAAACTAATAGCTTTTGTTCCATAGTGTTGTTGCCAAGATGTAAAGGTAAGGTGATCTCACCTATGCATTGAGTAATTGTTCCTCCTATTCCTATCAATTGTGCCATCGATGGGCGTACTGCCTCCTTGAGTGTTTGGGTCAACGAAAGCTTGATACAGCTTACAGCAGCTCCTGTGTCAATGAGAGCATCCACCAAGTGGTACTCTGTCTTTCCTGCTCCCAAATTTAAATATGGTTGTGTTCTCTGCGATCCTAGGTTTTGAGTGGCTCTAAAATTAGCCATTGGGATGAGTTCTTCTCCTAGTCGATATCTCTCATCTCTTTCTCTCATCCACTCTTTCCGTTTCTTTATTCTTTCCAATGCTTCCTGTCTCGCTTCTTCGCGTATTCTTTGCTCCTCTATGCGTCTATTCTTACCCTTGATTAATCGAGACATTGTTTCTTCGGTTAATGGTTCTAGATGTTTTTTCACTCTACACCCACTGATGTAGTTTGGTAACACATCTCCATCTAAGGTTGCTAAGCTAATGGCTCCACTTGTAGATATGCGATTAATGATTAATGGACCATATCCTCTCTTCTGCAACTTCTTAGCGTGTTGTTTCAAGGTGTATACCAAAACTAAATCTCCTTCCTTCAAATTTTTGTCCTTAATGTGCGCATCAAAGTAGGCTTTCTGTCGTCGTTTAGCAGCATAAATGCCTGCTACTGCTTGTAACCTAGTTTCATGAAGCTTTTCTATTTGTTCCAATTGAGTTGATAGTTCATGTCCTGTCCACTCGTAAGTAGTTGCTACTCTCAAAGTGGGAATTAAGAAATCAATTGGAAAAATAGCATTTTGTCCGTACACTAAGTTAAAAGGGGTAGTGCCTATTGCGGTTTTATAGGCTACTCGAAATGCCCATAAAGCATGATGTAACTGCTTATCCCAATCTGATCTACCATTGTTAACGATTTAGGTGAGAACTGTACACAATATTTTATTCGAACTTTCTGCTTGTCCATTGGCTTGTGGGTGATAAGGAGCTGACTTCTTATGAATTACCAAGAATTCATTCAATAAGGCTTCTATCACTTCATTAACAAAGTGCGTACCTCTATCACTCACAATTTCTATAGGTAGTCCAAATCTAGTGAAAACGTTCTCAAAGAGAAACTTGGTTGTGGTTCTTGCGTCATTTTTCTTGGTTGCTTTTGCTTCCACCCATTTGGTCAGGTAGTCTGTAGCTACAATTATATATTCAGCATGGGATCCTTTTGCTGGTGGGCTAATAGGTCCTATGAAGTCTATTCCCCATTTTGTGAAAGCTCTAGCACTCATCATGGGTCTAAGTGGCATCTCATCTCTTCTAATTGGATATTTTGTTCGTTGACAAGTATCACACCGTTGCACATATGTTACGGCATCTTGGTGTAGAGTTGGCCACCACATTCCAGCAAAGAGGATTATTTTTGTTGTTTTATCTGCAGAGAAGTGTCCTCCTGCAGCTCCTGTATGAGCCATCTCTAAAACAGAAAGATATTCGTTTTCGTGAATGCACATTCGTAATTGGTTATCTTTCCCTCGTTTAAAGAGTTGTTTTCCTATAATGACATAATCTTTACTTTGTTCTTCAAGTGCACGTTTCCTTGCTGAAGTAGCTCCGTCAGGGTATTCTTGAGTTTTCAAGAACTTTACCAGAGGCATGCTCCATCTTGGTGCTATTGTAGAATAGCATAAGGTAGAGTTTTCATCTGGGATTTGTTCTTCACAGGTTTGACAGGTTGACACATAGTTATGTGCATCTCTTTGCATGGTTGGCCAGTATATGCCAAATCTCTTGAGTGTTTGCCACGTTCCATTTGCATTCAAATGAGTTTTCCATTGGTTTATGTGTGCTTTCTGAAGCCACATTTCTTGTTCATCTTCTTCCACGCATCTCATTAATAATCCACTTGAATCCTGGTGATACAAACTTCCCGCAATTATATGAAGGTTTTTAGTCTTCCAGAGGTCTCGGGTTTGGTTTGGTGTGATCCAATCTTTAGGTCCATGTGTAAGTATAGGGATCAACTTTTCTGCCCATTGAGGACATACTTCCAGGTTAAAAAGGTACGTATCTGGCAGATCATCTGGTACTTCTATGGGTGGTTCTCCATGGGTCATTCTTGATAAGTGGTCTGCTCTTATGTGGGTATTTCCTTTCTTGACTATTACCTCAAAATCAAATTCCATTAACAATAAAAACCATCGGACTAGTCGTCCTGTATTACAAGGCTTGTTGACTAGGTACAGTAGGGCTTGATGATCAATGAAGAATTTGAATTTGTTGCCAACAGGCAATGTCTGAACTTTTTGACTGCGTATACCATCCCTAGGCCTTCTCTCTCCGTTGTGGTATAATTGCGTTCTGCTTGATTTAACTGTCTACTAGCATAGGCTATAGGGTGGTCTAATTTTCCTGTGTCAGCAGGTTGAGCTAAGATGCAACCAATGGCAAACTTGGAAGCATCCACATGAATGTGAAACGGTTTATTCCAATTAGGGACTCGAAGGATTGGTGCTGAACTCAATCGATTCTTTAACTCATTAAAAGCTTTTTCACATTCTTCGGTCCAATTAAATAGAGTCAATAATGCATAAAGAGGTCTAGCAATTATGGCGTACATATGTATAAATCTTCGATAGTATCCACAATGTCCCATAAATGCTTGAACTTCTTTAGCAGTCTTCGGTCTAGGTAAATCCAGAATTACTTTGATTTTGTCTTCATCTGTTGAAATTCCATTCTTTGAGACAATATGTCCTAAGATTTTTCCTTGTCGAACCATGAAGACACATTTTTCAGGATTGAGGCACACTCGATATTGTCGACATTTAGCAAAGATCCTTTCTAGTTCAGGGATATGCTCTGATCGCATAGCTGAATAAGTACAAAGATCATCCATGTATACCTCCATACTTTTTCTCAGAAATTCCTTGAACACATGACACATCAATCTTTGGAAGGTAGCTGGGGCATTCGTTAAACCAAAAGGCATGACTCTAAAGGCGTATACTCCCCATTCCGTTGCGAACGCTGTCTTATGTTGGTCCTCACGAGCAATGGCTACCTGATTATACCCTGAAAAGCCATCCAAAAAGCTATAGACTTCCTTCCCTGCTACCCTTTCCAAGAGATGATCCGTAATTGGTAAAGGATAACTATCCCTTATGGTCGCAGCATTTACTTTCTTCAAATTGATGCACACTCTTAACTTCCCATTCTTTTTCGGTACAACCACCAAAGGTGACACCCATTCTGTGTGCTCAATTTCATAGATGAATCCAGCATCTAGTAACTTGTCTATTTCTTCCTTTATTTTGGCTGAATACACATCATTGTAAGTATATGGTCTTTGTTTAGAAGGTTTGGCTTCAGATGTCATGGGAATTCTATGCGCACATATAGAAGGATCTACTCCCTTCAAGTCCTTATAGGTCCAAGCAAAGACATCCCGATATTCTCTTATGAGACGAATCAACTCCTCTTCTTCCTCGAATGAGACATCCTGTCCTATGAAAGTACATCGTTCTTCTCCTTCTTCTACAGTTACAACTATCTTCTTGGTTTGTTCCTTATTATCATATGCTATTCCAGGCTGTGCTTCTCTTTTCGGCATTTGAATAGCAATTTTTCTCTCCTCCACTTCATATTTTTTAAAGTGAGCTGGTACCTCAAATTGGTCTTGGGGTTTGTTTTCTTCATCTTCTGATTCTCTTTCAAATTCTAATTCCCCCTTCTGTGTGAGTTCCAGGTGTTTTTCATTGGCGGTGATATTTATGTTGGTGTTACTATTCCCTAGATCCATTGGTTCGGGCTCCATTTCAATGCTCTCGTAGTCCTTCTTCCAGTCTTTCTCGATCACTTCTCCTTCTTCAGCCTCCTGAAGGACTACCATATACAGGCTAACATCATAACCCTCCTCATCGATACATTCGTTCATGGTCACTACTTCTTCGTTTACACAAACATCGAGGGTCGCTAAAATTTCCATCCAACCGTGAGGTTCAAATTCTTCATCCGGGAACACTTGTGGCATATAAGCTGGATCTTGTACAGACCTTGCTATTCCTTGTTTTTGTTGCCATCCTTTTCTTCTCTCCTCTTCCTTCTTTGCAGCTTGGCATATCCATAGATGAGTGTCCTCGTTCATCCAGGATTGATCACTAGAACCTACACTATGAACCGATTGATCGTCTTCCTCCTTATGAATTTGATTCCATTGTAGAGGTGGAACATCTTGATAAGTGTACGTTTGTAGGTTTATTCTAGTGGTGATTCCTGAGTGTTGTAGGTAAACCGCATCTTTTCCCCAATCTTGTACGACCTTTAGCTGTCTCATGAAAGGCCTTCCCAAGATCATTTCATAATTGCTTGGCCTTTCGAAGTGACATATTGCTAAACTGTGTTCAAATTCCACTCCACACGTAGTGAAGACTACTCGTTCTAACAATCCTAAGGGTCTCTCCGTATGACCATCTGCCATTTGTATTTTCATGCGTGTTGGTCTTAATGCTGGTTTTCCCCATTTCTCCCAAATTTCTTTGGTAGCAATACCAACACCAGCTCCCGAATCTAAGATGGCTTTGGTAGTGTAACCCCTATAAGTAATTGGAAGGCAGGTATTTCCTTCATCTCCCTCACTAAAGTCTCCTACCTTATCCACTGGAATTCTCACTGTGTTTACTTCGTCTGCTATCTCTTTCTTTTCCTCCTTGACTTCCCATTGATTGATTAATTTCTCTTTTAAATGTGGTTTTACCTTTAACAGTTCTTCGAATGTCAGGGTACAAGGGATTTTTACCTCTCCAAGGCGTTGTATGATCTCAGATGTTTGGACTAATGAGTTCGCTTCTCGTTTCCTTATTGAGGGAATGCGATACAATTCTGAATTGTGTTCATATTCCCCTGTGTAATTGGGCAGTTCCTTTACATCTTCCTCTCCTTTGTCACTTGCATCCACTGGAAAAACTTCTTCTGAATTTAGTTCAGGTATTGAACCCTCTATTTCGTTTTCTGCTTCTAATTCTTCAAAGGGCGGTCCAATTCCTTCCACTTTCTTCCATTTGTCCTCTTGAACTCGAGCCCATAGATCCTTAGTCCATTCTCCTTCTACTTCAGGGACTATGGATCCTTCCCTTCTCCCAACACCACATTCGTCATTCTGTTGTCTACTTACTTCAGGCTTTTCATGAGTGTTTACACACTCTTGGAATTCTCCTTCAGAAATTCGGGTATTGGGTAAAGGCGATGCAGGTTTTTCTAAGGTTTGCTGTGCAACTTCTATCAATTTCTTGCAGATCTCCAGTCTTTCCTTTTCTAAGTCACCTCTTGGATATTCTCTCTCGTGTTGTTCTATGGTAGGTCCTGCTCTTATTCTTGCCTTGTATGCCTGAATCCACATGGCTAATTCTTCAGGCATAGGATCTGCTAAGACTGATCCTACCTCCTCTTTTTTATACTGTTCATTTTTAATTTCTTTTTCCCTCTTCTGTTCTTCCTTTGGTTTGTGTTCGTTTTCCTCCTTTTCCTTCTTTTGTAATAACTTCTTTTCTTTTATCCGATCTCTTCGGTGCTTCCATCTCTGGGACCTTTTGCTTGCAATACTTTTCTCCGGCTCTTCTGAGTCTTCAACTCTCTGAGGGATGGGTGTATCCCTCTCTAGGTCACTATGATTGTGTTCTTTTGGTTTTTCAGTGGTCTCTCTAGCTTTAGCTCTCGTTATTGCTTTCTGTTGGTGTGTGAAACACCACAAGAACCAAACTAATGTGGTATTAGAAGACCTCCATAACCATCATTAGCTTAGCAAAACTCACATTGTGAATCTTCATCTCTGAATTTAGTGAAAATCAAAATTTCACTTCACAGAAATCTGCGCCTTTTCTTCAATCCTTCAATCTGACCTGTATTAGCTCAATCTTTGCAAAATCTTTTGATCACTTGCTAAAGAATGTTCTTGCTAATGTTATAAACACATAATAACCAAAACTTTCAAGTAATAACTTCAAAATCTTCTGATTTTGTATCAAACTTTCCACTATGTCTGAAAACTGGAAAATGACTTCATCGATTTGACATACCTCCACTCTTAAGCTGATTTCTCTGAGTATACGTCCCGTTTCTTAAAGATCTTTTGACCAAATGTAGTTGAGGATAGTAGCTTTCAAACGAGCTATCACTTACCAAAAACTTTACACTGTGCTTCGAGATCTGACCTTCAGAAGATCAGTCAAATGTGCGCCAGAAAAGTCGTAACTGTCAACTACCTTACACAGTCATATGAAATGACTTAGAACTCAATGTATAAGAGGAATTAGACTCAATCCTTCTACACAAACATGTGTTGATTATCAGAGAAGATGTGTACAAAATGGCTTGGCCTAATTTTGCTCACAGCCATGGAAAACTCTCTCAGACTCAGAAGTTTTCTCTCACCATCTCTCTCAGAAATTACACGACTTTTCTCTACTCACTCAGATTACAAAATTGAGTTCTCTCCTTACATGTTTCTGACTCAAATTAACTTATATACCTATGGTTTACATTCTTCTAGACTTGAACTCATAAGTTCTAAAGATCAAATACAAATCTAGACTCTAATTTTCAACTAATTTACAATAGTGAAATTGTCCCTTCACTTAGGCTTGATTTTCTGTAGGTCTTTCCTTCACTTCTTCTTTCCTTCATCATATGTCTTCATATGTCTTCATATATCCATGCCTAATTAGTGAGTGAAGCCCGAAGAGCTCCCCCTCAATCACTAATTAGCATGCTTTGACTTCTTCACATAATCTTCTTCTCTTTTATTCCTGCCATCTCCTTGAACTTACTTGTCTTTACTCCATCCAAGCTTTTTGTCATAATATCTGCAATTTGATCTTTTGTAGAAGTGTACACCACTTCAATCTCTTTCTCCATTACCTTTTCTCTAAGAAAATGATACTGTATCTCTATGTGCTTTGTCCTTGCATGAAATACAGGATTTGCTGCAAGATATAATGAACTCATGTTATCTCCATGAATGATGGGTATACCTTGATCAATTCCCAAGCTTTTGAATAATGTCTGCATCCATATGACTTCCTTTGCTGCTTCCACAAGTCCTTTGTATTCAGCTTCTGTTGATGATAAGGCCACTGTGTTTTGTTTCTTTGAACACCAACTCACAAGCTTATCTCCAATGTATATCATGTAGCCATGAGTAGACCTTCTGTCATCTTGACTTCCTGCCCAATCTGAGTCACTATAGGCTCTCAATCTTATATCTGATGTAAAAAGATAATACAATCCTTCTTTCAAAGTCCCTTTGATATATCTAAGGACTCTTTGACCTGCAATCCAATGTGGATCCTTTGGACAATGCATGAATTGAGAAAGAACACCAACTGCATAACTAAGATCAGGCCTTGTTAGAGTTGCATAAATCAAACTTCCCACTAAAGATTGATACTTCCTCATGTCTTTGAACTCTGCACCATCATATCTACTGAGTTTGTGATTGACTTCTAATGGTGTAGATGCCTCTCTGCAATTCTCCATGTTAAACTTCTTTAGAAGATTCAAGAGATACCTTTCTTGTGATACATAAATACCATGCTCTGCATAAGTGACTTCCATTCCAAGAAAATATGACAATTTTCCTAGATCACTTATCTTGAATTCCTTCTCAAGTAGCTTCTTCACCTCCTTGATTCCTTCATTTGAGGTACCTGTAATTATAATGTCATCTACATATATACAAATGTAGATCATACCTTCATCTGTTCTTTTGATAAGTAAACTTGCATCTGCCTTTGAACTTTGATAGCCAAGATCATTAAGATACTTTACAAGTCTATAATTCCAAGCTCTTGGAGCTTGCTTCAAACCATAAAGGGCTCTTCTCAACCTGCAAACATAATTTGGAAACTTATGATCTGCAAACCCTTGAGGTTGCTCCATGTAAACCTCATCTGATATATATCCATTCAAAAATGCATTCTTAATGTCCAATTGACTCAATGTCCATCCTCTTGATGCTGCAATGGCAATGATTGTCCTTATGGTTGACATCTTTGCCACAGGACTGAATGTCTCATCATAATCTATGCCAAAAGTTTGAGCATAGCCTTTAACCACCAATCTGGCTTTGTATCTGGCTATAGTTCCATATGAATGCTTTTTAACTTTGTAAACCCATTTATTTCCAATCACTTTCTTACCATTAGGCTTTGGGACAAGTTCCAAAGTTTTGTTCTCTTCAAGAGCATCAAACTCTTCCTTCATTGCTACTTCCCATTGTCTCTTACCCTTTGCTTCATCATAGCCTTGAGGTTCTTCATCTTCCTTAACCATGTAAGCATAATTTTTCTGAGTCAAGTAAGAAGTGTCATATGAATACCTTGTAGGTTGCTTCCTCATTCTGGTTGACCTTCTTGGTTCACACTCTTCATGTATATCTGGATGTACTTCTTCATCAAATATTGGTCCATCTTCATTCCTTCTATATGATCCAACTCTTGATGTGCTTGCTTGCATATGTTCTTCATCTCCATCTACCTGCATATGTGATTTACCTCTTGCACTCCTTCTTATCTCTTCTTCAAATGTTTCAAGGTCACAATCTTTATCTGCATACCAACTCTTCTGTTCATCAAAAGTCACATCTCTGGAAACAATGAAATGTTTAGTTAAAGGACTCCATAACCTATAACCCATTTGCTTTTCATCATACCCAATAAACACATATTTTTCTGCCTTTGGTTCAAGCTTATGTCTGAGTTGTGATGGCACATAAGCATAAGCAATTGATCCAAAAACTTTACAATGGTCAAGTGTTGGTTTCTTACCCCACCAAGCTTCATAAGGGGTCATACCATTCAAAGCTCCACATGGTAGCCTATTCACAAGATATGTGGCTGTATTTATGGCCTCAGCCCAAAGATAATTAGGGCAATTCTTTTCCTTTAACATTGCTCTTGCAAATTCAACCAATGTTCTATTTCTTCTTTCTGCCACCCCATTATGTTGAGGTGTATACCTGCAAGTTATCTCTCTCTTGATACCTGCATTCCAAAGATAATCATTAAACTCTTGGGAGAAGTATTCTCCCCCTCCATCAGACCTTAGCCTCTTGAGTTTTTGACCTGTAACTCTTTCTGCATAAGCATGAAAATGTTTGAAGGCTCCAAAGACTTCTGATCTTTCCTTTAGAACATAAAGAGTTATCCATCTTGTAGCATCATCAATAAACAAAACATAATACCTAGATCCATTTATTGATCCTTCTTTTGTTGGCCCCCATACATCTGTATGTATGAGTTCAAGCAAACCATCATGCTTGAAACCTGTCTTCTGAAATGGTTGTCTATGAGCTTTTCCCATCTGACAAGCTTCACACTTATATATCATATGTTGATTCTTCACATTTGGTAGTCCCAATACAGATTGATTCTCCACCATAGTTTTGATTCCTCTCTCATTGAAATGTCCCAATCTTTTATGCCAAAGATCTAACTCTGTAATTACTTCATCACCATGTGTGATTAGGGCTTGACCAACATTTCCTTGCACTTTGAGAGTAAAAAGTCTACCTTCCTTTTTACCACAAACAATGGGTTTGTATGCATCCTCTGGATCTTCAACAAATACCCCTTCATTTGTAAATCTGACTTGAAAACCTTTTTCCACTATTTGTCCAACACTAATTAGATTCTTTGGTATTGTTGGAACATACAAAACATTTGTTAATAAATCAGCTCCACTCCTGCACTTCACTTTTCCAATTGAATGCACATTATGTTTTGTATTATCACCTGTTTGTACTGTATGACTTGAATTGCCTTCTTCCAATTCTGACAACAATTCTATATTACCTGATAAATGATTTGAACAACCAGAATCAATATAAAATACCTTGAGATCCTCCTTCTCTGATGAACTAATTGAATTCATCATCAATGTTGTATGGTTGTCATTCTGTGTATCATTTGCATAATTATAATATGTGGTGTTGTATGATTGGTTCTGATTCCAATTTCTACCACCACCTCTTCCATAACTTCCTCTTGAATTCTGTCTTCCTCTTTGAAATTGATTTTGAAACCTTCCACCTCTTCCTCTGCCATTGTTGTTCTGATTTTGACTTGTTCCTTGTTGATTATGCCAACAATCATATGCTAGATGATTGCTCAATCCACAAATCCAACATGTCTTCTTGTTATTGTTCTGATTACCTCTACCTCTTCCATTTCCTCGACCTTTACCTCTGCCAAAACCTCTTCCTCTTGCATAATTTGCTTGAGTTGTTGACTCTTCTTCATCCTTTGCCTTGCCTTTATCTCCTTTCTTTTTATTCTTCACATACATTGCAGAACTTTGACCTTTATCTCCATCTGACTTCAAGTCTTGCTCAAATGTGAGCATCAATCCTAGTAATTGATTCAGTTCTGGCACATAATGATTTAATGAGAGTTCTGTTGAAAGTACAAAGGGCTTCCATCTCTCATCACCTCTTAATCCTGCAAGTAATTGAGCTATCAACCTATGATCTTCAATATCCTCATCAATAGATCCAAGGCTATCTGCCAAGTCTTTCATCTTAGTGACATAATCACTAATGCTTTGATTCTGCTTTTTCTTGAATGTGGTGAACTCTGACCATAAGCTAGCTTTCCTAGCTTTAGTAGTGTTTTGGAAGTGGTCTTCCAAAGCATTCCAAATATCTTCAGCTGTTTCTAAACCTCTGATATGTGGCAACAAATGATCTGTAATAGTGTTGTATATATAAGCTCTTGCACTTGCATCTCTCTTCTGCCATAGCTTCAAAGCTTCTAGCTCTTCCTTCCTTGGATGACTTTCATCTTCAAATTTAGGCTTCTCCTCTTCACCTGTCACATATACCATTAGATCCTTACTCATAAGTAAGGCCTCCATCCTCATTACCCAAGCAGGATAGTTATCTCTGTCCAATTTGTCAATGGACACATGATCTGCCATGGTATCCTTGCTTCTGCTTCAACCTGTAAGTGTAAGGTTAAAGAATGATACCTTTTGTAGACCTTTACCCTTGGGAGTGACTTCGAAATAACCTTCTGATGACTTTTGTTGTTGAACACCTCAGCTTCCTCCTTCTTTGATAAAGAACTCTTCAATTCTTCTTGTATCTATTCTCCCTTTACTCTCGAGGACCTTATCTGCTCTGATACCACTTGTTGGTGTGTGAAACACCACAAGAACCAAACTAATGTGGTATTAGAAGACCTCCATAACCATCATTATCTTAGCAAAACTCACATTGTGAATCTTCATCTCTGAATTTAGTGAAAATCAAAATTTCACTTCACAGAAATCTGCGCCTTTTCTTCAATCCTTCAATCTGACCTGTATTAGCTCAATCTTTGCAAAATCTTTTGATCACTTGCTAAAGAATGTTCTTGCTAATGTTATAAACACATAATAACCAAAACTTTCAAGTAATAACTTCAAAATCTTCTGATTTTGTATCAAACTTTCCACTATGTCTGAAAACTGGAAAATGACTTCATCGATTTGACATACCTCCACTCTTAAGCTGATTTCTCTGAGTATACGTTCCGTTTCTTAAAGATCTTTTGACCAAATGTAGTTGAGGATAGTAGCTTTCAAACGAGCTATCACTTACCAAAAACTTTACACTGTGCTTCGAGATCTGACCTTCAGAAGATCAGTCAAATGTGCGCCAGAAAAGTCGTAACTGTCAACTACCTTACACAGTCATATGAAATGACTTAGAACTCAATGTACGAGAGGAATTAGACTCAATCCTTCTACACAAACATGTGTTGATTATCAGAGAAGATGTGTACAAAATGGCTTGGCCTAATTTTGCTCACAGCCATGGAAAACTCTCTCAGACTCAGAAGTTTTCTCTCACCATCTCTCTCAGAAATTACACGACTTTTCTCTACTCACTCAGATTACAAAATTGAGTTCTCTCCTTACATGTTTCTGACTCAAATTAACTTATATACCTATGGTTTACATTCTTCTAGACTTGAACTCGTAAGTTCTAAAGATCAAATACAAATCTAGACTCTAATTTTCAACTAATTTACAATAGTGAAATTGTCCCTTCACTTAGGCTTGATTTTCTGTAGGTCTTTCCTTCACTTCTTCTTTCCTTCATCATATGTCTTCATATATCCATGCCTAATTAGTGAGTGAAGCCCCAACACTTTCAATGGTACTGTGTACTCTTTATCACTCCCTGATGACTCAATTACTTCTATTACATTGAGTTGTACATTAGATGTAACCTTGTTGGGATTCTTGGGGCAGTCTCTGAAAAGGTGTTCCTTACCACAATCACTACAGTAGCCTTCCCAGACTCGTTGTGGTGGTGGTGGGTTTGGCAATGTGCATTCTCTGATATAATGATCACCTCCACATCTATAACATGGTCCTCTGGGTACAGGGGATCTGTTCATGGGTCGGGGTGGTATGGTTGCTCTAGGTGCTGTGTACATTAATGACACATAGTCCTGCTCATAACCGTATGAACTATCTGATGCTTCCATGCCAGAGGCATATGGTTCATACAATTGTCCATATTCCATCATTGAGCTTTCATAATTAGGGTATGTTCCTTGACTAGGGTCATAAAACGAGTCATATGGTTCATTACTAGTCAAAGGTGTGGTTGGGACTATAGCTCTCTCTAGGTTTTCTTCAGGTTGAGCTATCTTGACTGGGACAACGTTCTGAGGATGAGGTGGTTGTTGTCCTAGTACTGGCTGTGGTTGGGTGTATCCCTGATAAGCATATGGGCGTGGCACTGGTGCCTGCGGCTGATAAGAGGGATACCTAAAGGCTTCACCTCCCTGATCTCTCTGAGGGTATCCATAGGGTCTCGTGTATGGCTGTGCTGGTCCAGCTTGCCTATTGTAGGGGCAATTTTCCGTATTGTGATTTGTATATTTTTGTTCCACACTGCAATATTGTAGAGGTCCTAGGACAGTGGGTCTATTATAACCATAAGCCGGTGGTGGAACTACTCCCCTAGTACACAAGTGAGAAGGATGATCACCTCCGCAATGCATACACCTTCTGAGCATGGGTACTCTCATTGGGTTATTGGGGTAGTTCCTCTGTCCTTGAACGTTCAACTTTTTCGCTAACAATTCGGCTATTTCCTCTACATTATTTTTAGGAATTGATGAGTTACTGGCCGAATCTTCACTTTTCAAGCTTCCTTGAGGTATTTTCAGATCCTCTGCTAGGTTATCTTCTAAATCTATGCATTCCTTCATGCATTCTTGCAAGGTCTGAACCCTTTTTACATACACCAATGATCTCAAGGATCCGTTCAATAATCCTTCCAAAAATAATGACACCATTTTATTTTGTGTCGGTCTCTCTTCCACTGGGCATCTGTCTACATATTGCTTGAATCTTCTGGCAGCCAATCTCACTGACTCGGTAGGGACTTGCTTGAAGCTATGGATCAATGATGAAGAATTGTTTTTAATTCCTGATTTAGTAAATTCCTCAATCATTTCTTGATATACCTGCTCCATGTTCTGAAAGGTATTAGGGTCCAATGGCTGAAACCATGCCAACGCCGTGTCTGACAAGGTAAGGCCGAAGGACTCATATTGAATCAAAAAGTCTTCTACCTGTTCAGCTCTGATTACTTGTTTAAATTCAGCTATATGATTGTAAGGTTCACTAGAGCCATCATAGTGATTTCTCATACATTTGGCAACTTGGATTGGCCTTAGTCGTCTTCCTGCTTCGGGTGGTCTAGGCATCACTGGGAAAATAGGTCTTCCTATTGGTATGCCTGGTCCTCTTACTACCGGCGGTCTGACTGGAGCATGAACTCCATGTCTGGGGTCAATAGTTGGTTGAGGTCGGTAGTTAGGGTTATTTGCAGGCATTGCGAACTGCACGGGAGGTCTGACTGGGATTTGAGCTTGTTGTGTCTGTTGTGTTTGTTGTGTTTGGCCTGACTGTTGGTATGAATCATTATGGGAAGTTCCAAGTGGATTTCTTGATGTAGTGGCTTGGTCCCTATGGGGGAACACTGGGATGTTTTGGTATTTCAACTCAGCTCTTTCCGCTTCTGTCATGGGCCAATATCTTCTCTGATTTTTATGCAGATAAGTGATAATGGTGGAAAAATCAGGATCCTGCAACTCATAGATGGTGACCGGATTAGGAGCAGCTTCCCAAATTGAGGAATGTGCTCTAAGGGGATGCTCCATCCCATTGATCAAATATACATCCATTAAGGTGTCATCCTGGGGAATCAGATCTCCTCTCCATATCCTCGCAACTGTAGATCTCCCTCTAGGTGTGGTTACTTGCTCTTCATTCCCTCCTCCATTTAAGTTTGAAGCATTATTTTCTTCACCAATTTCGTTAATGTTCGCTGGGTGTTCTGTGACAACATATTGGATATCTCTTTTGTCCATGTAAAGTCCTCCTACGTACTTGACTGCTGGTCTAGGCACTATGTAAGCCTCTGAAGCTTTCTTTATCCTGGCCACAGATCTGTTTAGACCATCCAGATAAATGGGGACCTCATTGTGGTTGGTGTTCACATACTCCAAGGAGGTTCTGTACTCTCCCTCAATGATTGACATCATGCCAATCATGGGTACTGTGTTCTGCATATCCTCTGAAGCCATGGGAATTTCTTCCTCTGACTCACTGGAGGTCTCAGAATAATGTGAACGGTTAGTTGGCTCTGCTACACTACCTACAGAAGAAATTACACTTCTTCGGCTTCCTAGGGTTCTTCCGGATCTCAAGTTCATCCACTTCTAAACTCTGATCAGTCTTTGCTACCCTTGGGCCTTTGGCACTCTTCACTACAGGTCAAAAATTTCTAGAAGCCTTTGGCTGGAAAAAATGACTGAAGAAGAATTTTCTACAGATCACGATACTTGTCTCCAAAATTCCCCGATACACGATCTCTGGGGTTAGACGATACTCGATCCGTGACAAATATCACGATATCTGATAAACGATACCGATCGCTTTAGTGAAACGATACCGATACTTGGAAGAAAACAATACACGATATTTGGGCACAGGCGATACACGATACTTGGCTCAAAGCGATACACGATCTCTGAATTGGAACGATCGACGATACACGATCTCTGAATTTGAACGATCGACGATACACGATATGTGGTAGGTATCGCGATCTCTGGTAAACGATATACGATACCTGCGCACAAACGATACGCGACCTCTCACGATACTTGACTATCACGATACTTCGGACAAACGATACTTGGCACACGCGATACACGATCTTCGAACAAAACGATACCGATACTTGGACCACCAAACGATACACGATACTGATCAAGTATCGCGATCTCTGAAGACCAAATGATACTCGATCTCTGAGAGGTATCGCGATCTTTGATCAAAACGATACTTCTCAAGTATCGCCACCGGCACGAAACGATACACGATCAACGATACATGATCGACGATCGTTGGCAAAACGATCTCTGACCAAGTATCACGATCGGTATGAAACGATACACGAGCGGAGGGAAATATCGCGATACTCAACCACAGGAGGTCACGATACTTGCTAAGTATCGCGATACTCGACCGCTGGAGTAAAACGATACTTGACCCTTAGACAATTTTTGAGAAATGTTTTTTAAGGTTTGTTTTGATGCCCTTGTTTTCCTAGTTCCTCTCTCCTCTCCTCACTCTCTGTATCAATCAAATCACCTCTTTTACCCCCTGTAGATCTCAGACGATACCTGACGCAGATCGTTTCACTCTGAAAGACTTGAGTTATGTAATGAGGTTGATGGAATGATACAAAAGCTTACCTTAGGACTCTATCACAACCCTCTACTCCTCCTGACTAGCTCTGCGTAGCTCAGATTGCTCCACCCTTCGTCCACGATCTCTGACTACAGCTCACGCGATCTCGACGATCTCTCTCACGATACTTGCTCAAAAACAAGTGATTTTCAAAATGACTCTTTTTGGCTTTTATACTTGGGATTTTCTATCTACTGAAAATGAAACAACAAGACAAGAAGTGAAAGCTACTCTAATCTACTCCGTCACTCTTCCTACTCTCCTCCTACTACTCACTTCCCTAAACTAACAACTCACTACACACACTCCAAGAATGAGAAGTAGCAAGTGCGGCTGAAAATGACTTACCAAAGAAGAGAAAATTTCCACTCCTCCACTTACTTCAATGCAAAAAGCTACTTACCATCACACGAATGCCTCGGTTTGATTCGTCACTCCCCGGCAACGGCGCCAAAAAGTGTGTTGACCTAAGTATCAACTTAGGGACTTGCGGAGAAAGAGACTATACCTCAATCCCCTCACAAGTGCATATAGTGGGGATAAACGCTTTTAATTATCAATCCAAAGAGTATACAAACCTAGCCGAGTGTATGAGGACATGCAATCATGTGATGGTCAATGCAAATGAACTACTCAAAGAGTGTAAATGAGGCAAAGACTTATCCAAACAAGCTTCAACTGTTGATCATGGCGAAACGATACTTGGTGCAGCAGCCGTCAGTATTTTGGACTTTTCTCCCAGCTCCGAACTCCAAATATAGCGAATAGCATATGCGTTTTGAAGCTCTCGAGAAGACGCATCCAATGGCAGTAGTTTCACTCAATTCTGACGCTCCTACTTCAAGTTATGAGCAAAATACTGAGTCACGGGAAATACCTTCCTACACTTCAGCACTTCCTACACTTCACACACACCTTACCTACAGCAAATAAACACTTTCATGGATAGACAACACTCACAAGCACTCTTTCCGGGCAATACACATGCATACGAGCTCACGAAGAAGAAGATACAGAGTGAAGAAGACACAAATTCGAATTTCTGTGCTCTCCCTTCTCACAATGGCAAAAAGTTCTTTACAAAGAGTCACATTTGACTTATATACTAGTGCCCTAAAAATGGTCCTTTCACACAAGAGACCGGCACTTTATTCACTAAAAGACTAATTTCCTACTATTTTACATGGGTAAATCTCTAATCTTCTGTGGGAATGCATCTAGAGGACTCCTCTAGTGCATTTACAAAGGGAAATATATTACAAGAATGAGTATGATACAAAAAATATGATGTCCAAATCGGAAAAATTTTGGGGCCCGTCTTTTTCTCTGCTTTGTACTTTCTTTAGCTCTACAACAATGTACTAACCTGCATGTAAGACCAACAATAGCTCCTTTTCTGCTTTGAATGGCCGAGGTCCTTTGGAGTGTACTCTCAGTGCCAGCACGATTATCACCTCCAAAGTCTTCAACAGCTAATTGTACATCATTAAGATCCCTCCTTGTAATCTTGACAACAGAAAATACAAGTTACAGATAGCATCTCTCTCCTTGTAAACACATCTTCAGCATCATGAAGACTCAATCATAAACCTATTTCTATAGGAATGGCAATAGGTTTGTAGTCTTTAAGGCCAAAACATTGCAATAATGTGTCAATATATTTTGTTTGACACAAAGTTATTTCGCCATCAACTTGCATAAACAGAATGCTTAAATAATGACGCAAATGCCCCAAATATGAAATCTCAAATGAGGCATGCAAATCAGCCTTAAAATCATAAATATGTTTCTCATGAGAACCAGTGAGCAGCATGCGATCAACATAGACAACAATGATCAAAAGCACAACATTTGCATGCTTAACATATAAGGTGCTCTCAGTTGAATTGTTCTCAAAACCATGTGCAATCAACTAGGCATGTATCTTTTCATACCAAGCACATGGTGATTGCTTCAAACCATATAATACCTTTTCCAACCTGCACACTTTGTTTTCATGCCATTTCTACACAAAACCACAAACCTAAAAAACACACACTTCTTCATGTAAGTGACCATTCAAAAATGTAATTTTAATGTCCAACTAATGTATGTTCCAACCATGATGAATTGCAAGTGCACAGATGCTATGAACAATAGCCATTTGGTATGTAGGAGCAAAGGTCTCATCAAAATCAATGCCTCTTTCTTGAGCATAACCTTTTGCAACAATCCTAGCCTTATACCTGTCAACGGCTCCATCATGCTTGTACCCATGAAGCCAAGCTTAACAAGAATGGAGATTCATCAAGAGGTAATAACTCTTCTGCCCTATACACTGATAAAAGTAAGCCTAAAGAGAAAGGTAAAAACAAGAAGGTTGAGGATGAAGGAGCTACCTCCCAAGCCAACTATGCAGGGAGAGGTAGAAACTCAAGAGGAAGGGGCAGAGGAGGTAAGCAAGGTAGGGGGAGACCTTACAACACCTCACCATGTAATATTTGTGGTTTGTCAAATCATACTACAGATGAGTGTTACAGGAACATCAAGAATCAGAGAGGTAGAGGTTTCCAAAGAGGTGGATATACACAATCAAGAGGAAGATTCAACCATCATCAAAGCTACAATAACAATTACAACAAAAATTACTACAACAACTACCAAGGAAGCTACAAATTAAGGAAAGAGTAAAACAACTATACAGAGGAACAAGGAGATTCACTTCTGATTATGAATACGACTTCAAAGCAAGGTATGAATGACCATCTCTTCTACATTGACTCAGGATGTTCCAACCACGTGGCAGGCAATGTAGCTCTTCTCTTTGACCTTGAGGAACCTAAGGGAAAGCATCAGATACAAACAGATGATGACACCAAGCACTCAGTGATCAAGGTAGGAAATGTTAAAACCTCTAACGGAAATAGAAATGTATTGAGTAGGGTTCTATATGTACCTACAATTACCAAGAACTTGATGAGTGTAGGATAGATTGGGGAAAAAGGTTTGCAGGTCAAGTTCAACAAATATGGAGCATTTGTGGAGGATCCCCAACATGGATTCAAGAGAATTGCCAAAGGAGAAAAGACAGGTAGATTATTCACCTTTGAACTTGAAGATACAAGGAATATTGCACTTTATAGCTATAAAGATCAAACATTGTCAGAGCTTGAAATTTGGCATACGAGATTAGGGCACATTGGTGAGAGAACTCTAAAGGAAAAATGTAGAGATCAATGTGTGCTTGGGATACCTAATGTATTCAAACAACACATGATCTATAAATGTGGTGCTTGTCAGTTTTGAAAATCTCACAGGTTACCCTTCTCAAAGAAAGGTTGCATACATGAGGATTACCTAGAGCTTGTCCATACAGATGTATGGGGACACAACTCTTGTCACTCTACGATACTGCCACTCAGATTTTCTATGTTTTAAGTGGATTTCAAGGCAATTTTTGCAGTGATCTAGCTCTGAGGATTACTGTCACGATACCAGACACAACTCTTGTCACTCTACGATACTGCCACTCAGATTTTCTATGTTTTAAGTGGATTTCAAGGCAATTTTTGCAGTGATCTAGCTCTGAACACCCTCTACGCTTGTTCCTCACATTCGCAAGTGAAAAACGAGGTGAATGTACACTCGAAAATGAGAAAAAATCAGAGAAGATGAAGATGGGAGAAGATGGTGATGATGATGAAGATGAAGAAGAAGAAAAACTCAGAAAGTGAACTGAAAATGGTGATTTTTTGACCTTCCAACATCACTAGTGTATGTCTTACCGTCACACGCTCGTCCTCCAAGCTCTCTCCCCTGCAACGGCGCCAAATTTGGTGTCATTCTTGCACAATGGCAAGTACCAATATGAGGAGATTCACCTCATAAATGTCAATCCACAGAGACATGAAGACTAGTATAAAGACCAAGAGCAAGTGAAGTGCACAAGTGCGTGAGTGAAAGCATACAAACATGCACACACATACACACACATGCGCACAAGATAAGAGCAAAGAGTGGAACAATGGAAGGACTTCAATTACAAAAGAATTGTCTTACAAAGCTGAAATCTACAACAAGCCAACCTCAAAAATGAGCTCTCTAGCCCTTTTTATAGTTTTTTGAGTGGTTTTGGCCTTGTCCAGACCTTGTGTCCAGCCTAGTTAAAAAATAGGTTCCAAGGCTTATTTGGGGACTTAAACGGAATCTAAAAATTATGAAAATTGGTAGGATGATACTTCTAATACTCCTCAAGCTCAAGGACTCCTCGGTGTAGCTCAAGCGTAAGCACCACCTCCTTTACTTGTCAATCAGCGGAGACGTGAGGACCGATATGAAGACCACGAGCAAGTGAAGGCACTAGTGCGTGGGTGAAAGCACACAAACATGCACACACATACACACACGCGCACAAAGTAAGATCAAAGAGAGGAACAATGGAAAGCTTCGATTGCCAAAGAGTTCTCTTACAAAAGCTCTATTCTCTAACTAGCTAACCCCCAAAAATGAGCTCTTTAGCTCTTTTTATAGTTTTTTGACTAGTTTTGGCCCTGTCCAGACCTAGTGTCTGGCCTAGTTAAAAATTAGGTTCCAGGGCTTATTTCAGGGCTCAAACGAAGGCTAAAAATTATGAAAATTGGTAGAATGATACTTCTAATACTCCTCAAGCTCAAGGACTCCTTGGCTTGAGCAAGATGGAGTTACAAAAATAGAAAATGGTATTTACAATGGTTTTTAGTGATGAAAATCATTATTTTTGTAGGGAATTCTTGTGAAAATTTGACATACACTTCTTGGAGCTCCCTACTTTCTCCCTTTCCTTGTGTGTCCACCTTTTTGATGTGCTTCCATGCTTTGTCTTTGACTTTGAGCTTCAACATTCCCCCCCCTCTCGAGTCTGTCGTCCCTGACAGACCCTTGTTGTAGTGGTTGTTCCAAGTAGTGCCTTGAGAGGAAGTGTCCCTTTTGTATGAACAAAAGTCGTCTGACTTCCAGATGTGGCAGGGTTGGTTGTCTAGTTCTTCATCTATCACTGCGAGTCTTTGCAAGTTGTAGTCTCTTGGTATGTGCTTCTTTTTGGATTCCAGCATGGTTGTGTCGTGGTGAGTCTCCGTTGATGTTTGCTAGATCTTCCAAAGTTGATGTTCATAGTAGTCATGCCAAGTACTCATAACCCATATTGAGTGATGGGTAAGTGTGTTCGTGTATGGGTTGAGGAAAATATGTGCCTTGTGCACGGCCTTGTAATGTAGCCCTATGAATGCTTACTTGGGAAATGCATTGGAAGAAGTATGGTGCAAAAATTGGGGGTCTTGAGCTAAGTGCTCAAGGGTATGCCGACGAAGAGGTTTCCTAAGCTATCATGGTTATGATGTTTCCAGAGTAAAGATACTTACCATGGCGAAGGTCGATCGATGTTCATCTCTTCGTGTTGTACACTCGGCCTTTGGGATGGAACATTGTTGATGAATGTCCATGTTGATGGTGGCATGGTCCACTGATGAGATCTTTTGAGTGGCTGATCTTGTCTCCTCCTTTCAAGCATCATTTGCCAAATACTAAGAATTGAATTTCTTTATATTCCTTGACAAACAACATTCGATAACTACACCAAGCTTAGTTTCACATATTCTCTTTAGCTCACCATACGCAGGAGTCTTCTCCTTCAGAACTACCCCTTGCAGATATCTCCCTGGATGTTCTCGTACATGAAGTAATTAAGCATCTCTCAAGTTGCGGACCTTCAAGCTCTTCATTCCTACCATGGTAAGAGAAAATCATAATTGTAGATGCCATGCTCATGCCAAGTGCTTGCCATCTACCAGATAAGGCAGCAATAATATCATCTGCTAGCCGAGACACACTTCTATCCAAACTGATAAATGCCTAGTAATCAACAGTTCCACCTTCAACTAATCATGATGCATTCATGTTTCATAAGCCAAACCTGGGAACAAGCTCTCTCTTGCTGTTCTTCTTTCTTTCTTTCCCCTTTTTTTTTTTTTTAATTTTTAGGAGCAATGTCACCAAACAAGAAGACAAAGTTTAGTATCAAAAAATGGTTTACATGTGTCTATGTGCTCTCGTGCATGGGACTCTCAATTGTGTCTATGCATGGCCATGTAATGTGGCCCTATATTAATGCATACTTTGGAAATACATGACCTGAATGGTGCAGAAGACAGGGTTGTGCAAGGAGCACATGGTTGTCGCTCGTCGAGGCCTGATATCACTTGCAGATGTTGATGTCATCGTTGTTGGAGGTATCCATTGGATCTCGAGATGACAAGTGATCCTTCCTCCTTATAGGGATCCATTTTAGAACAACATTTGGCACTGTAGAGATTACTTCAGGCATCTTCCTCTTTGGATGCTTTTTGAACGGTGGCATCCTGTGTGGTGGGTGCTTTTGTTCGCTGGAGGCTACTTGTACTTTTGGCTTCCAAACCCATATCCTTTTTACACGTCTTCCTACTATTGTTGAAGAGCTAATTTGATCTTCTTTCAGTCTCTGTACGTGGTTCTTACCCTTTTCTCTTTTTGGCTTCTTTGTTGAGACCTTTTGCATGTGGGAGAACATAGGTTGTTGTGGATGTAAGAGCTTTTTAGGTACCCACATCTGTAATCGCCCTTGTTGAGCTGCAACTAATTTCTTAGGCACCCAAAAATGTTGGATACCTTGTGATTGAGCTTGTCCGAGCTGCTTCCTTCGTCTTCTGGCCTGGTTGGTCTACCTGGATGGGATTTGTGGGGGCAAGGCTGGTGGTTGCTCTCCTTTGCGTACCCAGATCTGCTTCAGACTTGGAACTGCTTTCTTATAGAATGGTGTCTTTCTATTTGAAGTAGCAGTTGTCGTGAACAGTTGTGTTTGCCTGTGTGGTGGACTCACTACTGTGGCTACTTGATTCTTTGGAGAAGAAGAAAGATCCACCCGCCTTCGAACCTGTTCTTCCATGATTGACTCCTTCTGCATCATAGAGCTTTTGACACATACAACATCTTCTTCCATATGATTAGTCTTAGAAGAACTAAGAGAGTGTGTGGTGCCATGATCTGGGATCATGCAGTTTGCTAATTCTAACGTAATGCATTGTTCATGTACCCAAACTTGAAGAATTTGACTTCTTAGGTTTAAGTTAACTGCATGGTCATAGATCCAATCTTGACCCAAGACAAGTGGTTCTGTAAGGTTCTCATCTTGACACACTAGTGCTTTGACTTTCATTGGAACATCTTGAAGGTAGATGGGAAGTTCCACCTCGCCCAAACAAGGGGTTTCCACACCTCCCAATCCTATGAGATAAGCTTCTATGGGATTGATGTTCAACTGCAAGTCCTGGCAGTAGGAAAGTCGAACTGCACTACTTGCTGCACCTGAGTCAATCAAAGCTTTCACAGTCCTTGCACCCTTTCCTTGTCCTATCTCTATGGTCACAAAGGGACATCGGTCAATGACTTGAGAAGTGGTTATGCCCGATTTTTGGCACATATCCATGTGATATTTTGGGGCTTTTGAGTTGACAGCGAGGCCTAATCGCCTTAACTTATTTTGCCTAATACGCTCTCTGGCCTCTGCCTGTGCTTCTTCTCTGACTCTCATTTCTTCTTCTTTTCGCTTCTTAGCAGTGTTGAGTCTCGTAAGCATATCCTTTGTAAGAGGTTCTTGGTATAACTTGACTCTACATCCACTAATATAGTTGGGCAAGATGTCTCCTTCGAGAGTGGCCAACTGAACTGCACCGCTAGTGGAAATTCTATTAATGATCATGGGTCTGTATCCTCTTTTTTCCAACTTACGGGCATGTTGCTTTAGCGTATAAACCAGCACTAGGTCTCCCTCTTTCAATCCTTTATCTTTGATGTGTGCATCAAAGTATGCCTTTTGTCTTTTCTTTGCAGCATAGATGCCTGCCGCCGCACGTAGCCTTGTCTCACCTAAGCGTTCTAGATCAAAGATCCTAGAGGACAATTCATGTCCATTCCACTCATGCTCTTGTGCTACTTTTAAGGCGGGGATTAAGAAATCTAATGGTAGCACAACATTATGTCCGAAGACCATCTCAAATGGGGTGGCGTTGAGTACCGTTTTGTAGGCAAATCGATAAGCCCAAACAACATGATGAAGTTGTTTGTCCCAATCAGAGCGTTTATTATTTACCAGTTTTGTCAATACGTTACAAAGGATCTTATTGGTGCTCTCGGCTTGTCCGTTAGCTTGTGGGTGATAAGGCGCTGACTTCTTATGTATCACCAAGAATTCTTGGAGAAGATTTTCAATAACCTCATTCAAGAAGTGTGTGCCTCTATCGCTCACTAACTCTATTGGTAGCCCATATCTTGTGAACACATTCTCGAATAAGAACTTAGCTGTAGTCTGAGCATCATTCTTTTTTGTGGCTTTCACTTCGACCCACTTTGTAAGGTAATCTGTGGCTACAATAATATACTCTGCATGGGAGTTTCTAGCTAGGGGGTTAATAGGACCTACAGAGTCTATACCCCATTTTGATAATGCACGTCCTCCCATCATTGGCCTCAAAGGCATCTCATCTTTTCTGACTGGATATTGTGCACGTTGGCATGTGTCACATTTCTTCACGTAGGTATGTGCATCCATATGGAGAGTGGGCCACCAAAGTCCTGAGAATTAATGACACTTGATAAAGGGTGGCATGCTCCACTGGTGGTCTCTCTCTACACATTGGGAAATTCTTAATCCACTCATGTATTTCTTTGTCCATGCTAGGCCAATACACTCCTAAAGGCTTCAGATTCTGCAATGTTCCTTGTTTAGAATAGTGATTTCCTAGCAATCCTTCATGAGCTTGCTGCAACCAACTACTATGTTCATCATCCTCGACACAACAAGCTAATACACCCTCAATATCTTGTTTGTACATGCTTCCTGCCAATATGTGATATTTTTGTGATTTTACAATTTCTTCTTGTGATGTTTTCACATTCTTATTTGCAAGGCCAAAGGTTAGGACTGGTACCAACTTATTTTCCCATTTAGGGACAACTTCTAAATTGAATAGATAAGCATCGGGTAAATCATCAGACACTCCTTGCGGTGACTCTCCTGAAGTGATGCGAGAAAGGTGATCTGCCCTAAGGTGGGTTCTACCTTTCCTGACAACAACTTCAAAGTCCTATTCCATTAGTAAGAGGAACCATCTTACTAAGCGCCCAGTATTGCAAGGTTTATTGACCAAATATAACAAAGCTTGATGATCAGTGAAAAACTTGAACTCGTTGGCCAATAAATAGTGTCTAAACTTCTTCACAGCATATACCATGCCTAAGCCCTCTCGCTCACTTGTGGTATAGTTTCATTCAGCTACGGTGAGCTGTCTACTTTCTCTGAGTATGCGTCCCGTTTCTTAAAGATCTTTTGACCAAATGTAGTTCAAGATAATAGCTTTAAAATGAGCTATCACTTACTGAAAACTTTACAGTATACTTCGAGATCTGACCTTAAGAAGTTCAGGTAAATGTGCGCCAGAAAAGTCGTAACTGTCAACTAACTTACACAGTCATATGAAATGACTTAGAACTCAATGTACAAAAGGAATTAAACTTAATCCTTCTACACAAACATATGTTGTATATCAGAGAAGATGTGTACAAATTGGCTTGGCCTAATTTTGCTCATAGCCATGGAAAACTCTCTCAGACTCAGAAGTTTTTCCTGAACATCTCTCTCAGAAAAGACACGACTTTTCTCTACTCACTCAGATTACAAAATTGAGTTCTCTCTACTTGTTTTTTTTATCTCAAATTAACTTATATACCTATGGTTTACATTCTCCTAGACTTGAACTCGTAAGTTCTGAAGATCAAATGAAAAAACTAGACTCTAATTTGCACTAATTTACAATAGTGAAATTGTCCCTTCACTTAGGCTTAATTTTCTGTATGTTTTTTCTTCACTTCTCCTTCCCTTCTTTCTTTCTTCATATTTCTTCATATATCCATGCCTAATTAGTGAGTGAAGCCCCAACAGCTCCCCCTCAATCACTAATTAGCATGCTTTGATTTTTTCACATAGTCTTCTTCTCTTTTATTCCTGCCATCTCCTTGAACCTACTTGTCTTTATTCCATCCAAACTCTTTGTCATAATATCTGCAATCTGATCTTTTGTAGAAGTGTACACCACTTCAATCTCTTTCTCCATTACCTTTTCTCTGAGAAAATGATACTGTATTTCTATGTGCTTTGTCCTTGCATGAAATACAGGATTTGCTGCAAGATATAATGAGCTCATATTATCTCCATGAATGATAGGTATACCTTGATCAATTCCCAAGCTTTTGAATAATGTCTGCATCCATATTACTTCTTTTGCTGCTTCCACAAGTCCTTTGTATTCAGCTTCTGTTGATGATAAAGCCACTGTATGTTGTTTCTTTGAACACCAACTCACAAGCTTATCTCCAATGTATATCATGTAGCCATGAGTAGATCTTCTATCATCCTGACTTCCTGCCCAATCTGAATCACTATAGGCTCTCAATCTTATATTTGATGTAAAAAGATAATACAATCCTTCTTTCAAAGTCCCTTTAATATATCTAAGAACTCTTTGACCTGCAATCCAATGTGGATCCTTTGGACAATGCATGAATTGAGAAAGAACACCAACTGCATAACTAAGATCAGGCCTTGTTAGTGTAGCATAAATTAAACTTCCCACTAAAGATTGATACTTCCTCATGTCTTTGAACTCTGCACCATCATATCTACTGAGTTTATGATTGACCTCTAGTGGTGTTGATGCCTCTCTGCAATTCTCCATGTTAAACTTCTTTAGAAGATTCAAGAGATACCTTTCTTGTGATACATATATGCCATGTTCTGCATAAGTGATTTCCATTCCAAGAAAATATGACAATTTTCCTAGATCACTTATCTTGAATTCTCTCTCAAGTAGCTTCTTCACCTCCTTGACTCCTTCATTTGAAGTACCTGTGATTATAATATCATCTACATAAATACAAATGTAGATCATACCTTCATCTGTTCTTTTGATAAGTAAACTTGCATCTGCCTTTGAACTTTGATATCCAAGATCATTAAGATACTTTACAAGTCTATAATTCCAAGCTCTTGGAGCTTGCTTCAAACCATAAAGTGCTCTTCTTAACCTGCAAACATAATTTGGAAACTTGTGATCTACAAACCCTTGAGGTTGCTCCATGTAAACCTCATCTGATATATATCCATTCAAAAATGCATTCTTAATGTCCAATTGACTCAATGTCCATCCTTTTGATGCTGCAATGGCAATGATTGTCCTTATGGTTGACATCTTTGCCACAGGACTAAATGTCTCATCATAATTGTTGGAAGCAGCCAGAGGCACAGACGCCACGGAAGCATGTAAAGAAGGAGCAGGGAGCCAGGAGGATCAATTTTTCAAACAAATACAATTCTTATTAATTCTCCAAACATTCAACAGTGATTATTATCACTAATTGTAACATATGTATCATAGAAAACCCCATTTTGTAATCCATAGCTCCATTTTGTGCAAGCCGAGGAGTCCTCGAGCTTGAGGGGCTTAGGTAGAATGCTCGTACCAATTTTCGTCATTTTTAGACATCATTTACCCTTCCAAATAGCCTCTAGGACCTATTTTTTAACTAGACCGGTCACTAGATGTGAAACCGGTCAAAACTAGTCTAGAAACTATAAAAAGAGCTAGAGAGCTCATTTTTGAGGTTGGTTCATTGTAGCTTGTTTGAGATTAGAGTTATTTTTGAGCTTGTAAGAGTGTTCTTGGGCAATAGAGCTAAGTTCCTACCTTCCATTGTGTCTTGCTTGTCTCTTCATTGTGCGTGTGTATGTGTGTGTGCATCTTTGTGCTTCTCACCTTCACTCTCACATCATCTCACGTTCACGATCTTCATATCACTCCTACCTCTCCCACGGATTGACATTAAGGAGGTGAAGCTTCTTAACGTGGTACTTACCATTGTGCTAGAGCAACACCAAATTTGGCGCCGTTGCCGGGGATCGAGTCTAGGACGAATGTGTGATGGTAAGAGTATAGCAAGAAGAGGCGTTGGAAGGTAAAAATTTCAGTTTTTGTTGTTGTTTTTACTTAGTTTTTAGTGTTTTTCACCTCCCCCACACTCCATCTTCATCATCGCATCATCATCTCCATCTCCAAAAAAATCAGAAAATTCACCATATCCTCCCATTCACCTCATTTCCCCTCATTTGTGCATGCGAGAGAGTGAGAGAGAGTTTTTGCGTTTGCATGTGCTTGCATTTTCTTGAGTTTTCTTGCAGGTACAGAGCTTCAGAGCATCAGGAAAGCTTCCAAAAGGTAAAACATGTACTTTCTGTCAGAAATTTCCGAGTAGGGCGGACCATCGCGATGGTCTGCAACTTTCGGATTTTGAGGTAGGCGACCACACCACGAGGTGGGCGATCCCTGCGCATACACGGAACCACAGTTGCATTTTGAAAATTCATTGTTTGGTGGACCATCGCGATTGGCTCGGACCATCGCGATTGTGTCGCACCATCGCGATAGGCTCACGCCATCGCGACGGCTCGGCCGGACCATCGCGATGGTTCGCTTTTTCGGACCATCGCGACGGTTCACTTGAGCCATCGCGACGGTCCACTTGGACCATCGCGATTGTTCAGCTGACCCCGGACCATCGCGATTGGCTCAGGCCATCGCCACGACAGTGCCACGTGTCACAATAGACCATCGCGACGGTTCGTTTTTCGGACCATCGCGACAGCCCAAAATCGGACCATCGCGATTGGCTCAAGCCATCGCATCGTGGACCATCGCGACGGTTCACCCCGGACCATCGCGATTGTCCACCGTTGACCGTTGACCGCGCCATCGCGATTGTCCACCTGTTCACGCCATCGCGACGGTCCATTCCCGCGCCATCGCGATTGTCCACCTGTTCACGCCATCGCGACGGTTCATTTTTGGACCATCGCGACGGTCCATTCCCACGCCATCGCGATCGTTCACTTCGGGCCATCGCGACGGTTCACCTTTTCGCGCCATCGCGATTGTCCAACTTTGACCGTTGACCCGCGCCATCGCGACGGTTCGCTCGGACCATCGCGACGGTCCCAGACCATCGCGATTGCCCACCCCCATCGCAAATTTTGGACTCCAATTTTTTACCAATTTTGAGGGTATTTTTGAAAAATTTTTGGACCATTGGACTCATAGGAGACCCCTTAGCTCATATTTGAAGGAAAACTGGATGGTCAGTTTTTACCCCCCAGGGCCTGAACGCTCATAACTTTTTCATCCGAAGTCCGTTTTTTGAGCTTAATAGCTCGTTAGAAAGCTCGTGATGAGTACTACGTGACCTCAACTGTTTTTTTCATAAAGAATACATCTATTTTTGGATAAGCTATTTTGAGGTTCACATAGTTTGGGACTAGAAAGCCAGGGGGCACACATTGGAAATTTGGGCAAAAAGGGAAGGGATTTAAAAGATGTATGTGCTCAAGTGTTTAATCATCTTGTGAATTGGTCTAATATTGGGATTTTCCAGGTCCAGCAAGGGCAATCAAAGGCAAGCAAGCAAGGCAGTGAAGACAGCAGAGCTTGGGAAGCGCGGCTTCTTGGGCAACAGGGCATCAGAGCAACAGAAAAGCCGACTCGAGGTTGGAAGATTACTCAACCCCCTCAGTCAATTCTTAGCTTAGGATAAACAGTAGCATTGTGGATTTAAGACGATAGGAACGCCTCAAGTTCAAGATACCTAATTCTTTCAAGTTTAAGACTTAAAGTAAAGGTGTGTGTGACGAAAACCTAAAGAAAAGAATATAAGTCTGACGGAGCGAAAACTTAAAATCATCACGAAAGTCGAATTCCTGACGCATATATTAAAACAAGAATCCAGAGAAAATTAAAAAGAATCAAGAAAGTAATCACAAAGGACCATTGACGATCTAAGTGTGTAATCGAGTGTGCAAGGAAGAAAATTAATGAACCTTAGATCGGGCAAACACATAGGTAAGTCAGACCGACGAAGCCTTAGATCATCAGAGGCTAGTGTAAGAACCACAGCTCGATCTTGGGCTCAGCAATTGAGTAGTAGTTATCCCTACGAGTTGAGCTCAGAATCAAGTGAATCAGAAATGGCATTTAGTGCAGACAGACCAGAAGGAGGGTCTCATGTAGCATACCTAGAAAAACCCGAAGGACCCTATAGAACGCAATTAGAGTTTCTCCGAACCAACCGATTAGGTGCTCGCATCTATGAGGATGGTTTGCAAAGGCAAGTGGTGCAACTGCACAACCCTGATCAACCCATTCGATTGGAAAGACCAGTGGTGAAATTTGAGAGAGATGCTTACATAGACAAAGAAGGAACCATGTACGTCCTAAGTACGCAACCAAACGATACTAATGAGTTTGGCACAATCCAATTAGAGACGGAAACGAAATTTCAAGGAAAAGAACCGTTAAAAGAACCTAGGACACCTAGAGGGAAATCTGTATTAACAAGAGTACTCATCCCAGAATGGATCCCTCAAGATAACAGGAGCGTCGAGTTGTTTGTAAATAAAGAGACAGATGAAGCCTTTTGGAGGTACAGAAAGGAAAACCCTCGTGAGGTAGGCATCATTACAATCTATGAATTCAAGGACCCAGATACACCTGGAAAGGTCGTATACCTGGATGAGACTTCAGAAAGAGTCTTTGTGGTGCCTGAACGCGCTAAAAACACATATACATGGAGAGGTGAATTGATATTCCCGCCATCCAGAACGAACATGAATACAAGTCAACAAGGGGCAGGAACCTCCTCAGCCCATGGACATCAAAGAGAAGGAAATAAAGAGAGACCGGAAGTAAGCTTTAATCACCCCATAGGGAGGGATAGAACAACCACGGACACTAATAGAGCGGATAGACAAAGAAATCATGGAATACCAGGTGGTAGAGATGATTTTCCTCTACCTAGACCACGCGAACACGCAAGAGTATTGAGACCCACTCAATTAGTAAAATCAATGAAGAATTACTTTGATGGGACAGGAGATCCCTATGACCATGTCGCAGAATTCAAGCAAGTACTAAGAGCAGAACAAGTCGAGGACATGTTCACGCAATACAACGCATTTGGACTAACGTTAAAGAATACCGCTTTAACTTGGTTCCAACCTTTGCAACAAAGGCAATTTAGAGACATCCATCACTTTTTAGAGTCATTCATCACTGAATTCTCTAAAAGTGGAGTTAGACATGACACGTCTTCGTTGATTCATAGCTTTAAACAGACCCCTCAGGAAACAGTTAGATTGGCAGGACGTAGGTTCAGACAATATGTCGAACGATGTCCAATGCAAGAGCTACCCTCACAAGCCAAACAGGTATCACTGTTCCTAGATGGCTTGTTGAGCGCTAAACTACGCTCCTATGTGTACCTAAAAGAACCCAGAACGCTAGAGGAGTGTGTAAGAATATGTATAGACATTGAGGACAACCTAGGAGATGAATTAGAACTCTCAAAGGTCTATAAAGACTCAGATTGTTCTTCTCTAGCATCCACAAAATTGTCTAATTCGATAGAGGACCTAGTAGAAAAAGTGGCCCAAAAACTAGGAGTTTCTAGTAAACAGGTGCCCAAGCTACCCACTAATGTACGTTGTTACACTTGTGGTGGAAATCATTTGGCAAACATGTGCCCCAATGCACCTCAACCTCACGCCAACCCTAGTGGCCAATATTGCACAATTGAGAGAAGATACACGAATCATACGGCTCAGGACTGCCCATACAATAAACAAACCGTGAGACAGAACTACCCACAAACATACCAGCAGCCAGGTAGGTATCAAGGCCAATACAATGCTCAGCCGTATTACTATAGGCCTCCCCAGAACTACCCATACCAGGCTCAACAGAGACCTCAACCCGTCTTAGCTCAGCAGCCACCCCCACCAGCGAATGTCATCTCAGTCAAATACGCTGCTGCAGAAGAGAACCTAAGTAGGGCCTTAGTGCCTTCTTCACCCCTGATCACAGAAAGTGACCCGAACTCAAACAGTTTTGACTCTACTCATGTAACTAGTCCACCCGCTTATTACACGGAGTCACCAAAGCATGTGGAGACATATCATTATGATAGTCCACCAATGGAACCTAGTTGGGAGCCAGATTATGCTAATGTGATGTACGCAAACCCAAACCCTCGGCCCCGATTGAGACAACAGAGACCACAGGGCCCTAGAGGACCATGCTTTAGGTGCCAAGGAGATCACTTCATTAAGGATTGTCCACATCCCCCAATAGCAAGGCAATCACAGTACTATAACATACAAGGCTTTTGTGTCGATTGTGGCAAAGAGCACATAATCAAAGATTGTCCTAAGAACCCAGTTAACGCTCCGAATGTGACACCGATCAACGTGATAGGCATTGTAAACAATGCAGATGGATCCAACCCTACATACGTGCCTATCCAAGCTATAACCAGAGCCTAGGCGCTCTTACAAAACCAACAGCTTAATCAAGAAAAAGTAGCCGGAACTAGTGAAGTTGCAGAATCTAGCAGTAAAAAGACAAAATCCTGGAAAGATTCTAGAGAAAGGATAAAGAGAAAATGGAGTAAAAAGATAAGTGAGTTGGAAGGAAGTTTAAGGGAATCTAGAGCCAAAATACAAGAATTGGCTTCACAAGAATTAAACCAAGAAAATCTAGCTCAGAAATCAGGATCAGTCTTAGCTGAACCCATACCGGAAGATCTAGACATGATGTTTCGTGCATATCAGGCTAGATTAAAAGAGGGACCTCAAGTAACGGAAATGAGTAAAAACTACCCTCGAGCTGATCTAGAAATAGAGAGAACTAAACTTTGCATGAAAATGGTAGAATTAGCACAAGCTTTGTTTGAAGCCTCTAGATATCTTAATTGGAATAACATGGCAAAACCAGAACTACACTTTCAAGGACTAATGGAGAGGCTAGAATACTTGATTGAAAGCAAAGAGAAAAAGGATCAGTCTAGGAACCCTATTGTCCCAGAGACACAGGAAAGAAATGCACCATCCCTGTCTCAAGTGCCCAATACAGAGTCAAGACAACTTGTCTTCCATACAAAGGTACTCGCATGAATTTTTGAGAGAAATCCAAGAAGAGAAATGGAGAAAAGAACAAGGAACTCATCCTCCTATTCAAGAAATAGACGATTTGCAGGAACAATTTCCCCAAGACATCCCCTCTATTTATGATGATGTAGAGGTGGAGCGACTGAGTGAACCCACAGGATTTGAATCTAATTCTCTACAAGAATTACCTCAGTTCACAGGACCTTGGGAAGCTAAGTCTATTAGTATGAGAGCACCCACGATAATAGTGAGGAATGAAGAATCAGTGATCCCTAGGAACACGGAAGTGATCAAGAATACGAAAGTACAGTGTAATCTCACTCTAGAGGAATTGTTAAAGGTGAAACCAGAATTGTGGAAGCATGTAGCAAATCAATTCCCTGAGCTAGCTACCACACCCTCTCAGAGAGGATCACATAAGAAGGTACCAGAGATACCCGTGGAAAAGATTGGAGACGTAAGCGAAGGAGAGGAAGGTAACACATATCTTCCAATAACCCATCAAGGCTACACCACGAAAGCCATCTTAGATTCAGGAGCCGGAGTAGCCATCGCTACCACCGCTTTATGGAAACGTTGGGGTAAGCCAGCACTCAGACCCACCAGGATGAAACTACAAATGGCTGATGGACACATAGAAAAACCATTAGGCTTACTAGAAGGCATATCTCTCACCACTTGTGGTGTAGAATTTGAGCATACTTTTGCCATTTGTGACTTCGCGAAAAATCATGCATATGAGATGATATTGGGACGACCATTCATGCGTCAGTTGCAAATTGTACAAGACTGGGGAACTAATTCTTTGTACTTGCAACATTTAGGAGTGACTACTAAAGTCAATCTTAAAGACTATTCACATAGAGATGTACCCCCAATACAATGGAATACCATCCATAAGACTCCAATAGAGACGGAATCCGTGCACTCATTAGAATCAGATCCTTCTTGGTTGCATGAGGATACCCATTTATGGATGTGTAAAGTAGCCAAACAAGAGGAAGAACGATTAGAAGCCAGGACCTTAGGTGCAGAACAACATCCACGAACCCTTCAAGATCCAGCCTACGCACCTGTAGTATACCCAGACGAAGAATTTGAACCCCATGGTTGGGCAGAGATTCTAGCAACCATGGATGTAGCCATCAATGAAGAACAATGGACACCCCACTGTGACGAGGATGGCTATGACATTTCAGTTTTTACGATAGAGCCAATCATGGGCGATGCAATTTTAGAAGAGTGTGAACCTAGCACTGATGCAATTGAGGATGCAAGCGATTTTGATTTAGAATCAATTATCATGGACCCACCCTTTGCATCAGAGGAAGAATATTTCTACGAAGTAGAGACTCACACTCAGAGACACGAGGAAATTACGAATGAAGTGAGATTAGCCACGGAAGTGACTACCAAGAGTGAAGGCAAGAAAAGAAAGAAGAAAGAAACCATGTCAGAAAAAGAAGAATCTTTGTTTGAAGTACCCGAGAATTTCAAGAAATATGAAATCGAAGATAGAAGAATCATGGTACGAATGCCCAATAGAAAGGCGAATGACGGACAAGTATATGATAACCGAGAGAAAACCAAGAAAATAATAGTTGCCATAGAAGGAGAAGAAGAAAAATGTACCTACATAGGGCATGATTTGACGACTGAAGAAGAAGAAGAGTTAGTTGCCCTATTGTGCGAATATAGAGATGTTTTTGCTTGGAGTTACAAAGATTTGAAAGGAGTAGATCCAGATATATGTTCTCATAGAATCCCTATGACTCCAGATGCAAAACCGACAAAACAGAAACCTTACACGTACAATGATAACTACGCTGCGAAGATTAAAGAGGAGATAGATCGCTTGATAGAAGCAGGATTCATTTACGAAATTGAGCATACCGAATGGGTATCCCCCATTGTGGTTGTGCCCAAGAAGAATGGAAAATTGCGTGTGTGTATTAACCTTAAAAAAGTTAATTCCGCCACGATTAGAGATAGTTATCCTCTTCCTATCACAGAACACCTATTGGAAAGAGTTGCGGGCAAGGAAGTTTACAGCTTTCTTGATGGATTCTCAGGCTATAACCAAGTAGCCATTGCTCCAGAAGATCAACACAAGACGGCTTTTGCCACAGAATGGGGCATATTTGCATTTCGTGTAATGCCATTTGGCTTGACAAATGCACCCGCTACTTTCCAGCGACTCATGTGTCATGTTTTTAAGGAATTCTTACGCAAGAGCTTGGAAGTTTATGTCGATGACTTATGTGCTCATTCAAATGGAAGACAGACACATATCCCAGAGTTAAGACAAATATTTGACAAATGTCGAGAATATCAGGTTTGTTTGAACCCAGAAAAATGCGTTTTCATGGTCAGACAGGGCAAAATTCTAGGACACATTGTGTCAAAAAATGGAATCTCTACGGACGAGGAAAAGGTGAAGGTAATTGCAGAATTACCAAGACCAGCTAATGTGAAAGAGGTACAGGCATTTATGGGCCATTGCGGTTATTATAGGAGATTCATACACATGTATGCAATCATAGCCAAGCCGTTGTACTCTCTTTTGACCAATTTTGAGTGGACAGAAGAATGTGAAAATTCATTCAAGGAACTTAAACAACGCTTGTGCTCAGCACCTATATTGACTACCCCAGATTGGAGTAAGCCATTCCATGTACATGTGGATGCATCCAATTACGCCATAGGATGTGTGTTAGCACAACCCACGAATGAAGGTAACATGGATCTCCCCATAGCTTACGCGAGCAGACAATTGAACGTAGCAGAAAGAAATTATACCACGACGGAACGAGAAGGATTAGGGATGATCTACGCAGTAAAGAAGTTTAGGCACTACTTGTTGGCCAACAAATTCAAGTTCTTTACAGATCATCAAGCCCTATTATATTTAGTCAACAAACCTTGTAACACAGGACGACTGATACGTTGGTTTCTATTACTCATGGAGTATGATTTTGAAGTGGTAGTTAGGAAGGGAAAGACGCATCTTAGAGCCGACCACCTTTCAAGATTAACCTCAGGAGAAGCTCCTCAAGGAGTAGCAGATGAATTACCAGATGCATACTTGTTTAACCTTGAGATAGCACCAGAATGGGCTAAGCCTATAGTCCCAATTCTCACATACGGACCCAAGAATCCTAAGTTAAAGATCAAAGAGGGAGAGATTACCAAGTCTCAGAGATACCAAATAATGGCAGGAAGCATATATAAACAGGATAATCAAAAGATTCTTGCTTGTTGTGTAGAGAATCAGAACATGCGAATTGGTTGCAATTAGCACACATAGGTGCACTAAAGCAACATCACTCAAAACATCGAACCTTACAGACTCTGCAGAGATTGGGAGTATATTGGCCTTCTATGGAAGCAGATGTCTACAAGTTGTGCAAAGAATGTCAGGTGTGTTGTGAAAGGCCACCAGTAGAGCATGCGACATTATATCACATGTCTCTCACACCAGAATGGAGTGAACCTTTAGTGACATACTTGAGGACGAACACATTCCCTCAAGGCATGACCTTAGCTCGACAACGCAGTCTAGAGCAGGAAGCTCAAGACTACTCACTTATTGGCGATAATCTATACAAAAGAGGACGAGATGGATATTTGAGACAGTGTGTTCATGAGAGCGATTATCTGAGCATACTAGAGACTGCACACCAAGGTGTTGCAGGAGGTCATTTTGGACCAGATAGGATAATCAAAGCCATTCTCTTTGCAGGATTATGGTGGCCCACTCTTCACATGGATGCTCATACCTATGTAAAGAGATGTGATGTGTGCCAAAGAACTCAGTTTCCTACTCGCAGAGATGAAATGCCATTGAAACCCATGATGGGCGGACGTGCATTTTCAAAGTGGGGTATAGACTTTGTAGGACCCATCAACCCCCCTGCAAAAGGTACACATGCGGAATACATTATTGTTGCCACAGATTATCTTACGAAATGGGTAGAGGCAAAAGCCACAAAAAAGAATGATGCTCACACGACTGCAAAATTCTTATTTGAAAATGTCTTTACAAGATATGGATTGCCTATAGAGTTAGTGAGCGATCGAGGCACTCACTTTCTAAACCAAGTCATTGAATATTTGTTACAAGATTTTATGGTGATTCACAAGAAATCTGCACCATATCATCCTCAGGCCAATGGTCAGGCTGAAAGCACTAACAAGATACTGTGTACCGTACTGACGAAACTCGTGAACAACAAACGTTCAGATTGGGACAAACAGTTACACCATGCTGTTTGGGCATATCGAGTGGCCTACAAGACCGTACTCAATGCAACTCCCTTTCAGATGGTTTTTGGTCAGAATGCTGTGCTTCCTTTGGACTTCTTAATACCGACCCTTAAGGTTGCACAAGAACATCAGTGGACCGGCCATGAATTATCAGCAAGAATAATGGACTTGGAACGATTAGGAGAAACCAGGCTAAAGGCAGCAGCAGGAATATACGCAGCGAAGAAGCGTCAGAAAGCATATTTTGATGCACATGTGAAAGATAAAGGCCTAAAAGAAGGAGATTTAGTTCTAGTGTATACGCTGAAACAGCACGCGCGGAAGTTAGAAAAGTGAGGTTATGGACCTATGATCATTAACAGACTCTGGACTAGTGGAGCAGTACAGTTAGCCACCTTAGAAGGAAATATAATGCCTAATTACATTAGTGGCTGTAGAGTCAGGTTATATCAAGAACCTCTCACTGAGGATATGCTTAGACGACTCACGTTGGCAAAGAAGCGTAAGGAGGAAGAAAATAGAATACGAGCTGAAGCTCAGGCAGAAGCCATAGAACGCATTAAGCGCATGAAGCTAAGAAGACAAGGACTAGGGAGAGAATATTATAACCATCTGGAAACATCACCCAGATATCCCATGGCCATGTGTCAAATAAAGTCAACCACTCATCCTAGCATAGTGGACCGAAGGCCATTCGTTACAGTTAGGCTAGAGCACGGTAACCATAGCCAAGAACTCAGGGCTTTGATTGACTCAGGTGCTGCGACTAGTGCGATTAGATGGTCCCACTGTAAGGATTCAGGAATAGAAATGCGGCCAATTGAGGCATACCTCATAGGCCTAGGAGGCATGGAAACCCCTTGCATGGGTGAGGTGGACCTTCCTATCCTCATAAAGGATGTGACCATGACGGCGAAGCTACTAGTGTGCCATGATGATGACCTGATAGAACCCCTAATCCTTGGCCAAGATTGGCTATACGATCACTCAGTGGACCTAAATCTTAGACAAGGCTCCTTACAGATTGGAACCTTAGAGAAGAAGCGAGTGATACCGCTTGACTTCCCTAACGGCATTCCGCTTGACGGTTGTGACCCTAGACCCTATGAAACGAATGCGACGGAAGACAGGAAGATTTTTGGGCAGACCAGTCACGTTACGTCTACACCAACCCACTCGGGCTTGACTATAGATAGTTGTCAATCAGAAGGACGACAGGAGATCTTCCCTGGGACTTCCTGCAAACTAGAAGAGACAGCTACCCAACCACAAGGGCAGATGGACACAATCAGTGGTCAGGTGGGTTGCATCAGCGGCCAAATGAGCACGACACCCTGCGGTGCCCATCCTTCCAAACTTGTTGCGGACTGGCCTAGATTAAAGTTAAATAAGGCATCACTTCCTAATGGGCAGGTCACGCAAGTGTTGGATCTCCCTTCTTTTCCAAAGCAGAGTGTCCATCCGACCTCTCAACCTCAACAACAACAGAGTCAACCACGACGAAGGAACCCAGACCGACGGCAGTATGAGAGGAAACAACATGGAAAGCAGTTTAGGCCACCCAAAGGAAGCGGCACCAGACAAATATGGGTGCCTAAAGGGCAAAAAGCATCAAAGATCTCCAACCAAGCAGAAATCGACAAGAAAAAGGCAGTGCAGAAACAGAATCGATATCCACCATCCCCTCGACCTTCTTCTACAGGTCCGAACATCCGACAAATGTGGATCGCCAAGAAGTACCTTACCCATAGACCCACGCCCACGCAGATTTGGGTGCCCAAACTATGTATCATAGCTCAACCCATAAGCCATGTAATAGATAACACCCACAACTCATTTCATCCCTCGATACCACCACACCCGACACCACCCTTTGCCCCTCAGCAGAAACCCACCACCCACTCCAAGATCCTTAGGAAATGGATACCGAAGCGTGTCCAACTGTCTTTCCCTAACCCATCGTCTAACTACCCCCCGACTAACATACAACCTTGTACTCAATTACTAACCTTTAAACCTTGTAATAATTCACCCACCATCATCCCACATCATTCATAATCTCATCTCATCAAGAAATGTATGCATGATCTGAAACGTGTAGGTGTCTAGAGACCTGCACTAGTGCTGCAAGAAAACATTGCATCCACCACATCACAACACTTGGCTACACGGGTTACGCATCAGTTATGGAAAGGGATTGCGGTCTCACTTTAATGGGATCATGATTAATTTCCATGCTAATGTGTTAATCTTTTGTAGCAGATCTTTCTCACTAGCGCATCAGCCACCATGCAAACCGACGAAGGAACATCAGGAGCAGGCCCCAGTGTAGCGGCTGTGCCCCTCAACGTTCTACGAGCAGAGTCCCACCCGACTGCTCCACCGCCGGAATTTCAGGGATTTCCAGGGCCCATGCCTATCGACAATCCACCCATGGGCTACACCGAAAAGATACACAGGAACTCTCATTGGTTTCAGGGCCTTGCAGGACCCCTTGCGGACGCGGACTTTATATTTGAATCCTCTCTGACATTTGATGACCGCACGTGGGGAAAATACCAGTTTTTCTCCAGAGAGTTCGAAGCCCTACAGAGCACCCAGGATTTAACTCATGTTTGGGCCAGAGCAGGCTTCACAGAATACTTCAGTGATCCTCTGCCCAAACCGGATTTTTACAGGTGCTATTACTTAATCACTACCTTGCTGGCATCAGAGAATAAGGACATCCCAGGAACCTTCATATTGCCTACTCTAGTGGATGATCCACCTTACAAGAGATTTTATCTCTCTAAGGACTTAATCAGAGCAGCCATCAAGATTCATGGCACCCACACACCCACAGATCGAGAGAGATTAATTCCAGAACCGATGAAACGTGGGGATGTCACTAAGTGGGAGGAGATTTCGGCCATTACACCTGAGCTGTCCAAGCCACTACGGATATGCATGCAACATTTCGCATTCCCAGCTCAGGACAGATTTACTATGCCACATAAACGAATCTGGTTTGGTTTATATTTGGCATGTACGGGACCTCAAACAGTTGATCTGGCAAGCTGGATCATAGATCAAATGTATCTGGCACAGCACAGATGGGAGCGCAAGAAGGTGCTTAATGGATGTTGTGCGCTGACGAGAATTGTGTATATGTGCTTAGCTTATGACTTGCCCATCGAGCGTGCATTAACAGGAGAAGAACTGAAGGCATTCAAGGGCACAACGAAGAAAGCCAGGAAGCCCAGTAGGACACGGGCAGGTAAGCGCATGCGAGGCACCATCCCTTGCCTTCAAGTGCCAGAGTCGCCATCACCACAACCTTCTCCAGAGCGACCACAGACAGAAGCGGCTCCCACAGTACAACCCATTCGCATAAGGTTGTCTAGACCAGTGGTTCCGGAGGCCACCACTAGTACCGCTGCACCTCAGGCAGCTGCCACCTCAGAACCCACCACCACAACAGCAGAAGCTCCCACCACTATTGGTGCGGAAGCGTTTTCTTTCCCGATACCACATATGGAGGCCGACCCCATAAACACGACCTTTGATTTTGAGATGCCTGATGCATTCTCAAACGAATTCCAGTATTCAGAAGCACAACTGTTCTCCTAGGAATATGAACGTCCCAGCTACCCTACCACGCCGCGAGATCTGCCACAGGGACAAGCTGTGTCGAGCTCTGAAGAAGAAAGAACCAAAACAGACGACGATGAAGGCGACGATGAAGCCAGCCAGGGCTCACATGACGGACAGACAGAGGGCCAAGGCCAACAAACCGACACACACGGCGACACCAGCACATATGAAGATGAGACTTTCGAAGCCGCAGCGTACACACTGGCTATAAAGAAATTATATCGTACCATGGAGAAAGTCTGGGCACGAAAGAAGTTAACTGAAGAGGAGAGCCAGACATTAATTGAACAGGAACTCATCTCCGGAGGATTCGAAGACGCATACATCAGAGGGTTCAGAGAGTTAGTCAAATCAGTAGGCTCCCATGAAGCACTCAGGTTTTTACAAAGAAAGCAACTACCACAGTTTGACCCCCGCCGAGTGCGACTACTTTCAAAACCCGGAGAATATATTCGCGTACCAACAGGAGCTCAGTCTTCAGCACAAGCCAGGGAGGCACGCCTCGCCCCCGAAAGTTCATTGACCGCAGAACCTATCCTTGTAGATTCCCCACCCCGTACTACCATTGTACATACCACTACTATCCTCGAAATAACATCCACCCCTTCTACTCCCCTCTCACCTCATCTCTCACCAACCCATCTTGTATCCCCCGCACACCCACCTGTTCCCCCCACATCCACACCTGTACAAGGCAACATAGCCACAACCTTTGCCTTACCCATTCAGACCACCATGCCCACACCCAATCCTTCGTATCTACATGTTAACCCCTTCACCCCTTCATCTTTCCCCGCGTTTCCCCTACCTCTAAGAACCCCATTCCCCTTTCTAACCCCACTAACCTTCTCACCAGTCTCACCTCCCCAACCTACCATAAACCCTATTTCCCCGTTTCACCAAGCTGCTCCAACCATTCCCCCTGTAAACTACTCTACATTTGTAAATCCTGTATTCATACCTACACAACCACCCACAATCACACCACTTTTCACTGTCACAACACTAAACACGTCCAACGGCATGGACATATCACCATCCACTTCACCACCACCCACTCCACTCACAGCACCATCATTTTTAGACACATCACAATTTTCCACGGTCACCACTGCATCCACTGTCCCAACCTCATTTCCCATTCCCGCTGCATCTACTCCCATTGCATCCTCATTTAGCACTTCACTACTACTATCGCCCACCATAGACACCGCATTTCAACACATGTTCACATGCATGACACAAGTCCGCGATGAGTTTGCATCACTCGGCACCAACTATCAACAGCTGCAGAAGACGACGAATGAACTACAAACGCAGCTTAATTCGTTATCCATTGAGAACGCCTCACTGAACAGCCGATACCAAGATTTACGAGAGGCCTATCACAAATTAGAACTAGAAAGTGAGGAGAAAACAAAAGAGGCCACCGCGGATTTGGATAACCTACTTCGAGCCCAGACCGTCCGCAATGCAACGCTCACTAGAAATATGGGCTTACTAAGAAGACACTTAGCCGCAACAAAAGAGGAGAACCAGAGACTCCAAGAGCAGAATAGAGAGAACTTGGAAGCGGCACTGGACCACCCAGAACAACCACTAAGTCCGAGCAAATTCAAAGCAATCCCATCCGAATCGATGCGGATGCTGCTAGACGATCATGTGCGATTGCTCGAGGACTATGATCGTATGAATGAAGAGCACCAAAAGTTAAAGGAAGATCACAAGCTGCTACAGCTCAGAGAACCGGCAACACAACAAGTACACGTAGCAGCAGAATTACCAGCACCTGCGGACCCTGCCCCTGAAATTTTAGAGGAACTCAACGCACTCCGGGCCCAGGTAACAAATCTTGAATCTAGAATTGCAGTCTATGAAGCACCACCAAGGCCAGACTCCCCACCTGAGCTACCAGCTGAGGAAGAAACCGTCACTATCCCGGTGGAGGAGACATTTGAAGAGGCATACGAACCGATACCCATCCCAGGCGGACGTGTCACGGCCGAAGGCCAGATGACCTATGAATTACCTACCCCCGCGTGGATGAAGACAGTGGAAGAACTCGGAACGACACACTCGGCCAGAGTAGAGGCACAGCTACATGCCATGGCCATAATTGAAGAGAAAATTTTACAGTCACCATTCTTTGCTCAATTGGCCCCGCGACGATACATATCTGGGCATGAGCTCCAATATAAACCGTACTTCATGTTAATGGCCGAATACCAGTTAACCATAGAGAAAGAAACAGGTATGAAACCAACGCATGCCACTCAATTCGAGCCAGAGGACTTGCCACCAAGGGCGCAGAGAGGTGAAATCCTTCAACCAGACTGGCGCAAAGATTTATTGCAAAATTATCCAGAGATGATGAGCACGTGGGTAAAAGCGCCGCTGCACTTAAAATTTAATCCATGCTGGGGACCAGTACCACGACGCCGCTCTTGGACTGCATTCGCTATTAAGGTACAAAACAATAAGCAGTGCCAAGACTGGTTGAACTATCCATACTTCAAGCCACCAGTCGCGTTACCCACAGTAGGCTACATGATGGCGACGATCCGCCACTGGCTCCCTAGGTTAAAGCATATGGATGATATTGCCGCGCACATGACTGTCAAAATCTTTGACATGATGCAGATGGTCTTTAAAGTCTTCCGACGCATCAAGGCTCCCCATGTAAACACCCCGGGCTTTGAGCATGGCAACTTTGATTTAGTCTATGATATGAGCACAACGCCATCGCTACGGGTGTGTTACGCCTGGCACTGCAGGATCAAATATCTACCGGCATGTTACAAGCAGACATTCGAAGAAATGTCCACCACCGGCTTTTGGGAGTACCATTCAGAGGTATTTATAAGCAGGCCCACACACTTATTGCACTTATTCGCCTGTGAACGAATGGTGTACTCCACACATTATCAACTCCCACCACCAGACGAGCCACAACCTATCGACTGGGAGAAACTCGAGGCTGATCTAGCCCGAGGCATTCGTATATCAGAGCACACCCTCGCTCAAGACCTCCTACAGAACTACATCCGGCAGACCTCACAACAAGGTTCTGTCAGGGACGACAGAAGCGAGAGGGAGGGGGGTGTTGGAAGCAGCCAGAGGCACAGACGCCACGGAAGCATGTAAAGAAGGAGCAGGGAGCCAGGAGGATCAATTTTTCAAACAAATACAGTTCTTATTAATTCTCCAAACATTCAACAGTGATTATTATCACTAATTGTAACATATGTATCATAGAAAACCCCATTTTGTAATACATAGCTCCATTTTGTGCAAGCCGAGGAGTCCTCGAGCTTGAGGGGCTTAGGTAGAATGCTCGTACCAATTTTCGTCATTTTTAGACATCGTTTACCCTTCCAAATAGCCTCTAGGACCTATTTTTTAACTAGACCGGTCACTAGATGTGAAACCGGTCAAAACTAGTCTAGAAACTATAAAAAGAGCTAGAGAGCTCATTTTTGAGGTTGGTTCATTGTAGCTTGTTTGAGATTAGAGTTATTTTTGAGCTTGTAAGAGTGTTCTTGGGCAATAGAGCTAAGTTCCTACCTTCCATTGTGTCTTGCTTGTCTCTTCATTGTGCGTGTGTATGTGTGTGTGCATCTTTGTGCTTCTCACCTTCACTCTCACATCATCTCACGTTCACGATCTTCATATCACTCCTACCTCTCCCACGGATTGACATTAAGGAGGTGAAGCTTCTTAACGTGGTACTTACCATTGTGCTAGAGCAACAATAATCTATGCCAAAAGTTTGAGCATAGCCTTTAACCACCAATCTGGCTTTGTATCTGGCTATTCTTCCATCTGCATGCTTCTTAATTTTGTAAACCCATTTATTTCCAATCACTTTCTTACCATTAGGCTTTGGAACAAGTTCCCAAGTTTTGTTTTCTTCAAGTGCATCAAACTCTTCCTTCATTGCTTCTTCCCATTGTCTCTTATCCTTTGCTTCATCATAACTTTGAGGTTCTTCATCTTCCTTAACCATGTAAGCATAATTTTTCTGATTCAAGTAAGAAGTATCATAGGAATACCTTGTAGGTTGCTTCCTCATTCTGGTTGATCTTCTTGGTTCACACTCTTCATGTATATCTGGATGTACTTCTTCATCAAATATTGGTCCATCTTCATTTCTTCTATATGATCCAACTCTTGATGTGCTTGCTTGCATATGTTCTTCATCTCCATCTATCTGCATATGTGACTTACCTCTTGCATTCCTTCTTATCTCTTCTTCAAATGTTCCAAGGTCACAATCTTTATCTGCATACCAACTCTTCTGTTCATCAAAGGTCACATCTCTGGAAACGATAAAATGTTTAGTTAAAGGACTCCATAGCCTATAACCCATTTGCTTTTCATCATACCCAGTAAACACATATTTTTCTGCCTTTGGTTCAAGCCTATGTCTGAGTTGTGATGGCACATAAGCATAGGCAATTGACCCAAACACTTTACAATGATCAAGTGTTGGTTTCTTACCCCACCAAGCTTCATAAGGGGTCATACCATTCAAAGCTCGACATGGTAGCCTATTCACAAGGTATGTAGCTGTATTTACAGCCTCAGCCCAAAGATAATTAGGACAATTCTTTTCTTTTAACATTGCTCTTGCAAACTCAACCAATGTTCTATTTCTCCTTTTTGCCACCCCATTATGTTGAGGTGTATACCTGCAAGTTATCTCTCTCTTGATACCTGCATTCCAAAGATAGTCATTAAACTCTTGGGAGAAGTATTCTCCCCCTCCATCAGACCTTAGCCTCTTGAGTTTTTGACCTGTAACTCTTTCTGCATAAGCATGAAAATGTTTGAAGGCTCCAAATACTTCTGATCTTTCTTTTAGAACATAAAGGGTTATCCACCTTGAAGCATCATCAATAAACAAAACATAATACCTAGATCCATTTATTGATCCTTCTTTTGTTGGTCCCCATACATCTGTATGTATGAGTTCAAGCAAACCATCATGCTTGAAACCTTTCTTCTGAAATGGTAGTCTATGTGCTTTTCCCATCTGACAAGCTTCACACTTGTATATCATATGTTGATTCTTCACATTTGGTAGCCCCATTACAGATTGGTTCTCCACCATAGTTTTGATTCCTCTTTCATTGAAGTGTCCCAATCTCTTATGCCAAAGATCTAACTCTGTAATTACTTCATCACCATGTGTGATTAGGGCTTGACCAACATTTCCTTGCACTTTGAGAGTAAAAAGTCTACCTTCCTTCTTACCACAAACAATGGGATTGTATCCATCCTCTGGATCTTCAACAAATACCCCTTCATTTGTAAATCTGACTTGAAAACGTTTTTCCACTATTTGTCCAACACTAATCAGATTCTTTGGTATTGTTGGAACATACAAAACATTTGTTAACAAATCAGCTCCACTCCTGCACTTCACTTTTCCAATTGAATGCACACTATGTTTTGTATTATCACCTGTTTCTACTGTATGACTTGAATTGCCTTCTTCCAATTCTGACAATAATTCTATATTACCTGACAAATGATTTGAACAACTAGAGTCAATATAAAATACCTTGAGATCCTCCTTCTCTGATGGACTTATTGAATTCATCATCAATGTTGTATGAATGTCATTCTGTGTATCATTTGCATAATTGTAATATGTGGTATTGTAAGATTGATTTTGATTCCAATTTCTTCCACCACCTCTACCATAACTTCCTCTTGAATTCTGTCTTCCTCTTTGAAATTGATTATGAAATCTTCCACCTCTTCCTCTGCCATTGTTGTTTTGATTTTGGCTTGATCCTTGTTGATTATGCCAACAATCATATGCTAGATGATTGCTCAGTCCACAAATCCAACATGTCTTCTTGTTATTGTTCTGATTACCTCTACCTCTTCCATTTCCTCGACCTTTACCTCTGCCAATACCTCTTCCTCTTGCATAATTTGCTTGAGTTGTTGACTCTTCTTCATCCTTTGCTTTGCCCTTATCTCCTTTCTTCTTGTTCTTCATGTACATTGCAGAACTTTGTCCTTTGTCTCCATCTGACTTCAAGTCTTGCTCAAATGTGAGCATCAATCCAAGTAATTGACTCAATTCTGGCACATAATGGTTTAATGAGAGTTCTGTTGAAAGTACAAAAGGCTTCCATCTTTCATCACCTCTTAACCCTGCAAGTAATTGTGCTATCAACCTATGATCTTCAATATCCTCATCAATGGATCCAAGGCTATCTGCCAAGTCCTTCATCTTAGTGACATAATCACTAATGCTCTGATTTTGCTTTTTCTTGAATGTGGTGAACTCTGACCATAAGCTAGCTTTCCTAGCTTTAGTAGTGTTTTGGAAGTGATCCTCCAAAGCATTCCAAATGTCTTCAGCTGTTTCTAAACCTCTGATATGTGGCAACAAATGATCTGTAATAGTGTTATATATATAAGCTCTTGCACTTGCATCTCTCTTCTGCCATAGCTTCAAAGCTTCTAGCTCTTCCTTTCTTGGATGACTCTCATCTTCAAATTTAGGCTTTTCTTCTTCACCTGTCACATATACCATTAGGTCCTTACTCATAAGTAAGGCTTCCATCCTCATTACCCAAGCAGGATAGTTATCTCTGTCCAATTTGTCAATGGACACATGATCTGCCATAGTATCCTTGCTTCTGCTTCAACCTGTAAGTATAAAGTTAAAGAATGATACCTTTTGTAGACCTTTACCCTTGGGAGTAACTTCGAAATAATCTTCTGATGACTTTTATTTGTTGAACACCTCAGCTTCCACCTTCTTTGATAAAGAACTCTTCAATTCTTCTTGTATCTGCTCTCCTTTTACTCTCGAGGACCTTATCTGCTTTGATACCACTTGTTGGTGTATAAAACACCACAAGAACTAAACTAATGTGGTATTAGAAGACCTCCATAACCATCATTAGCTTAGCAAAACTCTAAATGTGAGTCTTCAACTCTGAACTTAGTGAAAAACAAAATTTCACTTCACAGAAATCTGCGCCTTTTCTTCAAACCTTCAATCTAACCTGTATCAGCTTGATCTTTGCAAATTCCTTTGATCATTTACTAAGAGAAGTTCTTGCTAATGTTAAGCAACACATAAAAAGCAAAACTTTCAAGTAATAACTTCAAAATCTTTTGATTTTGCTCCAAACTTTTCACTATGTCTGAAAACTGAAAATTTACTTCATCGATTTGACATACCTTCACTGTTAAGCTGATTTCTCTGAGTATGCGTCCCGTTTCTTAAAGATCTTTTGACCAAATGTAGTTGAAGATAATAGCTTTAAAATGAGCTATCACTTACTGAAAACTTTACAGTATACTTTGAGATCTGACCTTAAGAAGTTCAGGTAAATGTGCGCCAGAAAAGTCGTAACTGTCAACTAACTTACACAGTCCTATGAAATGACTTAGAACTCAATGTACAAGAGGAATTAAACTTAATCCTTCTACACAAACATATGTTGTATATCAGAGAAGATGTGTACAAATTGGCTTGGCCTAATTTTGCTCATAGCCATGGAAAACTCTCTCAGACTCAGAAGTTTTTCCTGAACATCTCTCTCAGAAAAGACACGACTTTTCTCTACTCACTCAGATTACAAAATTGAGTTCTCTCTACTTGTTTTTTTTATCTCAAATTAACTTATATACCTATGGTTTACATTCTCCTAGACTTGAACTCGTAAGTTCTGAAGATCAAATGAAAAACTAGACTCTAATTTGCACTAATTTACAATAGTGAAATTGTCCCTTCACTTAGGCTTAATTTTTTGTATGTTTTTTCTTCACTTCTCCTTCCCTTCTTTCTTTCCTCATATGTCTTCATATATCCATGCCTAGTTAGTGAGTGAAGCCCCAACAAGATTCAGATTCCCATGGGCCTGGAAATTGAGGCAGTTCCTCTAAGGTATTATATTCAAAATATAACCTTCCATCTTCTTGTTGTTCTGCTTCATCTTCGTAAATAGATGGAATGTCTTGGGAAAATTGATCATGAAGATCATCAATCTCAGGAATAGGAGGGAAATTGCCTTTCTCCTTGGCCCATTTCTCTTCTTGTATTTCCCGCAAGAACTCTTGAGAATACTGTTGAATTGAAGGAGGTATTCCAGCATCAGTGGAATTAGGAACATAAGCTCCCATTGGTGGTGAGCTTCCTCTTTCAATAACTGGTTGAGCCTGTGGAGGTAAAGAAACTTGTGGTTTGTTTACCAACTGCTCTAATCTTTCTAGTAAGCCCTGGAAATGCAAATCCGATTTGACAGAGTTTGTCTGATTGAACTTTTGACTAGTCTCGAGTATAGCTTGAGCTTGTTCTACCATTTTCATGCACATTTTCATCCGTTCAATCTCTAAGTCCACTCTAGGGTAACTCTTGTCTAGGTTTGCAGCTGTTGGCCCTTCTTGAAGTCGAGCCTGGTAGGCCTTGAACATCATGTCCAAGCCTTCTGGGGTTAGATCTGCCAGAACAGACCCTGGTTGCAGTCTATTTACAATGGGTGGTGGGGTGGGATGAGGTGGAGTGGATGGAGTGTCGACATGTGAGGGGTTTTGAGATGCGATGTCTTCTATTTTTGTTTTTGCATCTTTCAAGCTTTCTTCTAATTCCGTTAACTTTTTATTCCACTTGCGATTAGCCTTCTCTCTGGTATCTTTCCATGTTCTTGTTTTCCTCCTACTGGGTTCTCCTGATTCACTCGACTCCGATTGCTCTGTTGGTTTATCCTGTTTTAAGGCTTGTGCTCTAGTGACAACTTGTATAGGAGCCACATTACTGCAACTTGAACTTGAATCCGCCACTAAGCCTACCACATTAATAGGTGTAATCTTGGGCGCACTAGAGGGGTTTCTTGGACAATCTCTGGGGAGATGGTCTTTGCCACAATCAAGACAAAAAGCTTGTATTGTGATGGCCTGACCTTGACTCGGAGATGGTGGGTGGGGACAATCACGAATGAAATGGTCACCTTGACATCTAAAACAAGATCCTCTAGGGGCTGGTGGTCTAACTTGTCTCAATTGGGGCCTAGGGTTTGCATTTGTGTACATGACATTGGAGTATTTAGGCTCCCAATTTTGTTCCATAGGTGGTGCCTCATATTGATAAGGGTAAATCTCACTATGTTCAGGTGACTTTGTGTAATAAGCATGTGGACTACCTTCATGGGAGTATTCTGAACTATGAGGATGAGAGTCATTCTCTGAGATCAGTGGGGTCACTAGCACCAATGCTCTATTAAGGTTTTCTTCTGCCACTGCATACTTAACTGGAATTGTATTGGCAGGAGCTGGTGGTTGGTTTCTCAAGACTGGTTGTGGCCTATATGGTGCTTGATATTGCTGTTGTGGTCTATAATATGGGTGTTGGTATTGGTTCTGATACCTACCTTGTGTGTAAGGTTGCTAATAATTCTGTCTAACAGCCTGCCTATTGTAGGGACAATCTTGAGTTGTATGGTTTGTGTACTTCCTTTCAATAGTGCAGTATGGGGTATTCCTTTCTCTCATGTTCTGGTTGTGCATCGGGCATACATTAGCCATCTGGTCGCCTCCGCAAGTATAACACCTATTCAATGGGGTGACTCTCTATGTTTGTCTATTTTTGACTCCTAGCTTCTTAGCAACTTGCTCGGCTATCTCATCTATTTCTGTGGAGATTTCCGAAGTATGACTAGTAGAACTATCAGAATCCTTATAGAGTTTGGACAATCGTAACTCCTCACCCAAGTTATCTTCTATGTCAATGCACGTCCGCACACACTCTTCTATGGATCTGGGCTCTTTCAAGAACACATATGATCTTAACTTTGTGCTCAATAAGCCATCTAAGAACAAAGCCACCTCTTTGGCTGGTGTGGGTAGCTCTGGAGCAGGGCATCTTTCTAGGTATTGTTTGAATCTTCTACCTGCTAGTCGCACTGTTTCTTGGGGTGTCTGGTTGAAACTGTGGATCAAAGATGAAGTGTTATGCCTGATACCACTCTTGGAAAATTCTACAATGAATTCGTCTAGCAGCTGACCTATATCGCGATAGTTTCGACTACTCAGTGGTTGAAACCAAGCCAAGGCAGTGCCCTTAAGAGTCAATCCAAATGCCTCATACTGCGTGAACAAATCCTCAACCTGTTCAGCTCTTAACACTTGTTTGAATTCAGCCACATGATCATAAGGATCTGCAATGGAAAATCCTGTTCATCTCTTTGTTGCCTATGTGCTTGATGTCTCTCTCTTTCAGGTCTTTCATTTTCAAATCCTGATCTATTTCTGCCCACAGTGTGTGCAAAACTTACCTGAGGTCTCTCTCTAGTTCTTTCTCTCTGGCCTTCATGAGCTTGGGATGATCCTACACCTTGGAGGCCATGGGACACATTGGATCTTGATGGAGGAAAATTCAATTCACTCTTCCAAGTATATGCATGTCTATCATGTTCCGTTATCAAGAATATTTTCTCTGATGTGTTATCTAGGTAGACAACTTTGCCTGGTATCTCTAGATCCTTGAACTCGTAGATGATGACTATGCCCAATTGGCTAGGTTGATCTGGCTTGAATCTCCAAAAGGCTTCCTCTCTTTCTCTATTCAAGAACAGTTCTATGCTTTTGTTGTCTTGAGGAATCCAATCTGGAGTGATCACTCTGGTCAAAACGGACTTACCTCTAGGAGTCTGGGGTCCTTGTCCTACATTTCCTTGTTCTAGGTCTCCTATTTCATTATGAGGAATGACATTTCCAAACTCATCAGTGCTATCTGGTAGGTTGGTGACCACATACATGGTTCCTTCCTTATCAATGTATGAACCCTCTTCGAACTTGACCACCAGGTGTTCAAGTCCAAAGGGTTGATATGGATTTTTGAGTTGGACCACTGATCACCTCAAGCCATCCTCATAGATGCGAGCACCTAGTTGGTTGGTCCGAATATATTCCAATTGTGTCTTATAGGGACCTTCTGGTGTTTGTAGATGCGCACTTCCTGAGCCACCTATAGGTTTCCCCATGTTAAAAGACATTTCTGAGTCAATGGTGTCAGAGTTTAGTACGTAAGGACAACCACTTAGTTGTTGTGCCCAAGACTTAGCTGTATGGTTGACACTGGACTGAGAAGATCTAATGCTTTGTCTATCCTTGCCTAGGTGTCTACCAGATCTCAGGTTCATAAGCTTGGGTTAAGACTCCAAAATTTCCCCTTAGTATGGTTCAAAATCCTTTGGAGTCCCCTTGGGTTTTTGGTCCCACCAGAGGGTCAACTTCAAAATATCCTATCTGAAAATCAACGAGCTATAGAGCTCAAAAAATGGACTTTGGATGAAAAAGTTATGTCAAATCAGGCTCCTAGAGGTCAAAACAGGCAAACAGGACCTTTTGGAAAAAATCACGATTTTGTATGAAATCAGAGAATCGCGATTGTGTGAAATCAGAGAATCGCGATTGTCTTCTCAGAATCGTGTTTTTAGAAAATCGCGATTGTCTTCTCAGAATCGTGTTTTTAGAAAATCGCGATTGCCAACAGAGAATCGTGTTTTCACAAAGTCGTGTTTCACAGAATCGTGTTTCACAAAATCATCTTTTCACAGAATCGTCTTTTTGCTGGAAATCGTGATTTGTGAGAATCGCGATTTTGAGCAGAGAATCGTGTTTTAAAGAATCGCGATTTTGAGCATAGAATCGTGTTTTCACAGAATCGTCTTTTTGCTGAAAATCGTGATTTGTGAGAATCCCGATTTTGAGTAGAGAATCATGTTTTAGAGAATCGCGATTTTGTCTCAGAGAATCGTGGTTTTCAAAAATTTAGAGAATCGCGATTTTGAGAAGAGAATCATGTTTCAGAGAATCGTGGTTCACAAAATCGTGTTTTCACAGAATCGTGTGTTTCACAGAATCGTGTTTTAGAGAATCGTGTTCTAGAGAATCGCGATTTTCTCTTAGAGAATCGTGGTTTTGAAAATTTAGAGAATCGCGATTTTGAGTAGAGAATCGTCGTTTCACAGAATCGTGTTTTCACAAAATCGTGTTTTTTGACATGAAAATCGTGATTGTCAACCGAGAATCGTGTTTTCACAAAATCGTGTTTTTGGCTGAGAATCGTGATTTGTGAGAATCGCGATTTTGAGCACAACCACAGAATCGCGATTCTGTGAATGACCACAGAATCATGATTCTTTTAGCAAGCTTTTAGGCGGGAAACAGAAAATCGTGATTTTCAAAAAAATTTTGAATTTTCACAGAATCGCAATTTTCATCACAGAATCGCGTTTTTTGGCGGGAACTTTGGATTTTTGAGCGTCGAGCAATGGCGAGCTCCGTATGAGCAGAAAATCATGAAAAAACATAGCGCTTGCTCTCCGTTGCACCTCCTAACTCCTTCCCACACAATAATGCATGAAAACTGGTATGAAAATGGTGAAAATGCACTAAAACACAAGAAATTTGGTGGAGATGATGATGATGAAGAAGATGAAGAAGAAAAATCAGAAAATAACAGAAATGATAGATTTTTTTTACCTTCCAACGTTGCAAATCTACGATCTTACCATCACAACGCTTGTCCTCGAAGCTCTCTCCCCGGCAACGGCGCCAAAATTTGGTGTAGCTCAAGCGTAAGCACCACCTCCTTTACTTGTCAATCCGCGGAGATGTGAGGACCGGTATGATGACCACGAGCAAGTGAAGGCACTAGTGCGTGGGTGAAAGCACACAAACATGCACACACATACACAGACGCGCACAAAGTAAGATCAAACAGAGGAACAATGGAAAGCTTCGATTGCCAAAGATTTCTCTTACAAAAGCTCTATTCTCTAACCAGCTAACCCCCAAAAATGAGCTCTTTAGCTCTTTTTATAGTTTTTTGACTAGTTTTGGCCCTCTCCAGACCTAGTGTCCGACCTAGTTAAAAATTAGGTTCCAAGGCTTATTTGAGGGCTCAAACGAAGTCTAAAAATTATGAAAATTGGTAGGATGATACTTCTAATACTCCTCAAGCTCAAGGACTCCTTGGCTTGAACAAAATGGAGTTACAAAAATAGAAAATGGTATTTACAGAGGTTTTTAGTGATGAAAATCACTATTTTTTTAGGGAATTCTTGTGAAAATTTGACATACACTTCTTGGAGCTCCCTACTTGCTCCCTTTCCTTGTGTGTCCACCTTTTTTATGTGCTTCCATGCTTTTTCTTTGACTTTGAGCTTCAACATTCGGCTTGAACAAAATGGAGTTGTAAAAATGGAAAATGGTATTTACAATGGTCATTAGTGACAAAAGTCACCATTTTATAGGGATTTCTTCTGAAAATTTGATAGGTGTTTCTTGGAGATCCCTACTTGCTCCTTCTTCTTGTGTGTCCACTTCATTGATGCGCTTCCATGCTTGTGCATTGACCTTGACTGTCAACAATGTGCTTCTTCTATCATCTCTAGATCTAGCCCAATCTGCATGTGAGTAGGCCTTTATCTCAATATCTTAAGTAAATGGATAAAACAAACCTTCATTCATGGTTCCCTTTAGGTACTTGAGGACTCTCTTTGCTGCTTCCATATGTGGTCTTCTTGGCTTATGCATAATCTGACTCAATATGCTAACACTATAGCATATATCCACCCTTGTGAGTGTTGCATAGCTCAAACTTCCAACCAAGCTTTGATAGCTTGTTTTCAATTGGCTCTCCTTCATACGCACTAAGATGATGATTTTTCTCCATAGGTGTACCTACACACTTGGTGTTTTCCATCTTGAACTTGATGCGCATGTCATGCACATACTTCCTTTGTGTGATGTGTATACCTGAACCTGCGTAGATTAACTCCTATCCAAGAAAATAAGTGAGTAGTCCAAGATCTCTTATTTTGAACTCCTCCTTCATTTGAATCTTTACCTGTTTGATTCCTTCAAGATCATTACTTATGATAATGATATCATCACACATAGATAGATCACTTCAAACCCATTCCCGTTTATGAACAAAGAGGTATGTGCATTGCTAGCTTTGAATCCGTGGTCTTGCAAATAAGTCCCCAATCTGAAATTCCAAGCTCTTGGAGCTTGCTTAAATCCATACAAGTCTTTCTTTAATTGTCATACATATTTACGATGATGTGCATCCTCATATCTAGGAGGTTGTGCCATATACACTTCCTCAGAAATCCATCCATTTAAGAAAGCATTCTTTACATCAAGTTGATAGTGCTTCCAATTTTTGGATGTAGCAAGACTAATGAGAACCCTAACTGTAGGCATTTTTGCAACAGGAGAGAGAATCTCCTCATAATCAATACCATGGGTTTGAGCAAACCCTTTAGCAAGTAACCTTGCTTTATGTCTATTTATACTTCCACCTGGATTCCTCTTGATTTTGTATATCCATCGAGATCTGATTACCTCCATAGATGGCTTCTTAGGTACAAGCTCCCAAGTGTCATTCTCCTTCAAAGCTTCTATTGCTTCATCCATTGCATCTCTCCAAGCTTTCTTGCTTTGTGCTTCTTCAAACGTGGTAGGTTCTTCATTGGTTGAATCCTTTGCAATGTAGATTGAGTGCTTGGTAACCAAATAAGTATCAAAACCATACCTCTCTAGTTTCTTCTTCTTCCTTGAAGACCTTCTAAGTGGTTGATGTGAGCTCTCGGGTCCATATGTAGCATCTTGCATCTTTGCTTTACCTTTGTTCTTCCATAGCTTTAGTCTTTCAAAGTCTTCTAGGTCAATATCTGAATCACTTTCTTCAATTTTATTTGGCTCCTTTGGTTGAAGTGATGAAAAATCTTCATCTAAGTCATAAGGCAGATTTACTTTCTTTTCATCATCGAACCATGATTTGTTCTCATAAAAAATTACATCTCTACTCACAGAAAATCCTTTATTGGTTGGATTGTACAATCTATATCCTTTTTTGTTTTGATCATAACCAATAAATATGCACTTCTTTGCCTTGGGATCCATTTTTCATCTTACTTGAGAAGGAATGTGAGCATAGGCTAAGCATCCAAAGATTTTACAATGCTCTAGACTATGTCTTCTTCCATTCCACACTTCATATGGAGTAGTTCCATCTAGTGACTTAGATGGAAGTCTATTTATGAGATATGTGGCTGTAGACATAGCCTCTGCCCATAGGTAGTTTGGCAATCCCTTTTCATTGAGCATGGACCTTGCAGCTTCAACAATAGATCTGTTTCTCCTCTCTGCTTCACCATTGAGTTCGGGTGGATACCTGGTAGTGTCTTCCCTTTTAATTCCTCTTTCATTCAAGTAGGCATCAAATTCAAAAGAGAAGTATTCTCCTCCACCATCTGATATGAGTCTTTTCAAAGTCCTACCTGTTTGGTTTTCAACAAGAGCAACATACTTCTTAAAGCAATTAAAAACTTCATCTGTGTGCTTCATGAAAAACAAAATGGTCCACTTGCTACAATCATCTATGAAAGACACATAATATCTTGAGCCCGATATAGATGGCTCCTTACTTGGACCCCACACATCCGTGTGCACTAGATCCAAAGGATTCTAATACACATATCCCTTCTTATTGAAAGGTTGTCTATGAACCTTGTCAAGTTGACAAGCTTCACACTTATAAATCATGTGTTGCCTTGTGATATTAGGCAAACCAAGTACACTGGTCCCTGCAAATTTGTTTGAGTTTCCTCTCACCAATGTGAGCAAGCCTTTTGTGCCATATCTCCAACTCTGTGAGAGTTTGAGATCCATAGCTAAATAAGGCTATATTCTTTGTATCTTCCACTTCAAAACTGAAAAGCCTTCTTGTCTTTTTTCCTTCGAAAATCCTTCTAAAGCCTTGCCTTGGGTCTTCAACATATGCTACAAATCGGTTAAATCTAACCTGCAATCATTTTTCAACAATCTGCCCAACACTTATTAAATTTTTGGTAATTGTAGGGACATACAAGACTTTGCTTAAGAGGTTCATATTCCCATCTGATGTTTTCACATTACCTATCTTCTCCACCGCGTGCTTTGTATCATCTCCTATTTGCACGTCATGTTTTTTGTGGGGATCTTCCAAATCAAAAAGTAAAGCCACATTTCTTGCTACATGATTTGTGTTGGTGCATTTTGCCCAAGCCTACATGCTTGATATGCTTGATATTATCCTCATTTGTAAGTCACATGAGTAGTCATGTGAACACCTCTTGTAAAAGAGTACATTTTATCTCTTGTAAATGAAAAAAGAAAAAAGTAAAAGGATGGCTTACCTCATCCATGTTGTAAAAGCAAATTCGTGGCTCCAACTACCAAAATCACGAATTTTTGAGCTGAGGGAATCTCTCCTAACTTTGGGGATCATTTTTAGGTGGAGCCATTCGAATTCGAATTCAAAACTCCCTCCAAGAATAGCTATAAAAGGAGCAAGAAGGAAGAGGCGATTAGCAAGCCTTGTACGTGACCACTTCATGTCATTTTGTAGAGATTGAAGAGCTTACTCCATAGCTCTATCATTCTACTCCCATTGTGCAAAGATTCATTGCCAATGTGGTTGTAATCATATGTGAATCTATACATTTATTATCATCTACCTCTCTGTTTTGTTCTCTGCTATACTCACTCAGAGCAGTAACTTCAGAAGGTCATATCTCGAGTTTTACTGAACCTTTTTCAGTGTTTTAAAGTGCGTTGGATAGCTCTCACTGTCTAGTTTCTACCTATAAATTGTCAAGGTCATTGGATTTATACGTTTGGAGATATCTGCATTTTACTGCTTACTGGTCTATCTCTGCAGAGCCCCGAGAATTGTGGGAATGTTCCAGAACTTGATGAAACTTGTTCTCAGTGCTCAATCCATCATTTGAAGTGTTTTAACTTGGAATAGGAAGCTTGCTAAGTCTATTTGCTATGCCCAAAAGGAATTTTTCTAATTCCTTCCAGGTTGAGAGCACTGTTCATTTTTTCCAGCAGGTGTATGTCCAAAAATAGCAAGTTTTGGGAGCTAGTCATTTCGCAACTTGTCGGTCTTGACTTAAACTTTTGGGATACATGTTCCAAAGTACTTGGCTGATATTTTGGTGGATTTAGGAAGCTCAAAGGGTCTACTAATCAACTCTGAAGTCTCAGTTGGCTGGTGTGAAGCTGGTTGTAGCGGCACCTACTCATCTTTGGATTGCATCCACCATCTCTCTTCACAATTTGAACACCCCGAATCAATGTAAAAGATGTGATCATCATCCTTACCCTTCTTCACTGATAGATTCATAATCAATAGTGAATGTTCTTGACTTTGGTCCTTTGCATAGTTATTGTATTCTCTTCTTCCTCTATGGTCACTTTGATAGTTGTTGTTGTAATTATTGTTTTAGTTGTTGTTGTAGCCTCCATTGTATCTGCCTCTATTTGATCCATAGCCACCTCTATTGAATCCTCTTCCTCTTAGCTCCTCGGGTTCCTGAAACATTCTTCAATAGTATGATTAGATAATCCACATATATTGCAAGGTTGAGATGACTGGAATCTCCCCTTGCCTTGCTTTCCACCTCTGCCTCTTCCTCTAGCTCTTCCTCTACCTGCAAAGTTTACTTGGAAAGAGCTACCTTCATCTTCATTCTTCTTATTCTTTGACTTATCCTTGACCTTAGCTTTATCAGATTATAAGGCATAAGTTTGATTACTCTTGAGGACTCACCACCTTTGCTAATCTTTGCTTCATGAGTGAAGAGTTGGCCCATGAGTGTGTTGAGGTCGGGTACATGCATATCCATGTACAAATCCATGGCTGTTGTGAAGGAATCCCACTTGTCATCTGCTTTGATTCCATTTATGATTTGTCTAATGATTTGTTCCTCTTCAATTACCTCTCCAATGCTTCTAAGTTGATCTGAAAACTCCTTCATCTTTGTGACATAATCAATCACACTTTGCTTGGGGATTTTCTTCATAGTTGTGAACTCCATCCACAATGGCTTCTTCCTTGCTCGAGTGTTGGAGGAGAAGAAAGAACCAAGTGCATTCCATGTCTCTCTTAATGTATTGCATCCCTTGACATGAGGTAAAAGAAAATTAGAGATTGATTTTAGAATATAGGACCTTGCAAGTGCATCCTTTGAACACCAATTTGAAAGTCTTTCCTCTTCTTCATGTGATCGTTGCCCTTTGTTCCTCATGGTTGGCATAGCTTCATCTCCATACGTGTATCCAAATAGATTCCTCCCTTGACGATAAGCCTATATCCTTAGAGACCACCCTGGTAGTGTTTTCTATCCAATTTTTCAATTGTTGATGGAAATCCATCTCCCATGTTGATTGACCATGCTCTGATACCACTATGGAGAGATATGGGGGATGCAACATGAAGATGAATCGGTGCTGCTACAACCAGCTTCACGCCATCCAGCTAAGACTTCAGAGTTGGTTAGTAGGCCTTTTTAGATTCTTGAATCCACAAAAACATCACCCAAGTGCTTTGGAACAAGTATCTCAAAAGTTTGAGTCAAGATAGACTAGTTGCAAAATGACTAGATCCCAAAACTTGCTATTTTTGTACATACAACACCTGAAAAAAATGAACAATGCTCTCAACTTGGTATGAATAAGAAAAATTCCTTTTGGACATAGCACATAGACGTAGCAAGATTCCCAATCCAAGTTAAAACACTTCAATTCATCAACTGAGCACTAAGAAAAACGTTTAGCAAAGTCTTGAACACCCCGCCATTCTCGGGGCTCTACAAAGATAGACCAGTGAGCAATAAAATGCAGATTTCACACAAATGGTAATTTAATTGACATGAAATTTTGTGAAATTATACTAGACGTAGAGATATACCCAATGCACTTTAAAACTTGGAAAAAGTTTATGTATAGCCCTCGATATGAGCTTCTGAAGTTTACTATTCTGAGTGAGTATAACAGAGGACAAAATAGAGGAGTAAAAGATGAATGTATAGATTCACATATAAGTACAAACTCATTGGCAATGAATACTTGCACAATGGAAGTAGAATGAGAGAGCTATGGAGTAAGCTCTTCAATCTCTATAAATGGGCATGAAATGGACATGAATCAAGCACTCTTTTGGCGACTTCCTTCTGGCTCCTTTTATAGCTACTTTTGGAGTTATTTTTAAATTTGAATTCAAATGGCTTCACCTAAAAGTGATGCTAGGAATAAGGGAATATTCCATCAACTAATGGATTCGTGGTTTTAGGTACTTGGAGCCACGAATTTGCTTTTTACGTCATGTATGACTTAAGCCACTCTTGCTTTTAGAATTACAAGAGATAAAATGCACTCTTTTACAAGAGGTGTTCATATGTCTACACATGTGACTACAAATGAACATCATATCAAGCATGTAGGCTTGGGCAAAATGCACCAATAAGTTGTATAACTAATATGAACAAGTCTAGCATGCCACAACTTCATGTTCTCCATAGGTGTAGTAGTCCTAACAACATTAGCATGACTTGTTTTGGACAATACAAACATGCCACTTCTATTTTCACCTTGAAGTAGACAATGATCCTCATCAGTTGAGAGGATTTGACATGAATCTTTTGTAAAAACAACTTTAAAACCATATGACAAGAAAGTAGATATAAAGAGTAAATTCTTCTTCATATCTAGAACATAAATAACATTGGAAATTATCAAATTTCCATCTACTCTTGAGTTTAGGTTCACTTCTCCAACACCTAAAACATCTAAATCATGACCATTTTCAATGGTCACTATTCTAAAGGGATTTGGTGTGCAAAACAAGAGTAGAAAGAAGGAGATGGAGGGAGAGACAAGAGAGGAGTAATGTGTACAGATGCATGGGAGCCTCGAAACCCACATAATGATCTCTCTTGAGGCAATGCTCTATAAATGATGTATATCTATGAATATAGGGGTAAGGTCACGTGATCCTTACATACCCAACAATCTCCTAGTTAAGGGTCAATGTGACCATAGTGGTAACACATACAAAGAATGATGTAGGACATAACAATAATGTATAGGAAGAGTTTGAATCTCAACCCATATGGATCAACCTACACCAACTGCCTTGAACAAAGGGTATCCCTGCACTTTAAACTTCTCGAGACTCATATCAAAAAGAGTGGAGCCCAGCTCTATGCTTGTGTCAATCATCAAATGACTCACAATGCCAAGTGCAAATGCTCCAATAACAACTGGAACATCTCATCTCGAGCATAAAAACTCATACATCAGACTCCGAATGCTAATGAAACGTGTGCTATCTTGACTAACCTAAGCATGTCAGCCATGCCTATATCCAAGGCATCCAAAGTGCCATCATCAAGACCAACATCTCCTCACATATCTATGTCAACATCTGGCATGAGCAAATCAAATAATGGCTCCATGATCGCTGACTCATCAACATCTAAATCAGCCATCCTCTCAACCAAGGATGCATCAAGAATGTCAATAGACCTATGCATAGGTAGATAAAATGAGACATGAAGAGTCTCACATCACACATATGGCTAAACTCACACATATGCCAAGGTAGAAAACACTCCAATGGAGGTAAATCAAAAGTTAAGTGCTCGTGAAGGTGATGTGCTTGATAATATTGCAGGATACCAAAGCATAGTGGGAAGCTTGAACTATGCTACATTAACAAGTTAGTAAATGTCTTAAGCCAATTTATGCACAAACCTAGGGCACCTCACTTGGAAGCTGCCAAGAGGATTTTGAAGTACCTTAAGGGCACTCAAAATCAAGGATTATACTTTCCTTATACCTCAGATTTAGACATCAAGATATACTCAAATGCAGATTGGGCAGGGTGCAAATATGATAGGAGGAGTATCTTAGGATATCTATCTTTTGCAGGTGATAAAGCTATTTCATGGTCTTCCAAGAAGCAACAGGGCATATGTATCAACCAATATGCAATGTGCACACTTATTAACCAAAGCACTTGATGGTACTAAATATTACGGGTTTAAAGCTATGATTTGATTGTAGGAAATTCAAGAGGATTGAAGAAGAAGACCAAGCCAAGACCTTACTACACTTCAGCACTTCTTACACTTCTCACACACCTTAACAATAGCGAACAAACACTTTCATGGATAGACAACACTTCCTAACACTCTTTCCAAGCAACACACATGCAAACAAGCTCACAAAGAAGATGATACAGAGAGGAGAAGACACAAATTCGAATTTCTGTGCTCTTGATTCTCACAATGGCAAAAAAGTCCTTACAAAGAGTCATAAATTGACTTATATACATGTGCCCTAAAAATGGTCCTTTCACACAAGAGACCGGCACTTTATTAACTAAAAGGCTAATTTCCTACTAATTTACATGGGCAAACTACTAATCTTCTGTGGGGATGCATCTAGAGGACTCCTCTAGTGCATTTACAATGGAAATTATGTTACAAGAATGGTTATTATACAAAAATTGGGTGTCCAAATCGAAAAAATTTTGGGGCCCTTCTTTTTCTCTGCCTTGTGCTCTCTTTGCTCTGCAACACTCTCCCCCTCTTTGGCTCTATCGTCCCTTGACAGGCTTTAGGTCTTGTCTTCACTTGTTGTCCGCATGCATCTCTTGGTCGGTTTTGCCTATTGGTTGGACTAGCATTCCGTTTTAATGGACCTGTTCTTGATTTTTATTTTACATCCTCTAGGCCTGATGCATTTGTCTTGCCTAATAAGTTGGGTTGCCACGCACGCCATCAGTGGCTAAGAATGTGATGTTCTTAGTCACCTCTTTCTAGCTTTTGGTCTTGTGATTTGTCTTGGTTGCACACATCTGACCCTGGTGTATTGTTCTAAGCCTGTTTACTTGTTGACAACGCACGCTTCCAGCAGAAGGATTATTACCTGCCAAATATCTTCTTGCACTTCTTCATGGATAGTTCCTGGCCCTGGTCCGTCCTTCCCATTAAGTGTCTTGGTTCTAATTGTTCTTTAATTCCATTCCTCAAGACCTGGATGTTTTGCGTTGTTGCCTGATGTGTGCCCCTACAGGGCTCTGTGCAGAGATGGGTGTTGCACCCCTGCGGGGCTTCTTGCAGAGATATGTCTTCAAATATTATCTTTTTAGTGAAGCTTCTTTCGTTGTCTTCGTCTTTTCTTCTTTTTGCTTGATTCTCCCTCAACATTGCCCCCCTCCTGAACTCTATCGTCCCCGATAGGCTTTGAGAGTCGACGGGAGTATGTTCTATACACTTTTTGCTCTGTTTTGTTAAGCAAATTGGCTTCACGTATCATTAACTGCTTCCACTGTTCTGCTTTCACGCCATCATTTGGTGGCTGTCTGTGGTCCGCAAAGAAGCTTAGCTCGTATACCACTAATCTGGCATTCAAATTGGATGACATCTTTAAAAAGGTTTCTGAATCAATTTCAAAAAAACCTGTAAAAAATGCTTCTTCGAAGGTCTGCATATATGTACTTGGCAAAAACATGAGTCTGGAATAATAAGCCATTATGGTAGGGCGGCTAGGCATAACAGACAAATCAAAAACGAGAATGTCTGTTCCGTTATTAATGCCAATGAAGTTCAAAAATGTATATGCCGCATGTTTGAAGACCCTCAATACTGTAAGTATCATACTGAGTATTTTATTCGTCATCTTGATAGTCAAATCTGGTACTGTTGCATAACTCTGCAGCCAAAATTCAATCATTTTTACCCTTTAATCTTCAGTAGGTAAATAGTTATGCGGTGGACTTCGAAGTAGTGGATAGTTCAGCCACTGTTTATTGATCACACCAGTCTTTTGCATCTCCAAAAATTCTCGTGCTTCTCGGCGTCGTGGTGTTGGGCAAAAGGAAGGATTTACCTGTAATAAATATGGTGCTGCTTGCTAGTGCACCCGTAATGTAGGATTTTTCTCCAAAAATTTTCTTCTCCAGATGGGCTGTGCAGCTTCAAATTCTTCTTGATTATAATTAAACGTGTCATTTTTGAACTGCAGCTATTCGTCTGGATTTTGCTATGTGATCTTCTTGATGTATTGTCTTGTTTTCTCTTTCATCAGTCCGTACGGAATGTTGAAAGGCTTCATGATCATATCCAAGTCTTTACCTTTAATCTTTGCTTCCTTCATGACTTTGATGACTTCATTTTCAAAATTTTCTATCAATCGGGACACCAATAGTGCCCGTTCCCTCTGAACTATTTTTGCAGTGTATGGCATTGTATGATCATCATGTGGTTCCGCCATCTGCTCTTGTATTGGAGAATTATAAATTGGGGGAGATAGAGGACGTACCTCTACCTCGTCAGTAGGATTTTCTTTTGTCAGCTCTACTGGTGTCCTGATTGATGCTTTCTCTTTTGCTTTGGTCTCTAATTGGGCTAAGCGCTCAGTCTTCTCTTTTACTTCTTGCATTGGTGTCCGTAGTGCTTCCTTGGTAGCTAGTAACTCGTTACCAATCTCTGCTACATGATCCATATTTTCACTATAACTTGCTGCAAGTTTTCCATGGGTTGTATTCAGCTGCTTTTTTAGCTCATATGTTTCTTGAGTGTACTTACGTTCCCATTCTTCTCTCAATGCTTGCTCTTGTTTCAGCAAATCTGCATATTTCTCAATTTGAGCGCTTACTTCTTTTTGGTCAATATTTGTTGTCTCTTGTTTTTCTATAGGTTGATCATATAACAATGACTTCATCAGTTCTTTATTTTGGTTTTGTAAATTGTCATTTTCCTCCATGTACACCTTGAGTTGTGTTTCGAGTAAGTTGCTTCTAGCTTTTATCCTCTCCTTATCTGCTTCACTAGCTTCATGCTATCTTTGTAACTCCGTCAGTTGTGTTTGTAGCTGATGATGCTGGGTCATCAATGTATCACATTGTGTTTTTACAGCTAGTAATTCCGTTCCTCTGGTTGCAATCTCCTTCTGGGCCTGGATGAGCTGTGCAGACAGTTGTTCACTCATGATTTGAAGCTGACTCTTTTCCCTCATGGCCTTGTCATAATCTTCATCTGTATCCATCATTTGCTGTTGCGTCTCCATGGTCATTTGTATCATTTGCTTGACAACAGGTTTTAATTGAGTAACATCCACATTTAACCATGTGGTAGGAATATTAGGTTTTGCTCCTGTTGTCACATCTTTCCCTTGTGCCACGTGTAATGTAGTATCATGGGGCTGCCTAATATGAAGTTGGATCTTTGGCTCAGCCTCCATGTGGTCAATCTTGCCTTGAGGTGTATCATCTGGCACTTCAATCACAATTGGCTCTTTGTTTTGTAGTAGTCTTGAGTCCGCGTTCACTGGAGTTTGTATCTCTTCTTTGATAGGTGGCACTACATCTTCATTAGTTATTGGAGCTTCCTTGATACTTATCTTTGAATGAGGATTTAACTGAATCAAGTGTTCTTGTTTAGCTTGTACTTCCTGATGCTGTTCTTCTTGCTTTTTATTGTCAGGTGTAACTTCGACTTGATTGATCTCTGTCCAATCCTCGTTGTGTGTTTCTGTTTGTATGTCAGTATCCAGGGTGTCCTTCTCAGGGCTTGATTCCTCATTAGAGCTAGAGTCATCCAACCCAATTTCTTTGTATCTAGAAGGTACTTGATGAGTATGTCTTTTATTCTTTTGTTTCTTTTCTTGGCTTGCCTGTCTGTAATGATGACCTCGGACATTTAAGTTTACTTGCCCTCACATGTACTGATGCGTCTCTTCCACAGCGGCGGAGAGATCTCTCTTGGTGATAGGCTACTGCGTCAAGGAAATCTTTGGTAGTGTATGGGTCCTTTTTGAAGTGGGTGTCTCCTGAGCTTCTTCCTCTCTTAGTCGTTTAGTGCCCCTCATGGGTTTCTTTGAACTTGTGCTTACTTCTTCAATAGAGATGGCTGCTTTCTTTTTCTTTGGAATCGTAGCTGACTTGGCATATTTGGCTAACTCTGCTCAGGTTGGCATCTCACGCAAGCAGTTCTTCATATCGAGTGCCTCATAAATAAGTAGGGTCAAGGTCGAACTACCATTTAGAAACTTTTTCTGACCCCACTTCTTCTTTGCTTCAAATAGATGGTATTGAATATATGAAGTCATATTTACTTGATTTCCAATTTGCCTCATAGCATGTGGAAGTAGTTGCACAACAATCTTTTGAGGTGTTGTGTATCTATGCATACTTGGAAAACAAAAGTGCTGGTGCACTAAGCGAACAGCATCTTCAATATCAGTTCTATTGATTTCAACAAAAGATCGCTTTTTTGGATCATTACATTCCTCCTTGACATTAGTGAGTCCTTCTTGATTCCATCCAAAAGCTTTGTTGATTATCTCATGAGTGAATTGAACCGTTTTCCATGTTCCCACTTTGTCAAGAACTCTTGCTTCAGGGACTGAAGCCTTATTCGATCCAGGCTGGAGTGTATTCATTACTTGCGTACACCTCTGGAAATCCGACAGATAAATAGGTAGTCTGAGGAATGCATCCATTCATGCTTGTGTCCAGACATCCGTCATGCACGGTAATCCATGCACAATAGTCTTGAAATCTTGGGACATGATGGGAAAATAGTGATCTCGGTCCATAATCTTGATGGTTGCCATGAAAATGAGATCTGATACAGGTTGGTCTTCTAGAAACCAATGACCTCTTGCTTTCGTTATTGATTCCAATGGAAGAAGTTGGACCTCTTCCTCTTGCGTAGCTTCGGAATTGGGAGATGCCATCTGCACTCAATTGAGGGCAGTAATTAGTTACCGAATAGTATTTAGAATCATCCTTCATTTATCCCTCATTAGATTGGCAACTCTTCGCATGAATGGTGCCGTCCCTTCCCCGTGGGTGTGAGAAAGGTAATACCTGGGATTTTTCATATTTTTAGATATTTTTATGTTTTTGTTTGAAAAGGAAAACAAAAAAGTTAGTTCATAGCTGAAGCGGTTATTACTTTTTGAGTGATTTTCTTAAAGTATGTACAAGTGCTCTCCTATTTCCCAAGAGGAAAATGTGCTTTACTATCCTGAAATAGAAGAATATTGTGCCGAATGCCTGGTCTTGTAATGTGGCCCTATCATGCATACTTTGGGTTTTGGTAACTCCAAATGTGTGCAACTTGAAGTATTTGGTTGAAGCATACAACTTGTCTTGCTTTTCGGCATCCAGGTCTGCTTCACATTGTTGGTGCAAATTGTATTCCTAACATTCCTAAAGAGTGTGGTGCTTCTCATGTTGTACGTCTGCTTTATCTGCTTTTTGAATCTTGGAATGGTTTCTGAAGCATATGTAGACTCCTTCTCTGTCCTGTAGCTATTCACCTTTAGTTGTTTTGTCTTTAGACCATACTGATTTTCCTTGTGCATTGGTTCGACCTTTCTGTTGATTGTCACTTGAGCAAAAAATTTTGGAATCCATATTCGCGTTCGGGCTGGTTGGGTGGCTACTACTTTCTTTGGAATCCATATTCTAGCAATTCGTTGTGGACCTCGGGGTCCAAAGTGATTTGCTCGCTTGTTCGATGGGTCGTTCTGATGTCGATAATGTTTCTGTTGTTGAAGCATGTCTAGTGTATGGAATGGGGTATATTCTAATAGGTGTAGACTTGTGATGATCCTGAGAATTAGTCTCTCTTGTGTGTGGTTCTTCACTAAGTCTGTTGTCAGATGGACTGACACTTTGGTGACTTGCTAGATTAGAAGATGGTGTGCAAGCGGAATTTATTGTATCCTCACATGCAGTACTCGATGAAGGAGTTTCCATAGTGTGAGAGCACACGCATTCGTCACTGTGTTCATTTGAATGAGCACTCGGGTCTATATCCTTGACTTTGAATGGTCGTTCGTCTAACATGCTGAATACCTCTCGATGTCCTATCTTGGCTGAGATGTATCCTAAGGCCAATTGAATTGTCACTTCATTTTTGTATATCCAATCTTGACCTAACACTATGTCTTCGAGTAAGTCCTGATCATGACATACTAAGAGTTTCTGTTCCATAGTGTTGTTTCCAAGATGTAGAGGTAAAGTAACTTCACCTATACATTGAGTAATTGTTCCTCCTATTCCTATCAGCTGTGCCTTTGATGGACGTAATTCCTCCTTGAGTTTTTGAGTTAATGAAAGTTTGATACAACTTATGGCGGCTCCTGTGTCAATGAGAGCATCCACAAGGTGGTATTCCTTTTCTCCAACTCCCAAATTCAAATATGGTTGCTTCCTTTGTTGCCCTAGGTTTTCAGTGGCTCTAAAATTAGCCATTGGGATGAGTTGTTCTCCTAGTCGATATCTCTCATCCCTCTCTCTCATCCATTCTTTTCGTTTTCTTATTCGTTCTAGTGCTTCTTGTCTGGCTTCCTCTTGTATTCTTTCTTCCTCGATGCGTCTATTTTTGCCCCTTATTAGTCGTGACATCATCTCTTCAGTCAATGGCTCTAGGTATATTTTTACTCGACATCCACTGATATAGTTTGGTAATACTTCTCCATCTAGGGTTGCTAGACTGATGGCTCCACTCGTAGATATACGATTGATGATCAACTGGCCATATCCTCTCTTCTGCAACTTCTTAGCGTGTTGTTTCAGGGTATATACCAAAACTAAATCTCCTTCCTTCAAATTTTTATCTTGAATATGAGCATCAAAGTAGGCCTTCTATCGTCTTTTAGCAGCATAAATCCTTGCTACAGCTTGTAGCCTAGTTTCATGTAACTTCTCTATTTGATCCAGTTGAGCTGATAGTTCATGTCCAGTCCACTCATTAGTCGTTGCTACTCTGAGAGTGGGTATTAAGAAATCAATCAGCAAGATAGCGTTCTGTCCGTACACTAGGTTAAAAGGAGTAGTGCCTATGGCAGTCTTGTAAGCTACTCGAAATGCCCATAAAGCATGATGTAATTGCTTATCCCAATCAGATCTACCATTGTTCACAATTTTCGTGAGAACTATGCATAAGATTTTATTTGAACTTTCAGCTTGTCCATTGGCTTGTGGGTGATAAGGGGCTGATTTCTTATGAATTACCAAGAATTCATTCAGTAAGGCTTCTATAACTTTGTTCACAAAGTGTGTGCCTCTATCACTCACCATTTCTATCGGCAATCCAAATCTAGTGAAAACGTTCTCGAAGAGAAACTTGGCCTTAGTTCTTACGTCATTTTTCTTGGTTGCTTTGGCTTCAACCCATTTGGTTAGATAGTCTGTGGCTACAATTATGTATTCGGCATGGGATCCTTTAGCTCGTGGGCTAATAGGTCCTATGAAGTATATTCCCCATTTAGTAAAAGCTCTGGCACTCATCATTGGTTTCAGTGGCATCTCATCTCTTCTAATTGGATATTTCGTTCGTTGACAAGTATCACATCGTTGCACATATGTTGTGGCATCTTGATGTAGAGTTGGCCACCACATTCCAGCAAAGAGGATCATTTTTGTTGTTTTATCTGTAGAAAAGTGTCCTCCTGCAGCTCCTGTATGTGCCATCTCTAAAACAGCAAGATATTCGTCTTCATGAATGCACATTCATAAGTGATTATCTCTTCCTCTCTTAAAGAGTTGTTTCCCTATGAGGACATAGTCCTTGCTTTGTTCTACAAGTGCATGTTTCCTTGCTAATGTGGCTCCTTCTAGGTATTCTTGGGTCTTTAAGAACTTCACCAGAGGCATGTTCCATCTCGGTGCTACAGTGGAGTAGCATAACGTAGAGTTCTCTTCTGGATTTAGTTCTTGACAAGCTGGGCAGGCTGATACATAGTTATGCGCGTCCCTCTGCATGGTTGGCTAATATATACCTAATCTCTTGAGTGTGTGCCATGTCCCGTTTGTATTTAAATGAGTTTTCCTTTGATTTACGTGTGATTTCTGAAGCCACATTTCTTGTTCCTCTTCTTCTACAGATCTCATGAGTAATCCACTTGAGTCTTGGTGATACAAACTTCCAGCAATGATATGAAGGTTTTTAGTCTTCCATAGGTCTTGGGTTCGGTTTGGTGTGATCCCATTTTTAGGTCCATACATGAGTATAGGGATCAACTTTTCTTCCCATTGGGGACATACTTCGAGGTTGAACAAGTACGTGTCAGGAAAATCATCAGGTACTCCTATTGGTGGCTCCCCATGTGTCATTCTTGATAGGTGATCTGCTCTTATGTGGGTATTTCCTTTCTTGACTACTACTTCAAAATCAAATTCCATCAACAATAGAAACCATCGTAGTAGTCGTCCCATATTACAAGGCTTATTGACCAAGTACAGTAGGGCTTGATGATCAATGAAGAATTTGAATTTGTTTGCCAAAAGATAATCTCAAAACTTCTTTACTGCATACACATCCCTAGGCCTTCTCTCTCGGTTGTGGTATAATTGCCTCCGCTTGATTTAATTGTCTACTGGCATAGGCTATAGGGTGGTCTAACTTTCCTGTATCAGCGGGTTGAGCTAGGATGCAACCAATGGCAAACTTGGAAGCATCTACATGAATGTGAAAGGGCTTATTCCAATTAGGTACTCGAAGGATTGGGCCTGAACTCAATCGAGTTTTTAATTTGTTAAAGGCCTTTTCACATTCTTCAGTCAAGTTAAACTGAGTCAATAATGCATAAAGAGGTCTAGCAATTATGGCATACATATGTATAAATCTTCGGTAGTAACCGCAATGTCCCATAAATGCTTGTACTTCTTTAGCGGTCTTGGGTCTCGGTAAATCCAGAATTACTTTGATTTTGTCTTCATCAGTTGAAATTCCATTTTTAGAGACAATATGTCCTAATATTTGTCCTTGTCGAACCATGAAGACACATTTTTCTGGGTTGAGGAATACTCTATATTGTCGACATTTGGCAAAGGTCTTTCCTAATTCAGGGATATGCTCTGATCGTATAGCTGAATAAGTGCATAAATCATCCACATATACCTCCATACTCTTTCTCAGGAACTCCTTGAATACATGGCACATCAATCTTTGGAAGGTGGCTGGGGCATTGGTTAGACCAAAAGGCATGACTCTAAAGGCGTACACTCCCCATTCAGTTGCAAAGGCTGTTTTATGTTGGTCCTCAGGAGCAATGGCTACCTGATTATACCGTGAAAAGCCATCCAAAAAACTATAAACTTCCTTCCCTGCCACTCTTTCCAAATGATGATCCGTGATGGGTAATGGGTAACTATCCCTTATGGTTGCAGCATTTAACTTTTTCAAATTAATGCATACCCTTAACTTTCCATTCTTTTTTGGCACGACCACTAAAGGTGACACCCATTCCGTGTGTTCAATCTCATAAATGAACCCAGCATCTAACAACTTATCTATCTCTTCTTTGATCTTAGCTGAGTATACATCGTTATATGTGTATGGTCTTTGTTTGGAAGGTTTGGCTTCCGATGTCATAGGGATTCTATGAGCACATATAGAACAATCTACACCCTTCAAATCCTTATATGTCCATGCAAAGACATCCCTGTATTCCCTTATGAGGCGTATTAACTCTTGTTCTTCCTCCATTGAGACATCTTATCCTATGAAAGTACATCGCTCCTCTCCTTTCTCTAATGTTACTACTATCTTCTTGGTTTGCTCTTTGTTATCATATGCTATTCCTGGCTGTGCTTCTCGTTTCGGCATTTGAATAGCAATTTTCCTCTCTTCTACCTCATACTTTTTGAAGTGGGCAGGTACTTCAAACTGATCTTGTGGTTTGTTTTCTCCATCTTCTGGTTCGTTATCTATCCTGAGCTCTTCTTCCTGTGTCATTTCCTGATTGATTTCATTAGCTATGACACCTATTTTTTTATTTTCATCATCCGGTTCCATTGGCTCTTGCTCCATTTCAATACTCTCATAGTCCTTCTTCCATTCTTTCTCTATTACTTCTCCTTCTTCAGCCTCCTGAAGGACTACCACATATAGACTAACATCATAGCCTTCCTCATCAATGCATTCATTCATAGTTATTACTTCTTCGTTTACACATACATCGAGGGTAGCTAAAATCTCCATCCAACCGTGAGGTTCAAATTCTTCATCTAGAAATGTTTGAGGCATATAAGCTGGATCTTGTATAGATCTAGTTACTCCTTGCCTTTGCTGCCATCCTTTTCTCCTATCCTCTTCCTTTTTCGCAGTTTGGCATATCCATAGATGAGTGTCTTCGTTCATCCAGGATTGGTCGCTTGAACCTATACTGTGAATTGATTGATCGTCTTCCTCCTTATGAATTTGATTCCACTGTAAGGGGGGGACATCTTGATACTTATATGTGTGGAGATTTATTCTTGTGGTTGTTCCTTCATGTTGTAGATATACAGCGTCTTTTCCCCAATCTTGCACAACCTTTAGCTGTCTCATGAAAGGTCTTCCAAGTATCATTTCATAATTGCTAGCCCTTTCAAATTGACATATCGCTAAGGTGTGCTCGAACTCAACTCCGCAAGTGGTAAAGACTACTCGTTCAAATAATCCCAAGGGTCGTTCAGTGTGTTAGTCTACCATTTGTATCTTCATGCGCGTGGGTCTTAAAGCTGGTTTTCCCCATTTCTCCCAGATTTCTTTAGTTGCTATTCCTACTCCAGCTCCAGAATCTAAGATGGCTTTGGTGGTGTAACCTCTATAGGTAATTCGAAGGCAAGTGTTTCCCTCATCTCCCTCACTAAAATCTCCAACCTTATCAATGGGGATTTTTAATGTGTTTACTTCATCAGACATCTCCTTTCCTACCGCCTTGATCTCCAATTGGCTGACTAACTTTTCCTTCAAATGTGGCTTGATCCTCAAAAGTTCTTCCAATGTCAGAGTACAAGGAATTTTCACTTTTTTAAGATGTTGTATGATGTCCGATGTTTAGACTGATGGGTTCGGTTCTTTTTTCTTTATTGAGGGAATGCAATATAATTCCGAATTGTGTTCGTACTCTCCTGTGTAATTTGGCAAAGCCTTTACTCCGTCATTTTCTGTCACTTGGATCCATTGGTAATATTCCTCCTGAATTCAATTCAGCTATTGAATCGTCTATTTCACCTTCTGCTTCCAACCCTTCAAAGGGTGGTTCAATTCCTTCCACTTTCTTCCATCTGTCTTCTTGGACTCTTGCCCACAAATCTTTAGGCCATTCCCCTTCTACTTCGGGAACCATGGAGCCTTCCCTTTTATCCTCACAAGACTTCCCATCATGTGTCTCACCTGCTTCGGTTTTCTCGGGGTCCTTAGGGATGACACACTCTTGGAATTCTTTTTCAGGAATTCGTGAACTAGGTAGGCAAAGGACAGGTTTTTCTAAGGTCTGTTGAGCCACTGCAATTAATTTTTTGCATATCTCCAACCTTTCTTTCTCTAGGTCTCCTCTAGGATATTCTCTTTCATGTTGTTCGATGGTAGGTCCTACTCTTATTCATGCCTTGTATGCCTAAATCCACATGGCTAACTCCTTTGGCATGGGATCTGCTAATACTGATCCTACCTCTTCTTTTTTAGACTTTCCTTTCCGAATTTCTCCTTCCATTTCTTGTTTCTCTCTTTGATTTTGTTCACTCTTTTCGTTTGCCTTCTTTTGTTGTAGTTTCTTTTCCTTTATCCTATCTCTACGGTTCTTCCATCTTTGTGTTCGTTTGCTTACAACACTTTTCTCAGGCTCTTGCGAGTCCTCAACTATTTAAGGTGTAGGTGTGTTCACCTCTCTATAGCTTTGATTATGTTGTTCAGTTTTTTCAGGGATCTCTCTAGCTTTAGCTCTAGTTATTGCTTTCAATGGTACAGTGTACTCCTTATCGCTTCCTGATGATTCTATTACTTCTATCACATTGATTTGCACATTAGAGTTAAGCTTGTTGGGGTTCTTGGGGCAATCTTTGAAAAGGTGTTCTTTACCGCAATCACTACAGTATCCTTCCCAAACTCGCTGTGGTGGGGGTGGATTTGGTAGTGTACACTCTCTGATATAATGATCACCTCCGCATCTATAACATGGTCCTCTAGGTACCGGCGGTCTGTTCATAGGTCGGGGGGTATGGGTGCTCTCGGAGCTGTGTACATCAATGACACATAGTCCTGCTCATATCCATAGGAACTATCTGGCACTTCGATGCCATAGGCATATGGTTCGTACATTTGTCCATATTCTATCATAGAGCTCTCATAAGTGGGATAACCTCCTTGACTATGGCCATAGGATGGGTCATATGATTCATTACTAGTCAAAGGTGTGGCTCGGACTATTGCTCTCTCTACGTTTTCTTCAGGTTGAGCCATCTTTACTGGGACAACGTTCTGAGGATGGGGTGGTTGTTGCCCTAACACTGGTTGTGGTTGAGTGTACCCTTGATAAGCATACGGCCATGGTATGGGTCCTTGCTGCTGATAAGTGGGGTATCTAAAGGCTTTTCCTCCTTGATCTCTCTGCGGGTATCCATAAGGTCTCATGATAGGCTGTACAGGTCTTGATTGCCTATTGTAAGGACAGTTTTCCACGCCATGATTGGTATATTTTTGTTCTATGTGGCAATATTGTAGAGGTCCTAGGATGGGTGGTCTATTGTAAGCATAAGCAGGTGGTGGGACTATTCCCCTAGTGGACAAATGAGAGGGATGATCACCTCCACAATGCATACATCTTCTAAGCATGGGCACTCTCATTGGGTTGTTGGGGTAGTTCCTCTGTCCTTGAACATTCAGTTTCTTTGCTACTAAATCGGCTATTTCCTCTACATTGTTCTTAGGGTTTGATGTGTTGCTGGCTGAATCTTCACTTTTGATACTACCTTGAGGTATTTTCAGATCCTCCGCTAGATTGTCCTCTAGGTCAATACATTCTTTCATGCATTCTTGCAAAGTTTGAACTCTCTTCACATAAACCAGAGATCTTAATGATCCGTTCAATAATCCTTCCAAAAATAATGACACCATTTTGTTTTGGGTGGGTTTCTCTTCCACTGGGCACCTATCCACATACTGCTTGAATCTTCTTGCTACCAATCTCACTGATTCCGTAGGAGCTTGCTTAAAGCTATGAATCAATGATGACGAGTTGTTTTTAATTCTAGAATTAGTGAATTCCTCAATCATTTCTTGATACTTGTTCCATATTTTGAAAATTGTTAGGATCTAATGGCTGGAACCAAGCTAAAGCTGTGTCTCTCAAAGTTAGACCAAAAGACTCATATTGGATCAAAAAATCTTCTACTTGTTCGGCTCTGATTACTTGCTTGAATTCTGCTATATGATTGTAAGGCTCACTAGAGCCATCATAGTGATTTCTCATGCATTTGGCCACTCGCCTTAATCTTCTTCCTACTTCAGGCAGTCTAGGAATCACACGAAAAATAGGTCTCCCTACCGGTATACCAGGTGCTCTCGCTACAGGTGGTCTAACTGGGGCAGGAATTCCGTTCCATGGGTCAACCGATGGTTGAGGCCGATAGTGGGGGTTATTGGTAGGCATAGCAAATTGTACGTGTGGTCTGACCGGGATTTGTGTTTGTTGAGTTTGTCTTGACTGTTAAAATGAATTATTCTGAGAGGTTCCATGTGGGTTTCGTGAAGTAGTGGCTTGATCCCTAGGAGGGAACACTGGAATGTTCTGATATTTCAACCTTGCTCTTTCTAACTCTGTTAGGGGCCAATACCTTCTCTGATTTTTGTCCAAATACGTGATGATGGTGGGGAAGTCAGGATCTTGTAACTCATAAACAGTAACTGGGTTGAGGGCTGCTTCCCATATTGAAGAGTGGGCTCTAAGGAGATGCTCCATTCCATTGATCAAATACACATCCATTAAGGAGTCATCTTGGGGAACCAGGTCTCCTCTCCAAACCCTAACAACAGTAGATCTTCCTATAGGAGTGGTCACTTGCTCTTCATTCCCGTCTTCATTAAGGTTTGGGGCATTGTTTTCTTCCCCAAGTTCATTGATGTTTTCAGGATGTTCTGAAAAAACATACTGAATATCCCTTTATCCATATAAAATCCTCCTGCATACTTAACAGCTGGCCTCGACACTATGTATGCATCTGAAGCTTTCTTTAATCTGGCCAATGATCAGTTTAGAACATCTAGGTAGATAGGTATCTCATTTTGGTTGGTGTTCACATATTCCAAAGATGTTCGATATTCTCCCTCAATGATTGACATCATGCCAATCATAGGTCCAGTGTTTTGCATATCCTCTGAAGCCATAGGAATTTCCTCCTCTGACTCACTGGAAGTTTCAGAGTAATGTGAACGGCTACTTGGTTCAGCTACACTTCCTATAGAAGAGATCACACTCCTTCGGCTTCCTAGGGTTCTCCCAGATCTTAGGTTCATTCACATTAAAGTTCTGTTTAACCTTACCAATCTCCAACTTCTAGAGCTCTTCACTAAGGGTCACAATTCTAGAAAAATTTTGTTGGGACAGGACTAACTGTGAAACCCCCAAGTCACGATACTTGACCCCAATTAAGTCATGATACTCGATCTTTGAAACAGACGATATACGATACTTGGAAATTCACGATACTTGATACTCGATACTCGATACTTGTAGGGCACGATACTAGATACTTGAGGAACTTGATACACGATATTTGAGCAAACACGATACTCGATACTTGGGAAGTATCGCGATCAGGGATCACACGATACTCGATACTTGGAAAGTATCACGATCAGGGATCACACGATACTCGATACTTGGGAAGTATCGCGATCACGGATCACACGATACTCGATACTTGGGAAGTATCGCGATCAGGGATCACACGATACTCGATACTTGGGAAGTATCGCGATCAGTGATCACACGATACTCGATACTTGGGAAGTATCGTGATCAGGGATCACACGATACTTGATACTTAAGAAGTATCGCGATTAGGGATCAAATGATACTCGATACTTGGGAAGTATCACGATGAAGGGTCACACGATACTCGATACTTGGGAAGTATCGCGATACTCAACCACAGGAGATCACGATACTTGTCAGGTATCGCGATACTCGACTGCGGGAGAACATGATACTTGATACTTTTTAGTTTTTTGTCAGTGTTTTTTTTTATTTTGGGTTCATACACATGTTCTCAGAGTACATTTACCCTCCCCTCTTAGTCTGAATCAGAAAAATACTTCTTCTCTACCCCGGTGTGGCCTTCACAATACTTCACGCAGATCGTTTTTTCTGAAATGCTTAATTTATGTGACAAGAATGAGAGAATGATATATGTGCTTACCTTAGGTACTCTCTCTCAACTTTCTAATAACTCTGACTCGCTCTGCGCAGCTCAACAAGCTCGGATCTCGCTCACGATACTCGACAGCAGCTTCTCATGATACTTATTCTAGAGACAAGTGACTTGCAAAATGGCATTTTTTTGGTTTTTATACTCTTTTGAAAAGGTCTCCTAACTACAAAGATTCTATAAAACTCATATTAAAGCTACTCTAGCTTCCTAACCTACTCCCTTTCTCCTCCTTCTCTACTCACTCCACTCACTTCCCTAGACTATTAACTCACTACACACACTTCAAGAGTGAGAAGTAGTAAGTGAGGGTGAATGTGACTTACCAAAGAACAGAAAATCACTACTCCTCCTCTCGCTTCAATGCAAAAAGCTACTTACCATCACACGAATGCCTCGGTTTGATTCGACACTCCCCGGCAACGGTGCCAAAAAACGTGTGTACCTAAGAACCAACTTAGGGACTTGTGGAGAAAGAGACTATAACTCAATCCCCCTCAAGTGCATATAGTGGGGATTCACGCTTTAATTATCAATCCGATGAGTATCAAAACCTAGCCGAGTGTATGAAGACATGCATTCAAATGATGATCAATGCAAATGAGCTACTCAAAGAGTGCAAACAAGGCAAAGACTAATCCAAACAAGGTTCAACTGACAGCCATGGTGTCACGATACTTGGTGCAGCAGCCAACAATAAAATGAGCTTTTCTCTCAGCTCCGAACTCAAAATATAGCGAATAGATATGCGTTTCGAAGCTCTCGAGAAGACGCATCCAGTCGTAGTATTTTCACTCAATTCTGACCCTTCTGCCTCAAGTTATGAGCAAAATATGGAGTCGTGAGAATGACCTGCCTACACTTCAGCACTTCCTACACTTCTCACACACCTTAACAACAATGAACAAACACTTTCATGGATAGACAACACTTCCTAACACTCTTTCCAAGCAACACACATGCATACAAGCTCACAAAGAAGATGATACAGAGAGGAGAAGACACAAATGCGAATTTTTGTGCTCTTGATTCTCACGATGGCAAAAAAGTCCTTACAAAGAGTCACAAATTGACTTATATACATGTGCCCTAAAAATGGTCCTTTCACACAAGAGACCGACACTTTATTAACTAAAAGGCTAATTTCCTACTAATTTACATGGGTAAACTACTAGTCTTCTGTGGGGATGCATCTAGAGGACTCCTCTAGTGCATTTACAATGGAAATTATGTTACAAGAATGGTTATTATACAAAAATTGGGTGTCCAAATCGGAAAAATTTTAGGGCCCTTCTTTTTCTCTGCATTGTGCTCTCTTTGCTCTGCAACAATGTGCTTCTCCTTGAGAGTGAGAGTGTGTGTCTGAGCTCTCTTCCTTATCTCCTTCCTCGTGACATGGTATCAGAGCCAGCGTGGCTGTAGAGAGCTCGTGGAGAAGGCGACGGTGAAGACTACGCAGCAAGGCGTGGAGAAAACGTGATTTCACAAACGGCCTCTGTTTGCTACGAAAATCGGCGTGAAGGTAGAAGACCTCAAAATATTTTTGTGAGTTATTCCTTTAGGGTCACTCGATTTTGTCAGATCGAAGTTTCGGGGCCATCTCGACCTCCATTTTGAGCCCGCAAGGTGGGGCCCATAGAAAAACTAGGTCAGTTTCAGAAACTGTAACTTGTGTTGTGTTCGACGACACTCATATATTCCAGATCCAGAATTTCAAGCGATTCCGTGTACTGTTGATATAGAAAACTGTGTTTTTCTGAGATCGAACTGTCAAAGGAGAGAATGAAAATGCTCCGCAGTTACCAAAAAGGAATCCGACTACAGAACAGTTAAGAGCATATGAGGAATGGAATCAAGGAGCACAAAAGGTAATGTATTGGCTATCTGTTAGCATATAGGATAGCATGATTGGATACATACAGGATGCCAAGACTCCAAAAGAGGCTTGGAACAGTTTGGTCACTTTGTATGAGACTAATACAAAGGCATGGAAATTGCAACTCAAGAACGAGCTGCATACATTGGAAAAGAAGAACATGTCGGTAAGTGGCTACACTCTAAAAATCAAAAGCATATGTGAGTCACTTGCATCTATTGGCGTGAATGTAGATGATGATGATAAGGTGGAAGTGTGCCTTCGTGGTTTAGGAGCTGCATATAAGCAGTTCAGAACTTCCATACAAACCAGGGAAAATATTCCGAATTTTGCTGATCTGGTATCTATTCTGATTATTGAAGAAAAGAATCTTGGTGAGGATTCAAACTCCCAAGGAAAGCCCAGTTTTGAGCAGGTATTCTACTCTTGCACAGGAAGAGGCAGAGGTAGAGGTTTTGGAAGTGGAAGAGGAAACAGTAACCAAGACCAAGGTCAACAATAGAATCATGCAGGAGGAAGAGGACAGTTTCGAGGCAGGGGGAGCCAAAGAGGTCGTAGAAATTTCCAAAGAAATGATTCAGGTAATGATAGTAAAGGATGCTAGAATTGTGGTAAACCTGGACACTTTGAACGTGATTGCAGGTTGAAGAATCAAAATAACAAAAGGAAGCAAAACAACTATGCATCCACAAGTGCAGATGATTCTGAGAAGCTGTTTATGGTTCAACATCACATGATGAATACGATGTCTGCTGGTGTTTCAAAATCGAATGATAATGTCTGGTATGTTGATTCAGGTGCTTCAAATCACATGATGAGTCATGTAGAATGGTTTAGTAGTTTGCAGAAAATGCCAATTCCTGGATATGTTGAAACAGGTGATGATACATCACATCCTATTGAGCATACAGGAAACATAGCATTGTCTATGGAGGAGGGGAAGGTAAAACATCTTGTTGATGTGTTGCATGTTCCAAATATAACAAAAAATCTAGTTTCTGTTGGACAAATGGTTGACCAGGGATTACAAGTCAGGTTCAATGCTGATGGATTATATGTAGAAGAGTACAAGCAGGATGGACAATTGGTTGCCAAAGGAAACAAAGTGGGTAGGATGTTCACCTTAAATGTGAAGATTCCTGAAATGAATGCAGCCATGTTTGCAAAAGGTGCAGGAGTTATTGCAGATATAGAGATATGGCACAAATGGATTGGACATGCAAACTTGCAAAGGCTGAAACAGATGTAGTAAGGAGATTGTCCATGGACTACCAAATTTCAAAGTTGCAGAAATGCAAAAGGTATGTGCAGCATGTCAATTTGGTAAACAGTCAAGAGCATCATTTCCACATGACAAGCATGTTAGTGAGAATGTACTAGAAGTAGTACATACAGATGTTTGGGGTTGAACAAAGACCACATCTATGGGTGGTTGTAGGTTTTATGTTACTTTCATTGATGACCATACACGCAAAGTATGGGTATATTTCATGAAAGAGAAGAGCGAGGTGTTCACTCACTTCTAGAATTTTAAAGCTATGGTGGAAAAGCAGACAGGGAAGTACATTAAGACATTAAGATCTGATGGAGGAGGTGAATACATGTCAAATGAGTTCAGCAGTTTTCTAAAAAATCATGGAATTCGGCGTCAATTTTCATGCAGGTACACACCACAACAGAATGGCGTTGTTGAACACAAAAATATACATATTGTAGAAATAGGAAGGGCCTTGATGGCTGAGAAGAATATGCCTCATTGTTATTGGGTAGAAGTTATGCATACTACTGTATACATCATGAACAGAACTCCGCCTGCTGCTCTACATCAAGTTACACCTGAAGAGAAGATTACAGGTAAAAAGCCAAACTTATCACATCTAAAAGTTTTTGGCTGTATTGCATATGTACATATTCCAGATGAGTTGAGGATGAAGCTTGATCCGAAAGCAAAAAAATGTGTCTTCATTCGATACTCCCTTGAGCAAAAGGGGTACAAATGTTATAACCCACTCACACGACAGGTGAAGGTGAGCAGAGATGTGGTATTTGATGAAATTTCAAGCTTCCATGCAGATGCCAAAGAAGGACTGAATCTTGAACCAAATGACAAAGAAAATGCTGAATCTCAAGTTTTGAGTAGACTAGATGCATCACCAAGCAATAGTTCCAACTCAAATCCATGGAGTGGAAGATTGCGTGGAAATTTTAGTCCAGCAAATTCATCAAATACATCCAAGAAAGGTAAAGAAAATCTTTCTGCTGGTAGTAAAACAGGTGCAGGTTTTGAAGATGTTGATGGAGATTCAAGTGGTTCAAAAAAGAGTCTTGATGAGGAACTTGGATTGCCCTTTGTGAAGACTTCAGGAGTAAGAATGGCACATGTAGATGATACAAGAAGAAGTGACCCAGGACCAAGAAGATCTGGGAGGATGTGTAATTCAGTGCAACGATTGACATATGATAGTTACATGGCTCGCCATTGTGCCTACATGACAAAGGTAATACAAGATGCTGAACCTTCTTGTTTTGAAGATGCAATTGGTAATGCAGATTGGGAAAAAGCTATGGATGAGGAGATGGCTGCATATTTGCAGGTTGCAAAAGGCTTTGTATGGGCTAAAGCAAGCCCCTCGTGCATGGCATGCAAGGATTGCTGATTACTTAACCAGCATTGGGTTCTCTATGTGTGATGCAGATCACTCGCTATATGCAAGGAAGGCTGATGATGGCATCACTATTGTGGCTATTTATGTTGATGACCTGATTGTAGGTGGTGATAATGAAGAAAGCATCAAAGAGGTAAAGAAACTTCTTATGCAGGAATTCGACATGAAAGATCTTGGTTTGCTATGCTATTTCTTGGGCATTGAGTTTATACATACAGAAACAGGTATATGGATGTCACAAAGGCAATATGCCTTGAATATGCTACAAAAGTATGGTATGGCTGATTGCAAGCCAATTTCTATGCCATTGGATCAGAATTTGAAATTGGATACTACATCAAGTGAAGCATTGGAAAATGCTACTATGTACAGGAAAATTGTGGGAAGTCTTATATATCTCACAATTACAAGGCCTGATCTAAGTTATACTGTTGGACTTGAAAGTCAGTTTATGAAGGTTCCCAGGAAGCCACATTTGGATGCTCTGAGGCGCACTCTACATTATGTGAGTGCTACTTTGGATTATGCATTGTTTTATGAAGTTGGTGTGGAGTTGCAAGTTCATGGATACACTGATGCAGATTGGGCTGGTAGTACTCCAGATAAAAGATCTACTAGTGGCTTTCTTTTCTCGCTTGGAGGTGCAACTATTACATGGAGCAGCAAGAAGCAACCCACTATTGCTTTGTCGAGTACAGAGGCTGAGTATAGAGGTGCTGCAATGGCAGCATGTGAGGCATCATGGCTGGAGATGTTACTTGCAGATTTAGGTGTGGAAGTGCAAAAGCCTATCACTATCTATTGTGATAATCTTAGCATCATACAGTTAGCACGGAACCCTATTTTCCATGCTAGAACAAAGCATATTGAGGTACATTATCACTTGATCAGAGAGAAGGTATTAGCAGGTGATATTGATCTTGTTTATGTGAGAAGAGATGAGCAAGTTGCTGATATTTTCACCAAAGCACTTGGAGCTGAGAAGTTAAAGAAGTTTCGGGAGATGCTTGGATTATAGGATATGGCGTTGAGCTTGAGGGGGAGTGTTGAGATATCAAGCTCAACATGTGATGATCCAGGATGACACGTACCCGTTTTTCGTTTCTCTGACATGTATAGTGGCCACGCCGGTATATGTCAGGGATACTTCATTGAGCTTTATTAGATTTATCTACCGAGAGTGATGGCACATTTGTTTCTTGCCAGGTCACCCATTCGCCGACATTAGGTTTTTCCTTATGTACTGATCTTTATACATTGCACTTGTTGTATTCTTGTTTTTAGGTCATTCTTGTACATTCCTTTTATGTAATAGAAGAAGAAGAAGAAGATCATTCTTCCTTGCCTCAATCTGTGTGTGTGCTTCTCCTTGAGAGTGAGAGTGTGTGTGTGAGCTCTCTTCCTTATCTCCTTCCTCGTGACACATGGGGCATGGAGTAGCCAGTCGGTGAACAGATTAGGATTTGAGAAAGAATCCTATGATATATGCCTCTAACGCATTCCGGAGAATCGTACCCAAAGTACAGAAGGGATCAGCATCCCTAAAAAGTTCCTAGCACGTTGGGAACACCTCCTAGTGGTAATGGTGATGGAAAATCATTGAAAAGAAAGAAGGAGATATGGGCTAGTGGGGTGCCTCCTTAGCAGTTACTTGTGCACGGATTACAGGGTATACTAGAAGTGCAACCAACCCTATCTGCGGAAAGTAAGGTTGGGGAAGTAATCATTGGTTCCGGTGATAGTGTGGAAAATTTCGGTAGCAGCTTGTGGAATTTCCGTGGTAGTTCAGACAATTCCGGGGTGGGCTTGCAAAATTTTGGTGATAGCTCTACTTGGTGTATTGATTTCAAAGAAACTAGTGTATTGTTGGATAAACATTTAGGTAAAAAATTTACCTCAAAAGGCAACTCCGAGGAATGGCAATTGGGTGTAGGCATGTGTGATCGATTTAACGATATTAGATTACCAGAGAACTTGCAAGGCAGCGAGATGACACAGCAACAGTTAGGCTTAACTGGTTGAAATCACTCGGCAGAGATACTTCCTCTTGATTTAAACAACATGAGTGGTTCACAATAGCAACAGCAACAACACCAACAACAACAGCAACAACAACAACACCACCAACAACAATAGCAACAACAACAACAGCAGCAGTAGCAGATCATACCACCATGACCGATACCTACTGGAGTTACATATACGAAATTTGGAGGATTTCTCGGTGATGATCCTCATGCCCATGTGCGTACTTTTGAAATCAATTATGTTGTACTCAATTATCCAGCGAATCGGGCATATAAGGCTATAGTATTCCGACCTACATTGGTTAATGAGGCCAACCAAATATGACATTAATCATTTCGGTCAATATGACGATGTTAAGGATGCCTTCTTACAACGTTTTCGATTAAAGAAAAATGTGGCTGAGATCTTTGACTATTTGAAAAACAATAGACAGAAACCACATCAGAATGTGCAAGAGTATGCAACTTTATTCCGTACTCATCTACGGTAACTACCACCAGTGCATGCTAACCTATCGGATGATGTGATTATTCAGTGTTTTATTCATGGATTAAACCCTCTGCTCAAACAAGTAATGATTATATGATGTGTGGGCGGTATGACCTTGGATGCGATAATAGCCATGGCATTGTAGTTGGAGCATAAAGTTGGCGGTTTTACTGAAGATCTGGATTGGTTAAAGGCATCCAAGAGCACAAGCGAGGATCCATTGAAACAGGTGTACTGCACAAAATGTAAGAACCCGAGACACACTACTTTCGCATGTGCACTAAACCAAACATATTGCGCTATTTGTAATACGAGTCACTCTACTGAAATGTGTCCATATAATGCTAAAGTACAAACCAGACCAACCGTAAATGTGTCCACTAAACCAAACATATTGCGCTATTTGTAATACAACGAGTCACTCTACTGAAATGTGTCAATATAATGCTAAAGTACAGACCAGAACAACCGTAAATGCCATAATACAGGAGTAGAGACAACAAGCTACCCACTATGTACCACCGCATTTGAGAAATACTTCTTACCAAAGTTATAAAAACTACAGGGGACTACGAGCAAACAATTTCGGATAGACCTGGTGGAACTCACGCCAATCAGGTGAAAATATATCTCTTCCACCACCAAGATGCCATTTCTGTGGCAAGATTGGACATATCCGCAGATATTGCAAAGAGGCTACCGAGTATGATAAACGAAGAAAAGAACGACAACATCCAATGGCAAATATGGTATATATTTCGGTGGTAGATACCCAAGTGGCAACAATTCAAACATGGTCTGGCAAGAAGTTACAACCGGCTGCTAAGATTTTTGAGCCTGGCATTCGAGAACAACAGAGAGTTTTTACCAAAGCTAGTACGTGGGCCACTCAAGAACCAACTGTGTTCCCCAAACCGGTACTTGTGGTCCAGTAGACAGTACCGAATCTACCACCAAAAGAACTGAGTCCAGTGAAAGTATAGTCGGAGAGCGCACCGAATTTGGCATCGAGTACGTCGAATCTTGCCTTTGTGTGGAATATTTTAGCACATGCACCTATTACAATGCTATTGGAGAAATTGTTAGCCTTGGTCCTGGACGTACGACAACAATTCCAACAACAAATTAGTCTAGGATCTTCATGTACACCTGCTACGACAACTATCAGTCAGAAATTGATTCTATGGTGGACCATGCTATTCCTTTAATTATGGTATGGTATAAAAACCACAAAATTACTCAACTGTTAATTGATGGAGGCTCTGATGTGAATATTGCTACACTTGCACTTTGTAAATAGTTAGGATGGACTCAGATAGAGCCAGTTCAATTTTTCGTGAGAATGGCGGATCAATCTAGGGTCCATCCAGTGGGTTTGGTGCATGATATACCATTACTCTTCAATGAGAGGTGTTCAAAATGACTTTTGTTGTTCTAGAATTACATGACTCAATTCTAGATTACAACTTACTTTTGGGAGGCCCTGGCTGAAGCAAGCCAAAGTGTTGCAGGATTGTTCTGCACACGAACTTATTTTCAAAAGCAATCATTGGAAATATGTGGTACCCTTGGACGAGATGAAGCCTTGCGCCATTCATGCTCGACCTTACGTGGCTGAACCTATGCATATGCTAAATGGACTTTCAGATGATGAAGAAGAAGCTTTTCTCAATGCTAACCAAGATTTGCTAGCCCTGGGTACAATCAACTTACAAGCGGTTGCAGATAATTGGAATCCAGCCGTTTGTACGATAGTTCTGCTTACCGAAGAAGTGGACCCAATTCCGGATCAAGTTTTGAATGCCACAAATTTACACCAATTATTCCAGTCACCTGAGGATATTTCCTTGCCCTGCCAATTTTATGTACCGAAAGATCAGCTAATCACCTACAATTTGGGAGATTAGGTTACACCGCGATTAGCCAAGCTTAAGTCTCGGCTATCGAAAACTTTTCAAAATGATCTACTATAGTTGTTGACAGAGTTTCAAGATGTATTCAAGTGGGACTATCGAGATATGAAAGGGTTGGACCCTTCCATCTATCAACATTAGATGATGTTAAAATCGGATGTGCATCCAATTAAACAACCCAATCATTAGGGGAAAAAGTGAGCCCTGCATGGGCCTTGTAAGGATTCCTAATTTTTAGGGATTAAAATGCTTAATCCAAGGGTTAAAGAGGGCATCCAAAACCACTAGTGGTATCTTCCAATAAAATATTATTTGATGCACCTCTGAATTTGAATTTTCAAACGAAAACATTTGTCGCCTTTGGATGCAGAAATCATAGGGCTAAGATTAAATTGGTTGTCACTGTAGAGAGAGAATTTGTGGGCCTTGAGAATCCTTCACACATGTGTGAGCAAAGCTCTACAGATTTGTGGACTGTTAGATCTTCTTCAATCCTATGGCATAGCGGAATTGGGGCTGATCCATGGGCATGTGTGATTTCTGCAGATTTTTTGATTGTTCGATCATCATGAATCCGATGGCGCAGTGGAATCGGCGCTGATCATCATTTTTGAGAGGATCTAGTCCGTTGGATTGACATTAAATCGGACGATTCCAGTCCAAAGGCACATGTTCAGCTTGGATCAAGTGGTTGTAACACATATGAGCCTTAAGATCAATGTTTGATCCAATGGACATGAAGAAAAGGCACCAAGTTGCGATCGAAGATCATATAGACCGTATGATCTGCAGAAGAATCTAATGGTTCAAGATGAAACACACTTTTTGGGAGCTCCGTCAAATCTCAGCCATGCATGTGAAAACAATCTAAGGGCCCATATGTTATGGTGCCTTGACTTTTGTCATTAAACCTCAACCTTTGGATCTTCAGCCAATCCAAGGGTTCTAGTTCATTTGCAAGATTCTCAAAACCATTGAAATGGAGAAAACCACTAGCTCTAAGTGGTTTCTTCCTTTTTGACCACAGAAAAACAAGGGAAGCCTATGCCTAGTCTATGTGATTAAGGCACTAGACTGTGGCCACTAGCCTCTTCTCATTGGTCCATCACTAATCACCCCTTAAGCTAAAAGGCCCATGCAGGGTTCATTTTTTCCCGTAATGTTATCGCATGAATCCCAACTATGCTTCTCAAGTGAAAGTTGAATTGGATCGCTTGTTGAAAGTAGGCTTCACTATCCCCATTGAGCATGCAGAATGGATTTCGCCCATTGTCATTGTCCCAAAGAAAAACAAGCAGTTGCGTATTTGTGTGGATTATCAGAAATTAAATGCGACGATAGTGCCTGATCCCTTTCCACTTCCCTTTTTGGATACGATGCTCGATGATGTTGCAAGACGCAAAATGTATTCCTTTTTGGATGGTTATAGTGGCTATAATCAGGTGCGCATGGCCGAAATGGATATATCAAAGACAACGTTTATTACAAACTGGGGTGTATATGCATGTACGATGATGTGGTTCGGTCTCGGCAATGCTCCCAGCACCTTTCAACGATGCATGCACGAAATCTTTTCTCCCTACTTAAACACATTTATGTGGGTGTATCTAGATGATTTTCCATTGTCTGGCAATGCATCAGCTCACCTCTATCACTTACGGTGCTACTTTTCTAAGTGTAGGGAGTTTCACTTGTGCTTAAATCCAAACAAGTCAGTCTTTTCAGTTTCCTGTGGCAAATTGCTTGGTCATATTATTTCACAGCAAGGCATTCAAGTGGACCCAGATAAAATGAAAGCCATGGTGAATGCACCTTCCCCTAGGACACCAAAGAAAGTTATGCAATTCCTTGGACAGATACGCTGGCATGGACGACATCTACGGTGGCTCGCACATTTAGCTATTCCCCTGAATCAATTGATTACTAGTAATCCTCGATAGTTTGTGTGGACTAAGGAGTGCCAAATTGCATTTAAGCGATTGAAAACACTCTTAACTGAGGCTCCTATTCTACAAGCACCAAACTAATAGCTTCCGTTCCATGTTTTTGTGGATGCATCAGACAGTGCAATCGGTAGTGTGCGCATGCAACAACAGGATAAGTGGTTTTGCCCTATTTATTATGCTAGTCGACGATTAGTTGGTGCTGCACGGAATTATTCTGTCACTGAGCATGAATTTCTGGGTTTGGTTTATTTGGTGAAGCAATTCTGGCACTATTTATTGGGACAACCATTTACCTTTCATGTGGATCATGCAGCTTTGGTTTATCTTGTCAACCAGCAACATTTAATTTGATTAGCGAGGTGGGTGCTATTGCTGCAAGAATTTGATTATGAGGTTGTACACCGGCCGGGGTCAGTGCACGCTCTGCTCCATGCTTAGTGAATCTGACATGTAAAACTTTCTCAACAATCTACCCAACACTAATTAGGTTTTTGGCGGATTACTTATCTCGGCTTGATTCCGGTGAACTTCTCGGTAGAATTGATGATACTACCCCTGCTATCTACGCGACTGACTTGGTACAGGATGATTGTGAGGAGCTCCCTATGGCACCTTTGTACTATGATACTCTGATGATTTTTCTCGCTAGTGGAAGCTCCCCACATAATACTTCCACTTTTGCTGGCCATAAATTGGCTATGTATAGTCGACAATTTCAGATCATTGTAGGACAATTGTATTATATGGATCCATCTGGTGTGCTCTTACGTTGTATCCATTCACATGAAGTTCCTTCGGTTATTGACATGGCCCATTCCACTCCTTTCGGTGGTCATTTTTTGGTAGATCTTACTTACCGAAAAGTTCTACACAGTGGCTTATGGTGGCCCACTATGCAGCGTGACATTGCTACTTATGTCAAATAGTGCGATGCTTGCCAATGATCGGGGCAACCTTTACAACGGCATCATTTCCCACTATTGCCTATCGCTCCCCTGGAGCCTTTTCAAAAGTGGGGCTTGGATTTCATTGGACCCATTAACCCTCCTACTATGGTTACTAATCATCAGTATATACTTACATGTACTGATTATGCTAGTCAATGGGTTGAAGCCTGGGCTTTAAGGTCTACAACTGCATCGGTGGTGGTCAAATGTTTGATGACTGACGTTTTTCCTCGCTTCGGTCTTCCCTTAGAGATTGTTTCTGATCAAGGCACACATTTTGTTAATTCTTTAATGCAAGTGCTTACTCGTACCTTGAAGATTGTCCATAAATTTAGCTCCTTGTATTATCCTCGCGCTAATGGACTTGCTGAAAGTACCAATAAAACCCTTCTTAACATGCTAAAGAAACTTGTGTTGGAATGTCCGGAGCATTGGGATCAATTCCTTCCTTCGGTCCTATGGGCTTACCGTACTATTATAAAGTTTCTACAGGAAATATCCCTTTCAAACTCGCATATGGTTTGGAGGCAATTGCACCCATGGAATTGGTGGTACCTAGTTTATGGGTGGCATTGGATCATAAGCTATTACCGGAAGAGTCCTTTCCTTTCCGATCGGATGTGTTGCAATCTTTGGATGAACAACGTCTAGAAAGTTTTCTGTTGCTGCAAGAAGTGCAACTGCCGCAAGATAAGACACATGATCAATTTCTCTGGACTCTCATTTTTACCAAAGGACAATTAGTTCTGTTCTATAATGCTAAGTTTAATCGTTCAATGGGCAAGTTCAAACTTGGATGCTTTGGTCCTTACCGTATTGCAGATCAGGTTGGACCCGCTACTTTCCAGATATCCACTTTAAATGGTACTCTTCTTCATAAACCCATCAATGGGTCAAATTTTCATCCGTATTATGACACGACTTCTTCATCTTAATTAATTGTTGGTATTTTTTATTATTCATCTAGTTTATGTTGGTTTTGTCTCATAACTTATTTCCATTACGCGTGTTTCGGTTGACCGACTGACCGTAAAATTCCCGTTTTATTACATAACCATGATTAGCTGTCGCACTATACGTTTGGGATTTCGTTAATGTGTGAATGTCATCATTATCCCAACCACTGGTGATGGTTGAGTTTTCTACCCATGCTTCCATTCGGCATTTTTACTTAATCAAGTTCTTCACCCTCTTTTCCGCTATTGTGTACTTGTGCTCTATGTTTTCTTGTTTTCTTCTGCATTTGCATTTTGATTTCTACCATGGAAGCTCTAGTGAACATCGCCACATTCTTTGTTGGCCTAGCTCCCAATTTGAGCGAGTTTCTGTGAGCACGCGGGCTATTGGCGTTCATCAAATTGCCATGGCATTCGATCGAATGTTACCCATTTTTTGCTCAAATCATCTCTACTATCACCAACATTCCCCAGACAGAGACTTGTTGGCCGCTTACATGCCTCAACCCATGAGTCGTAGTGACCTTGAACACCATAACTGAGGGATTCCATGGGTAGTATCGATGTTCCCCTCTTGCCGATGATGACCATGAAGCAACTCTTCCCGCACTAGTCATCTAACGAGTTTGCAATCCTCTGTCGCCCTAAACCGGAGTTCTGCACTACAATTCTTGGTGGTAGCCCTCAACCTCCACAAACGCACCTACAGCATTTCTCGTCCGTTCTACTCTATGATCGACGTCGCTACCCTCGAAGTAGTTAACTGGTCATTGTTTCTCTTTCGGTGCATTCATCGAGAATGTCAAGCGATCTCCTGGTAGCTTGCAAAGGGTGACATTCCTTGAACTAGACTCACCCATCTTCTTTCCTTCCTTCTTCTGGTGATTCACCCTACACAGCCTCTTCCGATGCATACTCTCCTGTTCCATGAAGAACCTGCGCAGGTTATGAAGGCTGACGACAATGATGATCTCTTGTAGTTTTTTAAGGGGAAAGCATCAAAAACTCAGCCCCTCACAGAGTCAAGCCCAGCCCTCCTCAATCGTCAATCTGTAGGGCACCGCCTCTTCTGCACCTATCCTTTCCACTTCACCTTCTCCTAAGGATCAAACTACTACAGACACGGTCATGGAAGATGTTCAACCCGTCGATACGGTTGTTCAAGAGCAGGCCCCTTCCACTGAAGAAGTACCCAACAGAGTCATGGATACTGTGAATCTCACGAAGCCCACCCAAACCGAGGAGTTGATGGCTCGATCGGATGCTCAACTTATTGCCTAACCCCCCCGTCCCTCCTTCTTCACTAAAAGCTACACCACCTCCTCTTTCCCCTTTGTTGCTCTAGCACAATGGTAAGTACCACGTTAAGAAGCTCCACCTCCTTAATGTCAATCCGCGGAAGAGATAGGAGTGATATGAAGATCGTGAACCGGAGATGTAGTGAGAGTGAAGGTGAGAAGCATCGAGATGCACACCCATACACACACACGATGAAGAGACAAGCAAGATACAATGGAAGGTAGAAAAGTGACTTTATTACTCAAGATCTCAATTACAAACTCAAACTAGCTCTAGCTCTTCTCTACTCATACAAGCTAACCTCAAAAATGAGCTCTCTAGCTCTATTTATAGTTTTTAGAATAGTTTTGACTGGTTTCAGATCTAGTGACCAGCATAGTTAAAAAATAGGTTCTAGGTGCTATTTGAGGGGGTAAACGGAGTCTAAAAATATCCAAAATTGGTAGCTCGTTCTACCTAAGCTCCTCAAGTTCAAGGACTCCTCGGCTTGCACAAAATGGAGTGTATCTTTACAAAAGTGGTTGTTTTATGTTACATATGGTACAAGAGTGATGAAAATCACTATTGAGATTTTTTGAAAAAGTATTTTAAAATATGTTTCTTTGAGAAAATGATCCGACTGGCTCCCCACTACTTTGTTGTGCTCTGTCTTTGGATATAATTCTGTAGGAGGTCTTGAGCGAGGGTGTGCTCTGATATGCGAATTCCTCGGGCCAGATCTACCTCGAGTTTCTTCCAATCTATGGGTTGTGGTTCATCTGATGGCGGGAGTCGGTAATGCATGGAATACACCATCTGTTCACACACAAATAATTGAAGTAAGTGTGTGGGCGTGTTGATGAACACCTCTGAGTGATATTCCCAAAAACTGGTAGTGAACATTTCTTCGAACGTCATTTTGTGGCATGCCGGTAAGTATTTGATGCGGCAATGCCAGGCATAACACACCCGGAGCGATGGTGTCGTGCTCATGTCATATGATAAATCTTGATTGCCATGATCAAATCCTAGGGTGTTCACATGTGGTGCCTTGACACGACGAAAGACTTTGAATACGATCTGCATCATGTCAAATATATTGATAGTCATATGTGCGGCTACATCATCCATTCGTCGTAAGCGAGGGAGCCAGTGGTGAATAGTCGCCATCATATAGCCAATTGTGGGTGGTCTGCGGGGTGGTGTGAAGTACAGATAATTGAGCCAGTCCTGGCACTGCTTGTTGTTTTGTACTTTACTTGCAAATGCCTTCCAGGAGCGACGTCTTGGCATGGGCCCCCAACATGGATTATACTTTAAATGAAGGGGTGCCTTAACCCAGGTGCTCATCATTTCTAGATATTCTTGTAATAAATCCAGGCTCCAAGTCAGTTGAAAGATTTCTCCGCTCTGCACTTCCGATGGCAAATCTTCAGGCTCAAACTGAGTTGCATGAGAGGGTTTCTTGCTTGTCTCCTTTTCAATTGCCAATTGGTAATCTATAATGCATTAACATAAAATATGGCTTATACTATAGCTCATGTAAGACAATAGTTACGCAATATAACACAGGAGCAATAGCAGAGAAGATAACAGATATAGGAGAATCTCAACAATTTTCTACTAGCAGCAAGTACAAAGATGATGGCGTTGTCCACCCGTGCGCTCTCAAGGTAGAGCTTAAATGGTGATCTAGACAACTCTAGATAGGGAGATACAAGGTAGAGGTATGCTGGCTCAACTCTGTGTCTTAGGTAGTGCAGAAGTCATGTATATATAGGATCATGAGTGGCCTGCCATGGACGGCTATACATGGACGGTAGAGCGTGGGTGGCCACTGCCCGCGTAATTGCCATACACGGCTTAGACTGGTTGAACCGACCTAACAAATATAAATGATTTCTGACTCCGACAGGGAATATTCCATGGAATATTCCCTTTATCGTCGCGCCGGGGGCACTGCCCAGCTGGGGCTGCTCACCGCTGCCCCGGACCCCACAATTGGGGACCCTGGTAACTCCCTTTCCTTATAATACCTTACATGGTCCAATATGACCTTCATCCAACATTCAAGTTGGGATTCCCATCAATTGGGTAATGCACGCTTGGCTTCTCCTCATAAAGGGGGCCTTACAAAATGTGCATACAATCATAAGGGGTAGACATTGATCATATACTAACACCCCCCCTCAATGTTTACCGATGATAAATCAAGTAGGTATCGGTCCTATGCCCATCTGTTGAAGATGCTTGTTGAGCTGCTCTCTTCCAAGTGCTTTAGTGAATATGTCAGCACAATTTGCCTCTGTTGGGCAATATTCTAGCTCCACAATTTCATCTTCAATTAGCTCACGAATGTAATGGTACTGTACTTCTATGTGCTTGGTGTGAGCATGAAATACTGGGTTCTTTGCAATAGCCATACAACTTTGATTATCACACTTGAGTACAGTTGGCATATTTGATGGAAAGCCTAGATCTGCAAGAATTCTCCTTAACCAGACTGCCTCACAAGAAGCAAAACAAGCTGCTTTGTACTCTGCTTCCGTGGAGGAGAGTGCAAGAGTTGGTTGCTTCCTACTTACCTAAGAAAATATTCCTGAACCAAGTGAGAAACAATATCCAAAAACAGATTTTCTAGAATCACAATCTCCAGCCCAATCTGAATCACAATATCCTTGGAGTGTATCACCTGTGGTATACAAAATACCAAAATCCAAGGTTCCTGCAATGTACCTTAGAATTCGCATTCCAGCATTCCAGTGACTCTCCTTAGGTTTGTTGGAAAACCTGCTTAACACTCCAACATCATAGCAAATGTCTGGTCTAGTGTTGCACAGAAAAATAAGACTTCCAACGAGCTTCCTATACTTCTTAGCATCTACATCAGGCATGTTATCATCCATAGATAGCTTATGATTTACCTCCATAGGTGTGCTAGTTGGTTTGTAGTCCATCATTCCAAATGCCTTGAGAATTTCTTTGGAATATTTTTGTTGTGAGATGAAAATGCCATCCTTCCTTTGACATACTTCAATTCCCAGACAAAAATGGAGTAGACCTAAGTCTGTCATTTCAAACTCAGTTCCCAAGCTGATCCGAGTTTGATTGATGAGTTCCTGATGATCTCCTGTAATGATCAAATCATCTACATATACAATGACAACAACTAGCTTGCTAGCCCTTTTCGTTACATACAAGTTAGCATAAGAAGTACTTCTTTCAAAACCCATATTTTTGAAAAAATGATCTATTCATTGGTACCAAGCTCGTGGAGCTTGCTTAAGTCCATACAAAGCTTTCTTCAACCTGCAAACTTTATTTTCTGAATTGGGCACCTCAAAACCTCGTGGTTGAGATACATATACCTCCTCCTTGAGGTGACCATTCAAAAATGCAGATTTGACATCCATCTGGAAAATAGGCCAGGACTTTTGTGCAGCTACTGCAAGTACCGTCCGAATAGTTGTCATGCATGCTGTTGGTGCAAAAGTTTCTTGAACATCAAATCCTTCAATCTGTGAAAAACCCTGTGCAACTAATCGTGCCTTATACTTTTCTAATGTTCCATCAGCTTTATACTTAGCTTTCCAAATCCATTTAGTACCTATTACCTTCTTCTTTGGCGGCAAGTCGACTAGATCCCATGTATCATTTTTGAGTATACTATCATACTCAGACTGCATTGCCGCTCTCCAACCTGGATCATCAATGGCTTCTTCAATGGTGGTAGGTTCCTTTATCGAACCCATGATATCTGCCATTAGAGCCATGTTAACAATGTGTTCTGAGGCTCTTCTTTGCTCCTCTATTCTCTTTGATCTTCGTAATCCATCCGATGATGATTCTGGTACATCTACATGTGGATTGTGATCATCAAAGAGCTGTTTGTGCCCACTTCGGTAGTGGCTTACGCTGTGCAGCTACAACTGGTTGGCTTTTTATTGAGGAAATTTCTCCATCAGATGTTTCCTCCTCCTCAACTTTAACCTATCTTTTGATAGGCACAAGGTGAGATATTTCTCCGTTTGATGAGATAGTAGATTTACCTTTATCTTCTACTAAGTGTGGTCGTTCATCAAACACCACATCTCGGCTGACAAAAATCTTCCTTGCCTCAGGATCCCATAACCTGTATGCTTTAGACTCTTCACTATATCCTAGGAAGACACACTTTTTGCTTTTTGAATCCAACTTTGATCTTGTTGAATCAGGAATATGTGCATAACAGAAACAACCAAAATTCTGAAATGCAAAACTGAAGGCTTTTTACCAGAATATGCTTCTTGAGGAGTCATCCCCTTCAGTGCTTTTGTGTAGCTTCGATTGAGGATGTAGACTGCTGTATTGACTGCCCAGAATGAATCAGGCATGTCTTGAGCCTTCAACATACAATGAGCCATTTCAACTACTGTCATGTTCCTGCACTCAACAACGCCATTTTGTTGGGGTGTATGAGTTGTGGAAGTTGCCTTTTCACACCATGCTCCTTACAGTAATTGTTGAATTCTGTTGACAAGAATTCACCTCCTCTATTTGTTCTAAATTTCTTCAGTTTCCTTCCTGATTCATTTTCTACATACTTATGCCACGTTTTAAATTTTTCAAAAGCATCAGCCTTCTCTCGAATGAAATAAACCCACATCTTTCTACTATAATCGTCGACTAATAGCAAGAAGTAGAAAGATCCTCCTAAAGCAGGTGTAGACATTTTACCGCAGAGATCAGCATGTACCAACTCTAGAGGAGCTTGAGATCGATTGCTGGTCTCTCTTGGAAACGCCTTTCGTTGTTGCTTGCCCATCATACAAGCTTCACAAGGTTCCTGCAACTCTGAAAATGCAGGCAAATGAGCAACCATCCCTGTTCGTTGCATCTCCTTCAAAACTGCAAATCCGAGATGCCCAAATCGTTGGTGCCATAACCAGCTTACATCTTTATCTTCTGTAGCAGTTAAAGCACTTAACTCATACAAGTTATCCCGTCGTATGCCTTTACCTACAACATTACCTGATGAATCCATGATTTCCGCACCACTCTTATTGAAGTGAACTTCGAGTCCACAATCTATTATTGCAGAAACTGACAACAAATTTCTTTTGAGTGTAGGTACATAGAGAACATCGGATAACTTTTTCTCAACACCTGGAGAAGTGATAAAAGAGATGGTTCCAGTTCCTTCAGCTGGACACTTGGAGTCATTTCCCACCACTACATTGATGGATTCCCGCAGAGGCACTAGGGAACTATACCAATCCTTTTTACTAGTCATATGGCGAGAAGCTCCACTATCTAAAATCCATGGCTCATCAACACGAGCTTGAGCAGATGAACATACCTCTTCAATAGCTACCCAAACTTCCAGCTCTGTGTTGTTTGCAAACTCTTTGTTCTTCCATGATGATTTTACAGTCCCATTCCGTTCATCAGCTTGCTTCTTTCTGCAATCCTTGATGGCATGGCCTTTCTTTTCACAATAGAAGCAACTTCCTGTGAACTTTTTCTTCTTTGGCTTCTTCTTTGATCCCTCTGAAGAGCCTTTACCTTTTGCATTTGCTGAGAATGCAGCATCAGTTGTACTTTGCCGATTCTTTAGCCGCATCTCTTCTTCTAAAAGCATGGCACAAAACTCTTCAAATGTAAGAGGAGTTGGTCTTACCTGAGTGTTAAGGGCTATTACTAATCCATCATACTTTGCTGGAAGAACACGTACAGATCTTCGAGCCAGCTCTTCTGGTGTTATAACAACACCAACTGCAGCCAATTGATCTTGAAGATGCTTTATCCGTTTGATAAAATCTTCAGCCTTTTCAGAATCAGAATGCTTTTCATTTGCCAACTGATTTTCTAAATTCTATATACTAGTGTGGTTCTTGGTCTCATATTGTCGAGCCAATATGCCCCAAGCCTCATGTGCTTTAGTAGTATGCTGAACTAAAGTAAGCACAGAATCACTTACACTAGTGACAATGGCACATAATGCATCAGCATTCCACCTCTTCCAAGCTCGTAGAAGATCTGGATCTGGTTGAATCATCAATCTTGAATTTGCTGGATCTTCAACTGGTATAGGCTCTGGATCCAATCTCATCGGTCCCATGACAGTGTCAAGTAATTCATAGGAGTCCAAAATTGCAGAAATTTTGAACTTCCAGAGTGTATAGTTGGTTCCATCCAGCTTCCCTTCAGTGAATGCAGGTGGACGAATTCGAATAGGTGCAGCATTAACATTAACTGAAGCACCAAGAATAGTGTTCGACGATGAAGCCATCATGTAATCACTCGAATAATCTACTGATATTCTAGTCTGCTAGTAGGCTAAAATAATGATACTTCTCAAGCTATTTGAACCTTACAGCTCTGATACCATGTAAGACAATAGTTACGCAATATAACACAGGAGCAATAGTAGAGAAGATAACAGATATAGGAGAATCTCAACAATTTTCTACTAGCAGCAAGTACAAAGATGATGGCGTTGTCCACCCGTGCGCTCTCAAGGTAGACCTTAAATGGTGATCTAGACAACTCTAGATAGGGAGATACAAGGTAGAGGTATGCTGGCTCAACTCTGTGTCTTAGGTAGTGCAGAAGTCATGTATATATAGGATCATGAGTGGCCTGCCATGGACGGCTATACATGGACGGTATGTTGGTGCAGATCAATCAACAATTGAAGATTGGAGGACAAAGGATGGAGATGAAATCAAGTTTTGAAGCATAGAAGATGGATACATTCAGAGAGTGCAAGATATGTACACATATGTACATTAGTTAAGACATAGGTTACTTATACTTATGCTTTGATATAAGTTTGTATATAATTGCCTATATATATTTTGGAAAAATGTCGGGGCAAAGTGAGAAGACAAGGAGAGACTATGTATGAGCATAGGAATAGAGAAATAATTTGTTGAAAATGTCATTAGACACATGTGAAGTGAGTTGAAGTCTCTCTCTCATTCAGTTGTAGTCTTCTTCAGAAATGACAGAATTTTTGCGCCCGAAGTTTTCGTGTTTTCTCCTTCTGTGGTAAAGCTTTTATGGAATGCTTTTATACAAGTCTAAGTCTAGAGTGGATAGATCTCTGTATAAAGTTTTAGCTTCCAATTGTAATCAGGCTAAGAGAATTGTGTGTAGGAACATTCATATGTAAAGAATGTTCACAGTGTTCTGAAACAGGCGCAGATTTTGAGTTCAATGAAATGAGTAGTGCTCAGTGCACAGTGTAAAGTTTTACACATATGATAGCTCAAAATCTAAGTTGAGAGATAAGCTATCTACAGCCAAAAGGATTTGATAAAACGGGCTCGACATTGTGAGAACTAGAGTTAAGAAGTTAGGGGTGTCTAAATCGACTTCTCAGAAGTGCAGATTTAGACATAGCTGATTTAGTAAGTAGATTTCTCAAGATCTACTAAATCTTTTAAAGTATTTTAACTTGGAGAAGGTGCACAATCTTTAGGCGACACCTTGTGTAAAGTTTCATAAAAAACTTTACACATTTACTGAGTGAATGAGCAAGATCTATGCAGCACTCTTTCTGAGGAAATTCCTTCTTCACAGTTTAGTCAAGAAATTGATATTTGGTCATTCATAACTTAAATTGGTGAAGGTTTTTGACTTACTCTTGATATAGAGGTGTTCTAAATTCAAGAGTAGGTTGTTGTTTTGGAGATTAACACTCTCCATCAGTGGTATCAGAGCAGGAGACATCAAAATCAAGGAAAGGAGGATCCCGACTGCTGCAGATTCAAGAAATTCAACAACTGAAGAACTAAAAGGTGAAAGCTTGAAGGTAAAGCTTGAGGAGGAGACCATACGACATCAAGAAAGACAAAAGGAGCCTAATTCGAAGCAAAGGTACATATATCATTTATAAAGCTTGAAGATTTCAATACACAGATAGAAGAAAGATGGGAGATTCTCTTGAGATAGAGAAATTGGATAGGGAAAACTATCCTGCATGGTCAATGAGGATGGAAGCTCATCTTATGAGCAAAGATTTAATAGCTTACATCACAGGAGAAGAAGAGAAGCCACAGTTCAGAGATCCTAGTGTTCCAACTAGGGAAGAGTTAGCAGATTTGAAAAATTGGATGAAGAAAGATGCTCAAGCTAGGAGCATTATCTATATGGCAGTTAATGATTACTTGTTACCTCATATTCGAGGTCTTGAAAGTGCAACTGATATTTGGAATGCTTTGGAGGAGCATTTCGAGAATACTACTAAGTCAAGGAAGGCATCCTTATGGGCAGAGTTTACCACCTTTAAGAAGAAGGCTTCTCAATCCATTTCAGATTATGTGACAAGAATGAAAGATATTGCAGATGCTTTAGGAGCTGTTGATGAAGATATTGAGGAAGATAAATTGGTAAGGCAAATTCTTACAGGTTTAAGAGGTGATGACAAATGGAAGCCATTCATTTTGTCTACAGAATTATCACTTGATCATTTCACTCCTGATTTAAATCAGTTTTTAGGTCATATGCTAACATTTGAGCAGGATGTTAAAGGAGATGGTGACAAAAGTACAGGTCATGCAATGTACTCAAAGGACAAGAAGAAAGCTAACAAAGGAAAGCAACAAGCAGGTGAAGATGAAGGAACAACTAGTCAAGCCAACTTCCTAAGAGGAAGAGGAGGTGGCAAAGGTAGAGGAAGAGGCAGAAACAACAAAGATGGAGGCAAAGCTTGTTGGATTTGTGGTAAGACAAATCATTTAGCTAATGATTGTTGGCATAATAATCAGAGTAATGGTGGATATAATCAGAACTATAATTCAAGAGGAAGAGGTGGCAGAAATCAAAGAGGTAATTTCAGAGGTAGGGGTAGTAGGAGTTACTTTGGAAGAAATGCAGGTAGAGGATTCCAAAGTCAACAATATAACAATACCTAGTACAATTATGCTTCAGATCAAAAGGAGGATTCAACATTGATAATGAATGCAACTTGTGAAAGGCAGAGTGAAGATCAAAGAGTCTTCTACATTGACTCAGGGTGTAGCAATCACCTAAGTGGTAATATAGCTTTGATGACTGATTTGGAGAATAAGGTTTTTAATCATGTTGTTCAAACAGGTGACAACACAAAGCACAATGTAAAGTCAATTGGATCAGTGAAGGCTAAGGATGGTAGTACCTTATTGAGTAAGGTTCTGTATGTTCCTACAATTCCTAAGAATTTGATAAGTGTAGGACAAATTGTTGAAAAGGGATATGAAGTAAGGTTCACTAATGATGGAGTATATGTGGAAGACCCTAGTCAAGGGTATAAACAGATTGTTTCAGGGAAGAAAGAAGGAAGATTATTTACATTGAAGATTCAAGGCAATATTGGTCATGCTATGTTCACATATGGAGGACATAAGATCTCTGAGTTAGATCTTTGGCACAAGAGGCTTGGACATTTCAATGAAAGAGGTATTAAAGACATGATTAACAATGGTTCAGTGCTTGGATTGCCTAATGTTGCAGGTCAACATATGACATACAGATGTGAGGCATGTCAATTAGGTAAGGCTCATAAGCTTTCCTACTCCAAGCATGGTTTTATGTACTCAGAGAAGCTTGAGTTGGTACATATAGATGTGTGGGGACCATCAAAGGATTTCATATAAATGGGTCAAGGTATTATGTGATTTATGTTGATGATGCTACTAGATGGATCACTATTTATGTGATCAAAGATAAGTCAGAAGTGTTTAATACATTTAAACACTATCATGCATATGCAGAAAGAATTACAGGACATAAGTTGAAGAGACTAAGGTCAGATGGAGGGGGAGAGTATTCCTCTAATGAGTTCAGTGATTACTTGTGGAATGCAGGTATAAAAAGGGAAGTTACTTGCAGGTACTCTCCTCAACAAAATGGTGTAGCAGAAAGGAGAAATAGAACTCTTGTTGAGTTTGCAAGGTCCATGATGAAGGAGAAAAATTGCCCTAATTATTTGTGGGCTGAGGCTGTAAATACAGCCACTTATTTGGTCAATAGCTTACCATGTAAAGCCTTGCAGGGTATGACACCATATGAGGCTTGGTGGGGTAAGAGACCTACCTTGGATCATTGCAGAGTTTTTGGATGTGTGGCATATGCATATGTGCCATCACAATTAAGACACAAATTGGAACCTAAAGCTGAAAAATATGTTTTCATTGGTTATGATGATAAGCAGATGGGTTATAGATTGTGGAGTCCATCTACAAAACAATTCATGGTTTCTAAAGATGTTACATTTGATGAGCAAAGTACTTGGTATGCAGGTACAATCAATGTCAATACAGATGATGAAGAAGAAGTGAGCCAAAGGAAAGGTAAATCAAAGGTTCAGATATTTGATGAACAAGAGAATAATGAAGTGCAGGTTGAAGTAGAAGAAACACCAAGATTTGATCCTGAATATGAAGAACCAGAAACCTCAAAAAGTGGAGAACTTAGGAGGTCTACAAGGAACAAATGGCAACCTACAAGGTATAGCTATGATACTTCATTTCTGGCTACCAAAGATTATGCTTACATGATTAAAACAGATGAAGACCCTTCTACATATGAAGAGGCAAAAGGTAAGGAAAAATGGGAGAAAGCTATGTAGGAAGAATATGATGCATTATTGGAGAATCAAACATGGGATTTGGTTCCAAAGCCAAATAGTCAGAAAATTATTGGATGCAAGTGGGTTTACAAGACCAAAAGATTTGCAGATGGAAGTGTGTCTAGGTACAAAGCTAGACTTGTTGTCAAAGGGTTTGCTCAGACATATGGTGTTGACTATGATGAGACTTATAGTCCTGTGGAAAAGATGACAACCATCAGGACACTTATAGCAATTGCTGCATGTAAAGGTTGGAAGTTATGTCAACTTGATGTGAAAAATGCTTTTTTGAATGGTTATATTTCAGATGATGTGTTCATGGAGCAACCTCAAGGGTTCAGAGATAAAAGGTATCCAGATCATGTGTGCAAGCTCAAGAGAGCTTTGTATGGCTTGAAGCAGGCCCCAAGGGCATGGAATTATAGACTTGTAAAGTTCTTGAAAGAACTTGGATTTCAGGTGTCTAAAGCAGATAGTAGCTTGCTTGTCAAAGCAAGTGATAATGGTTTCATATACATGTGCATATATGTTGATGATATAATCCTTACAGGTACATATGAAGAAGGAATACAAAGACTCAAGAAGGCGATGGAAAAGGAGTTCAAAATAAGTGACTTGGGAGACTTGTCATACTTCTTGGGCATGGAGATTACATATACTCAACATGGAGTATTTGTGACTCAAGAAAGGTATTTGAAGAACTTGTTAATCAAGTTTAAAATGGATGATTGCAGGGTAGCACGTACACCAATGGAGGTGAATCACAAATTGAGTAAATTTGAAGGTGAAGAATTCAAGGACATGAGACAATATCAGAGTTTGGTTGGTAGTCTTATCTATGCTACTTTAACTAGACCTGATTTATCATATGCAGTAGGGGTTTTGTCTCAATTTATGCATTGTCCTAGGAAAGAGCATTGGATTGCAGGTCAAAGAGTGTTGAGATACATTAAGGGTACACTTAAAGAAGGTTTGTATTATGGGTTCACATCAGATACAAACATCAAGATCTATAGTGATGCAGATTGGGCAGGTAATCGAGATGATAGAAGGTCAACTTATGGATACATGTGTTATGTGGGAGATAAACTTATCTCATGGTGTTCCAAGAAGCAACATACAGTTGCTTTGTCCTCTACAGAAGCTGAATATAAAGGCATGGTTGAAGCTGCAAAGGAAGTGATTTGGCTCAAGACCTTGATGAAGAGTGTTGACATTGTGCATGGGATACCAATTATATATGGAGATAACATGAGTTCATTGTATTTAGCTGCTAATCCTGTTTTTCATGCCAGGACCAAACACATTGAGATTCAGTATCATTTTCTAAGAGAGAAGGTGATGGATAAGGAGATTGAAGTCATACACACTTCAACAAAAGATCAGATAGCTGATATGCTTACAAAGAGCTTGGATGGACCAAAGCTACAGAAGTTTAAAGACATGGCAGGTATAAAGAAGATAAGAGAAACCTCAATTGATGATTGAGGGGGAGCTATTGGTGCAGATCAATCAACAATTGAAGATTGGAGGACAAAGGATGGAGATGAAATCAAGTTTTGAAGCATAGAAGATGGATACATTCACAGAGTGCAAGATATGTACACATATGTACATTAGTTAAGACATAGGTTACTTATACTTATGCTTTGATATAAGTTTGTATATAATTGCCTATATATATTTTGGAAAAAAGTCGGGGCAAAGTGAGAAGAAAAGGAGAGACTATGTATGAGCATAGGAATAGAGAAATAAGTTGTTGAAAATGTCATTAGACACATGTGAAGTGAGTTGAAGTCTCTCTCTCATTCACTTGTAGTCTTCTTCAGAAATGACAGAATTTTTGCACCCGAAGTTTTCGTGTTTTCTCCTTCTGTGGTAAAGCTTTTATGGAATGCTTTTATACAAGTCTAAGTCTAGAGTGGATAGATCTCTGTATAAAGTTTTAGCTTCCAATTGTACTCAGGCTAAGAGAATTGTGTGTAGGAACATTCATATGTAAAGAATGTTCATAGTCTTCTGAAACAGGCGCGGATTTCGAGTTCAATGAAATGAGTAGTGCTCAGTGCACAGTGTAAAGTTTTACACATATGATAGCTCAAAATCTAAGTTGAGAGATAATCTATCTACAGCCAAAAGGATTTGATAAAACGGGTTCGACATTGTGAGAACTAGAGTTAAGAAGTTAGGGGTGTCTAAATTGACTTCTCAGAAGTGCAGATTTAGACATAGCTGACTTAGTAAGTAGATTTCTCAAGATCTACTGAATCTTTTAAAGTATTTTAACTTGGAGAAGGTGCGCAATCTTTAGGCGACACCTTGTGTAAAGTTTCATAAAAAACTTTACACATTTACTCAGTCAATGAGCAAGATCTATGCAGCAGACTTTCTGAGGAAATTCCTTCTTCATAGTTTAGTCAAGAAATTGATATTTGGTCATTGATAACTTAAATTGGTGAAGGTTTTCGACTTACTCTTGATATAGAGGTGTTCTAAATTCAAGAGTAGGTTGTTCTTTTGGAGATTAACACTCTCCATCACGGTAGAGCGTGGGCGGCCACCGCCCACATAATTGCCATACACGGCTTAGACAGGTTGAACCGACCTAACAAATATAAATGATTTCTAACTCCGATAGGGAATATTCCATGGAATATTCCCTTTACCGTCGCGCCGGGGGCGCTGCCCCCGGACCCCCACCAGGGGGCCCGCTTGCCCCCTGGGACCCCCCAGCCAGGGGCCCGCTGGCCCCCTTGGACCCCCCAGCCAGGGCTGCTCACCGCTGCCCCAGACCCCATAATTGGGGACCCTAGTAACTCCCTTTCCTTATAATACCTTACATGGTCCAATATGACCTTCATCCAACATTCAAGTTGGGATTCCCATCAATTGGGTAATGCACGCTTGGCTTCTCCTCATAAAGGGGGCCTTACAAAATGTGCATACAATCATAAGGGGTAGACATTGATCATATACTAACAGCTCATGCCCAGATATATACCCGTGAGGGGCCAAGTGAGCAAAATAAGGGGATTGTAAAATCCATTCCTCTATCATAGCCATGGCGTGTAGTTGAGCTTCTACACGTGCTGAGTGGGTCTTCCCCAGTTCTTCTACCGTCTTCATCCACGCAGGAGTAGGAAGTTCAAAAGTGGTCTGGCCTTCAGCCATGACACATCCGCTTGGGATGGGTTGGGGTTCGTAAGCTTCTTCAAAAGTGTCCTCCACCGAGATAGTCATTGTCTCATCTGTCGGTAGTTTCAATGGGGAATCTGGCCGAGGGGGTGCCTTGTAGGCTGCAATCTGTTTTTGAAGAGTTAATACATGGGACCTTAGAGCGTTGAGTTCCTCGATGATCTCAGGAGATGGGTCCGTAGGAGCTCGTGATCCTTGTTGTACAGGTGCTCTTAATTGGAGTAGTTTGTGGTCTTCTTTGGGCTTCTAGTATGCCTCGTTCATGTTGTCGTATTCTTCTAGTAATTTGACATGATCTTCTAATAACATCTTCATAGATTTTGAGGGAACAACTATGAAACGACATGGACTCAATATCTCATTAGGGAAAAAAATGAACCCTGCATGGGCCTTTTGGATTAAGGAGTGATTAGTGATGGACCAATGAGAGGAGGGTGGTGGACACAGTCTATAGCCTATAAATCACTAGGCTGAAGGGGGATGAGGGGACAGGATTCCCCTATGTTCAGGTTTTGCCTCTAGAGAGAGAAAGGAATCTCGTAATTTACCTGGGCCCAAAAATTCAAAATTTTCAAAAAGTTATAAAACTCATCATAACACCATTTAATGGTCCCCCAACCACTTTTTAGGATCAAAAGTGCTATTTTTGGGTTCTAAATCAAAATCCGTGCATGAACTGAAGTGAAAAAAGTAACTTTTTCAAAAGTAACTCAAAATGCAACTTTCTCCCTCCAAAACCTCCCATTTTCATACCCAGGTCCCAAAAAGTCATCTCTTTCCACTACTTTCTCTCCCTAGCACACCATTGCAGCTCCTGCATCTCCATTTCTTTCTCTATGCATCATCTTCTTTGAATTCCTACTGTCATTTCCATAGCCTGATCTCCAATGGAGAAACCTAAATCTCATAGACGTCCAAAAGATGAGGTTATCGCGATAAAATGTCACAATATCAAGGCTCCAGAAGGATTTTGATTAGGACAGGAGTTCTGCAAAGGTGCATGGGTGTACATGCAACCCTCTGGTGTTGGTCCTCACCGTGTGAGAGATCGTGGAAACTTGGATCTTCATTGGAAAGGGAAGTTACTAGGCTTCAAAAAGCTCAAAAATGGTGAAACTGTTGCCATTGTACAACATGTGTTCACAATGTCAACCATGAAATTGGAAAACTCAAACAAAATGAGATATCCTATCAACTGTAAGTATTACTCATTGACTTTTGTCCAAATTTCAGAATATACCTAGCTAAGTTGTGTATTTTTTTGTTGTAGACATATTTCCTTCTACCTTGCTGGAAGAACAACCACTTCATAGTCTTACAGGTACTTTCCAAGCATTGCATGCAGATGTTGGGTCGATAGTCTTTCCACAAGCCCGTCCTGCTCAGCTATTATGTGAGAGAGTTTTCTTTTACACACATACATATGTTGTACCCTCTTCATCAAATGATTTTGGCAAGTTAGAGATGATTAAGGTAGATTCTCTCTTAAAGCTTGAGTGGCCGCAACCTGATGTATGGACATTAACATCTTTGAAGCATAAGATGGTGATGGACATACACAACTCTTTGAAATTTACAAGAGTTTCAAGATCTATAGGATTACACTGGTGTGTTCCTGTTCATTGTTTTGTACATTTATTTCAGATATTCACAATTCTAGAGACGTCAACAATGTTCATGTTAAAAGATATCACGTATGAGCAGCTAGAGTGTTTGCTAGGTGAAAAATGGGGACTTGTAGAAGGATGCACCAAAGGGGATAGATACATTTGTAAAATTGGTGCAACAGGCATAGGATTTCGATACTTGAAACATCGTACTTCATTGTACATTAGATTCTATTATGATCGTTGGATGTGTAAACTTGGTGAATGGATACCATTACAAAGTTCTGAGGGTGTTTTAATTTCATTTGAAATTAAGATAAATCTACCCAACAATGAAATGGAAGTTATTTCAGTAAATCATCATTGGACTCTTGCCAACGTGAGAGAACATCTAGTAATCATGGGATTTGAGGATCTGGATCAATCAAAGTTCAGAATACAAGGGCATAAGGTAAGTAGCATATGGTATTTCTTCTTTTGTTTATACAAATTCTTACACTCAAATATGTTCATTTAAAGTTTTCTATTTGTCTGCAGATTGGTAAGAGGTTGGAGGATAAAATTAAAGTCCTCCTTGAATGGAGTGTGGATGGAACTCAACTTTCATTGTCATAGCTCAAGGACTATTTGAGTGCTACAGTGTACACACACCTATGTTCCATTTATAATCCTACATCTGCAACAATGTATTTAACATGCAAGACATGTAGCATGTAAAATTTTTTGATCTCAATATGATGTAAAATTTGCCAAATCTTTGGCTTTTCCAATGGCAATTTATTATAATTTTAAAGTTCTGAGAATTTTTTTTTTCTATTGTGTTGTCGTGTATCTTATTCTCGTTAATGATTTTGTTCAATCTTTTTATGAGCAAAAGTTTTTTTTCTGAGAGTTCTGTGCATGATTGTTTTATTTGAAGGTATCAGTTTTAGTTTTAAAATGGGTCCCACTCACTTTAAAATTTTGAAACTACTATAAAAGCAACACTTATTCTCTCATTTCTCACTTTTGCAACCAAGAAGAGCTACAATCACTAGCAGAGTACGCACACAAGCTAGCATCACGCGCAATGGCTGCCGCATCCTCCAGTACCCTGCAACTCAAAGGTCCACGTGAACTCTTCAATGAGTTCTTGGAATCAACTGAGTTCAAAGGTCAGAACCACTTGTATGACCTACTGTCTAGGGTCCCTGATCTAGACAAAACAATTCAACTGAACTCTGATGTGCTCAAGGAAATCATAGAGTTCCTTGAGTACTACATCTTGCATTTTTCTATAGAAATACCGCCTTATGAGGGTAAATGGGTTCCATGTGACCTTCTACTCTACATACATAGAGGCGATGAAGCCTTCATGAAGCGCCTTAAGCGCTTCATGGCAATTGCGGAAACTGTTGGGCACTTACTAGATGACTCTGTGCCATTAGTAAAAAAACTTAACAAAAAGAAGAGGATGGGTACAAAGTACCTATCCTACACTGCAACAACATATTTTATTATTAATGAGGAGCCGGAACCTACACTTGTTGAGCTCCCCAACCTTGCCACTGGGGGTTTTGTTAAGGAGAAGAATGAGCCTCAACCAGAGGCCATAAATTTTTCCAAAGAAAGCATTACAATCCACCAAGAATTCCCTGGTGGTGTTGAGGATAAACTACATCTGCAATCAAGCATGGAGGAGGCCCCCCCTTCAAATCTCAACCCCTCTGAGCCCACATTACCAGAGGTGGAACTTGAATATCTCTGCTGCATCGTTGTGGATGGAGAGGAATTTATTTTACTCCATGACATTGAGAAGGCATTCGGTCTACGTCTAGATGAATGCTTGAGTATTTTCTCCACAATGTCAGATGTTCCACTTGACAACACATCTGACATACTTGAAAAGAAGTCCATCCCACTTGGGGATTCTGTGGCAGACACCATATCAATGGTGTGTGCTGATATTTTAAATGATGACAACAATACTACTACAGAGGAGGAGTTCAGTGCAGCACAGGAGAGGATACTGAAGCAAAAACTTCCTACATCCCATGTAGCAGAGCAGAGTGGCATGGCCCACTCTAGCATTGATCTTGATGCCCCTGGAAGAGGGGAGGAAGAAGACAAGCTTCATGATGTAAGTGGTAATTGAATTAAATAAATCGATAATTTTAAGTTAACATTGTAAGAGCTTGAATTCTCATTTGTTCTTAACAGGAAGCAATTGAGCTCGACAAGTTCGCAGCAAGGTCTGGTGGGGATCGAGCTTCTCGTGGGAGTGGTGCATCCTTGGCAAACTACATCGGAAAGTTGCCAAAGGATGATTTTGTTATCATACACAAAGACTACAGTCCCGATGGGCACTTCATCACTTGGTGCTTGAAGGCCCTTAGCAAGATTTTGTGTTTATGTACAATTACCCAAGGCACTAATTGTGTCATTTTGGTTAGGAAATCCTTAGTTGTAACTACTTTAGGACTTAATTTTAGAGGAAAAGTATTAGGGCAAATAGGTATCGCCATGAGTCTTGGAATGCAAGACCCCCATGTAATATCAAGATCTGTATTGACTTACCAGCTGCCTCAATCTCTCCAAAGGAGAAAGAAAGTTGTGGAGAAATTGAAGGCAGCTGAGAAATGATGTAATGTCTTGATAATACAAACTTTTTTTTTCATCATTTGTCTAGTTCTATATATGAATGTGCTAAAAAATTGAACTTATCTTCTCTCCACAAATTGTATCTAATTGGGGGTCTTTGTATTGTGCTTTGGTCCTCTGTATGATTATATGCTTAAAAAAGGCCAAAAAAGCCCCAGCCACAGAAACGCGGGAAACAGCCCTGCAAAATTTTTGCAGGGCTGTTTCCCGCGTTTCTGTGGCTGGGGCTTTTTTGGCCTTATCTAGTGTTTTTAGGTGCTACAATACATAGGAAACTATGTAATTTCAGATTTTCAATTGGTTTTGGTATTATCAGGACCAGAAGTTTTCAGTAGGGTATAAACTCAGCCTTTAGTAGCTAAAGATCTCAATTCCTATAGGGTATAACCTCTTAATACCTAGACCATAGCATCTCTACCATATGTCTTATGCTTACCAAAGACCAAATATTGCAAAAAAAAACCCCAGCCACAGAAACGCGGGATTCAGCCCTGTAAAAATTTTGCAGGGCTGAATCCCGCGTTTCTGTGGCTGGGGGTTTTTTGGTATGAAAAGGACATGTTGCACACCAGTATGTAGAAAAGGAACATATCTAGTCATAAAACAATAGGCAAGTGCATGCATGTTTAACTGAATCCATATATAACTGACCGAAAGAGAGAGAGAGAGAGAGAGAGAGAGAGAGAGAGAGAGAGAGAAAAAAGAGACAAAGAATATAAGTCAAAACAAAATTTTCTATTATCCATTGTATTACATCGCAAAGTAGCCTATCATAGGGTATAATATACACATCATGGGTTATTTCCTCTAATTCTTCTTGCTAGCTGAATGTCCTTCGGTTGTATGGTTACTCTCTTGGCATGGATAGCACAGAGGTTAGAGTCCTCAAGCATGGAGATGAGGTAGGCCTCAACTGCCTCTTGAAGTGCTTCAAGTGCTATCCCTTGTATTCTTAGACCTGCTTGGTAGCTTTGTAGTTCCTCTTTCACTACCCTTGCAAAAGCTCTTCGTGGTATGAGTAGTTCAACGGACTTTTGGTAGTGTCGTATCTCTGCAAAAGCCCTGCAGTGCTTCCTTCGTCTTTGTGGAGCTCTTGGGTTGGGAGGTATGTTTGGCTGGCGTTGAGGTCGACGTCGAGGTTGATAGTATTCTTTTCTCCGATGTACACGATGTGAGGGCCCAGCTTCATCTTGCACATTTTGTTGTTGATGTGGTTGTTGACTTTGCTCTCTTTCCTCCTCTGTTGGTATTTGCCCTTGTCCTTGTGGAAGTGTCTTACCTCCATGTGTCACCCTATGGCTCGTTGGTATTTGCATATCATTCCATGGTGGTTGATTGTTTCTTTCCTCATTTTGGGATGACTCTTCGTCGCTCTCTGGTACACTCCTTCTGATCAACTTCTGTTTGGGTCTTGATTTGATGGGTGTCCTTGTTGGTGGCTCATCATCTGAAATGGCCTCTGATCGTCCTGGAGTGTAATAATCTTGTATATTGGACACTTCATTTTCTCGCACTGAATTGCTCCCAGGTGGTGTGCCATCGTGTGACACAGGCACAGATGTGCTCTGGGAACCACTTCAAGGCCTTTGGGGGGGTTGCAACCATGGTGGGCGTTGTGTCCCTAGATGAGGGCTAGGAAAGAAGACGCGATCTTTCCTTGCAGTTTGCTTGGTGCGTGCCATTCTCTTGAGTTGCAAAAAGTGTGAAATGAAGTGAGTTCTCTCTATTTATAGAGTTTTTTAAAAAACTGTTTGTTCACACTAGAACGGACAAAACCTATTTAAAACCATACAGAATATTATATATTAAATAATAACACATTGAAATCAAGATTACAATAATCATATGTATTACCACATAATGGGAAATAGCGAATTCACTTTACTTCCAAGCTGAGCCTTCTCGTTGTCTCCTTGCACGCCACTGAGCATGATGAAGAGGACCTAACGATGACTTCCATTTCTCACTGGCAATGTTGTGTTGCATCTTTCTTGCAAGTTTTGCCAATTTTGAATCCCTAAGTCGTTCCACAAAAAACTTTCTCGAGAATGTAGTGCGGTAAAACCAATTAAACATCTCCTCCATGTAGTTTGATTGCATTGGGCCACCACCATGTCGGGTGTTTTTGAAGTAGACACCCCTCGCTTTGTAGTGTGACTTTTCCATTCCTTGGGTACTGAAAATCTCTAATGACCCATATCGATGCATGAAAAAAGCTCCATGTGCAAACAAAATATGCTAAAAATTGTTAAGTACATTGGAAAAAGGTAAGTGCAATGAACACTTGTAGAAGAAGATTACACTTACAATGTAGTGTGTTATATTGCTCTCTCCCCAACATTGAATGAAACACTTGGTGAACTCCACTAATGTTTCTTGAAACATTTGACGTTGAATAGCACTAGACCTAGTCAGACCCATTAAGCCTACAACCTTATCAAAGCTCGACCAAACTTTCTTTCTCTTATTACAAAGATCAACTTGAGAGTCATTGTCTGTTGTGATCATGCATAGGTCTTTCCACAGCTCATAACGCTCATTATTTTGAGTGCTAGTACCTCTTCTAAAAAAATGTCTTGCTTTATTCCCTGTCATTGACACTTGTTGCAAGCTATCTTGAGATTCTCCAACTTTCTTAACAACTAGGGTTACATTTCCACCATGACAACCAATTGAATTAAGAAGTTCCTCCAATTTCTTTATAGCTTGAATAGATTTATCAACTGGCTTCATGGCAAATGTGTATTCTATATGGAGCTTCAATAGTCTATCAAAAATTCTCATGAAGGCATGCAAGGTGCAAAAGTGGACATTGACTAAAGGGAATGGAATAATGGGATTCCAATCCTTATCTGACATGTCACGATTAGGTGTACCTAACATGGGACACCTCATTAAAGGTGTATCCCATTCAGCAGATGGAGTTGCATCTGTGTCATCAACTAAATCATCTATGTTGTTTTGTTTTCTCTTTGTTCGTTTATAACCTCGTGTACAATATGGACAAGGATAGAGAGTAGATGCACCTTGTTTGCACCCTAACATGCATTTGATAGTCTTTAAGTCTCCACCTAAGTGCCACTCTACTTCAAAATCACCAAGGCTTTCTACATTGATTTTGGCACCATGAATTTGAGAAGTTATCACCTCTGTGATCCATGGGATCCTATTGAAAATCCATGTAAGAACATCATTGGATTCTTTAGGTACTTCAATAGCACCTAACCACCATATATCTTTCTCTGATTGGACACTATATGTAAAGTGATGGGTAGATTCTTCACTATCATCAATAATAGCATGGGCCATAGCTTCGTTCATGAGTGTCACACTAAGTCTCTCCATACGGCGTCCCTTTATGATTTGACATTCGTCTAGCTTCAATACAAACTTGAGTTTGGAACCACAATCTACATCAAATAACAAACATTATATTATTAAAAATACTATGAATGTCATTATCAAAACAATGGATATACCTTGAAGTGTGGATTTGTAAAATTTAACCATTTCCTTTTGGAGCCTCTCCAAATTGACAAATATGTTGTTGTACTTTGTGTAGATGAATCCCTGTCTAGATGTGTTTTTCAACTCTTTCTTTGATGTAGATGAATGATAAATGGATGCAGGCATAACATCTTCTATATGCAGGTAATTGCCAAGAGTATTGGCTACATCCTCATTGGTTATCTTCTTCCTCACAGATACCTTGTAAGGGCATGGAAAAATGCTCTGGAAAATACCTTTGTTTTGTAGAGCCTGCTTCAAAAGATTGTACAATGCAGTGTACGCTCTAGTACTAACACCTGCTTCATCACATACCATCTGTACCTCACTAGGACTAATAATATCTTCTAAGTTGCCTGTAAAATCTTTAATCACTTGGGTTTTGATGTGATTTCCTATTGGTGACTCCAAGATCATAAGCACATGTTTGTTGCTAAGACAAGAATTCAGAAACTTCAATTGATCCTCCATTGTTGAGGAAGCACTCGCATCTTCAACAAATGACCTGCACAATAAGAATCTCAATCTAAAAGTCTTTTAACATAACTAAACAAAGGAAATACATACCTAAGTGCGTAAACACGTCGCTTCCGTGCTCCACCACCAGTTGAAAGAGCTTGAAAGGATGATAATGGTCGTTTCCTAAATCTCATCCCAAGTGGAGTCTCTTTTAGTTGTGTAAGATTGGCTTTCAAATTTGTAATTGTGCTCTCCTTTTCTTCCACATCTTGTTTGAGTCTATTATTGTGCTCATCCAAAGATTTGATAGCACTTTCTAAAGTGTGTATAGCACTCTCTAAACTGTGTATCTTGAAATGGTTGTGATGACATTGTTGCATCCAATAATTTGCTATAGATGTAGAATGGTTAGACAATCGCTTGCAATAGCCTAGGAGTCCATCTTCACCGGAACCAAGGAATTGTAGAAATGTGGAGATAGTATGGAATCTAGGATGAACATTAGCCATTGGATGCAAGGGATACAAAGCACCATGGACCCAAAGATCAATATTCTTCTCTCCAGCTGCACGTCGTGCATTTTGAGAATCTATGTCATTGCTACCTCTAGTTGTTGGTGCAAATTCTGTAGGAACACGAACATGTACACTCTTTGAGTGAGGAGCACGCGCTGGTGCTGGTGTCATGTTCGTAATACATGTGAGCACCATGATGTTCCAAAACTCCAGCACCGAATGGGAAGAAGCACACAGATGGCTGGAATGGCTAGTACAGTAGCTATGTGCAAGAAAAAAAGTGTGTTTTGGTATGTGGATAGGTCAAAATGACTTTTTTCAGTATGTTAGAGGGAAAATGAGTTTTTTTTCAAAAATTCATGTTTTGGGGCAACCAAAGTTACGAGTTTGATGATGTGGCACTTAACTTTTGGAGGGATTTTGAAAAGTATGTTTTTTAAGTATTTTTTATAAAAATAAGTCTAAAAAAATTAAGTTCTAACATATACATAAAAGTATGGGCCATTTTGAATAAAGAATAGCTGAAAAAGAGACTTTTTCAAAAAACTCATTTTTTTATTCATAAAGATGGACGGATTTGATGAGGTGGAAAGTGGTTTTTCTCTCTCTCTATGTGCAGAAGAGAGAGAAGGTCCTAGCTCAGCCTAAAAAAAAGCCTACTTCAGCCTACCAAAAAGTGCTCTGTTAAATGCACTTTGTCCCCTTAACAAAGAACAAGATTAAGCTTAATCCCTAAAAATTAGGAATCCTTACAAGGCCCATGCAGGGTTCACTTTTTTTCCTAATGTAGGTGATCCAAAGCAGCTTCCAAGTTTTCTCTGTTCTGTTCCTATAGACGTTGGTTCTCTTCTTTAACTATTGCTAAGTGACGTCTAAAAAGTCCCATGTTTCTAGTAAGCGTCGCATTGCGAATATTCTGAGCCTGCAACAAGTTGTCAATTTCAGTGATGGCCTCTTTTGTCTTTTGTTCACTTTCGAGTTCAAGTTTGTGATAGGCCTGTCATAGCTATTGGTAGCGGGTGTTAAGTGAGGCATTCTCGATTGATAATGAATTGAGCTACAACTGTAAATCGTTCGTGGTCTTCTGTAGCATCTGGTAACTAGTTCCAAGAGAGACAAACTCATCTCTCACTTGGGTCATGCATGTGAACATCTGACGAAATGCAATGTCGATAGTGGGTGATAAAATTAATGGTGTAGTGAATGCAAATGTTGGGTGTGTGGGTGTCAATGCAAGGGGAAAGGGAAAGAGGATGTTGTGGTGACTGTGGAGAATTGTGATGTGCCTACGTGTGGTGGTGAAATGGATGAAGTGAGTGGTGGTGTTGCGGGAGGTGATATATCCATGTCACTTGATGTGGTGTCAAGTGTCGTGACTATGAAAACTGGAGTGACTATTGGTGCATGAGTTGTGAAAATAGGATTTACAAAGTGTCTACTTGAGCCAAGAAGACTCAAGGACTTGTGCCAATGAGACTGTACCTCAATTGCCACACAAGTGCATATAGTGGGTACTTAACACACATCTAATTGTCAATCCGAAGAAACGACGTACCAAGTGTATGAAGACGTGTGCACACGTGATGGAAAGTGAAGTGGTTTAGCTAGCATGCATGAGAAAAGACTACTACCTCTCACACTCTCTGAAATACTGAAAGTGTTTGCCGCAAGCCTCTTACAGCAGTTTTTAGTATTTTGAGTTTTTCTCCCAGCCCAGAACTCCGAATGTAGGCAATAGGGTACTTGTTTCGAAGCTCTCGACGAGACGCATCCAATGGCAATGGTTTCACTCGATTCTGACCACTGTGCTTCAAGTTATGGCAAAAATAGTGAATGACGGGAGTCACAAATACCCGCGCCACAACTCCTCTTAGCTTGCACACGCACTACAGCAGCTCAAAACCAAGGGGAAGGGGTAGACAACAGTCCTACACATGCATTTCAAGCATAACACACACATACAAGAGCGAAATGAAGATCAAAATCAGCATGAAAGAGCCAAACTCGAAAATTTGAAGAGCTCCTTCTTCACAATGGCAAAAAGTCCTTACAAAGAGTCACAAAGTGACTTATATACTAGTGCCCTAAGTTTGGTCTTTTCACACAAGAGACCGGCACTTTATTCACTAAAAGACTAATTTCCTACTATTTTACATGGGTAAATCTCTAATCTTCTGTGTGGATGCATCTAGAGGACTCCTCTAGTGCATTTACAACGGAAAATATATTACAAGAATGATTATGATACAAAAACATGATGTCCAAATCGGAAAAATTTTGGGGCCCGTCTTTTTCTCTGCATTGTGCGTCCTTTAGCTCTGCAACACTCTCCCCCTCTTCGTCTTTGTCGTCCCTTGACAGGCTTTAGCTTTTCGTCGGCCGATTACTTCTTTTCTCCGCACGCTACCCTTGGTCAATTTTGTCTGTAGTTATACAGACATGCAGCTTTGATGGCCTGTTCTTGATTCAAGCTCTACTACTCTAGAGCCTGCTGCATTTGTCTTGCCTGTTGATTTGGGTTGCCACGCACGCCACCAGTGACTAGGAATGTGCTGTTCTTAGTCACCCTCTTAAACTTTTCAGCCTCTACCCCTTTCTAACTTTTGGTCCTCTGATTTGTCCTGGTTGCACACATCTTACCCTGTTGTATTGCTTTGAGCCTGTTTGCTTTCTTCCACCGTGCAGGACCTGGATGTTTTGCCTTGTTGCCTGATGCGTGCCCCTGCGGGGCTTTGTGCAGAGATGGGTAATGCGCCCCTGCGGGGCTTCTTGCAGAGATGTGTCTTCAAAATATCATTGTGCTTTGTTCCTTATTGAGTTATTTTTGACTTTGATCTTCTTCTTCTTCTCTTTTTGCTTGATTCCCCTTCCACACGTCCCTCCTCCTGAACTCTGTCGTCCTCGACAGGCTTTTTGTGGCGACGTGTGTATGTTTGTATGGCTTGTTGCTCTCTTTGATTGAGCAAATTCGCGTGACACAGCATGAATTCCTTCCATTGCTGAGACTTTACTCCGTCTTCTGGCTCCTGTCTATGATCAGCAAAGAAACTTGTTTCATAGGCCACCAGTCTTGCATTCAAATTTGAAGTCATTTTAACAAAAAATTCTGAATCAATTTCGAAGAAGCCTGTAAAGAATGCTTCTTCAAAAGTTTTCATATATGGCGATGGCAGAAACATAAGGCGAGAATAATATGCCATAATAGTAAGTCGGCTGGGAATGGTAGATAAATAAAAAATTAAGGCATCTGAACCTTGCGTAATTCCAATGAAATTCAAAAATGTGTATTTGGCATGTTGGAACACTTTTAGCACTGTTAGTAGCATGCTGAAAATTTTATTGGTCATTTTTACCGCTAAATCTGGCACTGTAGCGTATCTGGAAATCCAAAATTCCATTGTCTTTACCATATATTCTTCGGTTGGTAGATAATTATGTGGCGGACTAGGTAGTAGAGGGTAGTTGAGCCACTGATTGTTGATATTGCCGTGGCGCTGTCCTTCCCAAAATTGCGTCCAAGATCGTCTACGGGGTACAGGAAAAAAAGAAGGATTTACTTGAAGTTCATATGGTGATGCTTCCCACTGTACCCGCAACGTTGGATGTTTCTCCAAAATCTTTCGTTGCCATATCGGATCTGCCTTCTCGAACTCCTCTTGAGTGTAATTGAAAGTGTCATGCCTGAATTGAAGGTTGTGGTCCGGATCTTTATTCGTTGTAGACTTTATATAATATCGAGTTTGTTCTTTAAGTAGTCCGTATGGTACATTGAAGGGCTTCAAAATTTGGTCTAGTTGTTTATTATCTATCTGAGCTTCTTTCATGATCCTGATGATCTGATCTTCAAATTCTGCCGTAAGTTGAGACACCAGTAGTGCCCTTTCTGGTTTGCTCAGTTCTGCAATTTCCCGTGTGTTAGGTTCAAATGGAACCTTCTTTTCCGCCCTTATTGGTGAATGATACGAGGGGGGAGAGAGAGGAAGTACCTCTTCCTCCACAGTAGCCGTGGTCTCTTGTAGAACTACTGGTGTCCCCTGTTTTGCTCGCTGCTCTAGTTGCTCCTGAAGCTGTTTGATTAAATCATCTTTTTTCTTGTTTTCCTCTTCGGCTTAGCAATAGTTGCCTGGTGTTTAATTAGTTCCTGGGCCACAATATTCATGTGCTCTGTGTCTTCCTTACACTGTCGCAGGTAGTTATTCTCTACTTTTTTCCATTTCGTTCTGAGGGCAGCTGTGTCCTCCATGTATTTCTTTTCCCAATCGACAATTGTATCTTGCTCCTTCTTGAGCTGATCTTCATACATAATCACTTTCTCTTCTAATCCCTTGATGTCTGTTTCCGGTTGGGTTTGTACTTCGACTGGTTGATCACTTAAAAGAGCAGCCATAAGCTCTTTGTTCCGTTGTCTTAACGCCTCTGCTTCATCCATGTACACTTTAATCTGTGATTCCAGAATTTTGCTTCTTGATGCCATGCGTGCCTTTTCAGCCTCATTTGCGTGTAGTTTTTTGGTGACTTCTTATAGTTGTGCTTTTAATTGCTCATTTTCTGTCTCTAGCATGCTATATTTATTTTTGATTTCTTTCAGTTCAGTTTCTTTTTCTACTACCTGTTCTTTTACTGTCTCTAGCTCAGTAGAGAGATTCTTACCCCATTTTTGAAGTTCAATTTTGTCCCACATGGCTTGGTCATAATCTTCATCAGCATCAGCCATAAGTTGTTGTGTATCTAGGGTAGTTCTGATCATGTCTTGCACCACTGGCTTGAGCTGAGCTATATCCACATTCAGCCATGTCTTTGGTATATCTGGGGTTTCTCCTGTTTGTACATCTTTTCCTTTTTCGCTATGGATCGTTTCATTGTGTGGTAGCCTGATTTGTAAGTGCACTTGCGGTTCTGCTTCATCTTCATCCACATCAATTTCTTCTTTTACTATGGTGACCCCATCCTTCTCCCAGCCAAAGGCTTCCTTAATTAATTCATGTGTGAATTGAATCATCACCCATTCACCTGCTTTATCCATTACTCTAGCTTCCGGCACCAGAGGATCATGTAGTGCTGGCTGTAGTGTATTCATGACTTGAGTGCATCGTTGAAAATCAAGCTTATAGATTGGCAGTTCAAAATATTTATGTATGCCTGCTTTCTTCATGGTTTCTTCAACAGAAGGAAGTGTATGTTGCACTCGAAAATCCTGGGACATTATTGGAAACAGATGATCTGTGTCCATGATTTTGATTGTTGCGAGGAACAGGTAGTCCCCTGCAGGCTGGTCTTCGCGGAACCAGTGTCCCTTGGCCTTTGTGATACTTTGGGGAGGAAAATCCATCACTTCCTCGGGTACGGTTGCTTCAGAATCTTCAGAAGCCATCTGCACTTGTACGTAAAAGTGCATTAGCATCACATAACTGTATACAATGATGTAGTACATTGAAGTGATTATTGTCGTCGTCACTCCGCCTCCCCATTAGTCCATGAGTGAGATCTCTTACCATACATTTTTTCAATTTGGTTTTTGTTGCTGAAAGAAAATAAAAGTCAGAGTAGCCGAAGCATTTATTTATGTACATAGTAGGTCCATTCCTATTTAAAACGAAGCTAAGATCTGCTCTCGTTTGGAGAATGTGCACCACTAGTTTGATAAGGTACATCTTGTGCCGAATGCTTGGCCTGGTAGGGTGGCCCTATCATGCTTACTTGAGGTGCATTAGAAACTTCATGAGTGCAATGGAAAGCTTTATCTCTTCGATCCTCAGTTCCTCGTGGTTGCTTTGGTTTCCAGATCCATTTTGTGAACACTAAGGGAGTTTGGTTCCGTTCCTTGATCCTTGCAGCTCCTTGTGTTCTGTTTGCTTCCTCCATTGTTTGAGTGAAATTGGCATTGGTTTTCCAGTTTCTCGGGTGACTCCTACGTGTTGTTGTCTTTTGCCTTGTCTGATGTCGTACCTCTTCTTTTGTCTTTAACTCCTGTTTAGCTTCTTGTTTGAGCTTTTTGGGGATCCATATCTGAAGTCGCGTTCTTTGAGCTTTGAGCAAAGTCTTCAGGATCCATACTTGCACTAATTCTTCTTGTATGTACTTCTGTGAAGCTGGTTTGGTGATTCCTATTTCCTTCTTAAGAGTGGGTGCGGACATTTCTCGACTCTGTATTTGATCCTTGCGTACCCACTTATATTTGGGTGGGTCTTGATTTGAGTATATGCTTGTTGGTTTCCAATAGTGCGATCTTTTGATGTTTTGAGCATGCGTAGGAGAGCAAGTCTCCTTAACCGTTGGCTTTCCCTCAACTGCATTGGATGACTTAGACTCTATTGCTGACGTCGCTACGATTGAAGTTTCAGCTTCTATGCGTTTGGTTTCTGAATTGTGAGCATTGTTGATACTTTCTAATGTCGTTCTCTGAACTTCCTCTGAACTTGGCATTAATTTTGTTTGAATACATGGTTTCTCTTCAAGTAAGCTGAAAATTTCCTTATGCCCTATCTTAGCCGAAATATAGCCTTGAGCTAGATGGATACAAGCCTCTATCTCAATGATCCAGTCGTGCCCTAGGATGAAATCTTCTATCAAATCTTCATCCTCGCACACTAGGACTCTTTGTTCCATTGATGAATTTCCTAGGTGGAGGGATACATTCGTGGTTCCAATACATTCTAGGGTGTGACCTCCAATTCCTATTAATCGGGCTTTTGTGGGATTCAAATCTAATTGCAGCTCTTGTGCTATTCTCTTTCGCATGTAGCTAAGTCCTGCTCCAGAGTCTATCAATGCATCTATCAATTTGTACTCTGTCTTGCCAATCCCTAGGTTTAGGTAAGGTTGCGTTTTACACATACCCATTGTATCATGATTTTTGACCTGGTAATTTGCCATAGGGATGGGCTCTTCTCCTTGGAGATAGCGTTCATCTCTTTGCCGGATCCACTCCTTCCGTTTCTTAATGCGCTCTAGTGCTTCTTGTCGAGCTTCCTCTCTAATTCGCTCTTCTTCCTTTTTCCTATTTTGAGCACCTACCAATCGTGCTAACATTTGATCAGTCAAGGGCTCCATGAATCGTCTTACTCTACATCCACTGATGTAGTTTGGAAGAATGTCTCCGTCTAGCGTGGCGAGGTTGACTGCACCACTAGTAGAGATTCGATTTATGATCAAGGGTCCGTATCCGCGTTTTTGTAACTTATTGGCATGTTGTTTTAGGGTGTACACTAGGACTAAGTCTCCTTCTTTAAGTCCCTTGTCTTTTATATGTGCATCGTAATATGCCTTTTGTCTCCGTTTAGCAGCATAAATGCCTGCTACTGCTTGCAATCTAGTCTCATGTAACTTCTCAATTTGATCTAGTTGTTGGGATAATTCATGACCGTTCCACTCATATTGCTGGGCCACTTTCAATGTAGGCACTAAGAAGTCAATTGGCAAAATTGCATTTTGCCCATACACTAAATTGAAAGGTGTAGTTCCAATGGCCGTTTTATATGCAACTCGGAATGCCCAAATTGCATGATGCAATTGTTTGTCCCAATCAGATCTTCCATTATTGACAAGCTTAGTCAGCACCGTGCACAGTACTTTGTTAGAGCTCTCAGCTTGTCCATTGGCTTGGGGATGGTATGGTGCTGATTTTTTATGAATCACTAAGAACTCGTTCATTAATGACTCAATTACCTCATTGAGGAAGTGCGTTTCCCGATCGCTAACAATCTCAATAGGCAATCCAAAGCGGGTGAAGATATGCTCAAAGAGAAATTTTGCGATAGTTTGAGCATCATTCTTCCTAGTGGCTTTTGCTTCTACCCATTTAGTCAAGTAGTCAGTGGCTACTATGATGTACTCCGCATGTGATCCTTTGGCAGGTGGATTGATAGGTCCTATGAAGTCTATACCCCATTTTGTGAAGGCTCTTGTGCATATCATTGGTCTTAATGGCATGTCATCTCTCCGAATTGGGTATTTAGTTCTCTGACAAGTCTCACAACTTCTTACATATGTTTCAGCATCCATATGTAGAGTTGGCCACCACAAGCCCGCAAAGAGAATCATTTTAACGGTTCTTTCAGCCGAAAAATGACCTCCTGCAACACCTGCATGTGCCATTTCTAATATGGGTAGATATTCTCCTTCATGCACACATAATCTTAGTTGGTTATCCTTCCCTCGTTTGAACAATTGTTTTCCTATGAGAATGTAGTCCTTGCTCATTTCCTCTAAGGATCGCTTTCTTGCCAAGCTAGTTCCTAACTCATGTTCTTGAGTTTTTAAGAATTTCACTAATGTTGTACTCCAATTGGGTGCTATGGTCGAAAAAGGTAGAGACATATGATCTTTGGGAACCGTCTCTCGGCATTCTGCACAATTACTTACGTGGTCGTGAACACTCTTGGGCATGTCAGGCCAATATACTCCTAATCTTTTCAGTTCTCGGATAGTTCCATGAGTCCCTAGGTGTGTTCTCCATTTGTTCACATGTGCTTGCTCAATTAGTTGCGTTTGTTCATCCTCATCAACACATCTGAGTAACACTCCGTTGGGTTCCTTGTAGTACACACTACCTGACACAATGTGTAAGTTCCTTGATTGGAGAATTTCTTTCTCGCTATTCCTATTAATAGAGTGTTGAGGGCCATGGGTGAGTATAGGAATCAATTTCTCTGCCCACTTTGGGCAAACTTCTAGATTGAACAAATAAGCATCTGGTAGATCGTCGGGCACTCCACTTGGTGGCTCTCCGTGTGTTAGCCTCGAAAGGTGGTCTGCTCTCACATGTGTGTTCTCCTTTTTCACTATTACTTCAAAGTCAAACTCCATTAGTAGTAGAAACCATCGTACCAACCTTCCCGTGTTACAAGGCTTATTGACTAAGTACAACAAAGCTTGATGGTCTATGAAGAATTTGAACTTGTTGGCTAAAAGATAATGTCTGAATTTCTTCATTGCGTATACCATTCCTAAGCCCTCTCGTTCCGTAGTGGTATAATTTCTTTCGGCTTGATTCAGTTGTTGTACGATCGCGATACCAACTCTGGGTCACGATACCAAGACCGGTATCAAGCGATACGATACTTCGGCGAGTATCGCGATACAAGGGAGTTTCGGTATCGCGATACCAAACCTCAACCGATCGCGATACTCAAGCCAAAATGCAAGATTTTTCCAAAATTTTTTCACCCCCTGGCTCTCCTTACTCCCCTCTTCTCTCCTAGACCTCTATATCCCACAAAAAGATGACAACGATATTAGTTTCCCCCCCCCCCCGCGATACTGCGCAAACTTTTAATCACGTGTTCATGCATGTCTAATGTGTTTTTGTCAGATAAACTTGAGGGATCTTACCTTTGTATGGTACTGCTAGCACTTTTGAACTTAAACCTAGCTCTAAAGGCCTGAAGCACACGATATCTCCCACGCGATACCAGTCGCTGCTCTCTGACGATACCAGTAAGCAGTGAAGTATCAAATGAATCAGATTTTTGGCTTTTATACCTTTTTTGACAGAATTTAAATTTTGCTAATTTTTCTTGGTGGTTTTGGGGATTTTTGGTGATTTTTGTCTACTCCTACTTCTCCTCTCCTCTCTACTCCTCTACTTCTAACCTAAGCCTAACTCCTCCTTCTCTTCCCTCCTCCTAAACCTAAACCTAAAACTTATCACACACACCTCGGAGATGTGAAGTAACAAGTGTTGAAGTGACTGACTACTTGCCACCGGACAATTTTACCTCTACAAGTACGATTCTATCACACTCGATCTATAACCATCACGAAGGCACCTTAGTTGAGTGTTCCCCGGCAACGGCGCCAAAAACGTGTGTACTTGAGCCAAGAAGACTCAAGGACTTGTGCCAATGAGACTGTACCTCAATTGCCACACAAGTGCATATAGTGGGTACTTAACACACATCTAATTGTCAATCAGAAGAAACGACGTACCAAGTGTATGAAGACAGACGTGTGCACACGTGATGGAAAGTGAAGTGGTTTAGCTAGCATGCATGAGAAAAGACTACTACCTCTCACACTCTCTGAAATACTGAAAGTGTTTGCCGCAAGCCTCTTATAGGAGTTTTTAGTATTTTGAGTTTTTCTTCCAACCGAGAACTCCGAATATAGGCAATAGGGTACTCGTTTCGAAGCTCTCGACGAGACGCATCCAATGGCAGTAGTTTCACTCGATTCTGAACACTCTCCTTCAAGTTATGGCAAAAACAGTGAATGACAGGAGTCACAAATACCCGTGCCACAACTCCTCCTAGCTTGCACACGCACTACAGCAGCTCAAAACCAAGGGGAAGGGGTAGACAACAGTCCTACACATGCATTTCAAGCATAACACACACATACAAAAGCGAAATGAAGATCAAAATCAGCATGAAAGAGCCAAACTCGAAAATTTGAAGAGTTCCTTCTTCACAATGGCAAAAAGTCCTTACAAAGAGTCACAAAGTGACTTATATACTAGTGCCCTAAGTTTGGTCTTTTCACACAAGAGACCGGCACTTTATTCACTAAAAGACTAATTTCCTACTATTTTACATGGGTAAATCTCTAATCTTCTGTGGGGATGCATCTAGAGGACTCCTCTAGTGCATTTACAACGGAAAATATATTACAAGAATGATTATGATACAAAAACATGATGTCCAAATCGGAAAAATTTTGGGGCCCGTCTTTTTCTCTGCATTGTGCGTCCTTTAGCTCTGCAACACAAAGGTAGTTGAGTAGTGTATAGATGGGGTCTCTCGTACTGCTCTCGTACTGCTTGGCGTGCTTGTGTCACCATGGGTGTCAGTGTGTTGTCTTTGTTCATCTGTTTGCACATTCTCTTGAGATTCCTGGCTTCCCTGACTGGCTTCATTGTCTCCATCTTTATCATCGGTCTCTATCCTTTCTTCCTTGGGGCTGGAGACTTCTTGTTCTTGCGGTTGATCAGGGGGTGTGGGAGGATAGCTAGGTCGTTCATATTCCTTAGAAAAGAGTTGTCCTTCTAAAAACTGAAATTCACTTGAGAAAGCATCATGCATCTTGAAATCAAATGTTGTATTTGTGGGCTCTGCTTCTAGGTTGGGTATAGGAAAGGTGAACGTGTCCACATTTATGGAGGTGGGAAATTCTGTTGTGGTGGTGGTAGGCTCCTGGATGGTGGTTGCTTGAGAGGTAATGATATTGGTAGTGCCTTCAGTGATAAGTGGTCTGGACATACGTATAAGGATTGGCTGTACAAGTGGTGGTTCGGTTGGAGACCGTGGGGGAGATGGTTGAGGCGAGGTGGACTTGTGTACTTAAATCAAGAAGACTCAAGGACCTGTGCCAAGGAGACTATACCTCGCTTGCAACACAAGTGCGTATAGCGGGAAACTAACACACATTTAAATGTCAATCCGATCAAACGACCTAACCAAGTGTATGAAGACATGTGCACACATGATGGAACATGAAGTGGTTAAGCTGAAAAGTATGAGAAAAGACTAGTTTACCTCCCAAACACACTAAAAGACTGAAAGTGCTTGCCGGGATACCTCTTACAGCAATTTTCAGTAAATCAAGGATTTCTCCCAGCTCCGAACTCCGAATATAATTAATAGGGTACTCGTTTCGAAGCTCTCGATGAGACGCATCTATTGGAAGTGGTCTCACTCAATTTTGACAACTGTGCTTCAAGTTATGACCAAAATAGTGAATGATGAGAAACACCCACACTCACGCCACAACTCCTACAAGCTCACACACACACTACAGTAGCTCAAAAACAGTGGGGAAGGGTAGACAATAGTCCTACACACACATTCCAAGCATCACACACACATACAAGATCAAGGAGAAGATCAAAATCTGCATGAAAGAGGCAAATTCGAAAATTCAGTAGAGCTCCTTCTTCACAATGGCAAAAAGTCTCTACAAAGAGTCACAAAGTGACTTATATACATGTGCCCTAAGTTTGGTCCTTTCACACAAGAGACCGGCACTTTATTACAAAAAAAAGTGAATTTCCTACTAATTTACAAGGGATATTTTACAACAAGTTGGGATTATGCATTTAGAGGACTCCTCTATTGCATTTACATAGTTTTGAGGGAATTCCATAAGACCTCGAAGAAGAAAAATTATGCCCATTAATTTGAAATTTTTGGGGCTCTTCGCTTGTGCTCCTTTGCTCTGCAACACTCTCCCCCTCTTTGTCTCTGTTGTCCCTTGAGAGGCTTTACTTCTTGTTTGTCTCTGTCATCGCGCGCATCCCTTGGTCAGTTTTGCATGTTCATTAGTCTTGCATTACGTTTTAGTGGTCCTCTGATTTGTCTTGGTTGCACACATCGGACCTTGCTGTATTACTTAAGCCTGTTCACTTTCTTTTCCTTGCACGCAACCCTTGATCAGTTTTGCCTGTCGGTCCGACTCGCGTTCCGTTTTAAAGGCCCTATTTGATATTTGTCTTGACATCCTCTAGGCCTGATGCATTTGCTTTGCCTGTTAAGTCGGGTTGCCACGCACGCCATTAGTAGACATATGAGGATGTAGCTCTTCTGGTCAAGAGGTTGAAGCACCCTCAGTTGGCTATGGGACTGGCAATTGCTTTCCTAGCACTGGTTCCTCCTTCCAGCTGCCTGCTTTTCCTTGGTGTGTGTGCCCCTGTGGGGCTCTGTGAAGAGATGGGTGTTGCGCCCCTGCAGGGCTTCTCACAGTGAGTGGTTCTTTTGTATTATGATCTTCGATCTTTATTGAGGAGTTTTGGACTTTGATCTTCTTCTTCTTTTCTTTTTGCTTGATTCTCCCTCTACACGTCCCTCCTCCTGAACTCTGTCGTCCCCGACAGGCTTTTTGTGGCGACGTGTGTATGTCTGTATTGCGGTTTGCTCTTGTTGATTCAGCAGATTAGCGTGACAAATCATAAACTCTTTCCACTGCTGGGACTTGACACCGTCTTCTGGTGCTTGTCGATGATCCGCAAAGAAACTCGTTTCGTAAGCCACTAGTCGTGCATTTAGGTTTGAAGTCATTTTTACAAAAATTTCTGAATCGATTTCAAAGAAGCCGGTGAAAAATGCTTCTTCGAAAGTTTGCATATATGTTGACGGCAAAAACATAAGTCTAGAATAATATGCCATGAGAGTTAAGCGGTTGGGAATAGTAGATAGATCAAAAATTAGGGCCTCGGATCCTTGCGTAATGGCAATGAAATTCAAAAAAGTATATTGGCATGCTGAAAAACTTTGATTACTGTTAGTAGCATACTAAATATTTTATTTATCATTTTAACTGCTAAGTCGGGAACTGTAGCATATCTTGCAATCCAAAATTCCATAGTTTTTACCATATACTCCTATGTCGGTAGATAATTGTGTGGAGGGCTAGGTAACAATGGGTAGTTTAACCACTGATTATTGATATTGCCATGGCGCTGTCCTTCCCAAAATTGCGTCCAGGAGTGTCTGTGGGGTACAGGACAAAAAGAGGGATTGACTTGAAGCACATATGGTGATGCTTCCCACTGTACCTGCAGTGTAGGATTCTTTTCCAAAATTTTCCTCCTCGAGATGGGATCCGCCTTCTCGAACTCCTCTTGAGTGTAATTGAAAGTATTTTTGTCGAACTGGAGGTTGCCATCCGGTTCTTTATTAGTGGTGGTCCTTATATACTGCCGTGTTTGTTCCTTTAGAAGACCATATGGTACATTGAAGGGCTTCAAAATTTGCTCTGATTATTGGTTTTCGATGTGAGCTTCCTTCATGATCTGTATTATTTGGTCTTCAAAATCAGCAGTGAGCTGGGACACCAGTAGTGCCCTTTCTAGTCGGATCAATTATGCAATGTCCCGATTATATATGATCAAAGTGGACCTCCTATGCCTCCCTTAGCGGTGAATGATATGAGGGGGGAGAGAGAGGACGTACCTCAGTCTCCACAGTAGCCTCTGCAGATTGTGGAACTACTGGTGTCCCCTTCTTTGTTTTTTGCTCTAACTGCTCCTGAAGCTGTTTAATGCATTCATCTTTCTGTCTGATTTCCTCTGTAGCCTTTGCAATGGTGTCTTTATGTTTGAGAAGTTCTTGTGCCACGATATCCAAATGATCGGTGTCTTCCTTACATTGCCGCAGATAACTATTCTCCGCTTTTTTCCATTTAGTTCTCAGGGCATTAGCCGCTATTGGCTGATCACTAAGGAGAGCTGTCATGAGCTCCTTGTTGCGGTTCCTTAGGTTTTCTGCCTCCTCCATACAGACTTTGAGCTGAGATTCCAAGATTTTGCTCCTAGTATTCATTCTTGCCTTTTCAGTTTCACTAGCTTCATATTTTCTTTTGACTTCTTGCATTTGTGTTTTTAAATTTTCGTTTTCTATTTTTAAATCATTGCACTGTTTTTTGGCTTCATGGACTTCTTTTTCTTTGTTTCGGAGGTGCTCTCTTTCTAAGTTCAATTCATCCGAAAGATTCTTACTCTTTTCTTGAAGCTCATGTTTGTCGTTCATTGCTTGGCCGTAGTCTTCATCAGCCTCAAGCATCAGTTGTTGTGTATCTAGAGCGGTTCTAATCATTTCTTGTACCACAGGCTTGAGTTGAGCAATGTCTACATTCAACCAAGTTCTGGGTATGCGTGGAGCTTTGCCTGTGAGCACATCTCTTCCCTGCTCCACATGGATTGTTTCGTTGTGTTGTTGTTTAATTTGTAGATGTACTTGTGGTTCTTTTTCTTCTTTATTCACCTCAATAGCTTTTGTGGCACTCCCTTGAAATGTGACATCCATGGGGGAGGGTTCTGCCACAACTCTGATAGGCGTGAAAGGTTCCTCTTCTTCTATTTTTTCTTTCTGAGTCTCCTTCTTTGGTATCTTTATAGACTTGGCGCGAGGTGGTGTGGCTTCCTTGATATGAATGGTGGAAGTTTCATTAAGTTTTATCGTGTATGTACCTTCCTGTTCTGCTTCCTTACTTGTGATATTCTGATCATTGTGTGTGGCGTGGTCATCCGTCTTGAGGCCTTTTGGTTCTTCATTGTAGTCAACTTCATTCAACTCCACCCATTGTCCTTCATCTTTTGACTCACTTTGAATATCGACATTCAATAATGAAGTATCTGGCTCTTCTTGGGCATCCGAGGATGAACTTGAATTGTCCAATCCTAACTCCCGATACCGATGGACTTGGGTGAGCTTCTTTTTTGCCTCTATCTCTTGTTGAATTTGCTGATAATGATGACCTTGCACGGGTAAGTTTACTTGTACTTCTGTATATTGATGGGTCTCTTCTAGGGCTTTCGTTAATTCTTCCTCTATGATTGTTCTTTGCCCTTCAATGGTTGTCTTAGGGATTACATGAATTATTTTGGTTGTCGAGACTTCTTCTTCTAGTTGTTGGGCTTCTCTGAGTCTCTTAGTTCCTCTCATCTTGGGTTGAGAGCTAGTTTCTGCCACTTCCACAATCTTTACTCCTTTTTTCTTTTTAGGAACTGTGGCGATCTTGACGTACTGAGCAAGAGCAGCCGAAGATGGCATTTCCTGCAAGTGTTCTCTCATGCCCAAAGCATGGTAGATCAAGATGGTCAGGGCCACACTGCCATTGAGGAATTTTTTATTATTCCATTGCTTTTTTGCCTCGAATAATCTTTCTTGGATGTACGGTGTCAGATTGATCTGATTGCCAATTTGCTTGATGGCATGTGACAGTAATTGCACAATAATCTTCTGGGGTGCCGTGTACCGGTGCATGTTTGGGAAGCAGAAATGTTGATGGATTAGTCTGACTTCTTCTTCTATGTCTATCCTGCTAATATCAATGAATGTTCGTGTTTTGGCTTCGTGACTCTCTTCCTTTACCACCGTGACACTGTCTTTCTCCCAACCGAATGCTTCTTTAATCAGGTCATGCGTGAATTGGATGACATCCCATTCACCTCTGTTATCCATCACTCTAGCCTCGGGCACTAATGGATCATGTAGTGCGGGCTGTAGGGTATTCATGACCTGTGTGCATCCTTGAAAGTCAGGCTTATATATCGGCAATTCGAAATACTTATGAATGCCTGCTTGCTTCATTATGGCGATTGTAGATGGTATTTCATGCAACACTCTGAAGTCTTGGGACATAATCGGAAAGTGATGATCTGTGTCCATGATCCTTATGTTTGCCAAGAAGAGATACTCTCCTGCTGGTTGCTCTTCTCTAAACCAGTGTCTCTTGGCTTTTGTGAGACTTTGGGGAGGAAATTCATGCACCTCCTCTTGAATCGTAGCCTCCGAGTCTTCAGAAGCCATCTGCACTTGTAATGAAAAGTGCATTAGTTTTGATTGTAAGTATGGCAATTAATGTAGTGCATTGCAGTGTGTTGTTTTCGTTCATCACTCCGTTTCCCTTGATTCCATAGGTGAGATCTCTTACCATATTTTTTTATTTATTTTCCTGAAAGAAGACAATCGTTAGTATAGCCGAAGCTTTTATTTATGTACACAGTATGTCCATTCCTAAGAGAGTTGAAGCTACGACCTAATCTCACTTGGAGAATGTGCACCACTAGTTTTAGAGTGTACATCATGTGCCAAATGCTTGGCCTTGTATTGTGGCCCTATTATGCAGACTTGAGGTGCATTAGATACTGCATGAGTGCAATCGGAATCTTTGTCATCTCGCTGTTCTTCTTCTTGCAGACTCTTGGGTCTCCAAATCCATTTCGTGGGCACTGGGCTAGGTCGTTTTCTTCCTTTGATTTCTTGGGCTGCATATGCTTTCTTTTTTGCCGCTAGTGTTCTAGTGGTATAGACCTTTCTCTTTCCGTTTCTAGGACGAGTCTGTTTGGGCTTCATTGTTCGCCTTTGCTGGTGTAATGCATCCTCCTGAGTGCTTATCTCCTGCCTGGCTGCCTGTGTGACCTCCTTGGGGATCCATATCTGATGTCTTGATCTTTGAGCTTCAATTAAAGGTTTGGGGATCCATACCTGCAATAGTCCTATTGGTGTGGACTTTGGTGTAGCTGACTTTTTGATTTCTGCTTCCTTTTTAAGAGTGGATGCTGACTTCTCCTCGTGCTGCACCTGATCCTTGCGTACCCACTTGTATTTGTGTGGTCCTTTATATGAGTATCTGCTAGTTGTTTGTACTGTCTACATTTATTGAATATCTTCCTCAACTCGGGAATGTGATGACATCTTTGATTCGAGTATGTGCATAGGTCATCGACATACACCTCCATGCTTTTCTTCAGGAATTCCTTGAAAACATGACACATCAATCGTTGGAAAGTAGCAGGTGCATTAGTGAGTCCAAAAGGCATCACTCTGAAAGCATAGACTCCCCATTCGGTCGCGAATGCAGTCTTATGTTGATCCTCAGTCGCGATAGCTACTTGGTTGTATCCGGAAAATCCATCCAAGGAGCTATAGACTTCCTTTCCTGCTACCCTCTCCAACAGATGGTCCGTGATGGGTAATGGGTAGCTATCACGTATGGTGGCTGCATTCACCTTTTTCAAGTTTATGCACACTCTCAGTTTTCCATTTTTCTTAGGCACAACTACTAATGGTGATACCCACTCGGTATGTTCTATTTCATATATGAATCCTGCCGCTAGTAGTTTGTCTATTTCTTCCTTAATTTTTGATGCATAAACCTCATTATAAGTATAAGGGCGTTGTTTGGATGGTTTTGCGTCTGTCGTCATTGGTATTCGATGGGAACAGATAGTGGGTTCTACACCTTTGAGATCCTTGTAGGTCCATGCGAATACGTCTCGGTATTCTCGGATGAGTTGTATGAGTTCCTCTTCCTCCTCCTCCGATACATCTTTACCAATATAAGTGCATCGCTCTTCTCCGTCTTCTACTGTTACAACAATTTTTTGGTTTGTTCTTTGTTGTCGTACGCTTCTCCGTTTCGTGCCTCTCGTCTAGGCATTTGAATGGCTACCTTTCTTTCCTCTACCTCATATCTTTTAAAATGTTCAGGGACTTCAAACAAATCCGGATCAGGTCCTATTTTACTCATGTCTTTAGCTTGCTTTGGTACCATGGGAGCAGATTCGATTGCTAAGATTTTTGTTGGTTTTTGTCCCTCTTTACTTTGAATAGTGTCTAGGTAACTCTCTTCGGAGCAGCATTCCGGTTCCATTTCTATACTCTCATATTCCTCTTTCCACTCCTTTTCCAAAACTACCCCTTCTTCTACCTCTTGAAGGACAACCATATAGAGATTCACATCATAGCCTTCCTCATCTATGCACTCGTTCATTGTCAAGACTTCCTCATTCATGCACACGTCTAAGGTTGCTAATGTTTCCATCCACCCATGCAGTTCAAAGGTCTCATCAAGAAAGATTTGAGGCATATACCTTGGGTCCTCTACTGGTCGGTAGTTAGGATGTCCTACAGGCCACATTTGCCTTTCACTCTCCTCTCTCTTGGCTTCTTTACACATCCATAATTGGGCATCCTCATGCATCCACGATTGATAGCTCGATCGAGCACTGTGAATGGATAGGTCATCTTCCTCCTTGTGTATTGGATTCCACTACAGTGGAGGGACATCTCGATAGGCAAACGTATGCAAGTTTATCTTGGTTGTATTTCCTTGATGTTGTAGGTATAACGAATCTCTTCCCCAATCTTGCACTACTCGCATTTGCCTCATAAAGGGTCGTCCTAATATCATTTCATAGTTGTTTGCTTTCTCGAACTTACAAATGGCTAACGTGTGTTCAAATTCTACTCCACAGGTGGTTAATTTGATTCTTTCTAATATTCCTAACGGTTTCTCCACATGACCATCTGCTAGTTGGAGTTTCATGCATGTGGGTCGTAAGGCAGGTTTTCCCCATTTTTCCCAAATCTCCTTGGTAGCAATTCCTACCCCGGCTTCAGTGTCTAGAATAGCCTTGGTCATGTATCCATTGTAAGTGACAGGTAGACATGTATTACCTTTGTCTCCTTCACTAAATTCTCCCACTTTATCAACTGGGATTTTTATTTTAGACGTATTCGCTTTTCCCTGTCCTTCCTTTTCTTTCTTCTCTGGCTCTAACTCCAATTGGCTTGCCAATTGCCTCCATAGTTTTGGCTTAAGTTGGAGTAACTCCTCCACAGTCAATTTGCATTGCACTTTTGTTTTCTTTAGTTCCGTCAGATTATGTGAACTTTTTTCTGAGTTTCCTTTTCCTTTCCCATGTACCGTGGGTGCTCGCACTACTATAGACTCCTTTTCGTATTCTCCCATGTAGTTAGGCAATGTTGAAATGCTCAGGGTTTCCTCCCTATTTCTATCGAGTCTTGATACTTCCTCATATACCTCCTCTAGGTTTGGGTATGGTCAATAAACTTCCACATCTATTTCTTCAAAAGGAGGCTGACTCACTCCATTTTTCTTCCATTATTTTCTCGGATTCTATTCCATAAGTCCTTTGGCCAATCTGCCTCTAAGTCTGGTATTATTGGCACAGGCTCATCTTGTGTCCCTTTGTCTTCCTTCCTTTTAAGTTCTTTATCGTTGAAGTTATCATGTTCTGCGTATTGGTCATCTGCTATCTTGGGTTCCGGCAATGCTGGGATAGTCTTTTCTAGGGTTGCTTGTGCTACCTCTATGAGCTTTCTACATATTGCTAGTCTCTCTTTTTCTAATTCCCCTTGTGGGTAAAGTTTTTCATGTTGCTCTATATTTGGGCCCATTTTAATTCTAGCTTGGTAAGCTTTCAACCACATGTCTAAGTCGTTTGGTTTTGGGTCAGCTAGAATTGATCCTGGTTTCTCTTTCTCTGGGCTAAGCTGTGGCACAGGAATCTTCTCCTGAATCCCTTGTTCTTTATGCTTATTCAGGTTTTTGGTTTTCTTCTTGCTGTCTTGACTCTTATTCTTGGCCCATTTATCTCTAAGTTTTTCTCTTCTTTCCTTCCATTTCTGTGCTTTTGTGTTCTGGGAATTCTCATGTGGACCCTCAGAATCTTCAACTACCTAAATCTGAGGGTTCCCTTTATCGCTCTCTCGTTCCTCTCCTGGTTGTCTTCCTTTTCGTTGCTTCGTTTGGGCTCTTGTAACGGCCTTTAATGGAACTGTGTACTCCTTATCACTTCCAGAACCTTCTATGACTTCAATTACGTTGATTGGTGCAGTATCTTGAACTTTAGTTGGATTCTTAGGGCAGTCCCTGAAAAGGTGTTCATTTCCGCAGTCACTACAATATCCTTCCCAAGTCCTAGGTGGTGGTGGATTGTAAGATCGAGGGCATTCTCTAATAAAATGGTCTCCTTTGCATCTATAACACGGTCCTCTTGGTACGGGTGGTCTAATGGGTGGTCTCATGGCTGGTTGTGCTTTGGGAGCGGTATACATTAGAGTGGCTATCTCAGTTCCATAAGTCTGATCATACCCTTCATATCCATAGTAAGCCGCATCATATGCTGATTCATACTCTGGCATATTGGTTTCATATGGGTAGTAATCTCCTGGTGGTGGCTCATATCCAGGGTTTGCTGACTCTACGTTAGTCATTGTTGATGTTGGTACTATGGCTCTTTCCAGGTTTTCCTCTGGTTGAGCATACTTTACAGGCACTAGCTGTTGAGGTTGTGACAGCTGGGGTCCTAGCACTGGTTGTGGAGGTGGATATGATGCCGGTTCATAAGGCTTTGGTGCTCTTGTTGGTGTGGGATAGTGATTGTATCTTGGTATCTCTCTGCCTGGCTCTCTAGGTGGATATCCATATGGTTGATACTGCAGTGGTTGGAAAGGGCGTGCTTCCCTATTGAATGGGCAGTTCTCTGTAGTGCGGTTGGTGTATTTTTGTTCTATGTGGCAGTACAAGGCACTTCCTGGTTGATGTTGTCTGTTGTATGGGTACATAGGTTGTGCACTAGTCCCTCCTCTCACACACATGTGAGTAGGGTGATCCACTCCACATAAACCACATCTCCGTAACATAGGTACTCTTTGAGCTGGGTGTTGGTAAGTTCTTTGTCCCTGGACTCCTAGTTTTTTTGCCAATAATTCGGCTAATTCTTCCATGTTACTGGAGTTAGATGTAATGGTACTCCTTGAATCTTCTGATTTAGTGGGACTAGGTGTACTTTTGAGGTCCTCGGCTAAGTTATCCTCCAAATCAATGCACTCTTGAAGGCACTCACTCAAAGTTTGTAACCTCTTCACGTACACTAGCGTTCTTAGAGTTCCGTTTGTGAGTCCATCCAAAAACAATGAAATCATTTTTTGTTGAGTGGGTCTCTCAGCTATTGGACATCTATCCACATACTAATTGAATCTTCTGGCCGCGGTCTTCACAGTTTCATTGGGGTTTTGTTTAAAGTTGTGGATTAAAGACGCAAAATTGTGTTTAATCCCTCTCTTCATGAATTCCCCAATGAATTCTTGAAAGAATTGTTCCATGTCTCCAAATTGATTGGGGTCTAATGGCTGGAACCAAGTTAGAGCCGTTCCCGTGAGGGTGAGTCCGAAAGACTCATACTGCACAAAGAAGTCATCTACTTGCTTTGCCCTTAGAACTTGTTTAAATTCCGCAATGTGATCGTAGGGTTCCCCCAATCCATCATAATGATTTCTTACACACTTAGCCACTTGGATAGGTCTCAATCTTCTCATTGGTTCAGGCGGTCTAGGCATTACAGGGAAGATCGAGACAGCTAGTCTAACTGGAGGTATTCCAGGTTGTCCTCCTACTGGTGGTCGTGGTCTTACTGGAGGTCGGTACTGGTTACCTATTCCTGTGTGATTCTGATGATGTGCTTACATACCTGGAGTTGCAAATTGCACATGAGTACGGTTGGGCACACTTCGTTGGCTAGTCTGTCCTGATGTGGTCTGTTCCGTCTCTTGTTGATTTCCAAAAGGGTTTTGTGAGGTGGTTGCCTGATCTCTCTGAGGAAATACAAGCACTCCCATGTATCTCAACCGAGCCCTGTCTAAGGCACTCACGGGCCAATATCTCCTTTGATTTTTGTCCAAGTATGTAAGTCTAGTTTCATCATCTAGGTCTTTCAGCTCATAAAATGTCATGGGGCTTTCTTCTCTTCCTAGAGCAGGTAAGTCTGTCTGAAGCAATAAGTCTGATCCATGGATCATATAAACTTCCAATAAGTAGTCGTCTTGAGGTATCAAATCTCCTCTCAAGACTCGTGATACTTGAGACCTGCCCCTAGGGGTAGTCACTAGCTCTTCAGGGTGTGTTCTTCCTGAGTTTTCTGGTTCCATAAATTCCCCCCTTTCATTGATCATCTCAAGAAGTTCAGTCACAATGTAGATATGACCAATTTTGTCCACATATGCTCCTCCCTCATACTTGACAGCAGGTCGGGGTACAATCGTGGCATTCATGGAAGTTACCATCCTAGCCACAGATCTATTTAAGCCATCCAGGTAGATGGGGATCTCCTGGGCATTGGTAGTCACATACTGTAAGGAAGTACGGTAGTCTCCCTCAACAGAAGTCATGAAATTTCTATTTGGTGTTGGGCCCTGCATGTCTTCCGAAGCCATGGGTATTTCCTCCTCGGAATCACTAGAGGTTTCTGAATAGGCGGAGTGGTGACTAACCTCGACAGCACTTCCCACTGAGGATATGACACTTCTTCCGCTACTTAGCACTCTTCCTGACCTCAAGTTCATTCACCCTCCTAAGACTCTCTACGTCCCTAAGATTCACCCTGAGTGGCTCTCCCAATGCCTCAAGTTGCTTGACAAAATGCTACAGTCAATCTGGGCGATACCACTTTTAGGCAATACTGCCTTGGGCGATACCACGGTGGCCACGATACGATACCTGAAGGTTACATGATACGATAGTTTCTGCAGCAGGCGATACGATACTGGACAATTGCTACGAACGATACCAACTATCCTCACGATACGATATCAAAGCACGTGCGACGATACAATACTGATTTTGGTCTCGATACGATACCAACCCTTTTTACACGATACGATACTAGAAGTCCTACGATACGATACATGTTGGCTCAAGCGATACGATACTGGAACATATGCCGATACGATATCAGTTTGGTATTGCGATACGATTCTCGATGAGGAGACGATACGATACCACGAATAAGAGACAATACGATACTTGGGTAGCAACGATACGATACGGAACTTGGCTGCGATACGATGCCAAACACACCGCCGATACGATACAAGAGTGGTGTTGCGATAGAATCCCCGACAATGAGACGATACGATACCAGAACACGTGGTGATACGATACCACCACTTGCACGATACGACACCAAGTATGGTATCGCGAAAGTACACTAGGAAGTGGGCGATACGATACTTGCTGGGATTAATGACACGATACTAAGATCAGGTACGATACGATACCAAGTTTTCAAGCGATACGATACTGAAATGGTATCGCGATACGAGTTGGGAGTGGGCGATACAATACCACGGCGAGTATCGCGATACAAGGGAGTTTTGGTATCGCAACACCAAATCTCAACCGATCGCGATACTCAAGCCAAAAAGTCTAAAATTTCAAAAAGTTTTGCATCCCCTTGCTCTTCTCACACACCTCTTCACACCTAGGCCCCTGTCCATCACAAAAGAAATTCAAATAACAATTATACCACCCCCCCGCGATACCGCGCATGCATTTAGTCACTTGTTGGTGCATTTTTATTGTGTTTTGTTGTGAATACTTTAAGGAATCTTACCTTAGCACTGTCTAGTTCACCCCGTGAGCTCAAGTTCCAATTTTTAAGGTCTGAATTGCACGATATGTAGCACACGATACCAGTCGCTGCTCTCGGGCAATACCAGAACACAGTGAAGTGTCAAATGAGTCAATCTTTTTGGTTTGAATACCTTTTTTTGACAGAATTTGAACCTTGCTAATTTTAGATGATTTTTGGGATTTTTTTGGTGGTGTTTTCCTACTCCTACTTCACCTCTCTTCACTTCTCCTCTCCGTCTAACCTAACCCTAACTCCTCCTTCTCTCCCTTCCTACTAACCCTAAACCTAAAACTTATTACACACACCTCCTGGATGTGAAGTAATAAGTGCTGAAGTGATTAACTACTTGCCACATGACAAATTCACTTCTACAAGTACGATTCTATCACACTCGATCTATAACCATCACGAAGACACCTTGGCTGAGTGTTCCTCGGCAACGGCGCCAAAAACGTGTGTACCTAAATCAAGAAGACTCAAGGACCTGTGCCAAGGAGACTATATCTCGCTTGCAACACAAGTGCGTATAGTGGGAAACTAACACACATTTAAATGTCAATTCGATCAAACGACCTAACCAAGTGTATGAAGACATGTGCACACATGATGGAACATGAAGTGGTTAAGCTGAAAAGTATGAGAAAAGACTAATCCACCTCCCAAACACACTGAAAGACTGAAAGTGCTTGCCGCGATACCTCTTACAGTAGTTTTTAGTAAATCAAGGATTTCTCCCAGCTCCGAACTCCGAATCGAAGCTCTCGACGAGACGCATCTATTGGAAGTAGTCTCACTCGATTCTGACATTTTTGCTTCAAGTTATGACCAAAATAGTGAATGGCGGGAAACACCCACACTCACGCCACAACTCCTACAAGCTCTCACACACACTACAGTAGCTCAAAAACAGTGGGGAAGGGTAGACAACAGTCCTACACACACATTCCAAGCATCACACACACATACAAGATCAAGGAGAAGATCAAAATCTGCATGAAAGAGGCATTCAAAAATTCAGTAGAGCTCCTTCTTCACAATGGCAAAAAGTCTCTACAAAGAGTCACAAAGTGACTTATATACATGTGCCCTAAGTTTGGTCCTTTCACACAAGAGACCGGCACTTTATTACAAAAAAAAATGAATTTCCTACTAATTTACAAGGGATATTTTACAACAAGTTGGGATTATGCATTTAGAGGACTCCTCTATTGCATTTACATAGTTTTGAGGGAATTCCATAAGACCTCGAAGAAGAAAAATTATGCCCATTAATTTGAAATTTTTGGGGCTCTTCGCTTGTGCTCCTTTGCTCTGCAACGGGACTCTAGGACAGTCAAACAGGGGATGGACCCACGCATGCGGGCCTTCTTAGTTGTTCCTTTGAACTCCTTCAATTCTTCACCTGTCATTGCACGCTCTATCGGCAAGTCATATGCCAAACACATATACACGATTCTTGTGAGAGCACAGCATCCATGGATAACCTTTTTCCTTTCCCATCTCTGTTGTGCTAAGTACAGCTGATCGATGACCCAGCTTGCCAGATCTACTACTTGAGGGCCACAGCATGCCAAATACAAACCAAACCAAATATGTTTGCGGGGCATGGTAAATTGATCATGAGCGGTGAATGCAAAATGTTGCATACATATCCATAATGGTTTTGATAGCTCAGGTGTGATTGTTGAAATGTCTTCCCATTTGATGACATCCCCACACTTCATAGGGTCTCGAATTAGCCTCTCTCGCTCTGTTGTTTTGTGCGTTCCATGTGTCTTGATTGCATCTTGAATCAAATCTTTAGAAAGATAAAACTTCTTAAATGGTGGGTCATTTACTAAGGATGGCAAAATGAATGTACTTGGCAAATCCTTGTTCTAAGAAGATCTCAATGTGGTTACTAGGTAATAGCATCTGTAGAAATTTGGTTTAAGCAATGGGTCACTAAAGTATTTAGTGAAGCCTACTCTCACCCAAACATGCGTTAAATCATCTGTGTTTTGTAGCGCTTTGAATTCTCTTGAGAAAACTGGTATTTTCCCCACTTAGTACCATCAAAACTTAGATTGGCATCAAAAATGAAAACTGCATCTGCAAGGGTTCCCACTAAACCTTGGAACCAATGTGAATTGCGATGGACCTTTTCTGTGTATCCCCTAGGGGGATCATCAATGGGCATCGGTCTTGGGAATCCTTGAAATTCCGGGGGTTGTGTCGTTGAATGAGGCTCAGCCAATGGTTCGTCAATATTGCCCATAGGTATGCTTGGGCCAGCTTCAGATGGTCCTTTTGTCTGCATGGTGATGGATGCAAATGTGGAAAAAATCTGCTACAAAAGATTAGCACATTAGTATGGAAATTAATCATGATCCCATTAAAGGTGAGACGGCAATCCCTTTCCATAACGGATGTGTAACCCGTGTATCCAAGTGTGGTGAGATGATTTGTGGAATGATTTTTGCAAAACTAATGCTCATCTCTAGACACCTACATGTTTCAGATATTGCATATATTGCTTGATGAGATCTTATTATGAGTGATGTTGGATTATGGTGTGTGAATTTGTACAAAGTTCAAATGTGAGTGATTTATTACAAGGATGGAGATTAGTAAGGGTGGGAGTTATGTTAGACAACGGTTCATGAGGACGTTTTTGGATACGTTTCAGTATCCATTTCCTAAGAGTTACTGAGCGGGAAAGATGTTTCTGCTGAGGGACAAAAGGTGATAGTGGATGTGGTGGTGTAGAGGGGTTAAAACATTTCTGAGGGGTATATGTTACATGGATTGAGTGTTGAGCTATGATACACTGTTTGGGTACCCATATCTACATGGGTGTGGGGCGATTCGTTAGGTACTTCTTGGCAATCCAAATCTGTCAAAGCTTTGTACTTGTAGAAGAAGGTTGAGAAGACTTTGGATAGTGCCTCTGATTTTGCTAAAATTTCATCTTATTCTTGCCTACACTACTGCAAACTATCGGTACTTTCTATCCTTTTGGCACCCATATTTTTTTCGTGCTGCTTGCTCGGTTATGCTGATACTGCTTTCCGCCTTGTATCATCCAATATGGTCATCGATTTGGGTTCCTTCATTGTGGTTGACTCCCTCATGGTTGGGGTTGAGAGGTCGGATGGACACTCTGCTTTGGAAAAGAAGAGAGGTCCAACACTTGCGAAACTTGCCCATTAGGTGGTGCAACATTTCGTTTCAAAAATCTAGGCCAGTCTACAGTAAATGTGGAAGGATGTGCACCGGCGCTTTTCTAATTTCCGTGCATGTTGTTTCAATGTATACACTAGGACTAAATCTCCTTCTTTAAAGCCTTTATCTTTCATATGTGCATCGAAATAGGCTTTCTGTCATTTCTTTGCCGCATATATGCCCGCTGCTCCTTTCTGCCTGGTTTCTCCTAATTGTTCCAATTCCATTATCTTTTATGATAATTCATGGCTAGTCCACTGATGTTCCTGTGCAACCTTGAGGGTTGGTATCAAGAAGTCCAAAGGGAGTACAACATTTTGACCAAAAACCATTTGAAAGGGAGTTGCATTGAGTACAGTCTTGTAGGCCACTCGATATGCCCAAATAGCATGATGTAACTGTTTGTCCCAATCTGAACGTTTGTTGTTCACGAGTTTCATCAGTACAGTACAAAGGATCTTGTTAGAGCTTTCAGCTTGACCATTGGCCTAAGGATGATATGGTGCGGATTTCTTATGAATCACCATAAAATCCTGTAACAGATGTTCAATTTCTTGGTTTAGGAAGTGAGTTCCTCGATCGCTCACTAGCTCTAAAGGCAGTCCATATCTCGTAAAAACATTTTCAAATAAGAATTTTGTAGTCGTGTGTGCACCATTCTTTTTTGTGTCCTTAGCCTCTACCCACTTAGTGAGATAATCAGTTGCAACAATGATGTATTCTGCATGAGTACCTTTTGCAGGGGGGTTCATGGGTCCTACAAAGTCTATACCCCACTTGGAAAATGCACGTCCTCCCATCATGGGTTTCAGTGGCATTTTATCTCTACGAGTAGGAAACTGAGCCCTTTGGCACACATCACATCTCTTAACATAGGTATGTGCATCCATGTGAAGAGTGGGCCACCATAGTCCTGCAAAGAGTATGGCCTTGATTATCCTATCGGGTCCAAAATGATCTCCTGCAACACCCTGGTGTGTAGTCTCTAGTATGCCCAAATAATTGCTCTCATGAACACACTGTCTTAGGTATCCATCTCTTCCTTGTTTGTATAAGTTGTCACCAATAAGTGCATAGTCTTGAGCTTCCTGCTCTAGACCACGTTGTCATGCTAGGGTCATTCCTTGAGGGAATATTTTCGTCCTCAAGTATGTCACTAATGGTTGGCTCCATTCTGGTGTGAGAGACACATGATACAATGTAGCATGTTCTACTGGTGGTCTTTCACAACAGACAATAGACGTCTTCTTCCATAGAAGGCCAATATACTCTTAGTCTATGCAGAGTCTGCAATGTACGATGTTTTGAATGATGTTGCCTTAATGCACCTACATGTGCTAATTGCAACCAATTTGCATATTCTGATTCATCTACACAACAAGCAAGAATCTTTTGATTATTTTGTTTATATATGCTTCCTGCGATGATTTGATATCTTTGTGATTTGGTAATCTCTCCTTCTTGGATCCTTATCCTAGGATTCTTGGGTCCATATGTGAGAGCAACTACGATCGTCTTAGCCCATTCTAGTACTATCTCAAGGTTAAAAAAATATGCATCTGGTAATTCATCCGTTATCCCTTGAGGAGGTTCTCTTGTGGTTAATCTGGAGAGGTGGTCCGCTTTGAGGTGAGCCTTTCCCTTCCTGACTACCACGTCAAAGTCATATTCCATGAGTAATAGAAACCAACGTATCAATCGTCTGGTATTACAAGGCTTATTGACTAGGTACAATAATGCTTGATGATCTGTAAAGGACTTGAACTTGTTTGCCAACAAATAATGCCTGAATTTCTTCACTACATAGATCATTCGTAATCCCTCTCTTTCTGTGGTGGTGTAGTTTCTTTCTACTGCATTCAACTGTCTGTTTGCGTAAGCTATGGGAAGATCTACATTACCTTCATTAGCAGGTTGTGCCAACACACATCCTATAGCATAGTTGGATGCATCCACATGTACATGGAATGGCTTACTCCAATCTGGGTTTGTTAATATAGGTGCTGAGCATAAGCGTCGTTTAAGTTCGTTGAATGAATTTTCACATTCATCTATCCATTCAAACTTGGTCGAAAGAGAGTACAGAGGCTTGGCTATGATTGCATACATGTGTATGAATTGTTTGTAATAACCGTAGTGACCCATAAATGCTTGTACCTCTTTTACGTTATTTGGCCTAGGTAGATCTGCAATTACTCTCACCTTTTCCTCATCCATCAAAATTTTGTTCTTTGACACAATGTATCCTAGAATTTTACCTTGTCTGACCATAAAAACACACTTTTCTAGGTTCAGACAAACTTGATATTCTCAACATTTGTCAAATACTTGTCTTAAGTCTAGGAAGTGAGTCTTCCTCATATTCAAATGTGCACATATGTCATCGACATAAACTTCCAAATTCTTGCGTAAGAACTCCTTAAAAGTTTGAGACACATAATTCGTTGGAAAGTGGTGGGTGCATTTGTTAACCCAAATGGCATCACACGAAATGCAAAGATGCCCCATTCTGTGGCAAATGCCATCTTGTGTTGATCTTCTAGAGCAATGGCTACTTGATTATAGCCTGAGAATCTATCAAGAAAGTTATAAACTTCCTTGCCCACAACTCTTTCCAATAAGTGTTCCATGACAGGAAGAGGATAACTGTCTCTAATTGTGGCTGCATTAACTTTTTTAAGGTTAATACACACATGCAATTTTCCATTCTTCTTGGGCACAACCACAATGGGGGATACCCATTCAGTATGCTCAATTTTGTAAATGCATCCTGCTTCTATCAAGCGGTCTATTTCTTCTTTAATCTTCACAACATAATTATCATTGTACGTGTATGGTTTTTGTTTTGTAGGCTTAGCATCTGGAGTCATAGGGATTCTATGGGAACATATATCCGAGTCTACTCCTTTCAAGTCTTTGTAACTCCAAGCGAATATGTCTCTATATTCTCGCAATAGGGCAATTAACTCTTCTTCTTCTTTGTTCATCAAAGCATGCCCTACATAGGTACATTTCTCTTCTCCTCCTTCTATGGTAACTATGATTTTTTTGGTTTTCTCTCGGTTATCATATACTTCTCCAACATCATCTTTTCTTTTAGGCATTCATACCATGATTCTTCTATCTTCTATTTCATACTTCTTGAAGTTCCCGAGAACCTCAAACAAAGATTCTTCTCCCTCTAACGTGGTTTCTTCCTACTTTCTTTTCTTATCTTCACACTTAGTGGTCATTTCTCTGGTTAACCCCACATCATTTGTAAGCTCTCCATGTCTCTGAGGATGAGCTTCTACTTCGTAAAAATATTCCTCTTCTGATGCAAAGGGAGGGTCCATAATGATTGACTCTAGGTCGAAGTCACTTGCATCCTCGAATGCATCAGTGCTAGGTTCGCATTCTTCAATAATCGAATCACACATGATTTGCTCTATTGTGAAGACTGAGATGTCATAGCCATCGTCATCACAGTGGGGCGTCCATTGTTCTTCATTGATGGCTACATCCATTTTTGCTAGGATTTCTGCCCAACCATGAGGTTCAAATTCCTCGTCAGGAAATACTATTGGTGCATAAGTTGGGTCTTGAAGGGTTTGTGGATGTTGTTCTGAACCTAATGTCCTGGCTTCTAATCATTCTTCCTCTTGTTTTGCTACCTTGCACATCCAAAGATGAGTGTCCTCGTTCAACCATGAGGGGTCTGATTCCAATGAGTGTATGGACTATGTTTCCTCTTGTGTCTTATGGACACTATTCCATTGTATTAGGGGTACATCTCGATGGGAATAGTCCTTAAGGTTGACCTTAGTAGTCACTCCTAAACGTTGCAAGTACAAAGAATTAGTTCCCCAGTCTTGTACGATTTGCAACTGACGCATGAATGGTCGTCCTAAGATCATCTCATAAGGGTGATTTTTCCCAAAGTCAGAGATGGTGAGAGTATGTTCAAACTCTACACCAGAGGTGGTGAGAGATATGCCTTCTAGTCCCAATGGCTTCTCTATATGTCCGTCAGTCATTTGTAGCTTCATCCTGGTGGGTTTTAATGCTAGCTTACCCCAACGTTTCCATAAAGTAGTAGAAGCGATAGCTACTCTAGCTCCTGAATCTAAGATGGCTTTCATGGTGTAGCCCTGATGGGTTATTGGAAGATAAGTGTTACCTTCCTCTCCCTCGTTTACATCTCCAATTCGTTCTACCGGTATCTCTGGTACCTTTTTATGTGATCCTACCTGAGAGGGAGCGATGGCAACCTCAGGGACTTGGTTTGCTACGTACTTCCACAACTCTGGTTTAACCTTCAACAACTCCTCTAGTGTGAGGTGACATTGTACTTTAGTATTCTTGATCACTTCTATGCTCCTAGGAATTATAGATTCCTCATTCCTCACTAATACAGTGGGTGCTCTCATACTCATAGATTTGACTTCCCAAGGTCCTATGAACTGAGGTAATTCTTGCAAAGAATTGGATGCAAAATCTGTGTGTTCACTCAGTTGCTCTTCCTCTACATCATCGTAGGTAGAGGGGATACCTTGGGGAAATTGCTCTTGCAAGTCATCTATTTCTTGTATAGGAGGATGAGTTTCTTGCTCCTTTCTCCACTTCTCTTCTTGGATTTCCCTTAGAAATTCATGGGAATACTTATGTATGGAATACAAGTTGTCTCCCTCTTTGGTATTTGGCACTTGAGACAGGGATGGCGCATTCCTTTCCTGTGACTCTGAGATACTATGGTTTCCTTGTGCTTTCTTCTTCTCGTTGCTATTAATCAAGTATTCTAGCCTCTCTAGTAGTCCTTGAAAGTGTAGTTCAGGTCTCGACATGTTGTTCCAATTCAGATAACGAGAGGCTTCGAACATAGTTTGGGCTAAATCTACCATCTTCATGCAGAGTTTGGTTCTCTCAATCTCTAAATCAGCCCTTAGATAATTCTTGTTCATTTCAGCTGTGTGGGTTCCTTCTTGTAATCTTGCCTGATATGCACAAAACATCATGTCTAGATTTTTAGGCATGGGTTCAGCTAACACTGATCCTGATCTCGGAGCTAGATTCTCCTCATTAGATTCTTGAGAAGTCAACTCTAGGATTTTGGCTCTAGATTCCTTGAGACTTCCTTCCAATTCAATTATCTTTTTACTCAACTTTCTCTTAATTCTTTCTCTGGAATCTTTCCACGATTTCGTCTTCTAACTACTAGATTCTCCAACTTTGCTAGTTTCAGCTAATTTCTCACGATTGAGTTGTTGATTCTGTAAGAGCGTTTGTGCTCTCCTTATAGCTTAGATAGGCACATATGTAGGGTTGGATCCATCTGGGTTTTGGATGATGCCTATCACGTTAATGGGTGTCACTTTTGAAGCATAAGAAGGGTTCTTGGGACAATCTCGGATGATGTGCTCTTTGCCACACTCGGCACAAAAACCTTATATGTTATAATATTGTGATTGTCTCACTATCAGAGGACGTGGACAATCCTTAATGAAATGATCTCCTTGGCACCTAAAGCATGGTCCTCTAGGACCCAGTGGTCTTTGTTGTCTTAATTGGGGCCGCGGATTAGGGTTCGTATACATGATATTAGCATAATCGGGCTCCCAATTGGGTTCCAATGGTGGACTATCGTATTGATATGTTTCCACGTGTTCTGGTGATTCAGTGTAGTATGCAAGTGGACTATCTACATGGGTTGAGTCAAAACTATTAGAATTAGGGTCACTTTCTGTAATTAAGGGTGAAGAAGGCACTAAATCCCTATTGAGATTCTCTTTTGCAGTAGCATATTTAACTGGGATGACATTTGTTGGTGGGGGTGGCTGCTGTGCGAAGACGGGTTGAGGTCTCGGCTGAGCTTGATATGGGTATTTCTGAGGAGGCCTATAATAATGAGGCTGAGTATTGTAGTGGCCTTGATATCTCCTGGTTGCGGGTATGCTTGCGGGTAATTTTGTCCTACCACTTGTTTGTTGTATGGGCAGTCCTGGGCCGTGTGATTGGTGTATCATCTCTCAATCGTATAGTATTGGCCACTCGGGTTGGCTTGCGGTTGTGTTGCATTGGGGAACACATTTGCCATATGATTTCCACCACGAGTGTAACAATGTGTGTTTGTTGTTAACCTAGGCATTTGTTTGCTAGAAACTTCTAATTTTTAGGCCACTTTTTCCGCTAGGTCTTCTATCGAACTAGAGAGCTTTGAGGATGTTAGAGATGAATAATCTGAGTCCTTGTAGACCTTTGAGAGTTCCAACTCCTCTCCTAAGTTATGCTCAATGTCTATACAGATTCTTACACACTGCTCTAGCGGTCTTGGTTCCTTCAAGTATACGTAGGAGCGTAGTTTAGAGCTCAAGAGGCCATCTAAAAATAGTGATACTTGCTTGGCCTGTGAGAATAACTCTTGCATCGGACATCTCTCCACATATTGACTAAACCTACGTCCTGCAAGCCTAACCGTTTCCTGAGGGGTCTGTTTGAAGCTATGGATCAATGAAGAGGTGTCATGTCTGATTCCACTTTTAGAGAATTCGGTAATGAATGCCTCTAACAAGTGATGGATATCCCTAAATTGCCTTTGTTGTAATGGTTGGAACCAAGTTAAAGCCGTGTTCTTTAAGGTTAGTCCAAATGCATTATATTGTGTGAACATGTCTTCTACCTACTCTACTTGTAGTACTTGCTTAAATTCCACAACATGGTCATAGGGATCTCCTATCCCATCAAGGTAGTTCTTCATTGACTTTTCTAATTGAGTGGGTCTTAGTATCCTGGGGTGTTCACGTGGTCTAGGTAGAGGAAAATCGTCTCTACCACCTGGTATTCTTGGTTCTCTGTCTCTCCACTCTGTCCGTGTCTCTAGTTGGTCTGCCTCTCCCTATGGGATGAGTGAAACTTACTTCCGGTTTTTCCTTATTCTTCTCTCTTTGAAGGCCATGGGCTGATGATGTTCCAGCACCCTGATGGTTTTTGTTTACATTTGCTCGTGATGAAGGGAATACTAAATTGCCTCTCCATGTGTAGGTATTTCTTGCATGCTCTGGTACTACAAATACCCGTTCTGAAATATCATCTAAGTATACAACCTTTCCAGGCATATCTGGGTCCTTGAATTTGTAAATCATGATGGAACCTACCTCACTAGGTTGTTCCATTTGGTACCTCCAAAACGCTTTGTTAGTTTCCTTATTCAAAAACAACTCTATGCTTCTATTATCCTGAGGGATCCAATCTGGGATTAGTACTCTTGTTAGTATAGATTTCCCTCTAGGTGCCCTGGGCTCATCTACTAGTGGTTCTTTTCCTTGGGATCTCGCTTCCGACTCTAACTGAATTACACCAAACTCATTGGTATTATTTGGTTGAGTACTTATGATGTACATTGTTCCTTCCTTGTCTATGTATGCATCTCTCTCGAATTTCACCACTGGGCATTCCAATCCCATGGGTTGATCCGGGTTATGCATTTGCACCACTTGTCTTCGCAAACCATCCTCATAGATGCGAGCACCTAAGCAGTTGGTTCGGACATATTCTAATTGAGTCCTATAGGGTCCTTCGGGTTTTTCCAAGTATGCTATGTTTAACCCTACTTTTGGTCTTTCTGTGGTAAAAGCCATTTCCGATTCACTCGTATCTAAGCTCAACTCGTTAGGGTAACTATTCAATTGTTGAGCCCACGAACATGCAGTAGTTCTTACACTTGCTTCTAATGATATAAGGCTTTGTCGGTCTGACTTACCTATATGCTTTCCCGATCTAAGTTTCATGAATTTACTTCCTGATTCACTCAGTACACACTCTGATCGTCAATGGTTCCTTTGTTCTTAATTGCTTGTTTAATTTTTAATTCGTTTAATGTCTTCTCCTATCTCACTGTATGCACCAAGAATCGACTTTTTGTCGTATCTTTTAAGTTTTCGTTCTGTCAGACTTAAGTTCTTTCCTTTAGGTTTTTCGTATCGCACACTTTTACCTTAGTCTTGGACTTTGAAAAATTGCCTCTTGGACTTGATGCGTTGCTATCCGTCGTCCTAATTTAATCCACAATACTATTGTTTAGCCTAAGCTAATAATTGACTGAGGGGGTTGAATATTCTTCCAACCTCAAGTCAGCTTCTTTGGTTGCTCTATTACCCAAGAATTTGCACTTCCCAAGCCTTGCGTTCTTCACTGCCTTGCCTCGATTGCCTTTGGTAGCCCTTGCTAGACCTGTAAAAATTCAATGTTTAGACCACTTTCCAAATGGATGCTCAAGTACTTTGATATATACACCCTTTTAGGTTTGTTTCCCTCTTGGCCAAATTTTTAATGCCCCCTTTCTTTTCTAGTCCCAACAATGGGTCAATCTCAAATTATCTATTCTAAAAAATGATGTCATCTTTTTTTAAGAAAACAAGTTGAGGTCACGTAGTACTCGTAAAGAGCTTTCTAATGAGCTATAAAGCTCAAAAAATGGACTTCAAATGAGAAAGTATGAATGTTCAGGCCCTTAGGGGTAAAAACTGACAAACTGATTTTTCTTCATTTATGAGCTAAGGGTCTTCTATGAGCTTAATCACCCAAAAATTTGCTTAAAATAGCCCCAAATTTGCCCAAAAAATGAAACCCTAATTTTTGCATTGGGGTTGGACAATTGCGATGGTGTGGGACAATCGCGATGGTCCGAGACCATCACAATGGCTCAAGTGAACCATCACGATGGCATGGTGCAATCGCGATGGTCTGAAGGTGCGAGGCATCCCAATGGTCTAAATGAATCGTCACGATGGTCTAATCGGTGAGCAATCGCGATGGCGTTGGTCAATAGTCAACGCAATAATCGCGATGGCATGAGCCTGTTGTGATGGTCACGAAGCACGATGGCTTGAGCCAATCGCGATGGTTCAATTTTGAAGTGTCCTGCGATGGTCTGGGGTATCGTCGCGATGGTCTAAGTGCCACATGGCAGATGAGTTGTCACGATGGTGTGGGCCAATCATGATGGCGTGGGGTCGACAAGAACAGCGTGATGGTCAATGACCATCACGATGGTTCAAGTGAATCGTCGCGATGGCGTGAGACCGTTGCGATGGCATGAGACTGTCGCGATGGTCCGGCCCAGCCGTCGCGATGGCGTGAGCCAATCGCGATGGTGTGACACAATCGCGATGTTCTGATCCAATCACGATGTTTTGAGCCAATCGCGATGGTCAACCAAATCAATGATTTTTGAAATGCGTTTTTGGATTCCTACATGTGCAAGTATGCTCTACAGTGTGGTGAACTCGCCTACCTCAAATTTCGAGTTTGGCAGACCATCGCGATGGTCTAACACACACGACAAAAATCTGATAGAAAGTGGTTTTTTACCTTTGGGAAGCTTTCTTGATGCATTGGAGCTCTGTACCTACAAGAAAACTCAAAAACACACATGTACATACAAGCACAAAAGCTCTCTCTCTCTCTCATGCATAGATGAGGGGAAATGAGGAGAATGGGTGGATATGGTGAATTTTTTTATTTTTTTGGAGTGGAAAAAGATGATGCGATGGTGAAGAAGGAGTGTAGAGGAGATGAAAAACACAAAAAACTAATGAAAAACAACAACAAAAACTGAAATTTTTACCTTCCAATGCCACTGCTTGCTATACTCTTACCATCACGCATTCGTCCTAGACTCAATCCCCGACAACGGCACTAAATTTGGTGTTGCTCTAGCACAATGGTAAGTACCACGTTAAGAAGCTCCACCTCCTTAATGTCACTCCGTGGAAGAGATAAGAGTGATATGAAGATCGTGAAAGCGAGATGTGGTGAGAGTGAAGGTGAGAAGCATCGAGATGCACACACACATATGCACACACATGTAAGAGACAAGCAAGACACAATGGAAGGTAGGAGAATAGACTCTATTACTCAAGATCTCAATTACAAGCTCAAACTAGCTCTAGCTCTTCTCTTACTCATACAAGATAACCTCAAAAATGAGCTCTCTAGCTCTATTTATAGTTTTTAGACTAGTTTTGACCGATTTCACATCTAGTGATTGGCATAGTTAAAAAATAGGTTCTAGGTGCTATTTGAGAGGGTAAACGGAGTCTAAAAATAGCCAAAATTGGTAGGCTCGTTCTACCTAAGCTCTTCAAGCTTGAGGACTCCTCGGCTTGCACAAAATGGAGCGTATCTTTGCAAAAATGGTTGTTCTATGTTATATGGTACAAGAGTGATAAATCACTATTGAGAGTTTTTGAAAAAGTATTTTAAAACATGTTTCTTTGAAGAAATGATCCAATTGGCTCCCCACTACTTTGTTGTGGTCCATCTATACATGCTTCCTCGACGTTTATGCCTCTCGCTACAGCAAACACCCTTCCAAAGTGCCCTTACCTCCTAGTCCTCCTCCTTCACCTCATCATTTGGTAGCCATTTGCCATTCCCCACCCATCCATTCCTCCCCCGATTATTCTCACCCTTCCTCTTCTACAACCATATCTGTTAATCCCTCTAGACCCATTTCTACCTCTATCGTCCCTGAGTCCTTCTCTCAATTATCCCAAAACCAAATACATGATGCTCACTAGTCCCTGCATACCAAGTACGAGTCCAAAGTTGATTTACTGGAAGCAGATATAGCACCCCTCGAAGAAGAGGTATTAGCTGCCAAAGCCGATGCAAGTTTATTGCAAGAGTAGGTTACGACTTTACAAGGGAAATTGACCAAAAAGAATGCCCTCATAGCCGCTCGTGATGTTGAGATCATTCAACTCAAACAAGCAGTGACCGACAAGGACGATCCTATGTGTGCATTAGGAAACCAATTAGACACCACTTGCACTCGGTTTATTATGATCGAGCAGCTTATCAAGTGTTGGCAGATAAAGCATTACAAGCAAAGATAGAATTGAAGAAGGTGACTGAAGAACTTTTCCATAAAAGCAAGACACTACAAGATGAAATCAAACGGACCATCAAATTGAAGAAAGATATTGAAGCTATTTAGAAAGAACGACAAGATTTCTTCAAAACCACGCAGTTCCAATCCTAAGAATTAGAACGTCGGGAAAAGCAACTCGGTATACAGCAGGAGTGAATCTCCCAAATTGATGCACAGATTGAAGAAGCGAAGTTACGGTGTGATGTTGCGATGGCCAATGACTTCTACCTGCAAGAAGCATTTTTGCAGAATCAGGCTGATATTTTGTTATCCCAAGTCATCGCTTCTAGCTCTGTGCAGATAGATGCATACCTTGTAGAACCGCAAATTTTGCAAGATATGTTAGAATCTCTCAAGCAAAAAATTACTCGCACATTTAAATTAGCCAGAACCATGTACATACAAGGAATCATTGATGATTCTTAACCTTGTAACTGGTTCGAGTCCACCGTGTGTACCAGTGTCAAGCCGTCGGAAGGAATATCCTTTTATTTAGTAAAAATTGTAATTAGGAACAGACATGCACCGAAAGGGTGTCACGCAAACATTGTAACTCTCTTTTGTTAATAGAGAAGTGATGGGAAGCGAGCGGCAGATGCACCGTCTGATTGTTCATCTGGGCGATGTGCTGGAGCTTGATTGTGTCACAAGTTTGTTACATTGCGGTGTCATCTGTATTGTCATGGTTCGGTATTGATTAATTGTGGTATCGTGTTAATGTCTGATCATGTTATTGATGAATTGCGAGTATAACAGTGATGCTAAGTGAACAGTAGAAAGTTTTTGCGCATGTGGATATGCTAATTGTTATAAGTTGTTATACATTGGAGATCGGTCGTTCGGTCTTATGTAATTGTCAGAAAATAAGGAAGTGATTGGGAAAATACATAAAGGGCCTCTGTATTACTGAACCCTGACCATCCCAAGAACCCATGTATAGATCTCATAAAATTCAAGATTAGCACCAATGAGGCAAGTTGATGTTAAGTTCTGGGTCTCTACAAGGTATAGACTGAACCATATCTTTTGGGGTGGCATCATGAACCTGCCTTGGGCGGGAAATGCAAAGTGTTGCATACACATTCTTAGGTGGATAGCAATATTAGGTGTCATCACTACCGTATCCTTGAGCCTTAGTGAGGTTCCGATTCTTCATGTTGTCTAGAACAAGGACTTCCTTCTCTGTAGGTATATGCATTCCGCACATGTCTAGGGCCTCTCGCACTAAGTTGTTGGTTAACCTAAACCTCTTCAGCTCATTTCCTTTCATCAAAGAGGGAGTACAAGAGTGATCACACCTTTGGGATGCTTGCTCAAAGTCAAAGTGTTGATGATGTAGTAGCATCTCATAAAATGTGGATTTGGAAGTCGCGCACCAAAATATGTGTCCAACCCTGCTTTTTGCCATCCAGGGCGTAACGCGTTTGCATTTTTTTGCTTTGCAAATTTGCATGTAAAGAAATGATATTTTCCCCACTTGCCATTGAATTCGAGCTCTACCTCCTAGAGGAATGATCCCTCTCCCAGAGGTCTTGCAACTTCACTAAACTAGAGGGAAGCTTTGCCAACGGGCAAGGTATGTCCGGTTGGGGGGTCCTATATAGGTATAATCTGAATTGCTTGCAATTCCTCTGGTCTTTCAGTTGTTTATGGCATGATGGGTAAGTTCTCTAAATCAACCACCTGCTGACTTGTTCCTGCTTGGTAGCTAGTTCCTGCTACATCAGGCATGTTATGCCTATCTACTGAAAAAAGGAAGTCACATTAGCATTGTGTCGGAAACATGATAATATCATTTTCCCTTAACAATACCAACATGCCATTGATGCGGTTAGTGCGTTAGTAAGTAAGATGTTTCTTGTGATTTTTGAGCGTGAGTTGGTAAGTTATCATTTTGTCCCTAGATGCATTGTTGGGGGATTCTTGGACGAGAAGGAGTTTGAGGGTTTGTAGGAGAAAAAGGAAAGAATAAAGAAAGAAATGAGCTGGGAAACTTCACAGAGGAAATAACCTTGGAAGCTTCTGCAGAAGCACACCTTGGAATCTTGAGTTTGATTACAGTAAAACAATTACAATGTTTGAGCACAATCCGAGTCAATACTTCTGTGCGCACTACAGAGGGTGCTTAATTACAAAATACCAATTATCCCGAAGTCTTCTTGCAGTCGGCCTCCTCTGCACCAGTCCTCTACTTGCTTCAAGCTTATCCTTGTGCACACCTTCCACCAAGCTTCCACCAAGATGAGGAATGAGTATCTTCTGTCGGCATGCACACTGCACAGAGACCTTGAGGTCCTTGGGGTCTAGCTTCGCACTCCCTGCCTTCTTCCTTAGCCACTCTTCTTGCACTCTTCACTTCCACCTCCTCGTGTCGTCGCACACCCGTGACTCTTACACTTCTCTCTCTCTCTCTTACTTCAAAAATGTGTCACCAAGAATAGCCTTTGCCTTTCTTTGTTGAGTGCACCGGTTCCGTGCACTCTAACTGTAATACAATCTTGGTACCCTTTCGATGTCCCAAGATTGCCTTTTAAGTGGCAGCCAACGACTCACTACTTTGTCCTGTAGTGACTTTAGACTTAAAGCAAAATTTTGATTGGGCGGCCCTATTTCCACCTTTGCGTACACGGCCGCTTCCCATACCTTCACCTTTTCCTTTTAATTCTTTACTTTTGCACCTAAGACTTTAAATTCACCCTTTGAACCTTAAGGGAATTAGAAAAATACTTATGCAATACTTCCCCAATTTAATACCTCTTGTCTGTGAACAATTAAAGACCTTTTATATGAACAATTGAAGGTGCACTACCTGTGCACTTTGACCCTGGAATTTTGATACTTTACTCTTGCCTATGCATAGCTGTGACCTTGACTTTGCTAGTTTCAACTGGTTAGGGCTCAACAGATGCCCACCACCTAAAGTGCTCTCCGTCCCGGAGAGACCACAATGACACAATGTAAGGAGGCTTTAATAACAGAGAGAAAACATCAGAAGAACCACAGAGGAAACGGAGGTAAGGAAATAGAGAAAGATTACGATTATTGATGAAGCATAAAAAACAACAGATAAAGAGTGCTACTAGTATTTATTAACCCTGATCATGACAAAAGGAGAAGGATGATGAGATGTGTTGAATTTCTAGAATTGAAGCTGAACCCTAAATGCGAAGTGAAGTAATTTATTGCGAAGGGGATTGAGATCTGCAGCGGAGGGTTGGGGAGAGGAGGGCAGTGGAGCAGAAGCTTGCTCAATCATGTGCTGGAGAGAACTAAGGCACTGCCTAAGGTGGTCCCTTTCGCGTTTGATACGACGGCAAGTAGCATTATCACATAACCCTAAGGAAGAGTGATTTTGAAGATCGGATAAGGCCTTTAATGCAGAGTCGGCCATATCTCGATATTTGTCTCGCTCATCTTTGAGTAAGCGGGCCGTTTCATTGAGGGATTGCCATTGAGAATGAGCTATTCGATTGATGTTGTCTATGGTAGAAATGTATTGTTGATGAATAGAAGCTGCGGCCGATACAGAATCCAAGGACACTTTGGAGGCATGAGCACTGCCAGAAGCAGCTGCACTGGCGTCGCGGAGTAAATTTAAAAAGGAAGGGGCGGAAGGGAGATCAATTGGAGGGGAGGGTGCAACAGGTGGATCGGGATGACGGAGAGGAGATGCAGGCGGAGTGGGTCGCGTGAATGGAACCGCAGTGGTCGGAGTGGGGGCGGAAAGGGGAGGACGAGGTGGTGTACAGGTCGGGTTGTGGGTGTTGAGCTGCGTTTGAACGAGCGGCCGGAAAGCTGGTGTGGAAGAAGTGCCATGTGCCGGAGTAGTATCAGGGGAAGGAATAGGCGCGATATCCGGAGAGGTGGAAAAGATATGCGAAGAAGAGTGTGAAGGGAGGGAAGTGAGATCAGGGGGAGCGGACAACGGTGTGGAAGCGGAAGCCGAGTCGATGGAGATTATAGGGGAGGGGGAAGGAATTGAAGTGGAAGGTATACAGGGATGACTATTCCGTGGGCTAACAGGGCTGGGCTGTGACTGAAGGAGAGCGGGATAATGGTCAGAGTTCGAAGGTATTTGATAGAGCCAAGCTATGAAGGGAGCAGAATATAAGGAGAATGTGCGAGAGCCCCTGGAGACAGCTTCACGAAGGCGACGAGAGCGCAAATTTAAGGAACCATAGATGAGGGCAGCGTAAGGGTATGGGCGGCTATTGAGGAAGCAAAAAAGCGGATCAGCAATGCGAATATCGGACCATGGTAGTGAAGATGTGGGACTACGAAGCAAAAAGAAAAAAATGAATGCATTAAGTATGGATGTCATGCGGATGGAAAATCGGGCACTAGTGTCGAAGCTATCTCTACAAAAGGCAATTGTGGCAGAAGCTGACAATCCAGAATATAAGAATGGATGATTACTGAAATCGATGGGGGAGGAGCCGAGACTGGCAGCAAGAGCGGGAATGGAGAGAGTGCCTGTGCAAAAATTAGGAAAGAGGCGGAGAGCTTCATAGACGTCACTATAATTGGAGGGATCATTCAGGAAAATGTTGGCCAAGCCCTAGAGACCCGCCTGTTGAAGATTTTCGACAGAAAAAAGGCGACGGAGTTCAATAGTTGGAAGAGATAAGTGAATACAAAGCTGCAGATCTAAATCTGGCGGACGAAAAAGGCGCACATAATCTCCCGAAGGCGAATTTGGTTGCGAGGTATGAGAAGCCGAAGGAGAAGGAGAAGGATGGCGAGGGAGGGGAGGTGGAGAATATATATCCGTGGAATCAGATTGAACTGAATAAGTGGGAATATGTAGAATGGCAGGAGGAAGTGAGGAAGGCGATGTTAGGGGTGGCTCAATGGAAACGGGCAACATAGGGAACTGGTAGTGGAGGCCGGTGGGCAGTGTTGCAGATGCACGAGGAGGGTAATGTGGATTGGTTGTATGCAGTGCTGATGGAGTGAGTTCCAAAATGTCTTCCGGTGCGGTGGGATCTGCCATAGTGTTCTGCGTAGAAAGGGGCCCGGGAGAGAGAGATGGCAAGGAGCTGCAGGCTGTTGAACTTTTTGCGTTGAAGGAGTCGTATCACATCTAGGAGATGATTGTGGGTGGCGTGGGAACGAGAACCAGTTCCGCGTAGGCTGCCCGTGTGAACGGCAGGCAGGGATGCAGATGCGATAGAGGAGGATGGAGGGGGAAAGGAGGGGAGTGTGGAGGGGAATGGGTGGAGGGGGGGTGGGGGAGGGTGGTTCGAGTGGGCGGGGAAGGTGGAGGGGGAGTGTTTGTGGCGGGTGGGCGGGGAGGTGGGAGGGGGAGTGTGGTTGTTGTGCGGGTGTTGAGTTCTAGGGGGGTTGAGAGAGGCGTAGGGTGGAGGGGGAGGAGTGTGGGCGATGTGGCGGGTGATCGTGGAGATGGAGGGGGTTGAGGGAGGTGGGTGGGCGTTGTCGGGATGAAATCCCGCAGGGAGTGTGCATTGTTTTTTTTCAAAAGTTCATTATTTTTGAGTTTGTGTGATGTTTTGATCGAGAGAGTGGTATATTCTGTACATATTTTGGCCGTATTAATTGATTGTGTGATGCAAAAATAAGTTTGAGATGTATGTTAGACGTGTGTATATAAACAACAGACATTAGAAACACGAAAACCCTAGTTTTGACCCTCAGAACCCCCTGAAAATGCGAGTTTACCCCCCTGAAAACCTGACTTGAACCCTTGGAAACCCTTGGAGTTTAGGTCCGAACTGTAAATAAACCCTTGAATTGGCGAGCTTGAGATGATTGTGAGTAAACCCTTACTTTTCCCGATCAAAAACTTTAGGTTGGACCCTTGAAAATGGCGGTTTCTGTAGGTCAAACCCCAAAAACCAATTAAATTATAAATATCCAGTGTGAAACCAAAACCATAGTATAGGGGAAAAATTAAAAAGTCCGCCAAAAATAGAAAGTTCATTGAGGAGGTTAGAACATTCTAGAAGATAGTTCTAGGAGAGGGAAGGGAAAACCTATAAAAAGGAGGGCATGCCTCATTTTGTTTTCCCCGTGGTTTTTTGTTGTGGAACGTCTCTCCAGGTAATCTTCTTACCCTTCTCATATCCATTCTTTTATTGTTCATGTTCATGAGTTTGCACGATGCATGAGAGAGAGAAAGTAAATGAGGTGGAATCATATATTCTGCTTCGTATCGTTGGGCATTATGTATTCTGTAATATGGCAAAGGGTGCGTGAAACTGCTTCGATATAGCACATATGCAGGGGCTATTTTTAAACTGTCCCCATAATGAACCAATGAACCTAAACTAGGCAACGCTTCTTAACATGCTCGACTTGTTAGAGAGAGAGAGAGAGAGACGACGCTGAAAACTCGGGGCCTGTTGTCGTTGACGGTGGAGACTGATGATTGGGCTGAGAGATAAGTGATGGTGGAGCAGAGATTGCATATGTCGGAGCGTGCCGGAGAGAGAAATTTCTAAATAAAGGAGTATGGACCTATAGTGCTGCTGCCATCGCCAGAGAGGGAGAGAAATAGGACGACTCCCTGCGGCGCTAGGTGGATAGAGATTGCGGGTAGCTCGGACCCACGCAAGGTGTGAGAGCGAATGCACTGAGGATTGTGCTGTCGACGACAGAGGAGAGAGGCTTAGAGGATTTGGCGGCGCAGAAAAGCCTGGAGACAAGTTGGCTAGATCTGGAGTTGTCCGCGCACGCTATTCACCACGATAGAAGAATTGATGGCCGCTGTGGTCAGAGGCGCAGGAAAAAGCAGACGAGAGAGAGACGGAGATGGAGAAAATTGTGGCGGTGCTCTGTAAGAAGGGAGAATTTGTCGTGTTCTTGGCTAAGTCAGAGAGAGGTGCAGTTGGGTACGAGGACAACTCACGAGAGAGAGCCATGATGTCGGCGCGCTGTAGAAATTCACGTGGATATGAGATAGAGAGAACGATTCTGAAGGCGGCAGAAATACCGACTTTCAGAGAGAGAGAGAGAAGGGAAGTGGTAGTTGCGCGCTGTCAGAAATCTCTTGGAAGAGAGAGATCCGGGAGCGACGGAGATAGCGGCCGTAGAAGAATTATCGTCGTGAGAAAGAGAGAGATACTTGGCGACAGATCGGAGGCATGCGCTGTTGCTGATACGGCCAACAAGAGAGAGAGAAAGAAATACACCTGCGGCGGCTCTAGCCGATCAGAACGGAGGCGTAGAGATGGAAAGAGACTTTAAGAGAGAGAGATTCCTTGGGAGTCTTTGGCGGCGCTGGCAGTAAGATAGAAGAGAGAGAAGACTTCGGTAGAAGAAGAGAGAGATATGAATACCCAAATGTCGGTGACTCCGACACATGAAGAGAGACAAGCTGTTGGTAGCACGCGCGTGGAGAGAAATAGAGATGTTGAGGATAGAGAGAGAGTCTTTGGAGGCGCTGGCAGAACCTTCGGAGCGAGAGAGCTTTCGCTTACATCTCGTGCTTATATGGGAAGAGAAATGTTTATATACATCAAGAGAGAGAGAGAAAAATGTTGCTGCCCATCAGAGAAAAAGGCGATGAGAGAGAGAGTTTGTAGGTCGATCATATGCCAACGAATATAATTAACTAATTAGAGAAATAAAACAATAAAAGAAAGAATGAAACAGAGAAAACGAAGAAAGAATGAAAAGAGAAAAGAAAGAAAGAAATGGAGGGTAGAGAAGAAGGAGGGAAGAAATTAAGAGAAGAAAGAAAAGGAGAAAGTATATATGGAGAGGAGAGTGGTTGAGGGGTCACTTAGAAAATTGAAATTGTCCAAACATTTTATATATCATTTGCAAAAATTTAGACACTTGTATGGCATACTTTAAGTTTGTTATTATTAGTTTTTCATGATTTTAATTGATTGGATTGATTAACACTAATTAAATGCCTCCCCGTGGTTCTTTGTTGTGGAACGTCTCTCCAGGTTCATGCAGGTTTCTGATTATATGAAGAGAAGTGAAAGCATTGAAGACTGAAGATAAAGAGTACCCTAACCCTGTGGATCTCCTTGTGGATCGTCTCCTCCAGGTTACTGCGTGATCAGAGATTATTGTGGGTTTTGAAGTAAAGAGCTGCAAAGTGAGGATTTGAAGAAAAGCTTGGACCGAAGAAAAGTGAAGAAAAGATTAAATTGCAAAGACCAGAAGAGAGAGATCGAGGGTGACTTCCTGCACTGTAGCGGGAAGCCTACATCATATCCAGCCGATCCGCACTGTAGCGGCGGCATTTATTTGTATTTATCTGTTCCGCACTGTAGCGGGTTTTTGTATCGCGGACCCGCACTGTAGCGGGCATCACTGTATCATTCAGATTATTGTATCATCGAGTTTATATACACACCGACCCAGTGATTTGGAGATTCAGTGATTTCGTATCTGATTTGTCTCTCTCTCGACGCCTACGGTCGTGCACGCACGCACGTCTCGACACTTCCGAGGGGCGAGGGTCCCACGCGTACGAGGATCGCGCACGCTCCAGAGAGCACAGGCGAGGCGCCCAGCGCGCAGACGCCGCTCGCAGGACAGCGGGAACGGTGCACCAGAGCGGGGCCTGATCCAACCGAGAGACGAGGGCAACTTCCTGCACTGTAGCGGGAGGTCTATAGTATACACTAGCCGGCCCGCACTATAGCGGCGGCATTTATTTGTACTTACCTGTTCCGCGGTGTAGCGGGTTTTTTTGTATCGGAGACCCGCACTGTTGCGGGCACCACTGTATCATTCAGATTTTATTGTATCATCGAGTTTGTATACACTCCGACCCAGTGATTCCGAGTATTAGTGCTATATCTGATTTGTTTCTGTCCCGACGCCCACGGTCCCACGTGTACGCACGCACATTCGTCTCGACACTTCCGAGAGTCCCACGCATACGAGGATCGCGCACGCTCCAGAGAGCACAGGCGAGGCGCCCAGCGCGCAGACGCCGCTCGCAGGACAGCGGGGACGGCGCACCAGAGCGGGGCCTGATCCAACCCCACGCGCCGGCTTCCCGCCACGACCTCCTTCTTCCCGACACCTGAACCCGACGTGAACGAAGCGGTTGCCAGGTGATCCTCAACGCGTCACCCACTCCTTGAGAAGAGAGACAGGAACCTCGGCATCGGACAGAGACTCCAGGTACTAGCATTTTAAGTTATTTGAATTATTTGCATTGATTCCACGCACTTTTAAAAAGAAAGACTGTTTTACTGCTTGACCTTGATCATCCACTTTTTGCATAAGTTTTGATCATACGAGTGTGCACTTTTCCATTGAGGCATAGATTAAGAATCTACTTCTCAGCTTAGATCGTAAGAAGAGGAAAACGAGAATGAATAAAATGATTGAGGAACAGTTTAGGAGATATGAAGAGCAAATTAAAGAAATAGAGATTAACACAAATGAATCCATAAAATCAAAATTTGGTATTGTTATGACCCTAATGCAAACTATAAATGCAATATCAGATACTATCCAACTAATGGGCATAAGTATTAAAGACCTAAAAAATGAAATGGATTTTGAGATTTCTGAATTGAAAAATAAGGTTGAATTGTTGACTAACCAAGTTAAGAATCTACAAGCACTGAAATGCGACAATGAACATGAGGTAAATGTCCAAGGCATATCTGCACAGAAAGAGTCAGTAGGCCTTAGAAAACCCACGCCTAGAGTGACACCTAGGAAATTAAGTTGGGATGAGAAGAGACCTATACGTTGCTTTTGGTGCGATCAGTTTGGACATGTGTTTTGGGATTGTCTAGCATATGAGAGTGCATGCAGACATAGACTTGTAAGTGAGCATGAAGGAAAAATTTGTAAGTTTCAAGATCAAATCCCTTTGCATTTGAATGTAGGAAAAGGTGGGATAAAAGAATATTTTGAAGATACTAAAACTAGATCAAAATCAATTCAAAGAGTGTGGAAACCAAAAAGACTTGAAAATAGTAAATCTGATGAACAAAAGAGAATACTATCTATTGAGAGTCAAGAGAAACCAATTGAAGAAACCAAAGGTATACAAATAAAGGTCGAGAAGCAAAATATTGAACAGATACTAAGAGAACAAATGGAAATTGATCATAAAAGAGAGTCTGAAAGAGAAAAATCAAAGAAAGAACATGATGTATATGTTTCGTTTGATCCAAAAATTTTAACTAATGAGAATCTATTTGATCAAGAAAAAGTTGCAAAATTACAGTCTCAATTAAACTTTGACAAACAAATTGAACATGAAAAGAGTGAAGAAGAGATTGAAGAAGATAAAAAATGTGATAAACGAGTTAACAAAGCAGAAAAACAGTTGCTTGATGATATTATTGCGCAAATCGAGAGGAATGTAAAAGCCACTGCAAAGTCTTCTAAGTCTTTGAAAAAGAACAAGAAAAGTAGAAATCTAACATTCCAAGATATATTTGCCAATCTTGAATGATGATAGAAGAAGAATCATAATGAAAACGCATGAGAATGATAAAGAGCTATTGAATGTTGATTAATGATGATGATGATGATGATTGACCATGATTGATAAGTGATTCATAACAATTGATGTTGATGATGATTGATGATTAATGAATGAGGATGATTGATCATTCATGATGATAAATGATTGATGAATTATTGGTGATTGATGATTGATGATGGATGATGATGAAAGATAATGATTGATGTTAAAGATGATTGATGATGATGGTTTATGATGATGATGATGATTATGATGATTATGATGATTATGATGATGATGATGATAATACTGATGGCACTGGAGGATACTGATGACACTGGAGGATACTGATGACACTGGAGGATACTGATGACACTGGAGGAATGATGTTGGAGGATACTGATGACACTGGAGGATATTGATGACACTGGAGGATACTGATGATGCTGGAGGATCCTGATGACACTGGAGGATACTGATGACACTGGAGGATCCTGATGACACTGGAGGATACTGACGATGCTGGAGGGAACTGATGACACTGATGCTAATACTGATGAAGAATGATGGATCATGAAGATAAATAAAAGCTAGATCAAAAAAAATGAAGAAAAATGATCAGGTGAAACGTTTCTGATTTGAGATGTGTTTTCTTTCTGTTAGAGCATTTGCATTGCATTGATGTGTGTGATAAAGATATGTATGTGTTTATGAAAATCATGTAGAATGAAGATAACAAAGATCTATTATGGGTTTGCATGAAGCATGAATGACTAGGAAATTATATGAGTGAGATCAGTTAGCAGACTAGAGACTTTTGGGAGTGAAAGCTTGGGGATGTGATGGCATGCTTAGACCGAGTGCATGTATATGCTGATTGATTTGAACACTTAGTGAAGTGGGAAACTTTGGATCTTACTATTTGTTTCTTATGAGATCTTACCTCCATATGGATCATGATTTATAAAGAAACATTCATACTCATGCCAGCTTATATGTGCGTGTATGTCGTTGGTGCGCTACGATGGGCTAGTAGGCGGGTGGAACCACCTTGGTCGGGTGATCAAGGCCACGAGCTGTAGCTAGTTTCGTCGTAGGCCTGACCTATCTATTGTCATGCGCCTGTATGGGTCGGTAGGCGGGTGGAGTCACTCTGATCGGGTGGTCAGAGCCACGAGCTGACGTCGATTTCATGCAGGGCTGATGTTGTGTATGTCGTGCGCTATGCCGGGTCGGCAGACAGGTGGAATAAACTTGGCCGGGCGGACAAGTCCATGAGTCGCACCCGATTTCGACATAGGCCGATTTGTGAAAAATAAAAGATAAAAAGAAATGCTGAGCTGAGATGAAGAGGAAAAGAAAAATAAAAACAAAAATGAAAAAGAAAGAGAAAAAGAAAGAAAGATCTAATGGAGAGCTGGACAAGTAGGAGATAAATAGTAGAAATTGAGGTATATTCTACAAACTGAGTTAGTAGATACATATGTATATGCTAGTACTTAGAATGAGCAGTTGGATCTGAACCAGTTGAACGAACAAAAGATCTAGAAAGCCGACGATTTATTCATGTGATTACTTGTCACACTGCAGACGCAGAAACATAATATGATGTTTGTGAAGCTTAAATCTACCTAATTTTCTAAAACTCATACTAATCTTTATAAAAAATTGCATGAGTGCATGAGATCATGATTTGAGTTTTGTAAAGAAAAAGATAAAAAGGTGTAAAGAGATTTTAAAAGAACCCTGATACTCTTCTGTTGGATCTTGCAGGTTGGCCCATCGGGACGATGTGCAGGTTTAGCGGGGGCGAATGTCGGGATGAAATCCCGCAGGGAGTGTGCATTGTTTTTTTTCAAAAGTTCATTATTTTTGAGTTTGTGTGATGTTTTGATCGAGAGAGTGGTATATTCTGTACATATTTTGGCCGTATTAATTGATTGTGTGATGCAAAAATAAGTTTGAGATGTATGTTAGACGTGTGTATATAAACAACAGACATTAGAAACACGAAAACCCTAGTTTTGACCCTCAGAACCCCCTGAAAATGCGAGTTTACCCCCCTGAAAACCTGACTTGAACCCTTGGAAACCCTTGGAGTTTAGGTCCGAACTGTAAATAAACCCTTGAATTGGCGAGCTTGAGATGATTGTGAGTAAACCCTTACTTTTCCCGATCAAAAACTTTAGGTTGGACCCTTGAAAATGGCGGTTTCTGTAGGTCAAACCCCAAAAACCAATTAAATTATAAATATCCAGTGTGAAACCAAAACCATAGTATAGGGGAAAAATTAAAAAGTCCGCCAAAAATAGAAAGTTCATTGAGGAGGTTAGAACATTCTAGAAGATAGTTCTAGGAGAGGGAAGGGAAAACCTATAAAAAGGAGGGCATGCCTCATTTTGTTTTCCCCGTGGTTCTTTGTTGTGGAACGTCTCTCCAGGTAATCTTCTTACCCTTCTCATATCCATTCTTTTATTGTTCATGTTCATGAGTTTGCACGATGCATGAGAGAGAGAAAGTAAATGAGGTGGAATCATATATTCTGCTTCGTATCGTTGGGCATTATGTATTCTGTAATATGGCAAAGGGTGCGTGAAACTGCTTTGATATAGCACATATGCAGGGGCTATTTTTAAACTGTCCCCATAATGAACCAATGAACCTAAACTAGGCAACGCTTCTTAACATGCTCGACTTGTTAGAGAGAGAGAGAGAGAGACGACGCTGAAAACTCGGGGCCTGTTGTCGTTGACGGTGGAGACTGATGATTGGGCTGAGAGATAAGTGATGGTGGAGCAGAGATTGCATATGTCGGAGCGTGCCGGAGAGAGAAATTTCTAAATAAAGGAGTATGGACCTATAGTGCTGCTGCCATCGCCAGAGAGGGAGAGAAATAGGACGACTCCCTGCGGCGCTAGGTGGATAGAGATTGCGGGTAGCTCGGACCCACGCAAGGTGTGAGAGAGAATGCACTGAGGATTGTGCTGTCGACGACAGAGGAGAGAGGCTTAGAGGATTTGGCGGCGCAGAAAAGCCTGGAGACAAGTTGGCTAGATCTGGAGTTGTCCGCGCACGCTATTCACCACGATAGAAGAATTGATGGCCGCTGTGGTCAGAGGCGCAGGAAAAAGCAGACGAGAGAGAGACGGAGATGGAGAAAATTGTGGCGGTGCTCTGTAAGAAGGGAGAATTTGTCGTGTTCTTGGCTAAGTCAGAGAGAGGTGCAGTTGGGTACGAGGACAACTCACGAGAGAGAGCCATGATGTCGGCGCGCTGTAGAAATTCAGCAATCGAGCTATAGCCGGTTTCATATGAAGAGGTTGCAATCTGCACCTTATTTTTGTATGTCCAGGTTTACCACAATTCCAGCAAGTGATTCGTGGTCGCTTCTGTTGGGCATTCACTGCTGAAGTTTGAAGGGTAGGTGGTTTGGTTGGTTGGAAAGATGAAGCAACGGGTGGAGTTAAATAATTGGATTGTGGAGGACGAGGAAAACTAGGGTAAGATGGGGCATTAAAATTACGCTTCATAGGAAATGAAGGTTTAACAGGAACCAACAGCTTGTCTCTCTTCATGTGTCGGAGTCACCGACATTTGGGTATTCATATCTCTCTCTTCTTCTACCGAAGTCTTCTCTCTCTTCTATCTTACTGCCAGCGCCGCCAAAGACTCCCAAGGAATCTCTCTCTCTTAAAGTCTCTTTCCATCTCTACGCCTCCGTTCTGATCGGCTAGAGCCGCCGCAGGTGTATTTCTTTCTCTCTCTCTTGTTGGCCGTATCAGCAACAGCGCATGCCTCCGATCTGTCGCCAAGTATCTCTCTCTTTCTCACGACGATAATTCTTCTACGGCCGCTATCTCCGTCGCTCCCGGATCTCTCTCTTCCAAGAGATTTCTGACAGCGCGCAACTACCACTTCCCTTCTCTCTCTCTCTCTGAAAGTCGGTATTTCTGCCGCCTTCAGAATCGTTCTCTCTATCTCATATCCAAGAGAGTCTTTGGAGGCGCTGGCAGAACCTTCGGAGCGAGAGAGCTTTCGCTTACATCTCGTGCTTATATGGGAAGAGAAATGTTTATATACATCAAGAGAGAGAGAGAAAAATGTTGCTGCCCATCAGAGAAAAAGGCGATGAGAGAGAGAGTTTGTAGGTCGATCATATGCCAACGAATATAATTAACTAATTAGAGAAATAAAACAATAAAAGAAAGAATGAAACAGAGAAAACGAAGAAAGAATGAAAAGAGAAAAGAAAGAAAGAAATGGAGGGTAGAGAAGAAGGAGGGAAGAAATTAAGAGAAGAAAGAAAAGGAGAAAGTATATATGGAGAGGAGAGTGGTTGAGGGGTCACTTAGAAAATTGAAATTGTCCAAACATTTTATATATCATTTGCAAAAATTTAGACACTTGTATGGCATACTTTAAGTTTGTTATTATTAGTTTTTCATGATTTTAATTGATTGGATTGATTAACACTAATTAAATGCCTCCCCGTGGTTCTTTGTTGTGGAACGTCTCTCCAGGTTCATGCAGGTTTCTGATTATATGAAGAGAAGTGAAAGCATTGAAGACTGAAGATAAAGAGTACCCTAACCCTGTGGATCTCCTTGTGGATCGTCTCCTCCAGGTTACTGCGTGATCAGAGATTATTGTGGGTTTTGAAGTAAAGAGCTGCAAAGTGAGGATTTGAAGAAAAGCTTGGACCGAAGAAAAGTGAAGAAAAGATTAAATCGCAAAGACCAGAAGATAGAGATCGAGGGTGACTTCCTGCACTGTAGCGGGAAGCCTACATCATATCCAGCCGATCCGCACTGTAGCGGCGGCATTTATTTGTATTTATCTGTTCCGCACTGTAGCGGGTTTTTGTATCGCGGACCCGCACTGTAGCGGGCATCACTGTATCATTCAGATTATTGTATCATCGAGTTTATATACACACCGACCCAGTGATTTTGAGATTCAGTGATTTCGTATCTGATTTGTCTCTCTCTCGACGCCTACGGTCGTGCACGCACGCACGTCTCGACACTTCCGAGGGGCGAGGGTCCCACGCGTACGAGGATCGCGCACGCTCCGGAGAGCACAGGCGAGGCGCCCAGCGCGCAGACGCCGCTCGCAGGACAGCGGGAACGGTGCACCAGAGCGGGGCCTGATCCAACCCCACGCGCCGGCTTCCCGCCACGACCTCCTTCTTCCCGACAGCGTGTGGGCGGGTGGGAGGGGGTTTGGAGGGGAGGCGGGAGTGGAGTGGAGGGGGGTGTGGGGTGGAAGGGTGGGCGGGTGGGCGGAGGTGGAGGGTGGGGTTGGTGGGCGGGGAGGCGGTTGGGAGGGGTTGTGGAGGGGAGGCGGGAGTGGAGTGGAGGGGGGTGTGGGGTGGAAGGGTGGGCGGGTGGGCGGAGGTGGAGGGTGGGGTTGGTGGGCGGGGAGGCGGTTGGGAGGGGTTGTGGAGGGGAGGCGGGAGTGGAGTGGAGGGGGAGGCGTGGATCGAGGGGGGGGTGGGCGGGTGGGAGGGGGGGAGGGTGGGTTTGTTGGGCGGGTGGGCGGGTGGGAGGGGGTGTGGAGGGGAGGCGGGAGTGGAGTGGAGGGGGAGGCGTGGATCGAGGGGGGGGGGGCGGGTGGGAGGGGTGGAGGGTGGGTGTGGTGGGCGGTGGGTGGGTGGGAGGGGGTGTGGAGTGGGAGGCGTGGATCGAGGGGGGGGCGGGTGGGAGGGGTGGAGGGTGGGTGGGTGGGAGGGGTGGAGGGTGGGTTTGGTGGGCGGGTGGGTGGGAGGGAGGGTGGGAGGGGTGGAGGGTGGGTTTGGTGGGCGGGGTGGAGGGTGGGAGGGGTGGAGGGTGGGTGGGAGGGGGTGTGAGGGGAGGCGGGAGTGGAGTGAAGGGGGAGGCGTGGATCGAGGGGGGGGGGCGGGTGGGGAGGGGTGGAGGGTGGGTTTGGTGGGCGGGTGGGTGGGTGGGTGGGAGGGGGTGTGGAGGGGAGGCAGGAGTGGAGTGGAGGGGAAGGCGTGGATCGAGGGGGGGGGGTGGGTGGGAGGGGTGGAGGGTGGGTTTGGTGGGCGGGGTGGAGGGTGGGAGGGGTGGAGGGTGGGTGGGAGGGGAGGCGGGAGTGGAGTGAAGGGGGAGGCGTGGATCGAGGGGGAGGCGGGTGGGGAGGGGTGGAGGGTGGGTTTGGTGGGCGGTGGGTGGGTGGGAGGGGGTGTGGAGTGGGAGGCGTGGATCGAGGGGGGGGGGGCGGGTGGGAGGGGTGGAGGGTGGGTGGGTGGGAGGGGTGGAGGGTGCGGTGGGTGTGAGGGGGTGTGGAGGGGAGGCAGGAGTGGAGTGGAGGGGGAGGCGTGGATCGAGAGGGAGGGTGGGCGGGTGGGAGGGGTGGAGGGTGAGTGTGTGGGCTGGTGGGTGGGTGGGAGGGGGTTTGGAGGGTGGAGAGTTGGGCTGGTGGACGGTCCCTGTGGGTTGCGTGGCTATGGTGGCAGTGGTGGCGGCTATGGGGGCGGCGGTGGCGGATACAGAAGTGGAGGTGGTGGTGGTGGAGGGGAAGTTGGAGAGTCAGCGGTTCCGAGGAAAGCCAAGGTCAGTGCTCTTGCGAAAAAGCCACACGCATGTGTCTGAAGAGTCGGGTAGCCCCTGTGGACTCTGGGCATTGCAGACTTCTGAGTTCAGTTGAGATAATCTTGCAGCAAGATGGAGTTGAAGGCGGAATGAATGAGGGTTCCCATTATATAGCAAGGAGGATTAAGGGCTCACCTCACAGCAAGGGATGGTTTAGCATAAAAGAGTGTTCAAAAGAGAGGAGAAGCCATCTTTAATCTCATCCATCCAAGAGATAAACAAAGAAAAGGCTAGCATTAAAAGCTTCTGTGTAGAACTAAGAGCCATCCAAAAAAATTTGCGCCAAAATTTTGTGTATTTGAGCAACATATTTTTTAGCAATTATTAGCAATGATTAAAGGGACACAATAGAAAAACAAAATGACCTAAGAACTATGGAGTGGGATGTTAGAACTTTTTATGATAGGCTTTGAGTCTAGAAATATTTACTAGCGGCAGGGTGGCTCCATTGAGTGTTTCTAACTGCACAGCACCCCAATGCAACATCTTCTGAATGTGAAAAGGGCCTTCCCAATGAGGGATCCATTTCCCTTTTGCATTCGTATGAGGGTTAGGTTTATGGAGAAGAACTAACATGCCTGCTTCAATGTTGTTGTTCCACAGATGTCGATCATGTGCCTCCTTCCTCTTCATCTGAGTCTCTATCAATTGTTTGGTCGCTAGTAGACGAATCTCCTCCACTTTATGTAGTGCTCCTAGCCTCTGAGAGACATCACAATCCTTCTTTCCCTGCATGAATGCTATCTTAGGTGATCCATGTAAAAATTCAAAGGGCTCGATGGGTAATATGCCATAAACCAGTTGGAATGGGGAATATCCGGTGGCCTCTTTGTAGGCTAACCTGTATGCCCATAGTGTACCTTGGTAAGCAATGCCCCAGGAAGTGGGCTGCAACATGCACTCCTTTCTTAACATTGAAATTAAAACCTTATTTGTCGATTCAGCCTGTCCATTTGCTCTTGGATAGTAAGCACAAGAGGTTCTATGAAGAATTCTATACCTGTTGAAGATTTCTTGCAGGACTTTATTGACAAAATGGGTACCCTGATCAGTACAAATTTCAAGTGGACATCCAAACCTGCAAATGATGCTACTATAAATGAAATCAACAACAGTCTGGGCAGTGCAATTTGGGCGAAGCAATAGCTTCAGCCCACTTGGTGGCATAATCTGTAGCTATCAATAAATATTTTTCTCTTTTCGGAATAGCCGGAGGGTAGATGGGTCCAACGAAATCCAGCCCCCACTTCTCAAATGGTTGCCAGGAAGTGGAAATAATCAAGGGGTTATGCCTCTGCTTTGTTGGCTTAGGTCCACACCTCTGGCAAATGTCACATGCCTTTCCCCATTCATCTGCATCCTTAAACAGTGTAGGCGACCATAGACCAGCATCTAGTATCCTCTGACTCATAATATGCCCTGGAAGGTGCCCACCACCTGTTCCTTCATGTGTAGAGTGAAGGACTTCCCTCACTTCTTCTTCTTCCAAACACTTCCTAAACCTGTCATCTTTGCCCTGTCTATACAATTTATCTTTAATGAAGGTATATGGTCTACTCTTGATTAGCAGTCTCTTCTTTTGCACAGCACTAGCCTTTTCTGGATACAACCCAGTTTTAATGAAATTTTTAATATCAAAATACCAACCTTGAGCTTGTACAGCAAACAATTGAGCATCTCGAAAATCATCATTGATTCCACTAGTTTGATTCATCATATTGATTCTAGATAGGTGATCCGCCATAACATTTTCTTTACCTGGTTTATGGACTACGGAAAAATCAAACTCTTGGAATAACAATAACCATCTCCATATTCTACCAGTGGCGTGTGGTTTGTTGAGTAGGTATTTTAATGGTTGGTGATCTCTTATAATAATAAATTTTACTCCCAGTAAGTAATGACGGAATTTTTGGACAGCAAAGACCATTGCTAGGGCTTCCCTTTCTGTAGTACTGTAATTCCTTTTAGCCTTGGTCAAGATTCTACTGGCATATTGAATTGGTCTGTCTACTTTAAATTCTTCACTGGGTTGAGTCAAAACTGCCCCTACTGCATAGGCACTGGCATCTACATGTATATGAAAGATTTTTGACCACTTAGGTGTGATCAAAATAGGAGCAGACACTAACCTTGACCATAATGTTTGATATGCTTTTTCCTCCTCTTCTTCCCATTTAAAGGGCACTTCCTTACCTGTAAGTCTAGCCAGTGGTCTGGCTATCTCTGCATACATTTTTATAAATCTTCTATGGTATCCAGTATGCCCCAAGAAACTCCGAATCTCTTTAGGGGATTTAGGTTTAGGCAACTTTAATATAGAAATGATTTTGTCCGGATCTGGGGCCATACCTTTAGCCGACACCACATGTCCTAAGAGAATTCCTTCTGTCACAAGGAAATGACATTTATTTGGATTGAGCTTTAGCTTTGTTTCCCTGCATCTTTTGAAAACATTCTGCAGCTACCTCAAGTGATGGTCCAAACAATCTAGAGGAGTTTCTTTATGAGAACCTGAAAATGAAGAGAAGTCATCCATGAAGATTCTAAGTGACTCCAACATTAGGGGGCCAAAAATGAGATTGACCGTTCTGTTAAAGGTGGCTGGAGCATTTCTGAGCCCAAATGGCATTTTTACATACACATATGTTCCCCAAGGTGTGATAAAAGCAGTCTTTTCATGATCCTCTGGGTGTATTGATATATGATTATAGCCACTAAATCCATCCATAAAGCTATATAATGCATGTCCAGCCACTTCTTCAATGACCTGCTCTGCAAAAGGCATTGGGAACCCACCTGGAATGGTCACCTGGTTGAGAGCTCTAAAGTCAACACAAATTTTGATTTTATTAGTATTCTTCTTTGGTACTATAACCATAGGTGAAAGCCACTCTGAGTGTTCTACAGGGATGATGATTCCTGCATCTTCCATTTTCTGAATTTCTGAATAGACAGCTTCAGCATACTTGGGATTTAATCTATAACATTTTCCTCTCACCGGCTTTGCTCCTTCTACCAAAGGAATTCTGTGTTCTCCATAAATGGGTGGTACTCCTTCTAGATCCTTGTCACTCTAGCACAATGGTGAGTACCAACGTGAGGAGATACACCTCATAAATGTCAATCCGTGGAGACGTGAGGACCGGTATGAAGACCGTGAGCAAGTGATGGCACAAGTGCGTGAGTGAAAGCACACAAGCATGCACACACATACACACACACACGCACAAGGTAAGAGCAAAGAGTGGAACAATGGAAAGCTTCGATTACCAAAGAGCTCTCTTACAAAGCTGAAATCTACAACAAGCTAACCTCAAAAATGAGCTCTCCAGTCCTTTTTATAGTTTTTGAGTGGTTTTGGCCCTGTCCAGACCTAGTGTCCGGCCTAGTTAAAAAATAGGTTCCAGGGCTTATTTGGGGGCTCAAATGGAGTCTAAAAATTATGAAAATTGGTAGGATGGTAGTTCTAATACTCCTCAAGCTCGAGGACTCCTCGGCTTGAACAAAATGGAGTTACAAAAATGGAAAATGGTATTTACAATGGTTTTTAGTGATAAAAATCACTATTTTTGTAGGGATTTCTTCTGAAAATTTGACAGGTGCTTCTTGGAGCTCCCTACTTGCTCCTTCTTCTTGTGTGTCCACTTCCTTGATGCGCTTCCATGCTTTGTCCTTGACCTTGAGCTTCAACACTCCCCCCCCTCTTGAGTCTGTCGTCCCTGACAGACCCTTGTTGTATTGGTCGTTCCATGTAGTACGTTGAGAGGTAGCGTCCTTTGCGTCCGACAGGTGTGATCCATTTTCCCAATGTAGCCTGGTCGTTTGTCCAGTTCCTTACTTTGCCACTGCTAGATCTTGCAGTTTGTAGTTCCTTTGTATTTACCTCTTCCTTGTATTCTATCTTGATGGTGCATTTGTGAGCTGTCCAAAACGGCTAGTTGCTCAAAGGAGGTGATCAATGTTGATTATGAGCAACTCTCTATCGTGGATGGCTTCCTTGCTCTTGTAGTGGTCACCCTGATGTCCTCTGATTCTTCCAACGATGGCTTTCATAGTTTTCATGCCAAGTACTTGTAACCCATAATGTATGATGGTTAAGTTCATTAGTGCATGGGTTGAACAAATTATGTGCCTTGTGCATGGCCTTGTAATGTGGCCCTACGTATGCGTACTTCGAAAATGCATGGCAAGAAGTATGGTGCAAGAGATTGGGTCTTGAGCTAAGTGCTCAAGGGTATGCTGACGAAGAGGTTTCCTAATCGATCATGGTTATAGTGTTGTTGAAGCCTACACGGCTTACCATGGTGAAAGGTCCGTTGATCTTCATCTCTTCGTGTTGTAGTTCCATCATGGTGTTTGACCGTCGGCTTGTCATTTTTTGTGAGGAATGTCCTTGCTGGAAGTTCGCTGATGAGCCTTTTCAAGCACATAGTCCTCTTCTATGCTTTTTTTTTTTTTTTTTTTTGGAACACGATGGCATTAAACAAGAAAGAGGTTAGTATCAATAACATATTTTGCATGTGAAAATTGTGTCTCATGTGCTTGGGATTTCTCAATTGTGTCTATGCACGGCCATGTAAGGTGGCCCTATCTTGATGCATACTTTGGAAATGCATGACCTGAATGGTGCAAACGACTGGGTTATGCCAAAGGCACATGGTTGCTGCTGGTCGAGGCTTTTGATGTTACTTGCATACTTGATGAATTCTTTGATTGGGGGTGTCTATTGGATCTCGAAATGATGTAATCCTCCGGATTGGAACCCATTTTGGAATAGGGTTTGGTACTGTAGAGATCACCTCAGGCCACTTCATCTTTGAATGCTTTCCAAACTTTGGTATCCCGTGTGGTTGGCCTTTTGGTTCTGTGGTTGTTGTTGGTGCTGTTGGCTTCCAAAACCATATCCTTGATGATTGCCGGCTTACTTTTGCAGAAGGGTTGAGTTTATCGTCATTTGTTCTTTGTGTTTTGTTCTTACCCTTTGCTTTCCTTGGCTTCTTTGTTGAGACCTTTTGCATGGTGGGGAGCATAGGCCTTTGTACGTGTAAGAGCTTCTTGGGTACCCACATCTGTAATCGCCCTTGTTGAGCAGTAGCTAATTTTTTAGGCACCCAAATTTGTACCTGATTGTGGTCGGCCTTCATTGATAGCTTCGGTACCCAAATTTGTTGGAGTCTTCGTGCTTGAGCCTGTCGTGGGTGTTTGGTCCTTCTGTTGTCATGGTCGATCTGGTTGGGTGGGAGTCTTTGAGGCAACATCGATGGTTGTACTCCTTTCTTTACCTAGATCTGTGTCATGCCCAACACTTCTTTCCTCTTGAAGGCTCTTTGTCTATTTGATAGACTGGCTGTGTTGCACTGTTTTGCTTGCTTCTGAGGTTGAACTATTGTAGATGCTTTACTCTTTGAAAAAGAAGAGGAAGGTTCATCTTGCCTTTGCGACTGTCCTTTCGTGATTGCGTCCGTCTGGATCATAGAGCTTTTAACATTTACAACATCTTGTTCGAGAAGATTAGCCTTAGAGGAAGGAAGAGCGCGTGTGGTATCTTGGTCAGTGGCCATGCAATTCTCCAATTCTAATGTAATGCATTGTTCATGTACCCAAACATGAAGAAGTTGACTTCTTAGGTTCAAGTTGACAGCATGGTCGTAAATCCAATCTTGACCCAAGACAAGTGGCTCTGTGAGGTCCTCATCATGACACACTAGCATTTTGACTTTTATTGGAACATCTTGAAGGTAGATGGGAAGTTCCACCTCGCCCAAATAGGGGGTTTCCACGCCTCCTAATCCTATGAGATAGGCTTCTATGGGCTTGATGTCCAATTGCAGGTCTTGGCAGTATGAATGTCGAACTACACTAGTTGTTGCACCTCAATCAACTAATGCTCTCACAGTCTTTACACTCTTTCCTTGTCCTACCTCTATAGTCACGAAGGGCCGTCGATCAATTATTTGAGAAGTAGTTATGCCTGATTTTTGGCACATGTCCACGTGATATTTTGGAGCTTTTGTGTTGACATCTAGGCCTAACCACCGTAGCTTATTTCTTCTGATGCGCTCTCTCGCCTCTGCTTGTGCTTCTTCTCTAACCCTTAACTCCTCTTCTTTTCGCTTCTTAGCAGTGTTGAGTCTCATGAGCATTTCCTCTGTAAGAGGTTCTTGATATAACTTGACTCGGCATCCACTAATATAGTTTGGTAGGATATCACCTTCTAAAGTGGCCAATTGAACTGCACCGCTAGTGGAGAGTCTATTAATGATCATGGGTCCATATCCTCGTTTCTCCAATTTGCGGGCATGTTGCTTTAGCGTATAAACCAGCACTAGATCTCCTTCCTTCAATCCTTTATCCTTTACATGGGCATCAAAGTATGCCTTTTGCCTTTTCTTTGCAGCATAAATGCCTGCTGCTGCTAGTAGCCTCGTCTCACCTAAGCGTTCTAGATCAAAGATCCTGGAAGACAACTCATGTCCATTCCACTCATGCTCTTGTGCTACTTTCAAGGCTGGTATTAGGAAGTCCAATGGTAGCACGACATTCTGTCCAAAGACCATCTGAAATGGGGTAGCATTGAGTACCGTTTTGTAGGCCACTCGGTATGCCCAAACAGCATGATGAAGTTGTTTGTCCCCATCAGAGCGTTTATTATTCACCAGTTTTGTTAATACGTTGCATAGGATCTTATTCGTGCTCTCGGCCTGTCCGTTGGCTTGTGGGTGATAAGGGGCAGACTTCTTGTGTATCACCATGAATTCTTGAAGGAGATGTTCAATGACCTCATTCAAGAAGTGCGTACCTCTATCACTAACCAACTCTATTGGTAACCCATATCTAGTGAACACATTTTCGAATAAGAACTTAGCCGTCGTTTGAGCATCATTCTTTGTCGTGGCTTTTACTTCCACCCACTTTGTAAGGTAATCTGTGGCTACAATAATGTATTCTGCATGGGAGTTTCTAGCTGGGGGGTTAATAGGACCAACAAAGTCTATGCCCCACTTCGAGAATGCGCGCCCTCCCATCATTGGCCTTAAAGGCATCTCATCTTTTCTCATCGGATATTGGGCACGTTGGCATGTGTCACATTTCTTCACATAAGTATGTGCATCCATATGAAGAGTGGGCCACCAAAGTCTTGAGAATAAAATGGTCTTAATTACTCTGTCAGGCCCAAAGTGTCCACCTGCAGCACCGCTGTGTGCAGTTTCTAAGACTTTCAAATAGTCTGATTCATGAACGAACAGTCTTAGGTAACCATCCTTGCCTCTTTGATATAAGTTGTCTCCTACCAAGGCATAGTCTTGAGCCTCTTGCTCCATGCTCCGTCTTCTTGCAAGACTAGCCTGATTGGGTAATGTTCCCGATCTCATGAACTCAACCAATGGAGCACTCCAATCTGGGATTAATGACACATGATAAAGAGTGGCATGCTCCACTGGGGGTCTCTTCTGGCACACTCGACAATTTTGGATCCACTCCTCTATTTCTTTGTCCATGCTAGGCCAATACACTCCTAAACGTTTTAGATTCTGCAATGTTCGTTGTTTAGAGTAGTGATTTCCTAGCAGTCCCTCATGGGCTTGTTGCATCCAACTAGTATGTTCGTCGTCCTCAACACAACAAGCTAATATGCCCTCGGTATCTTGCTTATACATACTTCCGGACAATATTTGATACTTTTGTGATTTTACAATTTCTTCTTTGCTTGTTTTCACATTTTTATTTGCAGGCCCAAAGGTTAGGACTGGTACCAACTTATGTGCCCATTTAGGAACAACTTCTAAATTGAACAGATAAGCATCGGGCAATTCATCAGACACTCCTTGCGGTGGCTCTCCTGAAGTGATGCGAGAAAGATGGTCTGCCCTAAGATGGGTTCTACCTTTCCTGACAACAACTTCAAAGTCGTATTCCATTAGTAAGAGGAACCATCTTACTAAGCGGCCTGTATTGCAAGGTTTATTGACCAAATATAGTAAAGCTTGATGATCAGTGAAAAACTTGAACTTATTGGCCAATAGATAGTGTCTAAACTTCTTCACAGCATATACCATACCTAAGCCTTCTCTCTCCGTTGTGGTATAATTTCTTTCAGCTACATTTAATTGCCTACTAGCATATGCTATCGGCAAATCTAGGTTTCCTTCACCTGTGGGTTGTGCTAGCACACATCCTATTGCATGATTGGAGGCATCTACATGGACATGAAAGGGTTTGCTCCAATCCGGAGTTGTCAATATTGGTGCCGTGCACAAACGTCTTTTCAGCTCGTTGAAGGAATTCTCGCATTCCTCGTTCCACTCAAAATTTGTTAACAACCCATAAAGAGGTTTAGCTATGATGGCATACATGTGGATAAATCTTCGGTAATATCCACAATGGCCCATAAAGGCTTGTACCTCTTTAACATTCCTTGGCCTGGGCAGCTCTGCTATTGCTCTTACTTTGTCTTCATCTGTTGAAATTCCATTCTTAGAAACAATGTGACCCAAGATCTTACCTTGTCGTACCATGAACACACACTTCTCTGGGTTCAGACACACTCGATAATCTCTACACTTGTTGAAGATTTGTCTGAGCTCAGGGATGTGGTAACTTCTTTCTTGGGAATGAGCGCATAAATCATCCACATATACTTCTAAGCTCTTTCGCAAGAAATCTTTGAAGACATGACACATGAGCCTTTGGAATGTTGCAGGTGCATTGGTGAGCCCAAATGGCATCACACGAAATGCAAAGATTCCCCATTCTTTGGCAAAGGCTGTTTTGTGTTGATCTTCGGGGGCAATGGCTACTTGGTTGTAACCTGAAAACCCATCAAGGAAGCTATAAACTTCCTTGCCTGCAACACGCTCCAATAGATGTTCGGTGATTGGAAGTGGATAACTATCTCTGATCGTAGCGGCATTAACTTTTTTAAGGTTAATGCACACCCACAATTTCCCATTCTTCTTGGGCACCACTACAATGGGGGACACCCATTCAGTGTGCTCAATCTCATAGATGAATCCAGCTTCAATTAGCCTGTCAATTTCCTCCTTTATTTTGGCTGCATAATTGTCATTATATGTGTAGGGCTTTTGTTTGGTGGGCTTGGCATCAGCGGTCATCGGAATCGTATGAGAGCAAATCTTTGGATCTACTCCTTTCAAGTCTCTATAGTGCCATGCAAACACGTCCCTATATTCCCTTAATAGAGCTACAAGCTCTGCTTCTTCTTTTGCACTTAGGTCGTCTCCTATGTACATACATCGCTCTTCGTTCCCTTCAATGGTCACTACAATTTTCTTGGTCTTTTCTTTATTGTCATATGCTTCTCCTATAATGGCCTCTCTCTTAGGCATTCGTACCAAAATTTTTCGGTCTTCCACTTCATATTTCTTGAAATTTTCTGGTACTTCAAACAATGATTCTTCCTCTTCTTGTTTCACTGCTTTTCTTTTCTTTTTCTTTTGACCTCCTTCACTTCCTTCCTTTGAATTTATCGTTTTAATACTCGTGAGGGGTTCTTCTTCTTTTTGGGTTAACACTCCTATGTCTTCTAAATAGTGTTCCTCTGAGTCAAAGTAAGTATCCATCACAATGGATTCTAGGTCATCGTCATTCTCTTCTTCTTCTATGAACTCACTAGGATCACACTCTTCCAACAGGGGCTGGCACATGAACACTGAAATATCATAACCCTCCTCATCACAATGAGGTGTCCATTGTTCTTCATTGACTGCAATGTCCATGGTAGCTAAGATTTCTGCCCAACCATGAGGCTCAAATTCCTCATCTGGAAATATCATCTGTGTATAGGCTGGGTCTTTTATTGGTCTATCTCCTGGGGGAGTTCCTTCTTCTCTCGCTTTTAGGCGCTTTTCCTCTTCCTCCGCGACCTTGCACATCCACAAGTGAGTATCTTCATGCAGCCAGGATGGATCAGGTGAACTCCCAGAATGCACAGAGATAGAATCTTCTTTCACTTTGTGGATAGGATTCCACTGTAGGGGTGGTACATCTCTGAAGGTGTAATCCTTCAAATTGACCTTGGTGGTGACCCCTAAGTGCTGTAAGTACAAGGAGTTGGTTCCCCAATCCTGTACTATTTGCAATTGTCGTAGGAAGGGTCTTCCTAGGATCATCTCGTAGACATTATTTTTTTCAAAGTCACATATAGCAAATGTATGTTCAAACTCTACACCACAAGTGGTTAGAGTTATCCCATCAAGCAATCCTAGAGGTCTTTCAAAATGACCATCTGCCATTTGAAGTTTCATTCGGTCTTAATGTGGGTTTGCCCCATCGCTTCCACAAGGAGGTGGTCGCAATAGCAACACCAGCACCCGAATCTACAATTTCTTTGGTTGTGTAACCTTGATAGGAGATCGGAAGATAAGTGTTACCTTCTTCACCTTCGCTCATGTCTCCTATCTTGTCGAGAGGTATCTCTGGTACTTTCTGCTTAGGGCCTACTTTTGGCATATTGGAATCAAGTTCTGGAACCTGATCCTTCACATGATTCCAGAGCTCCGGTTTGGCTTTGAGCAGCTCTTCCACAGTGAGATGACATTGAACCTTAGTGTTCTTCACAACATCAGTGTTTCTTGGAATCACTGAGTCTTCATTTCTTACCAATATTGTGGGAGCTCTGATCTGAAGAGATTCAGATTCCCATGGGCCTGTGAAATGAGGCAACTCTTGTAAAGAATTAGATTCAAAATCTAATCTCTCATCCTCTTGTTGCTCTGTTTGATCTCCATAGATAGACGGAATGTCTTGGGGAAATTGATCATGAAGATCATCAATCTCAGGAATAGGAGGGGAATCACCCTTCTCCTTGGCCCATTTCTCTTCTTGTATTTCCCGCAAGAACTCTTGAGAGTACTGTTGAATTGAAGGAGGTATTCCAGCATCCGTGGAATTAGGAACATAAGCTCCCATTGGTGGTGAGCTTCCTCTTTCAATAACTGGTTGAGCCTGTGGAGGTAAAGAAACTTGTGGTTTGTTTACCAACTGCTCTAATCTTTCTAGTAAGCCTTGGAAATGCAAATCCGGTTTGACAGAGTTTGTCTGATTGAACTTTTGACTAGTCTCAAGTATAGCTTGAGCTTGTTCTACCATTTTCATGCACATTTTCATCCGTTCAATCTCTAAATCTGCTCTAGGGTAACTCTTGTCTAAGTTTGCAGTTGTTGGCCCTTCTTGAAGACGAGCCTGGTAGGCCTTGAACATCATGTCCAAGCCTTCTGGGGTTGGATCTGCAAGAACAGACCCTGGTTGTGGGTTATTTACAATGGGTGGTGGGGTGGAATGAGGTGGAGTGGATGGAGCTTCAGCATGCGAGGGGCTTTGAGATGCAATGTCTTCTATTTTTGTTTTGGTATCCCTTAGGCTTTCTTCTAGCTCGGATAACTTTTTGTTCCACTTGCGATTAGCCTTCTCTCTGGTATCCTTCCATGTTCTTGGTTTCCTCTTACTAGGTTCTCTTGACTCACTTGACCCCGATTGCTCAGATGGTTTTGCTTGTTGTGCAGCCTGTGCCCTAGTAACTGCCTGTACAGGGGCCACATTATTGCTACTTGAACTTGAATCTGCCACTAAGCCTACCACCTTGATGGGTGTGACCTTGGGTGCACTAGAGGGATTCCTGGGACACTCTCTAGGAAGATGTTCCTTGCCGCACTCAGGACAAAAGCCTTGTATTGTGATGTTTTGTCCTAGTCCCAGAGCTGGTTGGTGGGGACATTCACGAATGAAATGCTCGCCCTGACATCTAAAGCATGGTCCTCTAGGGGCTTGTGGTCTTACTTGTCTCAATTGGGGCCTAGGATTTGGGTTCGTATACATGACACTGGAGTATTCTGGCTCCCAATTTTGTTCCATAGGTGGTGTCTCATATTGACACTGAGAAGTCTCACTTTGCTCAGGTGACTCTATATAATAAGCATGTGGACTATCTTCATGGAAGTAGTCTGAACCATGAGCGTGAGAATCATTTCCTGAGACCAATGGGTTTAGTGGCACCAATGCTCTATTCGGGTTCTCCTCCGCCATCGTATATTTAACTGGGATCACATTGGCAGGAGTTGGTGGTTGGTTTCCTAGGACTGGTTGTGGCCTATATGGTGCCTGATATTGTTGCTGGTATTGAGGTTGATATTGTTGTGGCCTATAATATGGCTGTTGGTGCTGATTCTGATACCTACCCTGCTGGTAAGATTGCTGATAATTTTGTCTAACAGCCTGCCTGTTATAGGGACAATCTTGGGTCGTATGATTTGTATATTTCCTCTCAATGGTGCAATATAGAGCATTAGGGTTTCCTTGGGGTTGAGTCGTCAACGGGCAAACATTAGCCATGTGATCTCCTCCACATGTATAACATCGCTTCACTGAAGTGACCCTTGGCATTTGTCTATTTTGAACTCCTAGCTTTTTGGCCACTTGCTCAGCTATCTCATCTATCTCAAGGGAGGTTCTAGAGGTATGACTTGTAGAACTATCAGAGTCCTTATAGAGTTTGGATAGTCCTAACTCCTCACCCAAGTTGTCTTCTATGTCAATGCATATCCGTATACACTCTTCTATGGATCTAGGCTCTTTTAAGTATACATATGACCTACTTTAATTTTGTGCTCAATAGGCCATCTAAAAACAGTGCCACCTGTTTGGCTGATGTGGGTAATTCTGGTACAGGGCATCTTTCCAAGTATTGTCTAAATCTTCTTCCTGCTAGTCGCACTGTTTCTTGGGGTGTTTGCTTGAAGCTGTGGATCAAGGATGATGTGTTATGCCTGATACCGCTTTTGGAAAATTCCACAATGAATTCTTCTAGCAGCTGACCTATCTCTCTATAGTTGCGACTGTTTAGAGGTTGAAACCAAGCTAAGGCAGTACCCTTAAGAGTCAAACCAAATGCCTCGAACTGGGTGAACAAGTCTTCAACCTGTTCAGCTCTTAGCACTTTTTTGAATTCCGCCACATGATCATAAGGATCTCCAAATCCATCAAAGTAGTTCTTCATTGTCTTAACCACTTGAGAGGGTCTAAGTGTTCTTGAGTGCTCTCGTGGTCTAGGCAATGGCAAATCATGTTCATCTCTTTGGTGCCTATGAGCTCTATGTCTCTCCCTTTCAGGTCTTTCCATTCCATATCCTGATCTGTCTCTGCCCATTGTGTCTGCAAAGCTTACCTCCGGTCTCTCTCTAGTTCTTTCCCTTTGGGTTTCATAACCCTTGGATGATCTGGCTCCTTGGAGGCCCTGGGAAACATTAGATCTTGGTGGAGGGAAAATTGATTCACCTTGCCAAGTGTAAGCATGTCTATCATGATCTGATACCAAGAATAATTTCTGAGATGTGTGATCTAGATAGACAACTTTCCCTGGTGTCTCTGGGTCCTTGAACTCATAGATGGTGACTACTGGGCTAGGTTGATCTGGCCTAAATCTCCAAAAGGCTTCTTCCGTTTCTCTATTCACGAATAGTTCTATGCTTTTGTTATCTTGAGGAATCCATTCTGGAGTGAGCACTCTGGTTAAGACTGACTTACCTCTAGGGGTCTTGGGTTCTCCTCCTAGGTCTCCTTGCTCTAGGTCTCCTTGCTCTAGGTCTCCTATCTCATTCTGAGGAATGATATTTCCAAACTCATTTGTCCTATCTGGTAAGTTGGTAACCACATACATGGTTCCTTCCTTATCAATGTAAGCACCCTCTTCGAACTTGACTACTAGGTGTTCAAGTCCAAAGGGTTGGTCAAGATTCTTGAGTTGAACCACTGATCGTCTTAGACCATCCTCATAGATGCGAGCACCTAATTGGTTGGTCCTGATATACTCCAATTGGGTCTTATAAGGACCTTCTGGTGTCTGTAAATAGGGAGTGCCTGAGCTACGTGTGGGTCTTTCCATGCTAAAAGACATTTCCGAGTCACTGGTTTGTGAACTTTGTGTGTAAGGATAACCACTAAGCTGTTGAGCCCAAGACTTGGCTGTATGGGTGACACTAGCCTCAGATGACCTAATGCTTTGTCTATCCTTGCCTAAGTGTCTGCCAGATCTCAGGTTCATAAGCCTTGGCTTCTAGTCCCAAAGTTCTCTTCTATTGCTCAAAATCCTTTGGAACACCTTGGTTTTCTAGTTTCCTTGAGGGTCAACTTCAAAATACCCAATCTAATAATCTTGGTATTAATTTAACCGTAACCAGTCGATGTTTTGGTTGTACTCCCCACGAGCTTTCCAACAAAACCAAAATCACAGCAAACGGATTTCGTATGAGAAAGTTATGCCAGTTCAGGGTTTTGGGGGTTGAAACAGGGAAACAGGGCCTCTCAGAAAATGCTTCAAATCAGGCGATACACGACATTTGTAGGACACGATACTTGATACTTGAGGAACTCGATACACGATACTTGGTATGTATCACGATACTTGAAGTAGGCAATACACGATATTCAACAAGTACCGTGAGCAAACTCCACGATACACGATCTTCGATAGGTATCGCGATCGCTGTATAACGATACACGATACTTGACTATCACGATACTCGGGCAAAACGATACTTAGCTCAAGACGATACACGATCAGTAACAAGTATCGAGATCGGTACGAAACGATACACGATACTTACCTTGTCACGATATACGATAGTTGAGAAATATCGCGATACTTGATGTCCACGATACTCGATCTTTGAATCAGACGATACACGATATTTCAAGGAAAATGATACGCGATCTCTGACCCAAACGATCTTTGGCTGAAACGATCTTTGGCCTGAAACGATACACGATCTTTCAACCTGAAACGATACGCGATCTTTGGTAAGTATCGCGATCTCCGAGAAGCGATACACGATACTTAAGCCAAACGATACACGATCGCTGGTGAATATCGCGATCTTTGATCAAAACGATCTCTGGCCAAAATGATCTCTAGCCGAAACGATACACGATGGCTGGTAAATATCGCGATACTCAACCACAGGAGATTCACGATACTTGTCAGGTATCGCGATACTCGACCGCGGGAACCAAATGATACTTGACCCTTAGACAAATTTTGGGAAAGATTTTTTCTAAGTTTTGGTTTTACACATGCTCTACTCTTTCCTCTCTCCTCTCCTCACTCTCTGTATCACCCCAAATCACTCCTTTTCACCTCTGTCAGTACCAAACGATACCTGACGCAGATCGTTTCCCTTTCCACACTTAGTTTATTGAGAAATTATAGATTAAATGGGTGTTTGCTCACTTTGAGAGCCTCTCTAACTTCTTAGTCACTTCCCCTTGCTCTGTGTAACCCCAGTTTGCCCGATTGCTCACTCACGATCTCTGGCGCAGCTCTCACGATACTTGGCGCAGGTTCGTCTTGTCCGGGGCTATTCACTCAGATTTTTAGTTATTTTTGGTGCTACTTCTTCAGAGCCTCTGTTCGGCACCCACTCTAAGCTTCTTGCTCACAACCACAAGTAAAAACAAGGTGAATGTACTCTAAAAAATGGGAAAAAACTGAGAAGATGAAGGCGGGTGGAGATGGTGATGATGATGAAGATGAAGAAGAAGGAAAATTCAGAAACTGAACTGAAAATGATGATTTTTTTACCTTCCAACGTCGCTACTCTACGTCTTACCGTCACACGCTCGTCCTCCAAGCTCTCTCCCCGGCAACGGCGCCAAAATTTGGTGTCACTCTAGCACAATGGTGAGTACCAACGTGAGGAGATACACCTCATAAATGTCAATCTGTGGAGACGTGAGGACCGGTATGAAGACCGTGAGCAAGTGATGGCACAAGTGCGTGAGTGAAAGCACACAAGCATGCACACACATACACACACACGCGCACAAGGTAAGAGCAAAGAGTGGAACAATGGAAAGCTTCAATTACCAAAGAGCTCTCTTACAAAGCTGAAATCTACAACAAGCTAACCTCAAAAATGAGCTCTCCAGCCCTTTTTATAGTTTTTGAGTGGTTTTGGCCCTGTCCAGACCTAGTGTCCGGCCTAGTTAAAAAATAGGTTCCAGGGCTTATTTGGGGGCTCAAACGGAGTCTAAAAATTATGAAAATTGGTAGGATGGTAGTTCTAATACTCCTCAAGCTCGAGGACTCCTCGGCTTGAACAAAATGGAGTTACAAAAATGGAAAATGGTATTTAAAATGGTTTTTAGTGATAAAAATCACTATTTTTGTAGGGATTTCTTCTGAAAATTTGACAGGTGCTTCTTGGAGCTCCCTACTTGCTCCTTCTTCTTGTGTGTCCACTTCCTTGATGCGCTTCCATGCTTTGTCCTTGACCTTGAGCTTCAACAATCCTTGTAGTGCCATGCAAAAACATCTGTGTAGTGGTTCAAAAATGCTCTTACCTTTTCCAGGAGCCTTGGGTGGTTCCACAGCCAAGTGGCCACCAAAACTGGCCGGTTATTGTTTTGAGTGTCTAAATGCATTTCTTTGACAGGATTTCTCTCTACCATACTTTCTTTGTACTCAGCTCCCTCCTTGTCTTCTTCCACTAGCTCTTTGTGCATTGCTTCATAAGCATGTGTCTCTTGAATTTCAATGTGTTCCTCTTTTTCCTGCATCCATCCTGCAGGTATTTCTTGAATAGGAAAAGAGCGTTCTTCACTAAAGTCTGTTACCTTGCCTTCAGCTTTGGTATCTTCCTTATCTGTAGATTTCATATTAATTTCTGAGTTGTAGCTGAGGGGTGTCTTCCTACCCCTTCTGTGGTCTGTGATGGGCTCTCCCAATCCATCAACCTGGATTTTTTTGTCATCTTCATCATAACCTTTAGTGGTGCAAGAATTATTAAGAAAAATTCCAAAACAAGAAGAAGAGTTGCCTGCATGTAGCCACTTTAGAATATCCTCTTCTTCCTCAAAATCTATGTGGGGTTGATCTTCTGGTTCTGGCTCCATGCAAATGCCAACCTTTTGCATCATGCTAGTGTTTCTTTGATTATCTGGGCCTTCTTCCAAATGAATCTGTGTCAGCTCTTGCCCTTTCTTTTGTACCCACATAGTATCCTTGCCCCAATCATGAATGACACTCGCGTGTCTCAATCATGGTCTCCCAATTAAGAGGGAAAATCCTCCTTCAATCTGGGGCAATCTTAAAACCACAAAATCCAGTATGAACACATTACCTTGAATTTCAATTGGGACTTTTGGAATCACCCCCAAGGGCCTTACTTTGCTCTGATCTGCCAAAGTAACAGTGAAATTTGCAGGCCTTGAAGGGTGGAGTCCAATCTTTTCCATTGTATGTTCAGGCATCAAGTTAATGCCAGAACCACCATCCACAATAACTCCTTGAAATTCATGACCCTTGATATATACTGTCAGCCGAGGACTTTTATAATCTGTAAGGGGTGCTTCCCCGATAATTATCCCTTTATGTAAAATAGCAGTCTTTGCCACTAAGCTTGTAGTAGAAGCCTCATCAATTATCTGCAATAATTCTGACCTGAATTTCCCATCCATCTTTATTAATTCAAAAATACTAACCTCCTTCTTCATGGACTTGAGTAGTTTTGAAGCCTCTGACTCTTTAAGAGAATGAGCTTCATTTGCTTTGCCAAACTCTTCTTGAGCCCTGTTGAAGGCATGCCCAATGGCATCACTGGTGCCTATGAGATATTCCTTTTGCTTTGTGTCTGCACTTGTGGTGGCTTTGTCTTCAGATGCAACTCTGTCTTTGTTCAATCCCCTAATTATTGATTCTTGATTTACGTCCACTTGAGCCTTCCCCTTGCCTCTTGTCTGCACTGCAAAAGATTCAAGTTCTTCTAATTGTACCACCCTGGTAGACGGTGAGGGCTCATTGACCTAAGGTAATGTTTCCTCCTTGAATACAGAGATCATTTGGAGATGGGGTCCGGAAGTAGAGGCTTGATTCTTAGGACAACAATTTGTATAGTGATCCGTGGCCTCTGGATAGTTCCTGCAAGGAGGGGCATTTTCTGGGAGAGTGCACCTAGATTGGTAGTGCCCGCACTCTCCACATCTGAAGCAAATGATGGGCCTTCTAGGCCCATTTGCAAAATTATTCCTTGGTCTAGGATTATAGTTGTTACCTTGGTTTGCTGCGGCTGCCATTACATTTGCTGGTGGTAGAGGTCCTCCCTGTGTCCACTATGTCCTTGCAGGCATTCCCCTGGATTGGCATTCATGGGCCTCATGGCCAACTTTCCTGCATAATTGACAAGTCACGTTTAGCAGAGGACATTCACTTACTATGTGCCCTTGCTTGCTGCACATGGAGCACCAGAGTCCACTCTTGATACCGCCTCCTTTGAGTTCTTGCAATTCCTGCCTCAGCTGAGCTAATTCTTCTGCTTGGGCCTCCTACTCCTTTTGGAGCTTGAGTGCTTCAATCTCCCTTCTCAGCTGAGCCACAGCAGTCTCCTCCTCTATGTAGGCTTATTCCTTTTCAAGCCCTCCAGCTCCCTTCTTAACTAGATCACTGCGTCCTCCAATTCTGTACCATAGGTTGGTTGGGAAGAAGTTGCACCATACTGGTGCCTTATCTGCTCCAAGCGTGTGGCCGTATTGATGAACTCCTCAACAGAGGCGGTAGGTAACACTAACTCTTTTATTTTGCATTGGGTGACCACAGGTAGGGGTTTGGCTAACCACTTCTTGACAAAGAAATCATGCGGTGGATCTGGTAGTTTAGCCATTAGTGCTTTGGCCCTGGTCACAAACTCTGGGAACTTTTCTCCCGGACCCAATCTCAAGTTTTCTAGCTCTTCTATAATAATCTCCGCAGTGTTGCCATGCTGAAACTGATTTTTGAAGGCCTCTTTCATCAAATCCCAAGAGGTAAAGTGGTTTTCAGCAAACTGGCTAAACCACTTGTCTTCCAATCCTTCCAATGTGGCAGGGAAGAGTATCAAGAAGGCATCTTCCCTACCCATTAGACCTCTAGTCTTGCATAATGCCAAAAATCTTCGAATGTGCTCATCTGGATCCTCATGAGCTAAACCTCTGAAAGAGGGAAATTTTATGTTTAATCTGGAGAGTAAGGTTTCTAGGTCTACTTGCCCTGCCATGCTTCTTACCAATGAAGTTGATGAAAGTGGACTCGATGATCTTCTGACCGCCTTTCTTCTTGTCTGCTTGCACGTGACCCTCAAGGTTTGTGACCGGGTCGCGGTCATGAGCTGTTCATAGTTCACTTAATATGAGACACTTGATATAAGTATGTACCTCTTTAATCAACTAGAGTATTACTGTCGACACTAAAATATTGTTCTCCAATTGCAATAGATCTTCTCCTATGCTCAAATCTCCTTGGATGTCCCACCGGGCGTGCCAAATTTGTTGGGGGATTCTTGGACGAGAAGGAGTTTGAGGGTTTGTAGGAGAAAAAGGAAAGAATAAAGAAAGAAATGAGCTAGGAAACTTCACAGAGGAAATAACCTTGGAAGCTTCTGCAGAAGCACACCTTGGAATCTTGAGTTTGATTACAGTAAAACAATTACAATGTTTGAGCACAATCCGAGTCAATACTTTTGTGTGCACTACAGAGGGTGCTTAATTACAAAATACCAATTATCCCGAAGTCTTCTTGCAGTCGGCCTCCTCTGCACCAGTCCTCTACTTGCTTCAAGCTTATCCTTGTGCACACCTTCCACCAAGCTTCCACCAAGATGAGGAATGAGTATCTTCTGTCGGCATGCACACTGCAGAGAGACCTTGAGGTCCTTGGGGTCTAGCTTCGCACTCCCTGCCTTCTTCCTTAGCCACTCTTCTTGCACTCTTCACTTCCACCTCCTCGTGTCGTCGCACACCCGTGACTCTTACACTTCTCTCTCTCTCTTACTTCAAAAATGTGTCACCAAGAATAGCCTTTGCCTTTCTTTGTTGAGTGCGCCGGTTCCGTGCACTCTAACTATAATACAATCTTGGTACCCTTTCGATGTCCCAAGATTGCCTTTTAAGTGGCAGCCAACGACTCACTACTTTGTCCTGTAGTGACTTTAGACTTAAAGCAAAATTTTGATTGGGCGGCCCTATTTCCACCTTTGCGTACACGGCCGCTTCCCATACCTTCACCTTTTCCTTTTAATTCTTTACTTTTGCACCTAAGACTTTAAATTCACCCTTTGAACCTTAAGGGAATTAGAAAAATACTTCTGCAATACTTCCCCAATTTAATACCTCTTGTCTGTGAACAATTAAAGACTTCCTTTTATATGAACAATTGAAGGTGCACTACCTGTGCACTTTGACCCTGGAATTTTGATACTTTACTCTTGCCTATGCATAGCTATGACCTTGACTTTGCTAGTTTCAACCGGTTAGGGCTCAACAATGCATACTCTGGATGTGCATTGTACTCAAGATGCATCTATTATGATGTGGATGGATTTACACACGTGGATCAGGTGGTTTGAGACAAGGTTTTATCCTCAAAACGTTTTGTGTATGATTACATTCCTCAAGTTTGATGACCTTTACATATTTATGAATCATTTCTTCTTGGAGTTGGGACTTTTTAAGTACCCACTTCTAGACAATCCTAGGCATGATTTCATGTGTGGAAGTGTGGCCTGTAGGGGTGTGCCCAGAAGTGTCTGATGAGAGTGTTGATGGATGATGTGACAGGTGCGTGTGCTTTTCTGAAGCTAATTGAGCATACAAGCAAGTCTTGGGCACCTAGATCTGTCGTGTATAGGGGTCAGCCTTCATTGACAACTTGGCGACCCAAATGGAAATGGTCCTTTGGGGAAGATCCATGGAACTCTCTTTCTTGGTAGTCCTTTCCGGAGTAGTTGATTCAGTACATCGTGTGGTTACATTCTCTTGACTAAGAGGCGGTTCACCCTTTTGGATCCAAATATACTTCACTAGTTGAGTCCTCTTGCTTTGCTCTCTCCTTTGACTATGAACATAGATCGTCTACTTCTGCTGCTTCTTGTGCCTTTTTGGTGGTTTTGTCTCCATCTCTTTGGAGTAGAGGGGAGTTCCACCACATCCTAGATTTCTTTGTTGAGAACATCCTTCTTCTTCATCACAACATTTAAGATAGGAACAACGTCTTTATCCTCATGTGTACTCCTGGAAGGACCAAGAGTTGATGCCTTTCCTAGTTCCTTGAGTGCATTATTCTCTAGATCAATGGTGATGCGATTCTCATTTACCCAGATCTGAAGAATTCCACTTCTCAGGTTCAGCTTGATTGCACGATCATAGATCCAGTATTGACCCAAGACAAGAGGCTTAGTGAGATCCTCATCTTAACGCACTAGCACTTTGACTGTCATTAGGACATCTTGAATGTAGAGGGGAAGCTCCACCTCACCCATGCAAGGGGTTTCCACACCTCCCAATCCTATTAGATAGGCTTCAATAGGATTGACGATTGATTTCAACTCTTGATAGTAAGAAAGTCTAATGGCACTAGTGGCTACTCTTGATTCAATCAAGGCTCTTACAGTCCTTGCACTACCTCCTTGTCCTATTTCTAGGTTCACAAAAGGACGTCGATTGATTATTCAATGGAAACAGACACTTGATTTCTCGCACATGGCCATGTGATATCTTGTAATTTTATAGGCATCTGATCTAGGCTCCTATCTCCCCTATCTTCTTAGTTTCATTTTTTTGATGCGTTCTACAGCTTCTGCTTGGGCTTCTTCTCGAATTCGTTTTTCTTCTTCCTTACGTTTCTTAGTAGTGTTGAGTCAATTAAGCATTTCCTCACTGAGGGGTTCTTGATATAACTTGACTCGGCATCCACTGATGTAGCTTGGCATGATGTCACCTTTTAGGGTGGCTAATTGGAGTGCCCCACTTGTTGATATTCTGTTAATGATCATCAGTCCATAGCCACGCTTTTCCACCTTACATGCATGTTGTTTCAATGTGTATACTAGAACTAAATCTCCCGCTTTCAAGCCCTTGTCCTTCACGTGGGCATCAAAGTACGCCTTTTGTCTTTTCTTAGCTGCATAAATCCCTACTGCTACTCTCAATCTTGTTTCACCTAGTCCTTCAAGATCAAAGATTCTAGAGGAGAGCTCATGGCATGTCCAGTCATGCTCTTGTGCAACTTTCAATGTAGGTATCAAGAAGTCCAATGATAGCACTACATTTTGGCCAGACACCATCTGAAAGGGAGTGGCTTGGAGTACCATTTTATAGGCAACTGGGTATGCCCAAATAGCATGGTGTAGCTATTTGTCTCAATCAGAGTGTTTATTATTTACCAATTTTGTTAATACATTGCATAATATCTTGTTTGTGCTCTCAACCAGTCTGTTAGCTTGTGCATGATAGGGGGCAGACTTCTTATGTATTGAGAATATTTTCAATGACTTCATTCAAGAAGTGAGTGCCTCTATCACTTACAGCTCGATTGGCAATCCATATCTGGTGAATACATTCTCAAATAAGAACTTAACCGTAGTTTGAGCATCATTCTTCGTTGTGGCCTTTACTTCTACCCACTTGGTGAGGTAATATGTGGTGACAATAATGTATTCAGCATGAGAACTCTTAGTTGGGGGATTAATATGACCTATGAAGTCTATTCCCCACTTCGAGAATGCATGTCTGTCCATCGTAGGTTTCAATGGCATCTCATCCTTGCGTATCAGATATTGAATTTGCTGTCAAATATCACACTGCTTTACATAGGTTTGGGCATCCATCTGAAGGATTGGCCACCACAATCCTACAAAAAAGATTGCCTTAATCACATGGTCTAGTCTGAAGTGTCCTCTTGCTACCCCTTGATGAGCAGTTTCTAATATCTGAAGGTATTCATTCTCATGGACACACAGTCTTAGGTAACCATCTTTACCACCCTTGTACAAATTATCTCCAATGAGTGAGTAGTCTAGTGCCTCTTGTTCTAAGCTCCTTCGTCTAGCCAAATTCATCTCTTGAGGGAATGCTTTCATCCTCAAAAAGGCTACTAGTGGTTCGCTCCAATCTGGTGCTATAGACACTCGATAAAGGGTGGCATGTTCCACTGGAGGTCTAGTGCTGCAAATTGAACATTATTTGCATAACTTGTGCACATCTGCTTCCATTGTTGGCTAGTGCACTCTGAGTCTCCTTAGTGTCTGTAAAGTTCTTTGCCTCGAGTAGTGCTACTCTAATGCACCCACATGAGCTAATTGCAACCATTTCACGTACTCCTTCTCTTCCACACAACAAGCTAATATCCCTTGATCTGTATGCTTGTACATACTCCCTGTCATGATATGGTACTTTTGTCCTTTTACTACCTCCTTATCTTGAGTGTTTATTAGTGTGTTTTTAAGGTCGTATGTCAATACCGGCATGAATGTCTTGACCCACTGTGGTACAACTTCCAAATTAAACAAGTAGGCATCAAGAAGATCATGTGATACTCTTTGTGGGGCCTCTCCGGATGTGAGCCTCGAGAGATGATCTACTCTCAAGTGAGTCTTGCCTTTCCTCACCACTACCTCAAAGTCATATTCCATTAGTAAGAGAAACCATCAACTAAATTTTTATTTGAGAACGTGTTCACCAGATATGGGCTACTGATAGAGCTAGTAACTGATAGAGGCACTCACTTCTTGAATGAAGTCATTGAAAATCTTCTCCAAGAGTTCTTGGCGATACACAAGAATTCTACCCCCTATCACCCACAAGCTAATGGGCAAGCCGAAAGCACCAATAAGATTATGTGCAATGTGCTGACCAAATTGGTGAATAATAAACGCTCTGATTGGGACAAACAACTACACCATACTGTTTGGCATATAGACTTGGCTATAAAACGGTCCTCCAAGCCACACCCTTTCAAATGGTATTTGGACAAAATGTAGTGCTACCATTGGACTTCTTGATACCTACTCTAAAGGTAGCACATGATCATGAGTGGATAGGGCATGAGCTCTCTTCAAGAATCTTTGATCTTGAAAGGCTAGGTGAAACGAGACTGAGAGTTGCCGTCGGGATTTATGCAGCTAAGAAAAGACAAAAGGCATACTTGGATGCCCATGTGAAGGATAAAGGCTTGAAAGCCGAAGACTTAGTTTTGGTGTATACTTTGAAACAGCATGCTAGAAAGTTAGAGAAGCATGGCTATGGACCCATGATCGTTAGCAGAATATCAACAAGTGGAGCAGTCCAGTTAGCCACTTTAGAATGTGATGTCCTACCAAGTTATATTAGTGGATGCGGAGTCAAATTATACCAAGAACCCCTCATGGACAAAAAGCTTAACCGACTCAATATGGCCAAGAAACGCAAAGAAAAAGAAAAGTGAATTCGAGAAGAAGTGCAGGCAAAAGCTTTAGAACGCATCCAAAAAATGACATTGAGAAGACAAGATAGAGATCAGCCTAGTGTTGGAGCAAGTCTATGACAAGCCTAAGTATTGGCTTGAGTCCCACAAAGTCATAGAAGAAGCTTTAAAATGAAGACTATGTAAAGTTCACTTGTGAACTACCTCTTGTAACTTTTGAAGAGTTTACTTAATGTAAAAGTGAAAGAATCTTAAGTGGTTGAGTCCACTTGATCAAAGAGGGAAAGAGGAGCCACGAATTTGTGATTTGTGGTAGATAGAGAATCAAATCAATCACTGATTGATTGGAGAGTGATTGAGGGAAGTTAGCCTCCCAAACTCAACTATAAATAGATGGCAGTTTTAGTCGTGGTTAGAGAGACCTATGTGAAGACCTCCAAGAGCTGAGCTTTATGCCATATCAAGGTGTGATTACAAGGCACACATATGTGTCAGTAATCCATTGTATTGTACAAGCAATATACTTTCATTTCATGATAATTTGAGTTCATATGTCCATGTTCTTGTGAAGTGTACTACTCACTGCCATTACTCTCAGTTTTCTCAGTCAGATTGCAGAGATGTTTTCTCTGAGCTTGGTGCATCGTTTTCAGTTATTTAACTTGTTAAACTTAGCTCTATAATTCTACTATATGCTCACAAATTTACATGTCATTTGGATGTTGCAATCTTCAGTTATGTTCAGTTGAAGTCAACAGTGTCTGTTCATTTTCACTTCTCTGTAAGGTACTCGACTTTTTCACTCACCTTGTCAGAGCCATTTCTCAGTGGTTACTTGTCAAAATGCAATGATTTAAAGCTTGTTAAATTTAGCTTACTGTCTAGTATAACCATACAAATTTTTGTAATCATTGAATTCCTAAATTTTGAGTTATGTTCATTTTTCTGCTCACTAGTCTCAAAGTATAGCAGCCCGTGAAAATTGGGATGATGTCATTACTTGTTAAAACTCATTCTCAGTGTGTGGTTTATTATTTTTTATGCGATTACTCTTGAAAGTTAGCTCTTTAAGTTAACTAGATTTCCCCAAGAGGAATTAAGCTAATTGCTTCTGTGCTCAGAGAATTATGCAAAATAGTGGATAGGTGTATGAACCAAAATAGCAAGTTTTTCACCTCTAAGCTAACTCCAACTTATCTGTTTTGATCTATCTTTTTGAGAGTGATCTTCCAAGGTACATAGGGTGTCTAATACATCCATTGACAAGCTAAAAGGGCCCGCCATATACTTCTGGAGTTCATTTGTCTGGTGTAGATCAAGGATTTTGCAACACCTCTTCATCTTCAAGCACATACCTATCCATCTCTTCATAGTGGTATCACAGCAAGGTTGGACAACATGGTAGATGGATTTCCTTCATCAATTGACAAATTGGACAGAGGTAACTACTCAGCTTGGTCATTAAGAATGGAAGCTTATCTCCAAGGTAGAAGTTTACATGGTTATGTGGCTGGAGATGAAGTTATGCCAAGTTTCAGGAACAAAAGTCAACCAACACAAGAAGAGCAAGAAAGATTGAGCACATGGTGCTCCAAGGATGCACTTGCAAGGTCTTATCTCCTCAACTCTATCTCACATTTTTTCTTGCCTCACATTAGAAGTTGTAAGACATCTCAGGAAGTGTGGGATGCACTTGAAGCTTTCTTTTCTTCAAGTACCAAAGCTAGGAAGCATCAACTATGGCTGGATTTCACAACTCTCAAGAAGGCTCCCAAACAAAATGTGACTGATTTTGTCACAAAGCTCAAGGACATAGCGGATCAGTTAGGAAGCATTGGAGAGGTAATAGATGAAGAGCAAATTGTAAGGCAAGTCATCAATGGCTTGAAGGTAGTGACAAGTGGGAAGCATTCACCACAGCTATGGATTTGTACATGGACATGCATGTACCTGATTTCAATACACTCATTGGACAACTACTTACTCAAGAGGCAAAGCTTATCAAAAATGGAGAAAGCTCTAAAGGTAATCAATCTTCAGCTTTATACATTGATAAAATCAAGTCCAAAGATAACAAAGGAAAGGCAAAGAAAGTGGATGATGAAGCAGGTACATATCAAGCTAACTATGCAAGCAGAGGAAGACATGGCAGAGGTAGAGGAAGAGGAGGTAGACAAGGCAGGGGGAGATCCCAAGACTCCAACTCATGTTCTATTTGTGGACTAACTAATCATACAATTGAAAATTGCTTTCGGAATTCCATGAATCAAAGAGGCAGAGGATACAATAGAGGAAGTTATGGCTACTCAAGAGGAAGGTTCAACAATTATCATGGCAACTACAACAACTACAATCATTCAAACTATCAAGGAGGCTACAAAGGAAGGAGAGACTACAATAACTACACAGAAGACTCAAACAAAGGATTCATTATTAATCATGAACATGGCTATGCGACAAGGTAAATCTGATGAGCATGTTTTCTACATAGATTCAGATTGTTCAAATCATGTGGCAGGAAATGTGGCACTCCTATCAGATTTAGAAGATCCAAGGAATAAGCATGAGGTACAAACAGGAGATGATACAAAACATCCTGTGGAGAAAATAGGCAATGTCAAAGCACCTGATGGAAACATCAACCTACTCAGTAAGGTACTCTATGTCCCTACCATTACAAAGAATTTGATAAGTGTTGGGCAGATAGTAGAGAAAGGGTTGCAAGTCAGGTTCACAAGGCAGGAGCATTTGTTGAAGATCCAAGTCAAGGATTCAGAAAAATTGCAAAAGGTGAAAAGACAGGTAGATTGTTCACATTTGAATTACAGGACACTAGAAACATTGCTCTCTTTAATTATGGTAGTCAGACACTCACAGAATTGGAAGTATGGCACAAAAGGTTAGCACATATTGGTGAAAGATCATTAAAGCAAATTTGCAGGGACCAAATTGTACTTGGACTCCCTAATTTGTCAAAACAACATATGATTTATAAGTGTAGTGCATGTCAATTTGGAAAGTCTCACAGGTTACCATTCATGAAGAAAGGTTATATGCATAGAGATCTCTTGGAGTTGGTTCATACAGATGTATGCGGACCTAGCAAGGAAGCTTCAATATCTGGATCAAGGTATTATGTCTCCTTTATTGATGATTGTAGCAGATGGACTATCCTATTCTTTATGAAACACAAAGATGAAGTTTTTTCATGTTTCAAAAGATATTTGGCTCTTGTGGAGAATCAAACAGGTAAATCACTAAAAAGGCTAAGGTCAGATGGAGGGGGAGAATACTTCTCCCATGAGTTTGATTCTTTTCTTCAAGAAAGAGGAATCAAAAGAGAGGTAACTACAAGGTACACTCCTGAGCAAAATGGAGTGGCAGAAAGGAGGAATAGGACAATTATTGAAGCTGCAAGGTCTATGTTAAATGAAAAGCATTTACCTAATTACTTATGGGCTCAGGCTGTATCTACAGCCACTTACTTGATTAACAGGTTGCCTTCAAAATCCCTTGATGGGATGAATCCAAATGAGGCTTGGAATGGAAGAAGACCAAGCTTAGATCATTGTAAAATTTTTGGATGTATTGCTTTTGCTCATGTTCCTTCACAGGTTAGAGGCAAGATGGATCCAAAGGCAGAAAGGTGTGTATTTATTGGATATGACAACAATCAAAAGGGCTACAAGTTATACAACCCTACCAACGAAGGATTCTTGGTAAGCAGAGATGTAATTTTTGATGAAAACAATTCATGGTATGAAGATTCATGCAGGAAGATCAATTTACCATATGATCTTGAAGAAGATTTTCCAAAGCTTGTTAGAGAACAACCAAAGATTGAAGAACAAGACACCTCGGAGGATGATGAAGAATCTCAAATGGAAAAGATCAAAGCATGGAAGTCTAAAGGTAAAGCAAAATTGCAAGAACTTGGACATGACACAGAATCATCACATCATGGCCTAAGAAGATCTATGAGGGAAAAGGAAAAACTAGAAAGGTATGGGTTTGACAGCTCATTAGTAACTAAACATTCTATCTACATAGCACAGGACATAAACCAAGAGGAGCCATCATCATTTGAAGAGGCCAAAGCAAAAACAGAATGGAAGCATGCAATGAAGGAAGAGATTGAAGCACTTGAGGAAAACAACACTTGGGATTTGGTGCCCAAGACTTCGTCCATGAAGGCAATAGGCTCAAGATGGGTCTATAAACTCAAGAAGAATTATGATGGTTGAATTAACAGGTATAAGGCAAGGCTTGTAGCAAAAGGCTTTGCACAAACTCAGGGAATTGATTATGAGGAGACCTTCTCTCCTGTGGCAAAGATGCCTACTATTAGGGTTTTGCTTAGTATTGCCTCTTCCAAGAATTGGAAGATACTTCAACTAGATGTAAAGAATGCATTCTTGAATGGTTGGATAACAAAAGAGGTATATATGGCACAACCACCTGGTTTTGAGAATCAAGTTAATCTTGATTATGTGTGTAAACCTAACAAAGCATTGTATGGTCTCAAGCAAGCTCCAAGAGCTTGGAATTTCAGGCTTGTTTCATTCTTGCAGGACAAAGGCTTTCAACCAAGCAAGGCAGATCCTTCACTCTTTATTAAAAAGAGTAATTCTGAGGTCATCTACTTATGTGTATATGTAGATGATATTATATTGACAGGAAATGATGTAGATTGTATGACGAAGATCAAATATCAGATGAGAGAAGAGTTCAAGATAAGTGATTTGGGTTCACTTACCTACTTCCTAGGCTTGGACGTTGTCTACAAAGATCATGGTTTGTTTCTCACTCAAAGAAAGTACATTAAGGACATGTTGGCAAAATTCAAGATGCAAGATTGTAAGATTGCAGGTACTCCAATGGAGGTCAATCACAAATTGAGCTCACATGAAGGTGAACTCATAGAGGACATCACATCATATCGAAGTCTAGTGGGTAGTCTCAACTATGCCACATTGACAAGAGTAGATATATGTTACAGTGTGAGTGTGCTAAGTCAATTTATGCACACACCAAGGAAACCACATATGGATGCTGCCAAAAGGATTCTCAAGTATCTCAAAGGAACCATAAATGAAGGACTTTATTATCCTTATGTATCTGATTTAGGTTTGAAGCTATTTTCTGATGCAGATTGGGCTGGCTCCAAGGAAGATAGAAGGAGCACTTCAGGTTATCTTACCTTTGCAGGTTCAAAGCTTATTTCATGGTCATCCAAGAAGCAGCCCCCAGTTGCTCTCTCTTTTACTGAAGCTGAATATAGAGGTCTTGCCATAGCTACTCACGAAGCTATGTGGATGAAGACATTATTCAAAGATCTTGGATTGGAGTTTAGAACTCCTACTATTTTTGGTGACAATATGAGTTCTATTCATTTGGCTTCTAATCCTATTTTTTATGCAAGGACTAAACATATTGAAGTTCATTATCACTATGTACGAGAAAAGGTTCTAAGCAAAGAGATTCAAATATCATATGTGTCCACTCATCAACAATGTGCAGATATTCTAACCAAAGCATTGGATGGTACAAAGCTTTGCAAATTCAAGGCTATGATTGGTTTGCAGGTAATCTTGGAAGATTGAAGACCTCAAGCATACTTGGCTTGAGGGGGAGCTATTGGAGCAAGTCTATGACAAGCCTAAGTATTGGCTTGAGTCCCACAAAGTCATAGAAGAAGCTTTAAAATGAAGACTATGTAAAGTTCACTTGTGAACTACTCTTGTAACTTTTGAAGAGTTTACTTAATGTAAAAGTGAAAGAATATTAAGTGGTTGAGTCCACTTGATCAAAAAGGGAAAGAGGAGCCACGAATTCGTGAGTTGTGGTAGATAGAGAATCAAATCAATCACTGATTGATTGGAGAGTGATTGAGGGAAGTTAGCCTCCCAAACTCAACTATAAATAGATGGTAGTTTTAGTCATGGTTAGAGAGACCTATGTGAAGACCTCCAAGAGCTGAGCTTTATGCCATATCAAGGTGTGATTACAAGGCACACATATGTATCAGTAAGTCATTGTATTTTACAAGCAATATACGTTCCTTTTCATGATTATTTGAGTTCATATGTCCATGTTCTTGTGAAGTGTATTACTCACTGCCATTACTCTCAGTTTTCTCATTCAGATTGCAGAGATGTTTTCTCTGAGGTTGGTGCATCATTTTCAGTGATTTAACTTGGTAAAGTTAGCTCTATAAGTCTACTATATGCTCACAAATTTTCATGTCATTTGGATGTTGCAATCTTTAGTTATGTTCAGTTGAAGTCAACAGTGTCTGTTCATTTTCACTTCTCTATCAGGTACCCGACGTTTTCACTCACCTTGTCAGAGCCATTTCTCAGTGGTTACTTATTGAAATGCAATGATTTAAAGCTTGTTGCATTCAGCTTACTGTCTAGTATAACCATACAAGTTTTCATAATCATTGAATTTCTACATTGTGAGTTATGTTCATTTTTCTGCTCACTGGTCTCAACCTGTAGCAGCCCGTGAAAATCGGGATGATGTCATCACTTGTTAAAACTCATTCTTAGTGTGTGGTTTATTATTTTTTATTAGATTACTCTCGAAAGTTAGCTCTTTAAGTTAACTAGACTTCACCAAGAGGAATTAAGCTAATTGCTTCTGTGCTCAGAGAATTCTGCAAAACAGTGGACAATTGTATGAACCAAAATAGCAAGTTTTTCACCTCTGAGCTAACTCCAACTTATCTGTTTTGATCTATCTTTTTGAGAGTGATCTTCCAAGGTACATAGGGTGTCTAATACATCCATTGGAAATCTAAAAGGGCCCACCATATACTTCTGGAGTTCATTTGGCTGGTGCAGATCAAGGATTTTGCAACACCTCTTCATCTTCAAGCACATACCTATCCATCTCTTCACACCTAGGACAGATGCCTATTCAGCTCCAAGGTATCATATGGCTATGTGTGAAATTTCAGGTGTAATTTCCCATATAATAATTGAGCGACATCGATTTGTGCCCTCAGAGATAGGACAAGGAAATAGTGCAAGGATTTTACGGGCCTTGATTGACTCACGTGTAGCCACTAGTGCAGTCAAAATTTCTTACTGTCAAGAGTTGAAATTAAGTGTCAATCCTATAGAAGCATACCTTATAGGATTGGGAGGTGTGGAAACCCCTTGCATGGGCAAGGTGGAGCTCCCTCTCTACATTCAAGATGTTCTAATGACAGTTAAAGTACTGGTGTGTCAAGATGACGATCTCACTGAACCTCTTGTCTTGGGTCAAGACCGGATATATGATCATGCAATCAACCTGAACCTAAGAAGTGGACTTCTTTAGGTGTGGGTAGGTCAAAATCAAATTACCATCAAGTTGGAAAATCAAGCACTCAAGAAAGTAGAAAAGGCACCAACTCCTGGTCCCGGAAAAATATTTTTTTCTTGTTCAACACTCTATGATGTAGAAAACCCTCTCACCGGACGCGGTGGTGCAAGTGGAACTCGCTGTTTGTCCAAAGGAAGTCTCGGACCAATAATGTGAATTCCTGGATATCATAAGGAAGCAAAGAAGTAGGGGCCCTAAACCAAAGATCACCTCAACCAAGGCATCTCGACCATTGAAGTAGATATGGGAATGGAAGGGCGAACCTCCCCAAGCAACTGTAGCGGAAGTCCCAACCAAACCCTACTCTAGTGATCAGCATATGTTGAAAATTATAGAACATGTGCAAACTCTAGTTGTGAGGCTTGGCACATACTCACCTCTCATTAATTACCTCTTCATCATTTATGTATTTTTTGTAAGCCCAAAATGAAGTTAGACCCTAAAAATATAAAGGGAACACTCATAACCTTAAAGTAGAGTGTTGAATTAAAAGGAGCATTTGTATTTATGGCTTGGATAAAAGCCAATATATATTTAGATAGATGGAATACTCAAACAAATCATGACCTTATCCATATGAAGTGATATGGAGCACCAAAAGCCACCCAAGGCAATGGAACAACAAAGGACAAGAAAGGAAAGGTCAAGAGGTGAGAGAAGATGCAAGGGTACGTGAAATGACCCATGCCCATAGCTCTATATAAAGAGTTCATTTGAACTTGATGATTTGTGGAGATGCCAAGGAGATGGTGTAGAAGCATATGTTGGTCATTCTCTCACCAATGGATATCAGAAGGTACCTCATTTGGATGCTACAAGGCATAAAGGATTCCAGCCGCATACCTTTTGTATACATAATCACTTTGTGAAGGTGATATCTCTCTATGTACTTATCCATTTAATGCATATCATATCTTGTTGGAAAGCTTATCTCTCATAATTGTTGTACCTCAAATATATCTATTAGAGCATTCTCGAGTGGTTACTAGGAACATTTCTTGTGAATCTCAGTTTTCTGCATAACCTGAGATGATAGGTAGTCTATCTTTGAGTAATTGATTTCCTAGTCAAATGAAGTCCAAATGGAGTGATCTTTAGCTTGTTAGAAAGCTAATAGATGCTACTACAGGCCAAGCTTTAGAGGCATTGAATCTCTGAGTTGTGACTGAATCAGGTTTTAGTAAGCTTGTGTCTTATAGGGCAGTTTCTAGAAGAGGTTGTCTAACTTTCACTGCATGTATTGGAGTGTATTGGAGTCAAATTTCTCCACATTTTGGTATCACAACTTTGGTTGCAGAGCATTGGGAGTGGAGCGCATGGATGCACAAAGAGATCTTGAAGAATATGCAGGGATGTCAAAGGAAGTCTTGGAGCTATGAGCCCATGGAGTGTACATTGGAAAAGCTATGGAGATGAAGCTTTCATATGTAAGAACATTTTGTTGCTTTATGTTAATTGAAGTCAAACACTCTCTTTTCCTACTCTCAAATACATATTCGTGATCATTGAGGCATGTTATAAGTGATGCTAATCACTTTCTTGAAGATTTATGAGCAACTAAATATAGTTGCACATGAACATTGTATGCATGTTTGCTTGAATCTTTCTTGAAGAGAAAGATTCAAGCAAAGAATCTTGGATGAGCAACTAAATATAGTTGCACATGAACATTGTATGCATGTTTGAGATATTGCACTCAATTGAATGAAGTGCAATTTTTTATTATGTACATGGCTGAAGGATTAAGCTTTTATGTAAGCTTGATGATAGCATTATATGCTTTGAATTGGATATGCTTATGTATGCATGCTTATGAAAATTATGCTCAATATGTATGACAATTTTGGACAGCCATGCTAAGGCTGAATATAAAGTGAATTTAGAGTTGATGATTGATGTCAAAAATGAAAGAATGTATGCACATGTGGTCAAGGACTTTATATACACATGTTTGATAATGTGTGGATGAGTATGAGTCTATATTATAAAGCCTAATTATAAAGCCTATACAAGCTGAAAATTTGCAGGTTTATGCAGCCATATAAATTGGCATAAAGTGGGCTGAAGATATGCTCAATTGATTGGTGATTTGCATGCATGCTATAGTTGTTAGGGTGATATTGAAGCACTCAAGGTTGTCCATGAACAGCCATAGATGAGCTAAAAGAATGCATGTTTGGATGCCATGAAGATTGCTAAAATGCAAGCCTGCCATGTATGAAATTTGTGGATGTATCTTGTTGTGGATAAAACCTGTTGAGGTAAATTTGCAAAAGCAAATGTGTATGCTTATGTTATGATAACTAAAAGCATTTGATTCTTTAGTTTAGATACATCAAGTGAATGCAATGCTCCTATTCACACAATTCCAATCAAAGGTGGGAAAAGCTTGGATGAAGTTAGGACACAAAGCTTGGAGCCAAATTGAAGGAAGGAGCCCAAGCTACACATTTGTCAAATACTCGAAGTTTTGAAGACTTGAAGATTTGAACCCAAACTGAAGGTGGACAAGGGTGAAGCCTAGGATTGAACTTCCCAACAAAGGAGGAGTATAAGACTCCAGAGAAGGGCTGCCATAAAGTGTTGAAGACCCAACAAGGACTTGAGGATACTCCCCATGGTTTGAGCACAAGCAAGTGCCATGATAGAAGGAAGAGTCACTCATGCAAAGTGTGACATGTTGGCTAAAGCAAAGGAAGGTAAAGAAGACCATTTGCAATGTTAAGGGTTGAGGTAAAGGTTTTTCCACATTGTGTGTGGTGGTAAGTACCAAGCATAAATCATGTGAATGTATTGTCAAAGGATGAGGCAAGTAAGACCACCTAAGAGAGTGACAAGCCTATGGCAAGTAAGACCATTCAAAGAGGAATGGCAAGCCTATGTAAGGGAAAGTAAGACCATCCCAAGAGGAATGGCAACCCTTGTTAGGTGCAAGAGGCACCATTGATCACATTCACACTTTGTTTTGTTGTTTTGTAGGTGATGAAGAAAGCTTGGAAGATGTGGAAGCTATGAATGCTTCACATGAAAAGACCTCATGAAAGAGTTCATGTATGATCAGCCCATTGTTGATTTTGCAGGTATATAATCAGCCATGAATAATGAACAAAAGATTATAAAACGAAGGGGAGTTAGCTTGCAAGGATTGGAAGATCCAAGAAGAGTCCAAAGAAGAGGAAGTGGAGCCAACACAGTTTCATATTTGGAAGGTTCAAAGCAAGAGTAAGAGCATCCATCAAAGGTACAATCAAAGCACTAAGAGGAACCACCAATATGGAAGGAGTGTTAAGAAAGCAATGAGAATCCATGATGCACAAATGAAGTCATGATGCACCATAAATCAAGAGGAGGTGCAAAGCAAATTGCAACCAAAGACAAAGTCAAAGATCATCCAAAGACAAAGGAGGATCAAAGAGAAGCATGCAAAGAAGAGAGAAGCCATGAATCCATGAAGGTAAAGAAGAAGAGAGATTATCAAAGAGAGGACAACAAAGAGGAAGAGAGTGAAGCAATGAAGATAAGTACAACCAAGGTGATCTCAATTCATTCTATGAGTTTTTATGAAGCGATAGGGATTGAAGAAGAGCTCTTGCAAAGAGCCAAAGCAGCAAGCATGAATCTGAAGAAAAGCCAAAGGAGCTTGGAACAAAAGAAGAAGGATCAACAACCTATCAAAGGGAGAGATATGAGGGCAAAAGAAGCAAAAGGCAAAGAGGAGAAGAATTGGAGAGTAGCATGGACTCCCTCTTGTAGCTTGAGGGGGAGTGTTGAAAATTATAGAACATGTGCAAGCTCCAATTGTGAGGCTTGGCACATACTCACCTCTCATTAATTACCTCTTCATCATTTATGTATTTTTTGTAAGCCGAAATGGAATTAGACCCTAAAAATATACAAGGAACACTCATAACCTTAAAGTAGAGTGTTGAATTAAAAAGATCATTTGTATTTATGGCTTGGATAAAATCCAATATATATTTAGATAGATGGAATACTCAAAAAAGTCGTGACCTTATCCATATGAAGTGATATGGAGCACCAAAAGCCACCCAAGGCAATGGAAGGACAAAGGACAAGAAAGGAAAGGTCAAGAGGTGAGAGAAGATGCAAGGGTAGGTGAAAAGTCCCATGCCCATAGCTCTATATAAAGAGCTCATTTGAACTTGAAGATTTGTGGAGATGACAAGGAGATGGTATAGAAGCATATGCTAGTCATTCTCTCACCAACGGATATCAGAAGGTACCTCATTTGGATACTACAAGGCATAAAGGTATTCCATCCGCATACCTTTTCTATACATGATCACTTTGTGAAGGTTATATCTCTCTATGTACTTATCCATTTAATGCATATGATATCTTGTTGGAAAGCTTATCTCTCACAATCTTTGTATCACAAATATCTCTATGAGATCATTCTCCAGTATTTACTGGGAACATTTCTTGTGAATCTTAGTTTTTTGCATAACCTGAGATCACAAGTAGTCTATCTTTGAACAATTGGTTTCCTAGTCAAATGAACTCCAAATGGAGAGATCTTTAGCTTGTTAGAAAGCTAAGAGAGTCTAATGTGTGTGGATCAAGTTTTAGAGGCATTGAATCTCTGACTTGTGATTGAATCAAGTTTTAGTAAGCTTGTGTCTTATAGGGAAATTTCTAGAAGACATTGTCTAACTTCCGTTGCGTGTATTGGAGTGTACTGGAGTCAAATTTCTCCACACTTTAGAGTGCCAATGCTTCTCTAACAATCACCCATGAAAAGACTATTTATCTGGGTACCCAAGAAGTCAATGATGGCTGACCCACAATCAAGACAAATTTGGGTGCCTAAGGCTTGCTTGCGGGCTCAAGTAGACACCCATAAACTTCACACTAAAGGATTCCATTCACACACACTCACACATGCATCAACAGGCACAAATAGAGTCACTTGTAAATGGGTTCCTAAAAAGCCTCATTTTCAAATAGATACTCATGTAAAGTTTCCCATAGCCCACCGACGGTCACATTGTAAAACCACGCATTACATTTGGCGACCAAAAACTTGTAATAAACCCCCGACCCCAATTTGTAAATTCACCTCCACCCACTAACTGCATCATTCCACTTAGCTCATAGAACTATTCATTTACTAACTACATGCACAATCACTGAGCACCAATTGACCCACTAACTTATCACTGTGCCTCATGTTAATGTTGTAATGGGGACAAACTGTTATGTCTTGTCCACTACAATGTTAACATGTGCTTCTATATTCTCACAGAATCAGCAAGCAAGAAATAACATGGTAGAAGCACCAGGAACTAGCTCCAAGGCATGATCAAGCACCCAAATAATAGACATTGAAACTCTTCCCCTCGAGACCCAACTAATAGAGAGGCCCCAAGAACTCAAGACAATGCATGTACTCCCTATTCAGGACCCTCTGCAAGGGCACACATCTCAAGTAGGCGAACATGCACATTGTTTCAGCGACGTTGCAGGTCCTCTAACAGTAAGACACCTACTTTTGGGAAGTTGAAATCGAATTTAATGGCAAGTGGTGAAGGTATCATTTCTTTACTCGCGAGTTTGAAAAGTATCAAAATGCAGAAGTAATGAGATCAGTATGGACCAAAGCTAGCCTAGACAGCTACTTTAGAGCATTGTTACCCAAACCTGATTTTCTACGCTGTTCCTACCTAATCAACACTATCATCCCTAGCAGAGCCAAAGGAGGAGATAGTACCTTTGTACTTCTCTCATTAACACCAGGCCATGAACTAAAAAGTTTAAACTCACCATCAACCTAGTAAGGGAGGCCCTGGACATGAAGGATATGCACATTCCAATAGAAAAAGAAACATTGACTCCTGGACGAATGAAGCACAAAGATCTCAACAAACTGAAAGATATGGTAGCCATGACACTGACCATCACCCTCCATTTACACACAGTCATGCAGCACTTTGCCTTCCCGGCTCAAGAATGCTTCACCATGCCAGCAAAAAGAATTTGGTTTAGCTTGTATCTCGTGGAAACAGAAAATCTCGCCCTCCATCTGCCCCATTGGATCATTGATCAAATTCACTTAGCACATCAGCGATGGAACAAGAAACACAAGAATGTACTTCATGGATGTTGCACACTTACACAGATCATTTATAGGTGCTTAGCTTATGACGTGCCCATCCAGAGAGCATTGGTGTGGTCTAGAGCCTAAGAGTTCCAGAGACAGGCATCAACAATAGGCCCACCATCTAAGAAGATGAGAGGAGCAATTCAAATACCTTGTGCCCAAGCAAGGGGTGCCACCCTCACACCAGATGTGACACCACCTCAAACAAGACATGTTCGCTCATTTATGATTCGCTTACCCAGGCTCAAAGCAAAGGGACCAAATCTTGGTTTCCCTCCGATTCCCTCTAACTTGGAGTTCCCATAGTGCTACACTTTGGACGATTTAATAGATGAAGAAATTGCCAGGATGATTAATGAGGCAAATCTGGAGACTGAAGAAGACCAGTCCTGAGGACCGCAAACGACTATAGGGCCTCCAGCCCCTACCCAACATGAAGTAGTGGAAGTGAACAAAGAGGAAGAAGAGACCAATGAAGAGGAGTCAGACGAAGAACATGACTAGGAGAAAGAGGAAATTTCAGACCTAGTGGGTGCCCCCGCCTATACGGCACAGATCAAAAGATTGTATAAAACCATGAAAAGTGTCCAGGAGCATCACAAGTTGTCATTAGAAACAGGGAAGTTACTCATAAGTCAAATGGTAGGAGAAGAAGGGGTAGACTAACATTTTATTGATTCATTGAATCTTCATGCTGATGCACTTGGCCTGGATGAAGCCATTCACACGGCCATCGCTCACATCTGTCGTTTTGAGCAACGAGTGCCTACATGCCCTATTTGATCCACGAAGCAAATTCACATTGATGTATCGGTGCCAATTGACACTACACAGATAGAAGAACACCACAAGGCAAAACTATCACCACACTCCAGACCCTCACCCCCAAACCCACCCCCCTCACCTCTCATTGCACACTTTACTTCGCCCCGCAACACCACCACCCTAACCTCCACCACCACCACACATGCTATAGGAATTCCTCCTTCCTCTGGCACCCAACTTGGAGGGGTAGCCATATCTACATTCAGAACACTGTTCACCGACATCACATCCACTGCACCGTCCATTCCCATTTACACGGTCACACACACTTTTGAGAGCATGGAAACATCACCAGCCACAGCACCACTCCCTCCCCCCACAGTCCCACAATCTCCTATACCCGCTCCCCCCTTGTCACCTCTTATTTCCACTTCATTCACGATCCCTTTCCCATTCCCCCTACATCCTCCACTTTCCCAGCATCGCTTAATGTAAATAATATTTTTTCTACATTACATCAATGTATATATCAGCTGCAAAAGAAATATTAGACCTTGGAAGATCATCACTGTAATATAATTGCGGACCACCAGCAATTACATAAGTGGCTTATAGCCCTAGAAGAAGAGAACACTGCCCTCAATCAACGTTATACTATGCTCAAACACGCCCACCAGACCCTATTGGAGGCTCCTTTGCAAATCAAATCTTCGGACGTTAAATAACTAGAAGCTTTACTGGAACTTTGTGAGTCCAATAATCTCAAAGTCTGGTGTAATCTGACATTACTAAGGAAGCACATGGTCATTGCTCTAGAAGAGAACAAGCGACTTCAAAAGCAAAACAAAGAAAATCTAGAGGTAGCAATGGAAGGCTCTCCTCAATAGATTGACCCAGAAAGGTTTAAAGTTGTCCCTTCAAAGACCATGAAAACCATTCTTGAGAGCTATGTTGATCTTCTGGCCGAGCATGATGATTTGGAAAAAGAACGAGATACTCTTCGCCAATAGCTAAGGGTGCAAGAAGAACAACCAAAGGTAATAGAATCTACATTGACTACAGAGGAGGTGAATGTGCTAAAAGAACAAGTCGTAGAGTTGCAAGGAAAACTACTTCAGTACGAAAGACAGCCCTCCCCCATCATTGAACCAGAACCACAAGAGTTGGTGCCCATAGAATTAGAAGAATCATATGAGGAACCTTATGTTCCTATGCCTATGTCGGGTGGCCAACAAACATCTAAAGGACTCGACGCACTTGAAGTCGAAGCCCCAAAATGGCTTCAAAAACTCGAAAAGACAGCTAGTAGACATGATGATAGAGTCGGCAAATTCAATCACTATGTAAACTTGAGGATACCATTATAAAATCCAAATACTTCCAGGTCATGTCCCATCACCGATGGATAGGCACAAATGATGACCAATATGTGCCCTATTGCATGCTCCTATCAGATTATAATGTGGAAATTCAACTAAGATGTGGCAAGGCCCTAACTTTCGCCACCCAATTTGGTCCAGACGACATACCTGAAAGTGCTACACAAGGATCAATCTTCCAACCCACCTAGAGGCTTTTTCTTCTAGAAACCTATCAAGAAATAGTCCGTACATTGAATAATATGCCACTCTTTATCAAGTACAACCCATGCTACGTCCTAGTACTCAAAAGACACACATAGCCCAAATTTTCCATCACTGTGAAGAATGTTAAAGGCTGTGAAAAATGGCTAAATTACGTGTACCTAGCACCTCCTTGAGGACCGGCCACAGTAGCATACGTGATTTTCACCATCCACCACTATAGTGCTAGACTGCAAAAAGTTCCAGATGTGATGGAAAAAATGTGTATGAAAATGTTTGAACTAATGTTGGTCACCTTCAGAACCTTCAAAAACATCAAAGATCTGCATTTCCGAGGAGTCGGTTTCAATGCAGGCAACCTCGACTTAGTATATGACATGAGCACAACCCTCTCCATTAATGTGATATATGCATGGCACGCAAGAATAAAGTACCTCCCAGTATGCTACAAACAAACTTTTGAGGAGATGTTCCTTACGGGAGCACCATCCCGAAATATTTGTCCCCAAACCCTCACATCTTCTCCAAATTTTCGTTGTGGAGAGGACCTTACATTCCAAACAATTGCTGCTGCCACATCCGGACGTTCCAAGGCCAATCAATTAGGATGCTTTACCAGCATATTTAGCAAGGGGACTAAGGCTAGAAGAGCATCACTTGGCTACCGATATCGTTGAATACTATGTCAAACGTTCAACCCACCAAGGGTCTGTCAGAGATGACAGATGCCAGAGAGGGGGGTGTTGGTAGCATTCAGGGTAACAAGATAGGGAAGCCAATGAAGGGAGTCATAGCAGAGAGAAGGAACAAGTAGGCAAACCAATCAATGAAGATCCGGCAAGTAGGCCATCCAATTTTTTTTCGACTTAACATCTTTGTAACAGTGATTTTCATCACTACATGAACATTGTAAATACCGTTTTTGGTAGATTCAACTCCATTTTGTTCAAGCCGAGGAGTCCTTGAGCTTGAGGATTAGTAGGAGTACTAATGTTTTCAGTTTTCATAATTTTTAGAGCTCGTTTGAGCCTCCAAATTATCCAAGGAACCTAATCTTTAACTAGGCCAAACACTAGGTCTGGACAAGGCCATTAGCTAGTCAAAAACTATAAAAGGAGCTAGACAGCTCATTTTTGAGAGGAAAAAATTGTAATTTGAACTTAAAAAACTCTTGTAATTGTTTTTGGATTGTAATCAAAGATTCCATTGTCTCACTCTTTGCTCTACCTGTGTGCGTGTGTGTGTATGTGTATGTGTGTGCATGCTTGTGTGCTTCTCCATCACCACCTGTGCACATCATTTGCTCGAGGTCTTCATCCTCATGTCTTCTCGGATTGACATTAAAGGAGGTTCTACTCGCCACTGAGATACACCAATCTTAGAAAATTCTATGATGAAAGCTTCTAGAAGTTGGTCTATGTTCCTGAATTGTCTCTCGTGTAGTGGTTGAAACCACGTTAGAGCAGTGCTCTTCAGTGTTAGACCAAAAGCATTGTAGTGTGCGAATAGGTCATCCACTTGTTCAGCTCTCAACACTTGCCTAAATTCTTCTACATGATCATAAGGGTCTCCTGTACCATCGAAATAATTTTTCATGGACTTATCTAGTTGTGTAGGCCTCAAGGTCTTAGTGTGTTCTCTAGGCCTTGGCAAAGGAAAGTTATCTGCATTTCTTTGATTTCTTGGGTCTCTATGTCTCTCATTTTCCATTTTATGAGCCTCCATTCTCGTTCTTTCTCTTCCCAATGGATTAGCAAAGCTCACCTCCGGCCTATCTCTACTCCTATCCCTGTCAGCTCCATGAGCTTGGGATGTTCCAGCTCCTTGGTGACCATAAGATACATTAGATTTTGGTTGGGAAAAAACAATTTCACCCTTCCAAGTGTTGGCATGCCTGCCATGCTATGTGACCACAAAGATCCTCTCTGAAGTATTGTCTAAATAGGTCACTTTTCCTAGGCTATCAAGATCCTTAAACTCATAGACTGTGAGCATTCCTACTTCATTAAACTGGTCAAGCTTATACCTCCCAAAAGCTTCATCAGTCTCTTGATTTAAGAGCAGATCTATGCTCTTATTGTCATGGGGAACCGATTCTGGAGTGATGATTCTATTCAAGACTCATTTGCCTCGTGGAGTTCTGGGCTCTCTTCCTAAGTTTCCTTGCTCTATGTCACCTATGTCCGTCTCTGGGATCACATTACCAAATTTTGTCTGTTCTATCCGATTGGTTGGTGACTACGTACATTGTATCTTCTTTATCTAGGTATGCACCATTCTCAAATTTGGGGATTGGATGTTCTAGTTCAATGGGTTGATCTAGATTTTTAATCTCGATAACGGATCTTCTGAGGCCATCCTCATAGATGCGAGCACTTAATCGGTTGGTCCTAATGTATTTAAGTTGCATTTTTTAAGGTCCTCAGAAGACCTTAGGTTTTGTCTATCTCTAGATGTCGTCCTCATCTATGGTTCATATGCTTGATTGAACAACCCCAGCTTAACCCCAAGTACAACCTTGTTGCAGATCAATTTGTAAGCCGCAGGATTGGCATTTGTAATTCTCTACTTTTCGTATTCCGCATGAACCAAAAGGTCGTTACGAAGAGTTGTAATTATTTATAATCTAATGAAAGGACGCTTCGGTAGCGATCAGAAGAATCACCAGACTGTTTGTCTGGGCGATTGCATTCTGTGAAGTTGCCGTAGTGCGGTATTGAGAAATCTGAGTATTACTGTTTTCTTGTCTCTCTTTGATTACATTAGCTTGTGTTTGGGCACAGTTCCTTTAAGTTAGAGAACGTAATTCTGTATTACGGTAATGAATAGTTTCGGCACTGTGTACTGAGAAAGTATTAACTTGAGCATGATCGGTAAAGTTGTGGAAGAACCAATAATAGCTTAATACGAACAGTAAGTTTGTGAGAGAACGAACCAGAGGATTGATAGTAATTTGTATGCAGAGTTTTGAGTGTTAAAGTACTACGAAGTAGAGGTGTTAATTGGGAAAATTAAGTAATAGGGCCTCTGATTAACAGACCCCTACCACTCCCAAGAACCCGAAAGAGTTTAAACGCGCCTGTGACGGCAACGCGCGTTTAACACTGGCGCCGTCTGTGGGAAGGTGGCAACAGAGTGTTGCAAATTGATTGTGGGAAGGTGACCATAGATTGTGAATCGACAGTAAGGTAGAGTAGTACGCAAGTGTTGCAAAGGTGATATATGCCGGTTACTCGGTCCGGCAAGTCGTATCCGAAGTACACGAGAGACCGACAGCCTTGGGTGGTACCAAATTTGTTAAGGACAACCCCAGGAGGCAGAAGCACAGATCAGTTAAGCCTAGTAGTAGAAGAAGCGAAGCACGATAGCAGTGATTTCGGTAGCATTCCGGTAGATTTCGGTGTAATTTCGGCATAGTCTGCACAGGATATAGTAACTTCGAAGCCTACAGGAACATTGTTGGGAGTGATGATTGGATGCACTCAAGAAATGAGTTGATGCTGCAAAACCTGCTTCACACCTGCCCTCTTTTGACTTCAGATATGCATAGTAGACTCCTTGAGCTTCCAAATGATACCAAGATATGCTATATGTACTTTGGAAATGAGTTGGGTAATGATTAGATCAAAACAGACTACTTGTGACTTCAAGAATCCTGAAAAACTTGCTATTTTGGTATTGATACCTGCTCAGAGTTATGCTCAGTGTGACCAGCACACTTAAAATTGATCTAATTTCTTTTGGACATAATCAATTAGCTTAACAAGCTTTCATTTGCAAGTGGAATGAGAGGAAATGACAAACTACACTCTGAGAAATCAATTTAGCAAACTTAGGGACATCCCCGACATTTTAGGAACTGTATAGAGAAATACCAGAGATCACTTCAACCGCAATTTCTCCCAGATGGTTGATCCAATGACCTTCAAATTTAAAATATGCCTCTTGGAAGTTGACAGAGTTGAAGATGCTCACTCAGAGAAACCAGAGATTATGAATGTAAGTATATTGATTAGATCTATTGATTGTACATTCCCATTGGCATAGAATGTGATGCTCAATGGTACTCAGAGGTGTAGGCTATGGTGTAGCACACACACACTCAATGAATTACTCAGAAATGCCTCGGGAAGAGTGTAGGATGCCCGCGACCTTTTTCTAGTGACTTTTTTATAGATTGAGTGAAATTTTGAATTTTGAATCCAAGTCAATCTCCTAGAATCTTTCACCTAAAGATTGATTGAGATATTCTCTCAACTAACCAATCACTTTTCCCACGAATTAGACTAGTAGGTGTGATTACATGAGTGGTAAAGTCATATAGACTTTTACATGAGATAAAAAGGTAATAACTAATAAGCATTGGTTCCTATGATGATTGTTCCATGTAGATATATCCTTCAAAGGTTCCAAGCTAAACTTTCAAAGTCCAAGCTTTATGTGAAGTCTTCAAGGTTGATATCCAAGCCAAGTGTTAAGGCTTGAATTACACCAACAGCTCCCCCTCAAGCCAAACACTTTGGCTCAAGTCTTCATCTCTAGTCTTCAATTACTTCCTGCAATCCAATCGTGGATTTAAATCTGCATAGCTTGCTTCCATCCAGAGCTTTAGTAAGTAAATCTGCATATTAGTAGACACATAAGTCAATTGGATATCTTTGCTAAGTAATTTCTCCCTCACATAGTGGTAATGAACCTCTATGTGTTTTGTCCTAGCATGATAAATTGGATTAGCTACAAGGTGAAGAGAACTTGTGTTATCACCAAAGATGACTGGTGGCCTTGTGTATAGGCCTAATTCTGAATATAAAAGCTTCAACCAGATAGCTTCTTGAGTGGCATTTGCTAGCCCTCTATACTCTGCCTCAGTAGATGATAGAGCTACTGTGGGTTGTTTCTTGGATGACCAAGAAATTGGTTTATCACCTGCAAAACATATGTAACCAGATGTGCTTCTCCTGTCATCCTTGCAACCTGCCCAATCTGCATCTGAATATACCTTAATATCAATGTATGATGAATAGGGAAAGTACAAACCATGATGTTGTGTTCCCTTTAGGTACTTTACTATCTTCTTTGCTGCCTCTAAATGAGGTACTCTTGGTTTATGCATAAATTGGCTAAGTACACTAACACCATATGATATATCAATCCTGGTTAAGGTAGCATAATTAAGACTACCTACCATACTTTGGTAACTTGTAATATCTTGGAGTTCTTCCCCTTCATGAGCACTGAGTTTGTGGTTGACCTCCATAGGAGTGCTTGAGACTTTAGCTTCCTGCAAATTAAACTTCTTGACCATGTCCTGAATGTACTTCTTCTGAGTAATAAAGATACCTGTATTTGTATAGACCAATTCAAGTCCTAGGAAGTACTTCAATAATCCAAGATCATTAATCTTGAATTCCTTCATCATTTGTCCTTTGATGTGTCTAATTCCCTGAACATCATTTCTTGTAATAATGATGTCATCAACATAGACACACAAGTATATTACCTCTGAATTGTTCCTTTTGATAAACAATGAAGTATTTGCTTTGCTCATTATGAATCCTTGGTCTAGGAGGTAGGTTTTCAACCTATAATTCCATGCTCTAGGTGCCTGCTTCAATCCATACAGAGCCTTCTTCAATTTACAAACATGATTTACCTTCTTGGGATCTTCATAACCAGGTGGTTGTGACATGTAGACTTTTTCTGATATCCATCCATTCAAGAATGCATTCTTCACATCCAATTGGTACATGTTCCAATTCTTGGATGCAGCTACACTCACCATAACTCTGATAGTTGGCATCTTGGCCACAGGAGAAAATGTCTCCTCATAATCAATGCCTTGGGTTTGTGCAAAACCCTTGGCTACCAACCTAGCTTTATACCTGTTTATTGTACCATTTGAATTCCTTTTGAGTTTGTAGATCCATCTGGATCCTATCACCTTCATAGATTCTTTCTTGGATACCAAGTCCCAAGTATCACTTTCCTTGAGAGCCTCCAATTCTTCATCCATTGCTTCCTTCCATTCTGGTTTAGTAATTGCTTCTTCAAATGTACCTGGTTCTTCATTCAAGAGATCCTTTGCAAGATATACAGAATGCTTGGTTACAAGGGAAGTATCATACCCATACCTAATAGGCTTCTTACTTTCTCTCTGAGATCTCCTCATAGCTTGAGTTGAGGATTCTGGTATATCCTCTAGCTTCTTCATCTTCATTTTCCCTTTGGATTTCCAAGCCTTGAACTCTTCAATGTTGATGGTGTCTTCATCATCTGAGCTTGTGTCCTCTTTCTGAATTGGTTCTTCCTTGATAAGCTTGGGGAAGTCTTCTTCCATGTCATAAGGTAGACTAACCTTCCTGCATTCATTTTCATACCATGAATCATTCTCATCAAAGATGACATCTCTGCTTACCTTGAAGCCTTTGTTTGAGGGGTTGTAGAATCTGTATCCCTTCTGATTCAAATCATAACCAATGAAGATACATTTTTCAGCCTTGGGGTCTAGCTTTCCCCTTACTTGTGAGGGAATATGCACATATGCAACACAACCAAAGATTTTGCAATGATCCAGAGATGGTCTCTTACCATGCCAAGCCTCATAGGGTGTCATTCCATCAAGTGTCTTTGATGGCAACCTGTTAATTAAATATGTGGCAGTAGATACACTCTCTGCCCAAAGATAATTTGGCAATTTCTTTTCATTTAGCATAGACCTAGCTGTCTCTACAATGAGTCTATTCCTCCTTTCAGCTACCCCATTTTGTTCAGGTGAGTACCTTGTAGTAATCTCCCTCTTGATGCCTCTTTCCTGCAAGAAATCTTCAAAGTCATTGGAGAAGTATTCTCCACCACCATCTGACCTTAGCTTCTTCAAATGTCTACCTGTTTGATTTTCAACTAGTGCAAGGTACCTCTTGAAACAATTAAATACTTCATCTTTATGTTTCATGAAATATAAGACAGTCCACCTGCTATAGTCATCAATGAAGGACACATAGTACCTTGATCCAGATATGGATGGCTCCTTGCTAGGTCCCCAAACATCTGTATGCACCAATTCCAGATAATCTTCATGCATAAAACCTTTCTTGGTATAGGGCAATCTGTGTGACTTACCAAATTGACAAGCCCCACACTTGTATATCATGTGTTGCTTGGATACATTAGGTATCCCAAGCACACATTGATCCCTGCTCATTTGTTTTATGGTCCTCTCTCCAATGGGACCTAATCTCTTGTGCCAAATCTCCAATTCTAATAGTGTTTGATCTTTATAGTTGTACAAAGCAATATTCTTAGTGTCTTCAAGTTCAAAGGTAAACAATCTACCTGATTTTTCTCCCTTGGCTATCCTTCTGAATCCATATCTTGGATCCTCCACATATGCACCATGTTGAGTGAACCTGACCTGTAGACCTTTTTCCACAATCTGACCTACACTCATCAGATTCTTGGTGATTGTTGGAACATACAATACTCTGCTCAATAGATTCTGATTACCATCACTAGTTTTGACATTCCCTACTTTAACAACTGAATGTTTAGTGTCATCACCTGTCTGCACTTGATGCTTGCCTTTGGGTTCTTCCAAATCAGAAAGTAATGCAACATTTCCAGCTACATGATTAGAGCAACCTGAATCAATATAGAATAAGTGATCATCATTGATACCTGACTTAGATGTCATATTCATGATCAATAGGGAGTCATCTTGCTCCTCTGCATAATTGTTGTAGTCTTTCCTATTTCTGTATCCACCTTGATAGTTGCCATTGTGATTGTAGTTGTTGTTATAATTATTGTTGTAGCCATGGTAACCTTGAGATTGGTTGAATCTGCCTCTTCCTTGAGAGTATCCTCCTCTTTGGTGACCTCTTCCTCTTTGGTTCTTGTAATTTTTGTAGCATTCATCTGTGGTATGGTTAGACAAGCCACAAATATTGCATGGAGATTGATTGTAGGGTCTCCCCCTACCTGACTTACCTCCTCTGCCCCTACCTCTAGAAGATCTACCTCTCCCTCCATAGTTTGCTTGGGAGGTAGATCCTTCTTCATCAACTTTCTTGTTTTTACCCTTGTCTTTAGCCTTCTTATCAGTATATAGGGCAGAGGGATTGTTACCTTTTGATTGCTCTCCATTCTTTGTGATCTTTGCTTCATGTGTAAAGAGTTGTCCAATCAGAGTTGTTAGATCAGGTGCTTGGATGTCCATGTATAAGTCCATTGCTGTGGTAAAGCTCTCCCACTTGTCATCTGCCTTTAGTCCATTGATTACTTGTCTGACTATTTGCTCTTCCTCAATCTCCTCTCCAACACTTGCAAGTTGGTCTGCAATGTCTTTGACTTTGGTGACAAAATCTGAGACAGATTGCTTTGATTGCTTCCTAAGAGTTGTAAACTCAATCCATAGCTGATTCTTTCTGGCCCTTGTGCTTGATGAAAAGTAAGTTGACAAGATTTCCCAAGTCTCTTGGGAAGTTTTGCAATTCCTTATGTGTGGTAGAAGGAAATCAGAAATAGATTTTAGAAGATATGACCTTGCCAAAGCATCTTTTGCACACCATTGATTGAGTCTCTCTTGCTCTTCCTTGGTGGGTAGGCCTCTAGCTTTGAATGAGGGCAATTCCTCATCTCCTGATATGAATCCAAACAAGCTCCTTCCTTGTAGATAGGTCTTCATCCTTAGAGACCAAGCTTGGTAGTTGTTCATGTCTAATTTGTCAATGAAGGAAGGGAAACCATCACCCATGATTACCTTATAAGCTCTGATACCACTGTTGGGAGTGATGATTGGATGCACTCAAGAAATGAGTTGATGCTGCAAAACCTGCTTCACACCTGCCCTCTTTTGACTTCAGATATGCATAGTAGACTCCTTGAGCTTCCAAATGATACCAAGATATGCTATATGTACTTTGGAAATGAGTTGGGTAATGATTAGATCAAAACAGACTACTTGTGACTTCAAGAATCCTGAAAAACTTGCTATTTTGGTATTGACACCTGCTCAGAGTTATGCTCAGTGTGACCAGCACACTTAAAATTGATCTAATTTCTTTTGGACATAATCAATTAGCTTAACAAGCTTTCATTTGCAAGTGGAATGAGAGGAAATGACAAACTACACTCTGAGAAATCAATTTAGCAAACTTAGGGACATCCCTGACATTTTAGGAACTGTACAGAGAAATACCAGAGATCACTTCAACCGCAATTTCTCCCAGATGGTTGATCCAATGACCTTCAAATTTTGTAGGCATATAGTATGCTTCAAGCTTGTTCCAATGTGCTTTGAATCATCCAATTTGATTCAGTAGATCTTGAGATATGCCTCTTGGAAGTTGACAGAGTTGAAGATGCTCACTCAGAGAAACCAGAGATTATGAATGTAAGTATATTAATTAGATCTATTGATTGTACATTCCCATTGGCATAGAATGTGATGCTCAACGGTACTCAGAGGTGTAGGCTATGGTGTAGCACACACACACTCAATGAATTACTCAGAAATGCCTCGGGAAGAGTGTAGGATGCCCACGACCTTTTCCTAGTGACTTTTTTATAGATTGAGTGAAATTTTGAATTTTGAATCCAAGTCAATCTCCTAGAATCTTTCACCTAAAGATTGATTGAGATATTCTCTCAACTAACCAATCACTTTTCCCACGAATTAGACTAGTAGGTGTGATTACATGAGTGGTAAAGTCATATAGACTTTTACATGAGATAAAAAGGTAATAACTAATAAGCATTGGTTCCTATGATGATTGTTCCATGTAGATATATCCTTCAAAGGTTCCAAGCTAAACTTTCAAAGTCCAAGCTTTATGTGAAGTCTTCAAGGTTGATATCCAAGCCAAGTGTTAAGGCTTGAATTACACCAACAAACACCGTGTGCAGTTGACCCGACACCGTCTGGTCAAGCTTCAAACCTCTCTGAGGATAGAGGTGTGTTATCCAGAGAGACCATTGATGGTGAAAGAATATCCTAGGTTTGGGAAAGCTCGACTGATTCCGGTGACAATTCGGTCCCAGTTGTAGGGAATTTACAATTTTCCGGTGATAGTGTTATACTTCCTGGTGAATCTTCATTCCGGACACCATTGTTCGGGGTAAGTGTGCCTACATTTGATACCAAAGAAGAGGATAGGCTATTCGAATTGGAAATCTGTAAGAGGCTGAATGCTATTTTCAAGGCAGAAGGTGAGCAGTCTGATCATACAGAATCTGAAGGACCGAAAACACCACCTCAAAACTCAGGAGATAGTAACAGTACCACTACTAGCACCATGAGTGGACAGCAACAAAAGCAACAAAAGCAACAACAACAACAGCAGCAACAGCAACCGCCACTTCCACTTCGACCCGTTCCAACAGGGGTAACATACACCAAGTTCGGTGGATTTCCAGGTGATGACCCTGATGCCCATGTGCGTACCTTTGAGATAAGTTATGCCGTACTTAACCATCCACCTGATCCGGCATACAAAGCCATTGTATTCCAGTCTACATTAGTCAATGAAGAAGCCAGGTGGTTAACAGAGTATGATATCAACCATTTCGGCACCTATGAAGCGGTAAGGGATGCGTTTTTGCAGAGGTTCCAGCTGAAGAAGAACCCTGCCGAAATTTTCAATTACTTGTAGAACAATAGACAGAAGCCGCATCAGACTATGTAGGAATATGCCACATTATTTAGAACTCATTTAAGACAATTGCCTCCGGCACATGCTAATTTATCGAATGATGTCATAACCCAGTGGTTCGTTAATGGTTTGACCCCACAGCTTAAACAAATCATGATCATCCGCTGTGTGGGTGCTATGACACTGGATGTTGTCATAGCGATGGCCCTGCAACTAGAACATAAGGTTGGAGGATTCACTGAAGACTTAGAGTGGATGAAAGCCAGTAGAAACATTGCAGAGGATCCGGCTAAACAGATGTACTACACTAAATGTAAAAATCCAGGGCATACTAGTGCTATCTGTGCGCTTAATCAGATGTATTGTGCTATTTGCAATAACACCGGACATTCCATCGAGAATTATGCATATAATGCCAAAGTGCAAGGACATGCAACTGTAAATGCCATTATACAAGAACCAGGGCAGCCAGCCACTCACTACGTGCCACCGCAGATGCGAAACAATCAACAGCAAGGATACCGAAATTACTGGGGACAGCGGAATACCAACTTCAATGCAAATCGATGGCAGGCTAGTACATCAGCGGAGAATACTTCTCTGCCACCACCTCGATGTCACTTTTGTGGTGAGCTTGGTCACATCCGAAGATTTTTTAAGGATGTAGCCGAATATGATCAAACAAAGAAAGAGCGTCAGAATCCAATGACCAATATGGTCTATATTTCACCAGTGGAAACTCAAGCAGCAGTGATTCAAACAAGATCTGGTAAGCAGTTGCAACTAGCAACAGAGGTGTTTGAATATGGCATCCGTGAACAGCAGAGAATGTATAACAAGGCTAGCCAATGGACCACTAAAGAGCCTACGGTGTTCCCTAATCCAGTTCCGGTGACACAAGTTCCACTGCCAAAGGTAGGAGCGCAGGAACAAGAATGTACTCCAGTCACAGGAGAATCATCCTCGGAACCAGTGAAGAGTGCAATTCCAACAGACCAGGTATGGGATATTCTCTCGAAGGCTTCAATTACACTTCCTTTGGGGCAACGCCCGGAGTTTGGGAGCAATTCCAACAATAGCTTAGTCCTGGATCTCCCAGTACTCCGGCAACTGCCACAATCCAACCGGAAGTTGACTCTACGGTGGATCATGCGGTCCCCTTAATTACGGTATGGCACAAGAATCACAAAATTACTCAAGTACTAATTGATGGTGGTTCCGGTGTAAATATAGCCATTGCAGCCCTTTACAAGAAGTTAGGGTGGACCCAAATTGAGCCTGTCCAATTTTTTGTAAGAATGGCCGACCAATCCCGAGTCCATCTAGTGGGACTCCTACGGAATGTCCTGATCACTTTGCAGGGTACAACGTTTAAGATGACCTTTGTAGTCTTAGAACTACCGGAGTCTAGTCTCAATTATAATCTTCTTTTTGGCCGACCCTGGTTGAAACAGGCTAAGGTTATACAGGATTGGTCAGAGCAGGAACTAACTTTCAAAGACAACCACCGTAAATATGTTGTCAAACTGGATGCTATTCAGCCCTCTGAACTACATGCTAGACCTTATGTAGCAGAGTCGGTCCACATGTTGGATAGTTTATCCGATGACGAAGAAGAAGAATTTTTGAAGAATAACAAAGATTTGATCTCCTTGGGAACTGTCGATTTGCAATCTGTAGTAGACAACTGGAGTCCGGCAGCCTGTACGCTGATGCCCGTGACCGGAGATGCAGATGTCAATGATAACGATGCTATGGATGGAGCCACTTTGCAGCAACTTTTACAGTCAGATGACAATTCGGCAAAACTGCGGCAATTCTATGTTCCCGAAGATCAGTTAATCACCTATAATTTGGGAGATGAAGTAAACCCGTGACCTATCAAGATAAAGGACGGATTGTCCGAGGCATTTCAAGCAGATTTGATCCAGCTTCTTTGTGAGTTCTCTGATGTTTTTGCCTGGGATTATCGTGATATGAAAGGTCTGGATCCTCGCATCTATCAGCATCGGGTCGTGCTCAAACCAGAAGCAAAGCCGATTAAACAATCCAGCTACCGAATGAATCCTAACTATGCAGCATAGGTTAGAACTCGATCGGCTACTAAAAGTGGGATTCATTGTCCCCATTGAACACGCTGAATGGATCTCGCCGATTGTAATTGTTCCGAAGAAAAACAAACAGCTCAGAATCTGTGTGGATTACCGGAAATTGAATGCATCCACAGTACCTGACCCGTTTCCTCTTCCCTTTCTCGACACAATGCTAGACAAGGTGGTAGGACACGAGATGTACTCCTTTTTGGACATTTACAGTGGTTATAACCAGGTCCGAATGGCTGAGCAAGATATACCGAAAACAGTATTTATTACGAATTGGGGTGCTTTTGCTTGTACAGTCATGTGGTTTGGGTTAAGGAATGCTCCTAGTACCTTTCAGCGTTGTATGCAGGAAATTTTTTCACCCTACCTCACTTCTTTTATGCAAGTATACTTAGATGACTTCTCCTTATTCGGCAAAATTATGGCACACCTGTATCATTTACGGTGTTGTTTCGAGAAATGCCGCGAATACCGACTTTGCTTGAACCCGGCCAAATCTGTCTTTGCAGTTTCTTGTCGTAAACTACTTGGTCATATTATATCTGCACAAGGCATACAGATTGATCCAGACAAAGTTGCAGCCGTGTTGGAAGCACCTGTGCCTACCACACCAAAAGAAGTTATGTGATTCCTAGGACAGATTCGGTGGCATGGTCGCCATTTACGGTGGTTAGCTCATCTCGCTACACCACTTAATTGACTCATGACGAGCACTCCCTGACAGTTCGACTGGACTTTAGAATGTCAAACTGCCTTTGATTGTTTAAAAGAAGTAGTGACCCATGCACCAATTTTGCAACCCCCGGATTGGGAACGCCCATTCCACGTTTTTGTCGATGCCTCAGACATAGCAATTGGAAGTGTTTTAATGCAGCAATCTGATAAGTGGTTTAGGCCTGTCTATTACGCAAGTCGTCGACTCGCTCCTGCTGAAAGAAATTATTCAGTAATTGAAAGAGAATGTCTCGGTCCGATGTATTCTGTAAAGAACTTTTGGCATTATTTGTTAGGCCGAAAATTCACCTTTCAAGTAGATCATGCTACGCTGGTGTATCTAGTCTGGCAGCAGCATTTAGGTGGTTGCATCGCACGTTGGGTTCTATTGTTACAAGAGTTCGATTATGAAGTGATTCATCGACCCGGCACTGCACATGCATTAGTAGATTTTCTCTCTCGATTAGATTCCGGTGAAGCTCCGGTGGGTGTTGATGACACCACACCAGCAACTTATGTTACTGAATGACTAGTGATGAATCTGTAGAACCTCTTGTGACACCTACCTACTATGATCAGTCATTAGCCTTTCTTACTGATGGATGTTTTCCCCCTCAAACGTCTCCTGCGATGAGGCGGAAAATTGCAGTTTTTTACAGTCGCAGATTCCGGTTGATTGTCGAACAGTTGTATTACATGGATCACACTGGGGTCTTGCTTTGTTGTATTCCTCCACATGAAGTAAACTTCGTTATTGCTATGGCACATTCAATACCTTCCGGTGGACATTTTGCCGTAGATCTTACATACCAGAAAATTTTGCAAAGTGGGCTTTGGTGGCCTACAATGTACCAAGACGTAGCTCAGTTTGTGATGTAGTGTGACAAGTGTCAACGATCTGGCCAGCCATTACAATGCCATTTCTTTCCTTTGCAGCCTGTATTGCCTTTGGAACCTTTTCAAAAATGGGGTCTTGATTTTATTGGACCAATCACACCTCCAGCAATCCTTAGCAACAATTGCTACATTCTGACATGCACAGATTATGCTACAAGATGGGCGGAAGCTTGGGCCCTACGGTCCGCTACAGTTGTTTCGGTGGCCAAATGCCTGATGAAAGACGTATTCCCACGTTATGGATAACCTTTGGAACTTGTCACTGACCAAGGAACACACTTTGCTAATAATTTAATGCGAGTGCTCACACACACTTTTCAGATTCTGCATAAATTCAGTTCACCGTATTATCCTCGTGCTAATGGCTTAGCTGAGAGTACAAACAAAACGTTGTTGACTATGCTTCGTAAACTGATTGTGGAATCACCAGAAAGATGGGATCAGTTACTACCTGCAGTATTATGGGCATACCAAACTACATACAAAGTAGCAACTGGACTGAATCCTTTCAAGCTTGCTTATGGGCTGGAAGCAATTGCACCAATGGAACTTGGAGTACCCAGCTTACGTGTGGCCATCACTCAGAAACTCTTACCAAAGGACTCTTTGTCATTCCGGTTGGACACACTCAGAGACTTGGATGAACATCGTTGGGAAAGTTTTCTGACCCGCACGTATCTAGATTAGGGCATCCTTCGGGTATGCTCTTTATTGATTCATTTTCTAACTCCATTTCTAGGGTTTCTTCCTCATGTTTGATAGCCTCATGGAAGTGAGAAGGACTTGAGCTAAAGATTTCTTTATTTCCTATTTTTGCTGATATGTATCCTTGTGCTAAATGAATGCTCACTTCGTTCTCGATAATCCAGTCTTGCCCTAGGATTAGACTTTCAATTACATCTTCATCCTTGCATACCGAAACTCTTTGCTCCATAGTAGAATTTCCTAAGTGAAGGGATACCTAGGCTTCTCCAAGACATTCTATAACCTGACCCCAAATTCCTATCATGCGTGCTTTAGTTGTTCTTATGGTTGTTTGCGGATGCGTAGTTAACGTCATTTGTATACAGCTTAGGGCATCTCTTGAGTTGGTCAAAGCATCTACTAACTGGTATTCTGTGGTTCCAATTCCTAGGTTTAAACATGGCTGGGAGATACTAAAGCTCTCGTTGCCGGCCTTATTGACTTGATAGTTGGCCATAGGTATGGGTTCCTCTCCCTGTAGATATTGTTCATCCCTTTGTCTTATCCACTCCTTCCATTTCTTGATACGCTCTAAGGCTTCTTAGTGTGCTTCTTCTTGAATCCTCTCCTCTTCTTTCTTTCAATTTTGCACTCCTATGAGTCATGCTAACATCTGATCTATTAATGGCTCCATATATCGTTTTACGCTACATCCACTTATGTAGTTAGGAAGTATATCTCCATCTAATGTGGCTAAATTCACCGCGTCATCGGTTGAGATTCTATGGATCAGTAAAAGTCTATATCCATGTTTCTGTAGTTTCTTGGAATGGTGCTTCAATTTATATACAAGGGCTAGATCTCCTTCCTTTAAACCTTTGTCTTTGATGTGTGCATCGTAATATGCTTTCTGTCTCCTTTTGGCTGCATAGATTCCTGCAACTGCTTGTAGTCTTGTTTCATGTAACTTCTCAATTTGCTCTAGTTGCTTGGATAACTCATGTCATGTCCACTCATATTGTTGTGCTACTCATAAAGTAGGTACCAAAAAGTCAATTGGCAGGATTGCATTTTGTCCATAAACTAGATTAAATGGAGTAGTTCCAATGGTTGTCTTGTAAACCACACGGAAGGCCCAAATTGCATGATGCAATTGTTTATCCCAATTTGACCTTCCATTGTTGACTATTTTTGTCAACATCGTACACAACACTTTATTGGAACTCTCTGCTTGAACATTGGCTTGAGGGTGATAGGGAGCTTATTTTTTTATGAATCACTAGGAATTCATTCATCAAGGACTCTATTACCTTGTTAATGAAATGTTCCTCTATCACTCACTATCTCTATAGGTAGTCCAAAGCAAGTAAAGATGTTATCAAAGAGAAACTTTGTCGGGGTTTGAGCATCATTTTTTCTTGTTGCTTTTGCTTCCACCCATTTAGTTAGACAATCCGTTGCCACTATTATATACTTAGTGTGTGATTCTTTGGCTGGTGGGTTAATAGGTCCTATGATATCAATACCCCATTTAGAAAAGGGTCTCGCATAAATCATGGGTCTTAGAGGCATATCATCTCTCATAATAAGATATTTGGCTCTTTGGCAGACCTCACAGCTCCTTACATAAGTGTCTACATCCATATGTGAGTTGGCCACCACAAGGCTACAAAGAGAATCATTTTTACAATTCTTTCGGCTGAAAAATTCCCTCCTACGGCACATGCATGTGCCATCTCTAATATGGCCAAGTACTCTCCTTCATGCATGCATAATCGTAGCTGGTTGTCTTTTCCTCTTTTGAATAGTTGCCTCCCCAGTATAACGTAGTCCTTGCTTATTTCTTATAGGGATCACTTTCTAGCTAGACTCGCTCCTTCCTCATGCTTGCATGTTATTAAAAACTTCACCAATGTCCTACTCCAATCTGGTGCTATTGTAGAGAATTGTAATGATGTATGGTCTTCTAGAGTATTTTCTTGACATTCCGAGCAACTGCCAATATACTCATGAACATCCTTAGGCATATTTTGCCAATAAACTCCCAGTCATTTTAGTTCCCTCAGTGTTCCATGCGTTCCTTTATGCATTCTCCATCGATTTACACGAGCTTGCTCAATTAAATTCTTTTGCTCAGCTTCTTCTACACACCTTAACAATATTCCATTGGGTTCTTTAAAGTACATAGTTCTTGCCACAATGTGCAAGTTACATGATTCTAGAAATCATTTTCTAGCATCTGTGGTCCATGGGTGAGTATTGGAATTAACTTTTCAGCCCACTTAGGGCATACTTCCAAGTTGAACAAGTAAGTGTCTGGTAAATCATCCGCTACTCTGTTAGGGGGTTCTCCATGTGTTAACCTAGATAGATGATCGGCTCTTACATGGATATTTCCTTTTTTCCCCACTACTTCGAAGTCAAACTCCATCAGCAATAGAAACCATCTTACTATTCTTCTTGTATTACAGGGCTTATTGACTAGGTACAATAGAGCCAGATGGTTGATGAAGAACTTGAACTTGTTGGCTAGAAGGTAGTGTCTAAGTTTCTTGACTGCATACATCATTCCTAAACCTTCTTGTTCCGTAGTCGTATAATTCCTTTCTGCCTAGTTTAGTTGTCTACTTACATATGCAATAGGGTGGTCTAATTTTCCTTCATGTGCAGGTTGAGCTAGGATGCATCCTATTGCATAGTTGGAGGCATCTACATGGATATGAAAAGGCTTATTCCAGTTGGGTATCTTTAGAATGAGTGTTGTACTTAACTGTCTTTTTAGCTCATTAAAATCTTTCCCGCACTCATCTGTCCATGTAAATTGAGTTAATAATCCATATAGTGGCTTGGCAATTATGGCATACATGTGAATAAATCTACTATAGTATCCACAATGACCCATAAATGCTTGCACTTCCTTAGAATTTTTTGGTCTTAGAAGCTCTAGGATCACATTTACCTTATCCTCGTCTTTGTAACTCCAAAATATGTTCCTATCTTATACCTGAGTATGTGCACAAGCATCTACATATACTTCCATACTCTTCCTTAGGAATTCCTTAAATATGTGGCACATCAACCTTTGGAAAGCAGCAGGGGTATCTTCAGTCCAAAAGGCATCACTCTAAAAGTAGAGACTCCCCATTTAGCCGCGAACGCAGTCTTATGTTAGTCTTATGTAGAAATAACTACTTGGTTGTATCCAGAGAATCCATCTAGGAAGTTATCGACTTCCTTACCTACAACTCTTTCCAAGAGATGATCAGTGATAGGTAACGGGTAGCTATCACAGATTGTGGTTGTGTTTACTTTCTTCAATTTAATACACACTCTTTATTTCCATTCTTTTTGGGCACAACCACTAATGGTGACACCCATTCTGTGTGTTCTATCTCGTAAATGAATCCGGCTGCTAACAATTTGTCTATCTCCTCCTTAATTTTTGCTGAATAAACATCATTATATTAAGTATAAGGGCGCTCCTTTGATGGTTTTGCCTCAGGTGTCATTGGTATTTGATGAGAACAAATGGATCAATCTACACCTTTGAGGTCCTTATAGGTCCCTGCAAACACGTCTCGATATTTTTGAATTAGGCTTATCATTTCTTCTTCCTCTTCTGGTGACACGTCCTTTCCGATGTATGTACACCTTTCTTCTCCCTCTTCCATAGTCACTATCACTTTCTTAGTTTGTTCTTTGTTGTCATATGCTTATCCTTCTCTTGCCTCTCTTTTAGGGATCTCAATACTATCCTCCTCTCTTCTACTTCATATCTTTTGAAGTGCCCTAGGGCTTCAAAGAGGTCTGGGGGTTGTTCTTCTTTCCCTAATGTTTCCTCATTACATGGTCCCATCTGAGTTGCTTCTATGGCCAATACCTTGGGTGTTCTTTCCCTATCCTTAGTCCGAATTGTTTCTAAATACCGTTCTTTCGAATCAAATTCTAGCTCCATCTCTATGCTTTTATACTCTTCCTTCCATTCTTTTTCTAACAATTCTTCTATCTCTACTTCCTGAAGGACTACCATGTAAAAACTTACATTGTAACCTTCTTCATCCACACATCCGTTCATGGTTAATACCTCCTCATTTACACACACATCTAATGCGGCGAGAATATCCATCCAACCATGTGCTTCGAATGCTTCATCCGAAAAAACTTGAGGCATATACATAGGATCATCTATGGCCGGTAATTTTGATGTCCAATGGGCCATATTTGAGTCTTTTTCTCTTCCTGCTTTGCTTCCTTACACATCCATAGTTGAGCATCTTCATGCATAAATGATTGCTCACTTGAACCAACACTATGAATTGATAGATCATCCTCTTCCTTGTGTATGGGATTCCATTATAGTGGGGGTACATCCCTATATGAAAATGTGTGTGGTCGTAGTTCCTTGATGTTGTAATTATAAAGCGTATCTTCCCCAATCTTGAACTACCTTGAGTTGTCTCATGAAGGGCCGTCCTAATATCATTTCGTAATTATTTGCTTTTCCAAATTGACATATGGCTAAAGTGTGTTCAAATTCTACTCTGTAGGTAGTCAACTTAATTTTCTCCAGTATTCCTAGGGGTCTCTCTACATGGCCATCTTCTAATTGAAGCTTCAAACGTGTTGGTTACAGGGCTGGTGTTGGAAGCACCCAGAGGCATAGAAGACGCGGAAGCATGTAACGACGGAGCAGGGCGCCAGTCGAATATTTTTTCAAAGAATTATGTTTTCAAATACTTTCCAAAAACCTCCAACAGTGATTTTTATCACTATTGTAACATAGAAAACCCCATTTAGTAATCCATAGCTCCATTTTGTGCAAGCCGAGGAGTCCTCGAGCTTGAGGAGCTTAGGTAGAATGAGCGTATCAATTTTTGTTATTTTTAGACACCGTTTACCCTTTCAAATAGCATCTAGGACCTATTTTTTAACTATGCCGGTCACTAGATGTGAAACCGGTCAAAACTAGTCTAGAAACTATAAAAAGAGCTAGAGAGCTCATTTTTGAGGTTAGCTTGTTTGAGTAGAGAAGAGCTTAGAGCTATTTTGAGCTTGTAATAGTGTTCTTGAGTAATAGAGCTAATTTCCCACCTTCCATTGTGTCTTGCTTGTCTCTTCATTGTGTGTGTGTATGTGTGTGTGCATCTTGGTGCTTCTCACCTTCACTCTCACATCATCTCACATTCACGATCTTCATATCACTCCTATCTCTTCCGTGGATTGACAATTAAGGAGGTGAAGCTTCTTAACGTGGTTCTCACCATTGTGCTAGAGCAACACCAAATTTGGCGCTGTTGCCAGGGATCGAGTTTAGGACGAATGTGTGATGGTAAGAGTATAGCAAGAAGTGGCGTTGGAAGGTAAAAATTTCAGTTTTTGTTGTTGTTGTTTTTAGTTAGTTGTTAGTGTTTTTCACCTCCCCCACACTCCATCTTCATCACCGCATCATCATCTTCATCTCCAAAAAAAATCAGAAAATTCACCATATCCACCCATTCTCCTCATTTCCCCTCATTTGTGCATGCGAGAGAGTGAGAGAGAGCTTTTGCGCTTGCATGTGCTTTTGTTTTCTTGAGTTTTCTTGCAGGTACAGAGCTCCAGTGCATCAGGAAAGCTTGGAAAAGGTAAAATTTTCAGTTTCTGTCAGAGATTTCCGTTTGTGTCAGACCATCACGATGGTCTGTGAAGTGCGGAATTTTTGGTAAGCGACCACACCACGGGATAGGCGACACACGCGCATACACGAATCCACAGACGCATCTGCAAAATTCTCATTTTGGTGGACCATCGCGACGGTCTCAGACCATCGCGATTGTGTCACACCATCGCGATTGGCTCACGCCATCGCGACGGCTCAGCCGGACCATCGTTTGGCGTCTCACGCCATCGTGACGGTTCATTTGGACCATCGCGACGGTTCGCGGACCATCGCGACTATTCGGTTGACCCCACACCATCGCGATTGGCTCACGCCATCGCGCCGACGCTGCCACGTGGCAAGCTAGACCATCGCGATGGTTCACACTTCACGCCATCGCGACAACACCCTTACACCATCGCGACAACTCGAATTTTGGACCATCGCGATTGGCTCAAGCCATCGCGCCTGGACCATCGCGATTGGCTCACGCCATCGCATTTGTGACCATCACGATGGTTCACTTTTGGACCATCGCGATTGTTCACATTGACCGTTGACTGACGCCATCGCGATTGTCCGCTTGATCGAGCCATCGCGACGGTTCACATTTACGCCATCGCGATTGTCCGCCTGATCGAGCCATCGCGATTGTTCACTCACCCCGACCATCGCAATTGCTCACATTTGGACCATCGTGACCGTGCATTTCAGACCATCGCGATTGTTCACCTTCACGCCATCGCGACGGTCCCAGACCATCGCGATTATCTCACGCCATCGCGATTGTGCACCCCCATCGCAAATTTTAGGGTTTCATTTTTTGGCCAATTTTGGGGCTATTTATGGGAAATTTTTGGGTGATTAGACTCATAGGAGACCCCTTAGCTCATATATGGAGAAAAACCTGTTTGTCAGTTTTTACCCCTGAGGGCCTGAACAGTCATAAATTTTTCATCCGAAGTCCGTTTTTTGAGCTTAATAGCTCGTTAGAAAGCTCTTTATGAGTACTACGTGATCTCAACTGTTTTTGATAGGCTATTTTGAGGTTGACCTAGTTTGGGACTAGAAAGTCAGGGGGCAAGCATTGAAAAGTTGGGCAAAAGGGAAGGGACTTAAAAGGTGTATATACTCAAGTGCTTGATCATCCAACTGTGAATTGGTCTAATATTGAATTTTTCCAGGTCTAGCAAGGGCAATCAAGGGCAACCAAGGCAAGGCAGTGAAGGGCATGAAGCTTGGGAAGCGCGGCTTCTTGGGCATCAGAGCAACCAGAAAAGCTGACTCGAGGTTGGAATATTACTCAACCCCCTCAGTCAATTCTTAGCTTAGGATAAACGTTAACATTGTGGATTTAAGACGATAGGAACGCCTCAAGTTCAAGAGAATTAAATTTATCAAGTCCAAGACTAAAGATAAAGGTGTGTGACACAAAAACCTAAAGGAAAGAACATAAGTCTGACGGAACGAGGACTCAAAGTACCACAGAAAGTCGAATTCTTGACGCATACATTAAGACAAGAATCTAAAGAAATTTAAAAAGAATCAAGAAAGTAATAACAAAGAATCATTGACGTTCTAAGCGTGTACTAAGTGTGCAAGGAAGAAAATTAATGAACCTTAGATCGGGCAAACATATAGGTAAGTCAGACCGACAAAGCCTTAGATCATCAGAGGCAAGTGTAAGAACTACTGCACGATCGTGGGCTCAACAATTGAACAATAGTTATCCCTACGAGAGCTCAGATACTAGCGATTCAAAAATGGCATTTAGCACAGAAAGACCAGAAGGAGGGTCGAATGTAGCCTATTTAGAAAAACCAGAAGGACCCTATAGAACGCAACTAGAGTTTCTTCGAACCAACCGATTAGGTGCTCGCATCTATGAGGATGGTTTGCGAAGGCAAGTGGTGCAAATGCACAACCCCGATCAACCCATTGGATTGGAACATCCAGTGGTGAAATTTGAGAGAGACGCGTACATAGACAAGGAAGGAGCAATGTACATCTTAAGTACGCAGCCAAACAATACCAACGAGTTTGGCGTGATTCAGCTAGAGACGGAAACTAAATCTCAAGGAAAAGAACCATTAGAAGAGCCTAGAACACCTAGAGGGAAATCTGTACTGACACGAGTACTAATCCCAGAATGGATCCCTCAGGAAACAGAAGCATAGAGTTGTTTGTAAATAAAGAAACTGATGAAGCCTTTTGGAGATACAAGATAGAACTACTTAGTGAGGTAGGTATCATCACGATATACGAGTTCAAGGACCCGGATACACATGGAAAGGTTGTATACTTGGATGAGACTTCAGAAAGAGTCTTTGTGGTGCTTGACCACGCTAAAAACACAGACACATGGAGAGGTGAATTGGTATTCCCTCCATCACGAACAAACGTAAACGCGAACCAACAAGGGGCAGGAACATCATCAGCCCATGGAAATCAAAGAGAGAAAAATAAAGAGAGACCCGAAGTAAGCTTCACTCATTCCATAGGGAGAGATAGAACAACCACAGACACTAATAGAGCGGATAGACAAAGAGATCATGGAATACCAGGTGGTAGAGATGATTTTCCTCTACATAGACCACGTGAACACGCAAGAATATTGAGACCCACTAAGTTAGTGAAATCCATGAAAAAATACTTTGATGGGACAGGAGATCCCTATGACCATGTCGCAGAATTCAAGCAAGTACTAAGAGCCGAACAAGTTGAAGACATGTTCACGCAATACAACACATTTGGACTAACGTTAAAGAATACCGCTTTAACTTGGTTCCAACCTTTGCAACAGAGGCAATTTAGAGACATCCATCACTTTTTAGAGTCATTCATCACTGAATTCTCTAAAAGTGGGATTAGACATGACACGTCTTCGTTGATTCATAGCTTCAAACAGACCCCTCAGGAAACGGTCAGACTGGCAGGACGTAGGTTTAGACAATATGTTGAACGATGTCCAATGCAAGAGCTACCCTTACAGGCCAAGCAAGTGTCATTGTTTCTAGATGGCTTGCTGAGCTCTAAACTACGCTCCTATGTGTACCTAAAAGAACCCAGAACGCTAGAGCAATGTATAAGAATTTGTATAGACATTGAGGACAACTTAGGAGACGAGTTGGAACTCTCAAAGGTCTATAAGGACTCAGATTGTTCATCTCTAGCATCCACAAAATTGTCTAGCTCAATAGAAGACCTAGCAGAAAAAGTGGCCCAGAAACTAGGAGTTTCTAGTAAACCTAGGGTACTAACAAACAAGCATTGTTACACCTGTGGTGGTGATCATATGGCAAATGTGTGCCCCAATGTACCACAACCACAAGCCAACCCTAGTGGCCAATACTGTACAATTGAGAGAAGATACACGAATCATACGGCTCAGGACTGCCCATACAACAAACACACCGTGAGACAGAAGTACCCGCAAGCATACGCACAGCCAGGTAGGTATCAAGGCCAATACAATGCTCAGCCTTATTACTATAGGCCTCATCAGAACTACCCATACCAGGCTCAACAGAGACCTCAACCTGTCTTAGCTCAGCAGCCACCCCCACCCGCGAACGTTATCTCAGTCAAATACGCTGCTGCAGAAGAAAACTTAAGTAGGGCCCTAGTGCCTTCTTCACCTTTGATCACAGAGAGTGACCCAAACTCAAACAGTTTTGACTCTACGCATGTGGATAGTCCACCCGCATATTACACGGAGTCACCAAAACACGTGGAGACATATCATTACGATAGCCCACCAGTGGAACCTAGTTGGGAGCCGGATTATGCTAATGTGATGTACACAAACCCAAATCCACGGCCCCAATTGAGACAACAAAGACCACAGGGCCCTAGAGGACCATGCTTTAGGTGCCAAGGAGATCACTTCATAAAGGATTGTCCACATCCTCCGATAGCAGGATAATCACAGTACTATAATATACAAGGCTTTTATGCCGATTGTGGCAAAGAGCACATAATCAAAGATTGTCCTAAGAACCCAGTTATCGCTTCAAATGTGACACCGATCAATGTAATAGGTATTGTAAACAACGCAGATGGATCCAACCCTACCTACATGCCTATCCAAGCTATCACCAGAGCCCAGGCGCTCTTACAGAACCAACAACTTAATCAAGAGAAAGCAGCCAGAACTAGTGAAGCTGCAAAATCTAGCAATAAAAAGACAAAATCTTGGAAAGATTCTAGAGAAAGAATTAAGAGAAAATGGAGTAAAAAGATAACTAAGTTGGAAGGAAGTTTGAAGGAATCTAGAGCCAAAATCCTAGAATTGACTTCACAGAAATTGAATCAAGAGAATCCAGCTCAAAAGTCAGGATCAGTTTTAGCGGAACCCATACCAGAGAATCTAGACATGATGTTTCGTGCATATCAGGCTAGATTAAAAGAGGGACCTCAGGAAGCTGAAATAAGTAAAAACTACCCTCGAGCTGATCTAGAAATTGAGAGAACTAAACTTTGCATGAAGATGGTAGAATTAGCACAAGCTTTGTTCGAAGCCTCTAGATATCTTAATTGGAATAACATGGCAAAACCGGAACTACACTTTCAAGGTCTAATGGAGAGGCTAGAATACTTGATAGAAAGCAAAGAGAAAAAGGATCAGCATAGGAACCCTATTGTCCTAGAGACACAGGAAAGGAATGCACCATCCCTGTTTCAAGTACCCAATACAGAAAGTCAAGACAATTTGTCTTCCATACATAGGTACTCACATGAATTTTTGAGAGAAATCCAAGAAGAGAAATGGATAAAAGAACAAGGAACTCATCCTCCTATTCAAGAAATAGATGACTTGCAGGAGCAATTTCCCCAAGATATCCCCTCTATTTACGATGGTGTAGAGGAAGAACAACTGAGTGAAAACACAAGATTTGGATCTAATTCTTTACAAGAATTACCTCAGTTCACAGGACCTTGGGAAGCAAAGTCTATTAGTATGAGAGCACCCACGATAATAGTGAGGAATGAAGAATCAGTAATCCCTAGAAACACAGAAATGATCAAGAATACCAAAGTACAGTGTAATCTCACTCTAGAGGAGTTGTTAAAGGTAAAACCAGAATTGTGGAAACATGTAGCAAATCAATTCCCCGAGCTTGCTACTACTCCCTCACAAATAGGATCACAAAATAAGGTACCAGAGATACCCGTAGAAAAGATTGGAGTTGTAAGCGAAGGAGAGGAAGGTAACACTTATCTTCCGATAACCCATCAGGGCTACACCACGAAAGCCATCTTAGATTCAGGAGCCGGAGTAGCCATAGCTACCACCGCTTTATGGAAACGTTGGGGTAAGCCAGCATTAAGACCTACCAAGATGAAGCTACAAATGGCCGATGGACACATAGAAAAACCATTAGGCTTACTAGAAGGAATATCTCTCACCACTTGTGGTGTAGAATTTGAGCATACTTTCGCCATTTGTGACTTTGCAAAAAATCATGCATATGAGATGATATTGGGACGACCATTCATGCATCAGTTGCAAATTGTACAAGATTGGGGAACTAATTCTTTGTACTTGCAACATTTAGGAGTGACTACCAAAGTCAATCTTAAAGACTATTCACATAGAGACGTACCCCCAATACAATGGAATACCATCCATAAGACTCAGGTAGAGACGGAATCCGTGCACTCATTAGAATTAGATCCTTCTTGGTTGCATGAGGACACTCATTTATGGATGTGTAAAGTTGCAAAACAAGAGGAAGAAAGATTAGAAGCAAGGACCTTAGGTGCAGAACAACATCCACGAACCCTTCAAGATCCAGCTTACGCACCTGTAGTATTTCCAGATGAAGAATTCGAACCCCATGGTTGGGCAGAAATCCTAGCAACCATGGATGTAGCCATCAATGAAGAACAATGGACACCCCACTGTGACGAGGATGGCTATGACATCTCAGTTTTCACGATAGAGCCAATCATGTGCGATGCAATTTTAGAAGAATGTGAACCTAACACTGATGCATTTGAGGATGCAAGTGATTTTGATTTAGAATCAATTATCATGGACCCACCCTTTGCATCAGAAGAAGAATATTTTTTCGAAGTAGAAACTCATCCTCAGAGACACGAAGAAATTATGAATGATGTGAGAATAGCCACTCAAGTGACAAGCAAAAGTGAAGGCAAGAAAAGAAAGAAGAAAGAAACCATGTCAGAAAAAGAAGAATCTTTATTTGAAGTACCCGAGAACTTCAAGAAGTATGAAATCGAAGATAGAAGAATCATGGTACGAATGCCTAATAGAAAGGCGAATGACGGACAAGTATATGATAACCGAGAGAAAACGAAGAAAATAATAGTTGCTATAGAAGGAGAAGAAGAAAAGTGTACATACATAGGGCATGATTTGACGAAGGAAGAAGAAGAAGAATTAGTTGCCCTATTGCGTGAATATAGAGATGTGTTCGCGTGGAGTTACAAAGATTTGAAAGGAGTAGATCCAGATATATGTTCTCATAGAATCCCTATGACTCTAGATGCAAAACCGACAAAACAGAAACTGTACACGTACAATGATAACTACGCTGCTAAGATTAAAGAGGAGATAGATCATTTGATAGAAGCAGGATTCATTTACGAAATTGAGCATACCGAATGGGTATCTCCCCTTGTGGTTGTGCCCAAGAAGAACGGAAAATTTGCATGTGTGTATTAACCTTAAAAAAGTTAATGTCGCCACGATTAGAGATAGTTATCCTCTTCCTATCACGGAACACTTATTGGAAAGAGTTGCGGGCAAGGAAGTTTATAGCTTCCTTGATGGTTTTTCAGGTTATAATCAAGTAGCCATTGCTCCAGAGGACCAACACAAGACGGCATTTGCCACCGAATGGGGCATATTTGCATTTCGTGTAATGCCATTTGGCTTAACAAATGCACCCGCCACTTTCCAGTGACTCATGTGTCATGTTTTCAAGGAATTCTTACGCAAGAGTTTGGAAGTTTATGTCGATGACATATGTGCTCATTCTAATATCAGGCAGACACATATCCCAGAGTTAAAACAAATATTTGACAAATGTCGAGAATATCAGGTTTGTTTGAACCCAGAAAAATGCATTTTCATGGTCAGATAAGGCAAAATTCTAGGACACATTGTGTCAAAGAATGGAATTTCTACAGACGAAGAAAAAGTGAAAGTAATTGCAGAATTACCTAGACCAACTAACGTGAAAGAGGTACAAGCCTTTATGGGCCATTGCGGTTATTATCGGAGATTCATACACATGTATGCAATCATAGCCAAGCCTTTGTACTCTCTTTTAACCAATTTTGAATGGACAAATGAATGTGAAATTCATTCAATGAACTTAAACAACGCTTGTGCTCAGCACCTATATTGACAACCCCGGATTGGAGTAAGCCATTCCATGTACATGTGGATGCATCCAATTACGCCATAGGATGTGTGTTAGCACAACCCACGAGTGAAGGTAATATAGATCTCCCCATAGCTTACGCGAGCAGGCAGTTGAACGCAGCAGAAAGAAATTACACCACTACAGAACGAGAGGGATTAGGAATTATCTACGCGGTAAAGAAGTTTAGGCACTACTTGTTGGCCAACAAATTCAAGTTCTTTACAGATCATCAAGCCCTATTGTACCTCGTAACAAGCCATGTAACACAGGATGACTGATACGTTGGTTTCTATTGCTCATGGAGTACGATTTTGAAGTAGTAGTCAGGAAAGGAAAGACACATCTCAGAGCTGACCACCTTTCGAGATTAACCTCAGGAGAAGCTCCTCAAGGAGTAGGGGATGAGTTGCCCGATGCATACTTGTTTAACCTTGAGATAGCACCAGAATGGGCTAAGCCTATAGTCCCTATTCTGACATACGGACCCAAAAATCCTAAGATAAAGATCAAAGAAGGAGAGATTACCAAGTCTCAGAGATATCAAATCATAGCAGGAAGCATATATAAACAGGATAATCAAAAGATTCTTGCTTGTTGTGTAGATGAATCAGAACATGCAAATTGGTTGCAATTAGCACACGTAGGTGCATTAAAGCAACATCATTCGAAACATCGAACATTACAGACTCTGCATAGACTAGGAGTATATTGGCCTTCGATGGAAGCAGATGTCTACAAGTTGTGTAAAGAATGCCATGTTTGTTGTGAAAGACCACCAATAGAACATGCTACATTGTATCACGTGTCTCTCACACCAGACTGGAGTGAATCTTTAGTGACGTACTTGAGGACGAACACATTCCCTCAAGGAATGACCTTAGCACGACAACGCAGTCTAGAGCAGGAAGCTCAAGACTATTCACTTATTGGCGATAATCTATACAAAAGAGGACGAGATGGATATCTAAGACAATGTGTTCATGAAAGCGATTATCTGAGCATACTAGAGACTGCACACCAAGGTGTTGCAGGAGGTCATTTTGGACCCGATAGGATAATCAAAGCCATCCTCTTTGCAGGATTATGGTGGCCCACTCTTCACATGGATGCTCATACCTATGTTAAGAGATGTGATGTGTGCCAAAGAACTCAATTTCCTACTCGCAGAGATGAAATGCCATTGAAACCCATGATGGGCGGACGTGCATTTTCAAAGTGGGGTATAGACTTTGTAGGACCCATTAACCCCCCTGCAAAAGGTACACATGCAGAATACATTATTGTTGCCACAGATTATCTTACGAAATGGGTAGAGGCAAAAGCCACAAAAAAGAATGATGCACACACAACTGCAAAATTCTTATTTGAAAATGTCTTTACAAGATATGGATTGCCTATAGAGTTACTGAGCGATCGCGGAACTCACTTTCTAAACCAAGTCATTGAATATTTGTTACAGGATTTTATGGTGATTCACAAGAAATCCGCACCATATCATCCTCAGGCCAATGGTCAGGCTGAAAGCACTAATAAGATCCTTTGTAACATACTGATGAAACTCGTGAACAACAAACGTTCAGATTGGGACAAACAGTTAAACCACGTTGTTTGGGCATATCGAGTAGCCTACAAGACCGTACTCAATGCAACTTCCTTTCAGATGGTTTTTGGTCAGAATGTTGTGCTTCCTTTGGACTTCTTGATACCGACCCTTAAGGTTGCACAAGAACATCAGTGGACCGGCCATGAATTATCAGCAAGAATAATGGACTTGGAACGATTAGGAGAAACCAGGCTAAAGGCAACAGCAGGAATATATGCAGCGAAGAAGCGATAGAAAGCATATTTTGATGCACATGTGAAAGATAAAGGCCTAAAAGAAGGAGATTTAGTTCTAGTATATACGCTAAAGCAACACGCACTTAAGTTAGAAAAGCGAGGTTATGGACCTATGATCATTAACAGACTCTCAACAAGTGGAGCAGTACAGTTAGCCACCTTAGAAGGAGACATAATGCCTAATTATATTAGTGGTTGTAGAGTCAAGTTATATCAGGAACCTCTTACTGAGGATATGCTTAGACGACTCACGTTGGCAAAGAAGCGTAAGGAGGAAGAAAATAGAATACGAGCTGAAGCTCAGGCAGAAGCTATAGAACGCATTAAGCGCATGAAGTTAAGAAGACAAGGACTAGGGAGAGAACATTATAACCATCTGGAAACTACACCCAGATATCCCATGGCCATGTGTCAAGTAAAGTCAAGTACCCATCCTAGCATAGTGGACAGGAGACCATTCATTACAGTCAGGCTAGAGCACGGCAACCCTTGCCAAGAGCTCAGGGCTTTAATTGACTCAGGTGCTGCGACTAGTGCGATTAGATGGTCCCACTATAAGGATTCAGGAATAGAAATGCGGCCAATTGAGGCATACCTCATAGGGCTAGGAGGCATGGAAACCCCTTGTATGGGCGAGGTGGACCTTCCTATCCTCATTAAGGATGTGACCATGACAGCGAAGCTACTAGTGTGCCATGATGACGACCTGATAGAACCCCTAATCCTTGGCCAAGATTGGCTATACGATCACTCAGTGGACCTAAATCTTAGACAAGGCTCCTTACAGATTGGAACCTCAGAGCAGAAGCGAGTGATACCGCTTGACTTCCCTAACGGCATTCCAACTGAGGTTTGTAACCCTAGACCCTATGAAATACATGCGACGGAAGACCGGAAGATCTTGGGTCAGCTCAGTCACGTTACATCTACACCAACCCACTCGGGCTTGGCTAGGGACAGTTGTCAATCAGAAGGATGACAGGAGATCTTCCCTAGGGCTTCCTGCAAACTAGAAGGGGCAGCTACCCAACCGCTAGGGCAGATGGACACAATCAGTGGTCAGGTGAGTTGCATCAGCGGCCAAATGAGCACAATACCCTGCGGTGCTCATCCTTCCAAACTTGCTGCGGACTGGCCTAGATTAAAGATAAAAAACGAATCACTTCCTAATGGGCAGGTCACGCAAGTGTTGGATCTCCCTTCGTTTCCAAAGCAGAGCGTCCAATGGACCTCTCAAACCCAACCACGAAGGAGTCAACCACAACAGAGGAACCCAGACCGACGACACCACCAGACAAGGCAAAGAAATTGTTGATGTATGAAACACCACAAGAAATGAATTAATGTGACACTAGAACACCTCTATGGTCACCATTAACTCATTGCCACTCCAAACTTTGAGAAATGATAGCCTAAAGTAAGAACTTTGCTTCTACAAAAATTCCTAGTCACTGAAATGACATACCTTCAGTATTTTGCTAATTTCTCCTAGCTCACATATTATTTCTCTATGAAACTTTATAGGCTGAAACTAGAAGAGTAGAGCTTTCCAAAAAGCTATCATATGCATCAAACGGAGCTCTAGAACTCAAGTTATGGCCCTCACAAGATGACCCTCTATGACCTTCCAAAACTGGAAAACTTGCCTGTTTTAGTAAGAGCGCCTGTTCAAAATTAGAATTCGATGCCTAGCATCGACTTGCAACGAGAATTCGATGCCGGGCATCGACTTGGGATGTTTTTGGCCACTTTTCAGCAGGGATTCGATGCCGGGCATCGACTTCCCGCATAAAGTCTTGATCTTTTGGACACCAAAACTATAGGTGATTTCATGCACATTTACAATATGACTTATAAACTGGAATTCGATGCCAGGCATCGAGTTGCTCCAACAACATCATGTTTTTCAAACACTTCAGTACTGAATGAAAAATATAAAAGAAAATATGACTTATCAACAGAGATTCGATGCTAGGCATCGAGTTGCTTGGAAAACTTGATCTTTTTAACTCATCACACAGTAGGTAATCATGGAGATGATGGAGAGAGGCTCATACACAGAACTTTACTCAGTTCTTCTCATAACTATAAAAAACTCAGAAGTTTTACAAATGCTTTCTCACTCAGAGAAGCCCGACTATACTCAGTCATACAAAAATGAGTTCTTCTCACTTTCTCATTGTCTTCCTCCTTCTTCTTCTCTCTTCTCTCTCCGCGTCAGTTGATACAAACTAACTTATATAGATTTTCTCATTTCCGTAACTTTTGAAAAGCTTCTAGAACTAAAGTGAACTAACTTTACAAGTATAATACATTTGTGAATTTGTCCCTTCACATAGGCATGGGGTTTTCTTCCTAAGATTTGACCTTCAAATATATGTCCAGTTAGTGATTGTTTCTCCAACAGCTCCCCCTCAATCACTAATTGACATTCCCTGTTTCTTCATATCATCTTCTTTTCTTTTACTCCTGCCATGCTTTTGAATCTGCTGGTCTTCACACCATCCAAGCTCTTTGTCATTATGTCTGCTAATTGATCTTTAGTAGAAATGTATTCCACTTCAATCTCCTTCTCCATTACCTTTTCTCTGAGAAAATGATACTGTATCTCTATGTGCTTTGTTCTTGCATGAAATACTGGATTTGCTGCAAGATAAAGTGAACTCATATTATCTCCATGTATTGTAGGTGTACCTTGATCAATGCCTAAGCTCTTGAACAATGTCTGCATCCATATGACTTCCTTAGCTGCTTCCACAAGTCCTTTGTACTCTGCTTCAGTTGATGATAATGCTACTGTATGTTGTTTCTTTGAACACCAACTTACAAGCTTATCACCAATATATATCATGTAACCATGAGTTGATCTTCTGTCATCTTGATTACCTGCCCAATCTGAATCACTATAGGCTCTCAACTTCAAATCTGATGTAAAAGAATAATATAATCCTTCCTTTATAGTTCCTTTGATATATCTGAGAACTCTTTGACCTGCAATCCAATGTGGGTCCTTTGGACAATGCATGAATTGTGACAAAACTCCCACTGCATAACTAAGATCAGGTCTTGTTAGTGTAGCATAAATCAAACTACCCACAAGAGATTGATACTTCCTCATATCTTTGTAGTCTGCACCATCATATTTACTGAGCTTGTGATTAACTTCAAGTGGAGTTGAAGCTTCTCTGCAATTTTCCATATCAAACTTCTTCAACAAGTTCAGAAGATACCTTTCTTGTGACACATATATGCCATGATATGTATAAGTAACTTCCATTCCAAGAAAGTATGATAACTTTCCTAGGTCACTGATCTTGAATTCTTTTTCAAGTAATCTCTTTACCTCCTTGATTCCTTCATCTGAAGTACCTGTGATTATAATGTCATCTACATAAATACAAATGTAGATTGTACCTTCCTCTGTTCTTTTGATAAGTAGACTTGAATCTGCTTTTGAACTTTGATATCCAAGATCATTGAGATACTTCACCAGTCTATAGTTCCAAGCTCTCGGAGCTTGCTTCAATCCATACAATGCTCTTCTCAACCTGCAAACAAAATTTGGATACCTGGAATCTATAAACCCTTGAGGTTGTTCCATGTATACCTCATCTGATATGTATCCATTCAAGAATGCATTCTTTATATCCAATTGACTTAGAGTCCATCCTTTTGAAGCTGCAATAGCAATGATTGTCCTTATAGTTGACATCTTAGCTACAGGACTGAATGTCTCATCATAATCTATGCCATAGGTCTGGGCATAGCCTTTCACCACCAATCTAGCTTTGTATCTGGCTATACTTCCATCTGCAAGCTTCTTCACTTTATAAACCCATTTATTTCCAATTACTTTCTTACCATTTGGTTTAGGAACAAGTTCCCATGTCTTGTTCTCCTCCAGTGCATTGAATTCTTCCTTCATTGCTTCTTCCCATTGCTTCTTACCTTTAGCTTCATCATAGTTCTGAGGTTCTTCATCATCTTTGACCATATATGCATAGTTCTTCTGAGTTATGTAAGAAGTATCATAAGAATACCTTTCTGGTTGTCTTCTAGTCCTGATTGACCTTCTTGGTTCACATTCTTCATATGTGTCTGGATACACTTCTTCATCAAATATAGGAGCTTCTTCATTCCTTCTTGTTAATCCACTTGTGGATGTACTTGCTTGCATATAGTCTTCATCTCTATTTACCTGCACAATTGATTTTCCTTTCTCACATCTTCTTACCTCTTCTTCAAATTCTTCAGCTGTGTGACTTTGATCTGCATACCAACTTTTCTGTTCATCAAATGTAACATCTCTAGAAACAATAAATTGTTTGGTTAGAGGATTCCACAATCTGTAACCCATCTGCTTTTCATCATAACCAATGAACACATATTTTTCTGCCTTTGGTTCAAGTTTATGCCTAAGTTGTGATGGCACATAAGCATATGCAATTGATCCAAACACTCTACAATGATCTAGTGTTGGTTTCTTACCCCACCAAGCTTCATATGGAGTCATTCCATTCAGAGCTGCACATGGTAATCTATTCACAAGATATGTAGCTGTATTTACAGCCTCAGCCCAAAGATAATTTGGACAATTCTTCTCCTTTAGCATAGCTCTAGCAAACTCAACCAAAGTCCTGTTCCTTCTTTCTGCTACACCATTTTGTTGTGGTGTATACCTGCAAGTTATTTCTCTCTTAATACCTGCATTCCAAAGATAATCATTGAACTCTTGGGAGAAATATTCTCCCCCTCCATCAGACCTCAGTCTTTTAAGCTTTTGACCTGTGACTCTCTCTGCATATGCATGAAAATGCTTGAAAGCTCCAAACACTTCTGATCTTTCCTTCAAAACATATAATGTTATCCATCTTGTAGCATCATCAATGAAAAGAACATAGTACCTTGAGCCACTGATAGATCCTTCTTTTGTTGGTCCCCATACATCTGTATGAATGAGCTCAAGTACTCCATCATGTTTGAATCCTTTCTTCTGAAATGGTAACCTGTGTGCTTTACCCATTTGACATGCTTCACATTTATAAACCATATGTTGACTTTGCACATTTGGTAATCCTAGTACAGACTGATTAGCAACCATAGCTTTAATTCCTCTTTCATTGAAATGACCTAATCTCTTATGCCAGAGATCAAGTTCTGTAATCACTGCTTCACCATGTGTGAGCAAAGCTTGACCAATGTTCCCTTGCACTCTTAAAGTAAAGAGTCTACCTTCTTTCTTACCAGAGACAATATGATTATATCCACTCTCTGGATCTTCCACAAATACTCCTTCATTTGTAAACCTGACTTGAAAACCTTTTTCAACTATCTGTCCCACACTAATCAAGTTTTTAGGTATTGTAGGAACATACAAAACATTGGTTAGCAAATCTGCTCCACTCTTGCATTTCACTTTTCCAATTGAATGTACACTATGTCTTGTATTATCACCAGTTTGAACTGTGTGACTAGAAATGCCTTTTTCCAAATCTGACATCAATTCTATGTTTCCTGACAAATGATTAGAACATCCAGAGTCAATGTAAAATACCTTTAGATCTTCTTTGTCTGATGTGCTGATTGAATTCATCATCAATGATGTATGACTTTCATTCTGTGTGTCATTTGCATAGTTGTAGTAGGTGGTGTTGTAGGATTGATTCTGTCCCCAACTTCTTCCTCCACCTCTACCATAGCCTCCTCTTTGACTTTGTCTACCTCTTTGAAAATTACTTTGATATCTTCCACCTCGGCCTCTGCTATTGTTGTTTTGATTCTGGTTTGATCCTTGTTGGTTGTGCCAACAGTCATGAGCCAAATGATTACTCAATCCACAGATCCAGCAAGCCTTTTTGTTGTTATTTTGATTACCTCTTCCTCTTCCAAAACCTCTTGCTCTTCCTCTGCCAGTGCCTTTACCTCTTGCATAATAAGCTTGAGAACTAGACTCCTCTTCATCCTTTGCTTTACCTTTATCTCCTTTCTTCTTATTCTTCATGTACATTGCAGAACTTTGACCTTTATCTCCATCTCCCTTCAAGTCTTGCTCATATATGAGCATCAAACCAAGCAACTGGTTCAAATCTGGAACATAATGATTTAATGAAAGTTCTGTTGATAAGACAAAAGGTTTCCACCTTTCATCCCCTCTCAAGCCTGCAAGTAGTTGAGCAATCAATCTGTGATCTTCAACATCTTCATCTATGGATCCAAGACTATCTGCTAGATCCTTCATCTTAGTGACATAATCACTAATGGTTTGACTTGGCTTCTTCTTGAATGTTGTAAACTCTGACCATAGACTCGCTTTCCGTGCTTTAGTAGTGCTTTGGAAATGATATTCCAATGCATTCCATATATCTTCTGATGATTCCAATCCTCTGATGTGTGGTAGCAAATGATCTGAGATTGTATTGTAGATGTAGGCTTTTGCACTTGCATCCTTCTTCTGCCAATGCTTTAAAGCATCAAGTTCTTCTTTCTTTGGTCGGCTTTCATCTTCAAATACTGGCTTCTCTTCTTCACCTGTTACATATACCATGAGATCCTTACTCATAAGTAAGGCTTCCATTCTCATTACCCATGCGGGGTAATTATCTCTGTCCAGTTTGTCAATGGAGATATGATCTGCCATAGTTCTTTCCTTCTGCTGCAACCTGTGAGCTTAAAGGATAAAGGATAATACCTTTTGAAGTTCTTTGTGTATGAGGATACTTTTGAAGTAACCTTCTGATTCTCTGTGTCTTCAAACGCTTCACCTTTGAAACTTTAATGGAAAACTTTACAAAACTTCTCGTACCTTTGTCATCTTCTACTCTCGAGAATCTTTCTGCTCTGATACCACTTGTTGATGTATGAAACACCACAAGAAATGAATTAATGTGACACTAGAACACCTCTATGGTCACCATTAACTCATTGCCACTCCAAACTTTGAGAAATGATAGCCTAAAGTAAGAACTTTGCTTCTACAGAAATTCCTAGTCACTGAAATGACATACCTTCAGTATTTTGCTAATTTCTCCTAGCTCACATATTATTTCTCTATGAAACTTTATAGGCTGAAACTAGAAGAGTAGAGCTTTCCAACAAGCTATCATATGCATCAAACGGAGCTCTAGAACTCAAGTTATGGCCCTCACAAGATGACCATGTATGACCTTCCAAAACTGGAAAACTTGCCTGTTTTAGTAAGAGCGCCTGTTCAAAATTAGAATTCGATGCCTAGCATCGACTTGCAAGGAGAATTCGATGCCGGGCATCGACTTGGGATGTTTTTGGCCACTTTTCAGCAGGGATTCGATGCCGGGCATCGACTTCCCGCATAAAGTCTTGATCTTTTGGACACCAAAACTATAGGTGATTTCATGCACATTTACAATATGACTTATCAACTGGAATTCGATGCCAGGCATCGAGTTGCTCCAACAACATCATGTTTTTCAAACACTTCAGTACTGAATGAAAAATATAAAAGAAAATATGACTTATCAACAGAGATTCGATGCCAGGCATCGAGTTGCTTGGAAAACTTGATCTTTTTAACTCATCACACAGTAGGTAATCATGGAGATGATGGAGAGAGGCTCATACACAGAACTTTACTCAGTTCTTCTCATAACTATAAAAAACTCAGAAGTTTTACAAATGCTTTCTCACTCAGAGAAGCCCGACTATACTCAGTCATACAAAAATGAGTTCTTCTCACTTTCTCATTGTCTTCCTCCTTCTTCTTCTCTCTTCTCTCTCCGCGTCAGTTGATACAAACTAACTTATATAGATTTTCTCATTTCCGTAACTTTTGAAAAGCTTCTAGAACTAAAGTGAACTAACTTTACAAGTATAATACATTTGTGAATTTGTCCCTTCACATAGGCATGGGGTTTTCTTCCTAAGATTTGACCTTCAAATATATGTCCAGTTAGTGATTGTTTCTCCAACAGAAATCAGCAGTATCAACATCACAGAACCAGTGGCACGAGACAAATATGGGTGCCAAAAGGACAGCAACCACACCCTATTGGCAACACTGCAGACAAGAACAGGACAAAGTTTCAAAAAAAGCAGAGTCAGCATCCAAAGTCCCCTCGATCTTCTTCCCCAAGTACAAATACTCGAAAGATTTGGATCGCCAAGAAGTATCTTATCAATCGACCCACACCCACGCAGATTTGGGTACCCAAACAATGTATTATAGCCCAACCCTCAAGCCATGTAATATATACCCCTCAGAAATCTTTTCATCCTTCAACACCACCAAACCCGATACCACTTTTTGTCCCTCAGCAGAAACACACCACCCACTCAAAGACTCTTAGGAAATGGATACCGAAACGTATCCAGACGTCTTCTTGTACCCCCTTATCTAACAATTCTCCCACCCCGTTTAAACACCACCCTCGTAATAATTCACCCTCAACTAAACCTTGTATGAATTCACACACCATAACCCCACGTCCCGCATGATAAAAGCTCATCATGAAATGTATGTATAATCTGACCATGTAGGCGTCTAGAGACATGCATTAGCTCTGCAAAAAAATCATAGCATCAATCACTTCACGACACTTGGCTACACGGGTTACACATTGGTTATGGAAAGGGATTGCGGTCTCACCTTAATGGGATCATAATTAATTTCCATACTAATGTGCTAATCTTTTGTAGCAGATCTTTTCCATTAGCTCGTCAGTCATCATGCAAACCGAAGAAGGACCATCAGAAGCTGGCCCAAGCACACCAATGGCCAATATTGGAGAATTACTCGCGGAATCTCATCCGACGATGCAACCACCAGAGTTTCAAGGTTTTCCAGGACCCATGCCAATTGACGATCCTCCTAGAGGATATACTGAGAAGATTCATCGTAATTCTCACTGATTTCAAGGCCTAGCAGGACCATTAGCAGATGCTGATTTCATATTTGAGGCCAATTTGGCATTTGATCTTCGCACATGGGCCAAGTACCAGTTCTTTTCAAGAGAATTTGAAGGACTACAGAATACACAAGATTTAACGCACGTTTGGGCAAGAGCGGGATTTACAGAATACTTTAGTGACCCTCTGCCTAAACCCGATTTTTATAGATGCTTTTACCTAGTAACCACCTTGACAGCTTCAGAGAACAAGGATCTACCCGGCACATTCATGTTACCATCCTTGGTAAATGACCCTCCATTCATAAGGTTCTAATTGTCTAAAGATTTAATTCGCGCAGCTCTCAAAATACATGGAACGCATACTCCGACGGAGCGAGAACGGCTAGTTCCAGAGCCGATGAAACGTGGTAATGTAACTAAGTGGGAGGATATTTCAGCTATAACCCCTGAGCTCTCCAAGCCATTGCGGATATGCATGCAGCATTTTGCTTTCCCAGCTCAGGATCGTTTTACCATGCCCCACAAAAGAATCTGGTTTGGTTTATACTTAGCATGTACTGGACCCCAAACGGTTGATCTAGCTAGCTGGATAATTGATCAGCTCTATTTGGCACAACATAGATGGGAACGAAAGAAAGTCATCAATGGGTGTTGTGCGCTTACAAGGATTATATATATGTGTTTGGAATATGATTTACCCATAGAGCGCGCCATGACCAGTGAGGAGCTGAAGGCATTTAAAGGAACCACAAAGAAAGCTAGGAAGGCTAGCAAAGGCAGAGCCGGAAAGCGGATGAGAGGCACTATCCCGTGCCTACAAGTCCCAAAATCACCCTCACCACAACCATCTCCAGAGCAGTCACCGACAGCAGCCACTCCCACAGTACAACCTATTCGCATCAGATTATCAAGACCAGTTGTATAACGGAGGGCACCACCAGTACTGTTGAACCTCAAGCAACCACTGCTCCAGAACCTACAACCACGATAGCAGAACTTCCCACCACTATTGGTGCGGAAGCTTTCTCTTTTCCAATACCCCATTTAGAAGCAGAACAAACAGCACCACTGGATCCAACTTTTGATTTTGAAATGCCCGATGCATTCTCCAATGAGTTCCAGTTTTTAGAAGGACAAATGTTTTCCCAAGAATATGAAAGGCCCAGCTATCCCACCACACCCCGGGATCAGCCACAAGGACAGATTGTGTCTAGCTCTGATGACGAAAGAACAGCAACCGATGATGACGAAGGCGATGATGAAGCCAGCCAGGGCAATCACGAATCCCAAGAACATGAACAGACAGATGGCCAAGGCCAACAAACAAACACACATGGCGATATAAGTACCCATGAAGATGAAACTTGTGAAGCAGCAGCTTACACATTGGCTATTAAGAAGCTGTATAGAACTATGGAAAAAGTTTGGGCACGCAAAAAGCTGACTGAGGAAGAGAGTCAAGCGATAATAGAACAAGAACTTGTCACAGGCGGATTTGAAGACACATACATCAAAGGATTTAGAGAGTTAGTCAAATCAATAGGCTCCAACGAAGCACTCAGATACTTGCAAAGAAAGCCACTCCCACAGTTTGACCCCCGCAGAGTATGACTACTTTCCAAGCCCGGTGAATACATTCGTGTACCAACAGGAGCACAATCTTCAGAACAAGCCACGGAGGCACGCCTCGTCCCTGAAAGTTCGTTGGCAGCAGAAACCATCCTTGTAGATTCCCCACCCCGCACTACAACTGTACATACCTCAGTAGTCACTGAAGTACTGACCACCCCAACCGCTCCTCCATCACCGCCCGTCCATCCCGCCTCCCCTATTCACCCTCCTTCCCCCAGACCAACATCTTCATTCGCCGGTGGCGTAGCAGAAATCGTCTTTACGACCACTAACCCCACAATTCCCGCACCCATTAGACCTAGTCTACCCCCTCACACACCCACCTTTCTATCCAACCCATTCCTCCATCCATCTTTTCTATCTTTCCCCACAACTCCAAGACCCCTTTTTCCATCCCCACCGCCATTAACCTTCTCCCCCGTCTCACCTCCCTGACCCACTGTAACCCCTCTTTCCCCTTTCCACCCAGCTGCACCAGCCAGTCCCCCTGTAGATTACTCCTCAACCTTTGTAAATTCCGTATTTACACCAGCACAAGCACCCACAGTCACACCCATATTCACAGTCACCGCACTGGACACGTCCAATGACATGGACATCTCACCACCCACTGCACCATCACTCACTTCACTCACGGCACAAACATATTTAGGCACCTCACAATTTTCCACAATCACCACAGCATCCACCTTCCCACCCCCATTCCCCGTTCCCTTTGCATCTACACCCACTGTATCTTCATTTAGCACCCCATTAATACTATCACCCACTGTAGATAATGCATTTTGACAGATGTTCATGTGTATGACGCAAGTAAGAGATGAGTTCACATCTCTTGGCGATAATTATCAGCAGCTGCAGAGGACAACCACTGACTTACAGTTGCAGCTTAATTTATTATCTATTGAGAATGCCTCACTGAACAGTCGATACCAAGAATTACGCGAGGCATATCATAAATTAGAACTAGAAAGCGAAGAAAAGACCAAGGAAGCCACTACTGACCTGGATAACTTATTAAGAGCCCAGACAGTCCGCAATGCTACGCTAACACGAAACATGGGCTTACTCAGAAGACATCTAGCAGCAGCAAAGGAAGAAAACCAGCGCTTACAGGATCAGAACCGAGAAAACTTAGAAGCAGCTCTCGACCACCCAGACCAACCTTTGAGTCCTAGTCGGTTCAAAGCCATTCCCTCAGACTCAATGAAGATGCTGCTAGAAGATCATGTAAGACTGCTAGATGAATATGACCGCATGAATGAGGAGTTACAGAAACTCAAAGAAGATCATAAATTACTCCAGTTACGAGCACCGGCACACCCAGACATACCGGCACCTGTGGACCCCTCTCCTGACATCTTAGAGGAACTCAACGCATTACTGGCCCAGGTATCAAACCTTGAATCAAGGATCGCAGTATATGAAGCACCACCAAGGCCAGATTCCCCACCTGAGCTACTAGCTGAGGAAGAAACTGTCACCATCCCGGTGGAGGAAACGTTTGAAGAGGCGTACGAGCCACAACCCATCCTAGGCGGACGCGTCATGACCGAAGGCCAGATGACTTACGAACTCCCGTCCCCCGCATGGATGAAGACAATTGAAGAACTTGGGACAACACACTCAGCTAGAGTAGAGGCACAATTACATGCCATGGTGATGATAGAAGAGAGAATTTTACAGTCTCCATTCTTTGCTCATTTGGCCCCGCGACGATACATATCTGGGCATGAGCTACAGTATAAACCGTATTTTATGTTAATGGCCGAATACCAGCTAGCCATTGAGAAAGAAACGGGTAAGAAACCATCGCATGCGACTCAATTCGAAGAGGACGATTTTCCACTTGATGCACAGCAAGGAGAGATCTATCAACCAGAGTGGCGCAAAGATTTACTACAGAAGTATCCAGAAATGATGAAAACATGGGTAAAGGCACCTTTGCACTTAAAGTACAACCCATGTTGGGGACCAGTACCACGACGCCGCTCTTGGACTGCCTTTGCTATTAAGGTACAAAACAATAAGCAGTGTCAGGACTGGTTGAATTACCCCTATTTTAAGCCACCCATTGAGTTACCAACTGTAGGCTACATGATGGCTACAATTTGCCACTGGCTCCCTAGATTAAAGCATATGGACGATATAGCGGCGCATATGACTGTCAAAATCTTTGACATGATGCAAATGATTTTTGAAGTCTTCTGACGCGTCAAGGCACCTCATGTAAACACCCCGGGCTTTGAGCATGGCAATTTCGATCTGGTATATGATATGAGTACAACGCCATCGCTACGAGTGTGTTATGCCTGGCATTGCAGAATAAAGTACCTACAGGCGTGCTACAAGCAGACTTTGGAAGAGATGTTCACAATCGGATTCTGGGAATACCATTCAGAGGTATTCATAAGCAGGCCTACACATTTATTACACTTATTTGCCTGTGAACGAATGGTCTATTCCACACACTATCAGCTCCCGCCACCGAAAGAACCGCAACCAATAGACTGGGAGAAACTCGAGGCCGACCTGGCCCGAGGCATTCGTATCTCCGAGCACACCCTCGCTCAAGACCTCCTACAGAACTATATCCGGCATACCTTACAACAAGGTTCTGTCAGGGACAACAGAAGCGAGAGGGAGGGGGGTGTTGGAAGCAGTGAGAGGCATAGAAGACGCGGAAGCATGTAACGACGGAGCAGGGTGCCAGTCGAATATTTTTTCAAAGAATTATGTTTTCAAATACTTTCCAAAAACCTCCAACAGTGATTTTTATCACTATTGTAACATAGAAAACCCCATTTTGTAATCCATAGCTCCATTTTGTGCAAGCCGAGGAGTCCTCAAGCTTGAGGAGCTTAGGTAGAATGAGCGTATCAATTTTCGTTATTTTTAGACACCGTTTACCCTTTCAAATAGCATCTAGGACCTATTTTTTAACTATGCCGGTCACTAGATGTGAAACCGGTCAAAACTAGTCTAGAAACTATAAAAAGAGCTAGAGAGCTCATTTTTGAGGTTAGCTTGTTTGAGTAGAGAAGAGCTTAGAGCTATTTTGAGCTTGTAATAGTGTTCTTGAGTAATAGAGCTAATTTCCCACCTTCCATAGTGTCTTGCTTGTCTCTTCATTGTGTGTGTGTATGTGTGTGTGCATCTTGGTGCTTCTCACCTTCACTCTCACATCATCTCACATTCACGATCTTCATATCACTCCTATCTCTTCCGCGGATTGACAATTAAGGAGGTGAAGCTTCTTAACGTGGTTCTCACCATTGTGCTAGAGCAACAGCTAGCTTTCCCCATTTCTCCCAAATCTCTTTGGTGGCTATGCCTACACCTGCTCTTGTGTCTAGAATGGCTTCAATCATGTATCCATTAAATGTGATGGGTAAGCATGTATTGCCCTCATCTCCCTCACTAAATTCTCCAACTTTATCAACTGGGATTTATATGGTAGCAAGGGCTTTAGTTTGTTTATTTTTCCTTTCATTCTCCTCATTTTCTAATTTCAATTGACCCGCTAACTATTTCCATAATTGGGGTTTGGCTCATAATAATTCTTCCATTGTCAGTAGACATTGCACCTTGGTCTTCTTGACTAGTGCTAAGTTGTGAGAGGTCTCTCCTAAAGACCCATTTTCCTTGCCTCAAATAGTGGGAGCATGGAAAACTATTGACCCTCTCTCGTATTCTCCCATGTAATTAGGTAGAGTGGAAATGTTGTTACTTCCTCCCTATTTCGGTCTAACATAGAAACCTCTTCGTAAACTTCTTCCAAATTTGGAGTCAACTAGTTTTCCTCAATGTCTAATTCCTCAAAGGGTGTTCTTGAATTTCCATTGTTCTTCCATCAGCCTTCCTGAATCCTAGCCCCCAAATCTTATGGCAAATCTATTGGTGCAGACCAATCACCAATTGAAGATTTGAAGCAAAGAAGATGGATACATTCACAGAGTAAAAGACATGTACACATATGTACATTAGTTAAGACATAGGTTACATATACTTATGCTTTGATAAAAAGTCTGTACATAATTGCCTATATATACTTTTGAAAAATGTCGGGGCAAGGAGAGAAGACAAGGAGAGACAATAGGAGATCATGAGATTTCTGTATTGAGAAGTAGAAAATGTCATTAGACATGTGTGAAGTGAGTTGAACTCTCCATCCTCACTCAGTTGTAATTTCTGAGAAATAGAAGGAAAAATTGCACCCGATGTTTCTGTGTTTTCTCTCTGTGTGATAGATCTTTTGTGAATTCCTTTTGGAGATATCTAAGTCCATAGTTAATCAATCTATGGCTAGAGTTTGAGAGTCTAATTGTGATCAGGCTAAGAGAATTGTGTGTAGGAACATTTGCATGTGAGAAAGTACTCACTGGTTCCTGTAACAGGCGCAAATTTTGATCTTAATGATTTGATCATTTCTCACTCCACAGTTTAAAGTTTTGTGCAAGTAAGCACTTAATCTTTAAGTTGGAAGGTAAGCTACTCGTGGCTAGAAGCATTTGCTTAAACGGGTTTTATACTGAGAGAATTGAAGTTAAGAAGTTAGGGGTGTCCAAATCGACTTCTCAGAAGTGCAGATTTAGACATAGCTAACTTGGCAAGTAGATTTCTCAAGATCTACTGAACCTTTTGAAGTAATTCGACTTGGAGAAGGTGCACAATCTTTAGGCGACACCTTGTGCAAAGTTTCATCAAAAACTTTACACATTTACTCAGTCAATGAGCAAGATCTATGCAGCAGACTTTCTGAGAAAATTCCTTATTCACAGTTTTAGTCAAGAAATTGATATTTGGTCATTGATAGCTTAAATTGGTGAAGGTTTTGACTTACTCTTGATATAGAGGTGTTCTAAATTCAAGAGTAGGCTGTTCTTTTGGAGATTAACACTCTCCATCAGTGGTATCAGAGCAGGAGACATCAAAATCAAAGAAAGGAGGATCCCGACTGCTGCAGATTCAAGAAATTCAACAACTGAAGAACTAAAAGGTGAAAGCTTGAAGGCAAAGCCTGAGGAGGAGACCATACGAAATCAAGAAAGACAAAAGGACTCTAATTTGAAGTAAAGGTACATATATTGTTCATAAAGCTTGAAGATTTCAATACACAGGTGGACACAAGATGGGAGATTCTCTACAGATAGAGAAATTGGATAGGGAAAACTATCCTGCATGGTCAATGAGGATGGAAGCTCATCTTATGAGCAAAGATTTAATAGCTTACATCACAGGAGAAGAAGAGAAGCCACAGTTCAGAGATCCTAGTGTTCCAACTAGGGAAGAGTTAGCAGATTTGAAAAATTGGATGAAGAAAGATGCTCAAGCTAGGAGCATTATATATATGGCAGTCAATGATTACTTGTTACCTCATATTCGAGGCCTTGAAAGTGCAACTGATATTTGGAATGCTTTGGAGGAGCATTTCCAGAATACTACTAAGTCAAGGAAGGCATCCTTATGGGTAGAGTTTACCACCTTTAAGAAGAAGGCTTCTCAATCCACTTCATACTATGTGACAAGAATGAAAGATATTGCAGATGCTTTAGGAGCTGTTGATGAAGACATTGAGGAGGATAAATTGGTAAGGCAAATTCTTACAGGTTTAAGAGGTGATGACAAATGGAAGCCATTCATTTTGTCTATAGAGTTATCACTTGATCATTTCACTCCTGATTTAAATCTGTTGCTAGGTCATATGCTAACATTTGAGCAGGATGTTAAAGGAGATGGTGACAAAAGTACAGGTCATGCAATGTACTCAAAGGACAAGAAGAAAGCTAACAAAGGAAAGCAACAATCAGGTGAAGAAGAAGGCACAACTAGTCAAGCCAACTTCCTAAGAGGTAGAGGAGGTGGCAAAGGTAGAGGAAGAGGCAGAAACAACAAAGATGGAGGCAAAGCTTGTTGGATTTGTGGTAAGACAAATCACTTAGCTAATGATTGTTGGCACAATACTCAGAGTAATAATGGATATAGTCAAAATTATAATTCAAGAGGAAGAGGTGGTAGAAATCAAAGAGGTAATTTCAGAGGCAGAGGTAGTAGGGGTTACTTTGGAAGAAATGCAGGTAGAGGTTTCCAAAGTCAACAATATAACAACACCTACTACAATTATGCTTCAGATCAAAAGGAAGATTCAACATTGATAATGAATGCAACTTGTGAAAGGCAGAGTGAAGATCAAAGAGTCTTCTACATTGATTCAGGGTGTAGCAATCACCTGAGTGGTAATATAGCTTGATGACTGATTTGGAGAATAAGGTATCTAATCATGTTGTTCAAACAGGTGACAACACAAAGCACAATGTGAAGTCAATTGGATCAGTGAAGGCCAAGGATGGTAGCACCTTATTGAGTAAGGTCTTGTATGTTCCTACAATTCCTAAGAATTTGATAAGTGTAGGACAAATTGTGGAAAAAGGTTATGAAGTAAGGTTCACTAATGAAGGAGTGTTTGTGGAAGACCCTAGCAATGGGTATAAACAAGTTGTTTCAGGGAAGAAAGAAGGAAGATTGTTCACATTGAAGATTCAAGGTAATGTTGGTCATGCCATGTTCACATATGGAGGACATAAGATCTCTGAGTTAGATCTTTGGCACAAGAGGCTTGGACATTTCAATGAAAGAGGTATTAAAGACATGATTAACAATGGTTCAGTGCTTGGATTGCCTAATGTTGCAGGTCAACATATGACATACAGATGTGAGGCATGTCAATTAGGTAAGGCTCATAAGCTTTCCTACTCCAAGCATGGTTTTATGTACTCAGAGAAGCTTGAGTTGGTACATACAGATGTGTGGGGACCATCAAAGGATTTCAGTATAAATGGGTCAAGGTATTATGTGATTTATGTTGATGATGCTACTAGATGGATCACTATTTATGTGATCAAAGATAAGTCAGAAGTGTTTAATACATTTAAACACTATCATGCATATGCAGAAAGAATTACAGGACATAAGTTGAAAAGACTAAGGTCAGATGGAGGGGGAGAGTATTTCTCTAATGAATTCAGTAATTACTTGTGGGATGCAGGTATAAAAAGAGAAGTTACTTGCAGGTACTCTCCTCAACAAAATGGTGTAGCAGAAAGGAGAAATAGAACTCTTGTTGAGTTTGCAAGGTCCATGATGAAAGAGAAAAATTGCCCAAATTATTTGTGGGTTGAGGCTGTAAATACAGCTACTTATTTGGTCAATAGGTTACCATGTAAAGCTTTGCAGGGAATGACACCTTATGAGGCATGGTGGGGTAAGAGACCTACACTAGATCATTGCAAAGTGTTTGGATGTTTGGCCTATGCATATGTGCCATCACAATTAAAGCACAAATTGGAACCTAAAGCTGAAAAAAATGTGTTTATTGGTTATGATGATAAGCAGATGGGATACAGGTTGTGGAATCCGTCCACAAAACATTTTCTTGTATCAAAAGATGTTACATTTGATGAGAAAGGTACTTGGTATGCAGGTACTATCAATCTTAATACAGATGATGAAGAGATTGTGAGCCAAAGGAAAGGTAAGTCAAAGGTACAAATAATTGATGAAGAAGAGAATAATGAAAAGCAGGTTGAAGTGGAAGAAACACCTAGGTTTGATCCTGAATATGAAGAACCAAAAACCTCAAGAAGTGGAGAACTTAGGAGGTCTACAAGGAACAAATGGCAACCTACAAGGTATAGCTATGATACTTCATTTCTGGCTACCAAAGATTATGCTTACATGATTAAAACAGATGAAGACCCTTCTACATATGAAGAGGCAAAAGGTAAAGAAAATTGGGAGAAAGCTATGCAGGAAGAATATGATGCATTAATGGAGAATCAAACATGGGATTTGGTTCCAAAGCCAAATAGTCAGAAGATCATTGGATGTAAGTGGGTTTATAAGACAAAAAGATTTGCAGATGGAAGTGTGTCTAGGTACAAAGCTAGACTTGTTGTCAAAGGGTTTGCTCAGACATTTGGTGTTGACTATGATGAGACTTATAGTCATGTGGCAAAGATGACAACCATCAGGACACTTATAGCTATTGCTGCATGTAAAGGTTGGAAGTTATGTCAACTTGATGTAAAAAATGCTTTTTTGAATGGTTATATTTCAGATGATGTATTCATGGAGCAACCTCAAGGGTTCAGAGATAAAAGGTATCCAGATCATGTGTGCAAGCTCAAGAGAGCTTTGTATGGCTTGAAGCAGGCCCCAAGGGCATGGAATTATAGACTTGTAAAGTTCTTGAAAGAACTTGGATTTCAGGTGTCTAAAGCAGATAGTAGCTTGCTTGTCAAAGCAAGTGATGATGGGTTTATTTACATGTGCATATATGTTGATGATATAATCCTTACAGGTACAGATGAGGAAGGAATACAAAGACTAAAGAAGCAAATGGAAAAGGAGTTCAAAATAAGTGACTTGGGAGACTTGTCATACTTCTTGGGCATGGAGATTACATATACCCAGCATGGAGTATTTGTGACCCAAGAAAGGTATTTGAAGAACTTGTTAATCAAGTTTAAAATGGATGATTGCAGGGTAGCACCTACACCAATGGAGGTGAATCACAAATTGAGTAAATTTGGAGGTGAAGAATTCAAGGACATGAGACAATATCAGAGTTTGGTTGGTAGTCTTATCTATGCTACTTTAACTAGACCTGATTTATCATATGCAGTAGGGGTTTTGTCTCAATTTATGCATTGTCCTAGGAAAGAGCATTGGATTGCAGGTCAAAGAGTATTGAGATACATTAAGGGTACACTCAAAGAAGGTTTGTATTATGGGTTCACATCAGATACAAACATCAAGATCTATAGTGATGCAGATTGGGCAGGTAATCCAGATGATAGAAGGTCAACCTATGGATACATGTGTTATGTGGGAGATAAGTTAATCTCTTGGTGCTCAAAGAAGCAACATACAGTTGCTTTGTCATCTACAGAAGCAGAGTACAAAGGCATGGTTGAAGCTGCAAAAGAAGTAATATGGCTTAAGACTCTAATGAAGAGTTTTGACACTATACAGAGCATACCTATCATTTATGGTGATAACATGAGTTCATTATATCTAGCTGCTAATCCTGTTTTTCATGCCAGGACTAAACATATTGAGATACAGTATCACTTTCTAAGAGAGAAGGTGATGGATAAGGAGATTGAAGTCATACATACTTCAACAAAAGATCAGATAGCTGATATGCTTACAAAGAGCTTGGATGGACCAAAGCTATAGAAGTTTAAAGACATGGCAGGTATAAAGAAGATAAGAGAAACCTCAATTGATGATTGAGGGGGAGCTGTTGGTGCAGACCAATCACCAATTGAAGATTTGAAGCAAAGAAGATGGATACATTCACAGAGTAAAAGACATGTACACATATGTACATTAGTTAAGACATAGGTTACATATACTTATGCTTTGATAAAAAGTCTGTACATAATTGCCTATATATACTTTTGAAAAATGTCGGGGCAAGGAGAGAAGACAAGGAGAGACAATAGGAGATCATGAGATTTGTGTATTGAGAAGTAGAAAATGTCATTAGACATGTGTGAAGTGAGTTGAACTCTCCATCCTCACTCAGTTGTAATTTCTGAGAAATAGAAGGAAAAATTGCGCCCGATGTTTCTGTGTTTTCTCTCTGTGTGATAGATCTTTTGTGAATTCCTTTTGGAGATATCTAAGTCCATAGTTAATCAATCTATGGCTAGAGTTTGAGAGTCTAATTGTGATCAGGCTAAGAGAATTGTGTGTAGGAACATTTGCATGTGAGAAAGTACTCACTGGTTCCTGTAACAGGCGCAAATTTTGATCTTAATGATTTGATCATTTCTCACTCCACAGTTTAAAGTTTTGTGCAAGTAAGCACTTAATCTTTAAGTTGGAAGGTAAGCTACTCATGGCTAGAAGCATTTAAACGGGTTTTATACTGAGAGAATTGAAGTTAAGAAGTTAGGGGTGTCCAAATCGACTTCTCAGAAGTGCAGATTTAGACATAGCTGACTTGGCAAGTAGATTTCTCAAGATCTACTGAACCTTTTGAAGTAATTCGACTTGGAGAAGGTGCGCAATCTTTAGCCGACACCTTGTGCAAAGTTTCATCAAAAACTTTACACATTTACTCAGTCAATGAGCAAGATCTATGCAGCAGACTTTCTGAGAAAATTCCTTATTCAGAGTTTTAGTCAAGAAATTGATATTTGGTCATTGATAGCTTAAATTGGTGAAGGTTTTGACTTACTCTTGATATAGAGGTGTTCTAAATTCAAGAGTAGGTTGTTCTTTTGGAGATTAACACTCTCCATCAAAATCTGCTTCTATTTCAGGGATTATGGAAGGTGGTTTGCCTTGAGTGTTCTGCTATTTTCCCTTGCTACATTTCTCTTTAAATGTTCCTCCTAATGTTTGGTCATTCTCTTTAAAGCATTCATTGAATTGATTCTCAGGTATTCTTGTCTCTGGAAGGACTAGCATAGTCTTCTCTAGAGTGGCTTGGGCTACCTTTATGAGCTTTCTGCATATCACCAATCTCTCCTTCTCTAATTCCCCTTCAAGGTAGACTTTCTCATGTTTCTCTATATTTGGTCTTGTCATGATTCTAGCTTGATAAGCTTTCAACCACATGTCTAGGTCTTCTGGTATTGGATCTGCTAAGATTGATCATGGTTTGTCTAGCTTCTCAGTGTGGGATTTAGGTGGTGTATTCTCTTGTATTTCATGTTCCCGCGGTTTCCTACTATCTTGTACATCCTTCTTGTCCTTCCTATGTTTATTTTTCATCCATTTGTTTCTAATCTTCTCCCTTCTAGCCTTCCAACTTTGTGTCTTCTTTGCTTGATTAATCTCACATGGGTACTCCGCATCTTCCACTACCTGTATCTTAGGTTCTAGGTCTTTACTCTACTCTTGTTTGGAATCTAACTTCTTTGTCTCTTTTCCTCTCGCTTGCGCTTGAGTAATGGCTTTTAATGGTACTGTGTACTGCTTATCACTTACTGATGATTCAATCACTTTGATGACGTTGATTTGTGTTGTAATATGAGTCTTGTTGGGATTCTTTGGACAATCTCTAAAAGATGTTCTTTTCCACGTTCATTGTAGTATCCTTCCCATGTTCTATGAAGTGGTGGGTTGTATGGCAAAGTGCATTCTCTTATGAAATGATCTCCTTGGCATCTATGGCAGGGTCCTTTTGGCACAGGTGGTCTAATGGGTGGCCTCATAGGTGTTAATGCCTTAGGTGCAATGTACATTAGGTTTGCATACTCTGGCCCATAGGTGTTGTGATATCCTTCATAACCATAATATTTTTTGTCATAAGTTTGGTCATACTCCATCAGACTGGTGTCATAGGGGTAGTATTCTCCTTCAGTTTGCTCATATCCCTCATTCCTTGCTTCTGGCTCTTTCCGTGTTTTCCTCTGGTTGAGTGTATTTGATTGGCACAACATTTTGTGGATGGGGTGTTTGTTGCCCTAATACTGGTTGTGGTTGTCCATATCCTCCTTGTTCATATGGTCTAGACACTCCTGGTGGGCCTGAGTAGGGGTTGTATCTTGGGATTTCTCTTCCTTGTTCTCTAGGAGGGCATCTGTAAGGCCTATACTAGGGGTGATTCCTTTCTGTGACTGGGCATCTATCGATATATTGATTAAATCTTTGGGCAACTATTTTTATGGTTTCATTTGGGTTCCATTTAAAACTATGGATTAAAGATGATGAGTTGTGCGTAATCCCTCTTTTGGTAAATTCTCCAATAAACTCTTGGAAAAATTGCTCAATATTTCCAAAATGATTTGGATCCAATGATTGGAACCAAGTCAAGGCCGTCCTTGTGAGGGTCAATCCAAAGGACTCATACTACACAAATAAGTCATCCACTTGTTCGGCTCGTAATACTTGCTTAAATTTTGATATGTGGTCATATGGTTCTCTCGTTCCATCATAGTGATTTATCACACACTTAGCCACTTTAATCGGTCTCGGCCTTCTTATAGGTTTTGATGGTCTGGGCATTGTCAGAATTGCTGGTCTAATTGGATGCATTCCTAGTGACACATTTGGTTGTCGCCTCAGTCTAATGGGTGGACGATTCATGTTACCTATCCCTGCGTTGGTGGGGTTGTGTGATTGTACTCATGGCATTGTAAATTGCACATGAGTTCGGTTGGGAACACTTTGGTGGCTCGTTTGTCCTGATATTGTATTCTCCATTCCGGGATGAGTTCCAAAAGGATTGTGTGAGGTAGTTTCCTGCTCTTGAGGAGGGAATATTGGCAACCCCATATATTTCAATTGAGACCTATCTACCACATCCACTAGTCAATACCTTCTTTGGTTTTGGTATAGGTATGTGACTCGAGACCCATCTTCAGGATCGTTCAACTCATAAAAGGTCATTGGGCATACTTCATATCCTCGTGTGGGTGAATCAGTTTGTAACAATAGGTCTGACCCATGGATCAGGTATACGTCCAACACTAAGAAATCTTGAGGTATCAAATCCCCTCTCAAGACTCGAGTCACCACTGACTTGCCCCTTGGGTTAGTCACAAGTTCTTTAGGGTTAGATCTTCCCGTGTTTCCTTGTCCTTCTAGTTCTCCTCTCTCGTTGATCTGATCTAGGTTTTTTGTCACTGCATAGATTTGACCTAACTTATCCATGTACACTCCTCCCTCGTACTTCACTATGGGTTTGGGAACTATTGCTGACTCGATAGAGTTTACCATTCTGCAATAGACCTATTTAGACCATCTAGGTAAATAGGGATTCCTTGCCGATTTGTTGACACATACTGCAGAGACGTGCAGTATTTACCCTCCACAGTTGACATAAAGTTCTCCCTGGGAACAGAACCATGCATGTCCTCTGAGGCCATCGGTAGTTCCTCTTCAGAATCACTAGAGGTCTCCGCATAGATCGAGTGATGGCTTGCTTGGGTTGCACTTCCTACTGATGAAATGACACTTCTCCGGCTACTTAGCACCCGTCCTGATCTTAAGTTCATTCACCCCTTTGGGTCTATGTCCACTCCCTACTTCCCCTTAATTAGCTCCTCAATCACTTCAAATTTGGCCCCCAAATAGCTTGAGTAGTTATGGATGATACCACTCTGGGTAATACCACACAGACAATATGATACCAGACTTGGCCATTAGGGGAAAAATGAACCATGCATGGGCCTTTTAGATTAAGGGGTGATTAGTGATGGACCAATGAGAGGAGGGTGGTGGCCACAGTCTAGAGCCTCAATCAAGTAGGCTAGGCCTATGTTTCCTTGGTTTTGGGCTAGTCAAAACAACCAAAATAAGATGGTAGAAGTGGTATTTCCTTACTGAGTGGTTTCAGAGACCATGAAATTCGAATTTCACCATCGAAAATTAATTTGGGCCCTTGGATATGAAGTGAATCCAATGGTCAAGCTTGAAAAGACAAGATTTTTGCACCTTTCATTGTCTAACGTTCGATATGCGTCTCAATCCAACAATCACGATTTGTTCACAGCCAAATTAAGCGCGTTTGCATCTGAGACGTCCGATCGGTGGCAATCTAATGGACAAGAATTATGTGCGTCCCCATGTAATCTCTCTCTTGCTTCTCCCACTTCCCATGAAGTTAATGAATCTTATTTTGTCTTTTTCTGCCAGAGTACCCAGCCCCATTCGGCGTCGTCTGTGAGACAAATCCAACGGCTGTCATCGCCCACGATTTTTAGTCCCTGTCTTCCTTCTTCCCACCTCCCACAAATGATGTGACTTTTTGTTTTTGTCTTTTTCTGCCACGAACTTTGTCTCATCACATCCGTCCATAATGAAGATCCAAGGGCTCTAAATGGCCAGGAACCCATCCCAAATCTAAAGGCTATTTTGTCTTCTTTTGACAGACACTGTAGTCTAATCATGTCCATCCATTTGAAACATCGGATGGCTCTAAATAGCCATGAGCTCACTTTGGATTTAGGAATCAATTAATGCCCTTTGAAAATAATACTTTTATATGAAATACCACTAGTGGTTTTTTATACCCCCTCAATACTAGGCTTGATTAATTTTAATCCCTAAAAATTAGGGATCCTTACAAGGCCCATGTAGGGTTCACTTTTTCCCCTAATGGCACAATACGATACCCAAAGCCTTCGATGATATGATACCACTGAGTGGCACGATACAATACTAGACTTGCAGGTGATACGATACCTTTGCAACCCCATGATACAATACCAAGGCAGTCAATAATACGATAATGCTCAATATACGATATGATACCGGCTATATGAGCTATACGATACCAAGATTTACACGATATGATACAGAAATAACTCACGATATGATACTGACTCTATGAACGATACAATACCAAAGGATCAAACGATACGATACCACGTGGGGAATACGACACCACTTTAGACATGATACGATATGGAATGGGTGATATGATACTAACTTGGTACGCGATACGATACCGCTCATCGATGATACGATATCGTGATCGACACGATACGATACCAGGTGGACCGTAATACAATACCATGCGATCACGATCGTGATACCAGCACTTGATGATACATACCAGAATGGTATCATGATACCTCAAGTGGGTATGCATGATATGATATCAGGCGAGTATCACGATACTAGGGAATTTTGGTATCATGATACCAAAACTCAACCAAAGTGTATGCAACTTAATGCTACCCCAGTATCAATCAATGCATCCACTAAATGGTATTCCTTTGTTCCCACTCCTAGATTTAAGTAGGGTTGCCTGACTTGTCATCCTACAGCTTTGGTTTTTGATGTCCTATAGTTGGCCATGGGTATTGGCTCCTCTCCTTGTCGATATCTTTCATCTCTCTCTCTCATCCATTCTTTTCACTTCCATATTTTTTCTAATGCTTCAATTTTTGCTTCTTCTCTAATTCTCTCATCATCTTCCCTTAAGTCCTTTGCATTCAAAAGTTTACTCATCATCTCATCCATCAAGGGTTCTAAATATTTCTTCATGTGACAACCACATATATAAATAGGTAGAATTTCTCTATCTAGGGTGGCTAGGTTCACTACTCCACTAGTAGAAATATGGTTGATTACCAACGGTCCATGTCCTCGCTTTCGCAATTTTTTTGCATGTTGATTTAAAGTGTATACCAGGACTAAGTCACCTTTCTTGAGCCTCTTATCTTTAATATGGGCATCATAATATGCTTTTTGTTGCCTCTCGGCTGCATACATACCTGCTATTTCCTATAATCTAGTCTCATGCAATCTTTCAATTTGATCCAATTGTTGGGACAACTCATGTCCAGTCCACTCATATTTCTCAGCTACTTGAAGAGTAGGAATCAAGAAATCAATTGGTAAGATTGCATTCTGACCATACACTAGATTGAATGTTGTTGTGCCAATAGTAGTCTTGTAAGTAACTTGAAAAGCCCATAAGGCATGATGTAATTGTTTATCCGAATCCGATCATCTATTATTCACAATCTTAGTTAAAATGGTAGATGACACTTTATTGGAACTTTCTGCCTATCCATTGGCTTGTGGGTGATATGGGGACGATTTCTTATGAATTACTAGGAATTCGTTCATCAAAGTTTCTATTACTTTGTTAATGAAGTGTGTGCCTCGACCACTCACAATTTCAATGGGTAGCCCAAATCTTATAAATATGTTTTTGAATAGAAAATTGACAGTGGTTCTTGCATCCTTCTTCTTTGTGGCTTTTGCTTCTACCCATTTGGTCAAATATTTTGTGGCAACTATTATTTACTCAGCATGAGAACCTTTAGCAGGTGGGCTAATCAGTCCGACAAAATCTATACCCTGCCTAGTGAAGGTTCTAGCACTAATCATAGTTCACAGTGGCATTTCTTCTCTTCGGATTGGAATACGAAAGGCAGCCCTCTCCAGTTATAGAACGAGAGCCAGACGAATTGGTACCCATTGAGGTAGATGAATCGTAAGAGGAACCATACGTTCCTATGCCGATGCCAGGAGGTCAACAAACCTCGGAAGGAATGGACACATTGGAAGTGGAAGCGCCTGAATGGCTTCAGACACTAGAAAAGATAGCTAAAACCCACGAAGAGCGGGTGGCAATCCAAATCCAATCACTAGCCAAATTGGAAGACACCATCATAAAATCATAATATTTCTGAAGTATGTCACATCACACATGGATAGGGACCAACGATGATCAGTATGTGCCGTATTGCGTACTATTGGCAGATTACAACGCTGAGATTCAATGACAATGTGGGAAGGCTCCCACCTTTGCCACACAGTTTGGCCCCGACGATATACCTGAGAGTGCAAAAAGAGGATCCATCCATCAACCCACCTGGAGGATCCGTCTCCTGGAGACCTATCCAGAAATGGTTCGTACTTGGAATAACATGCCGTTATTTATCAAATACAACCCATGTTATGTTCCAGTCTTCCGAAGACGCACATGGCCCGAGTTTACCATTGCTGTCAAGGACATCAAAGGTTGTGCAAAGTAGCTAAATTGCGTCTATCTAGCACCGCCACAAGGACCTCCCACTGTAGCTTATATGATTTCTACAATCCGTCACTGGAGCCTTCGACTATGGAACACACCTGATGTTATGGCAAAAATGTGCATGAAAATCTTTGAATTAATGTTAATCACATTCAGGACATTCAAAAACATCAAGGACCCCCATTTCTCACGAGTTGTCTTCATCACAGGTAACCAAGACCTGGTATATGACATGAGCTCCACCCCCTCAATAGAGGTAATATATGCCTGGCACGCCAGAATAAAATACCTCCCAGCTTGCTTCAAGCAGACCTTCGAGGAGATGTTCGTAACAGGGTTCTGGGAATATCACTCAAAAATATTTGTACCCAAGCCCTCACATCTCCTCCACTTATTCGCTGTGGAGAGAACCATTCATTCAGATCAGTTACGGGTGCCACATCCGGACGTCCCTGGTCCAGTAAATTGGGATGCACTATTAACCGACCTAGCACGGGGGCTGCGACTAGAAGAACACCACCTTGCCTCAGATGTGGTTCAATATTACGTTCAACACTCATTTAGACAAGGGTCTGTTAGGGACGACAGACGCGAGAGCGGGGAGGGTGTTGGCAGCAGTCAAGGCACCCCAGGACTCACAAGGCATGGTAGTCAAAGAAGAGAGTCTGAGCGGAGAGAAGGCACAAGCAAGCAAAGTAGTCAAAGAAGATCTGGCAAGTAGGCCTTTATTTTTTTCATGAAGCTAAAGCATATCAAGAGGTGGACACACAAGGAGAAGGAGCAAGTAGAGAGCTCGAGGAAGTGTATGACAAACTGTTAGAATAAAATCCCTACAAAAATAGTGATTTTCATCACTAAAAACCATTGTAAATACCATTTCATATTTTTGTAGCTCCATTTTGTGCAAGCCAAGGAGTCCTTGAGCTTGAGGAGCATTAGAAGTAGCTCCCTACCAGTTTTCATATTTTTTAGACTCCATTTGAGCCTTCAAATAGGCCCTAGAACCTAATTTTTAACTAGGCCGGACACTAGGTCTGAACAGGGCCAAAACCTAGTCAAAAACTATAAATAGAGCTAGAGAGCTCATTTTTGAGGTTAGCTTGTAATAGTTTTGAACTTGTATGAGCACTTTGAAAGTAATCTAAGAACTCCATTGATTCTCTCTCTTTGTCTTGCCTTGTGTGCGTGTGTGTGTGTATGTGTGTGCATGTTAGTGTGCTTCTCACTCACGCACTTGTGCATTCACTTGCTCGAGGTCATCATACCATCCTCACTTCTTCCCGGATTGACATTAAAGGAGGTGCTACTCATCACTGAGCTACAACGCTCCAATAAGTGTTATGTGATTGGAAGCGGATAACTATCTCTAATCGTAGCGGCATTAACTTTTTAAGGTTAATACACACTCGCAAATTCCCGTTCTTCTTGGGCACCACTACAATGGGGGACACCCATTCAGTATGCTCAATCTCATAGATGAATCCAGCTTCAATCAGCCTATCAATTTCTTCTTTTATTTTGGCTGCATATGTATCATTATATTTGTAGGGCTTCTGTTGGAACAAGCCAATCACAAATTAGTGATTATAAAGATCTTGAAGAAGGCTTATGGTCAGAATGAAGTGAAGGAAGACACTTGAGAAAGTGAAGGAGATTTCAGAATGATAGCTTGTACACATATGTACATATAAGTGGAAATTCTTGTAATCTGAGTAGAGCTAAATCCTTAGGATGATAAGGAGTAATGTCATAGACGCGGGATGAGTCAAAAATCATGTATATATAAATTAATGATGACAAGAAATGTGAGAGAGAGTCATTTGTAGATGACAAATGTCTTAGAGATGTGTAGAGAGTTTTTTCCCAGAAAATAGCGACGGGTTTTTCTCTGAGTGCTCTCTGTCTGATCATGTGGATCAAGATTCCTTTTGTACACATCTAATTGAGAAGCTAATGAAGCTATGTTCAGAGTTTCATGATCTAATTCCTCTCCTATTGTGAGAATGATCAATAGGAACATTCATATGTAGAATGTGAAAACTGAAGTCTGAGAGTAGCGCACTTTTCTGTCTCAGTGTTTTGCTTAGATCTCAGTGTATACTGTAAAGTTCTTGATGAGTGAACACTTAAAATCTAAGTTAGGAGATAAGGAAGCTATGGCTAAAAGCATTTAGCAAAACGGGTTTTGTGTTGAGAGAAATCAACTTAAGAAGTTGACTATGTCAAAGGCGCTACCTCTGGAAGACAGTTATGACATATCTTTGATCTTAAGGATCAAATTAAAATTTTGGTGATTAGTTTTGAGAACTAATGATTAGTATGATTGCGCAAAGGTATTGCGAATACTTGTGCATCATTTACTTGAAGAAATTTGAAGTTATGTGCAGGTAATGAAGATGATTTCTAAAGCAGACTTTCTCAAGTAGACTGTTGAAGCTCAAAGTCAAGGACAAAGCATGGAAGCACATCAAAAGGTGGACACACAAGGAAAGGGAGCAAGTAGGGAGCCCCAAGAAGTGTATGTCAAATTTTCAGAAGAATCCCCTACAAAAATAGTCATTTTCATCACTAAAAACCATTGTAAATACCATTATCTATTTTTAGTAACTCCATTTTGTTCAAACCGAGGAGTCCTCGAGCTTGAGGAGTATTAGAAGTACCATCGTACCAAGTTTCATAATTTTTAGACTTCGTTTGAGCCCTCAAATAAGCCTTGGAACCTAATTTTTAACTAGGCCGGACACTAGGTCTGGACAGGGCCAAAGCTAGTCAAAAACTATAAAAGGAGGTAGAGAGCTCATTTTTGAGGTTGGATTGTAATTGAAACGAACTTGTAAGAGCATTTGGAAAGTAATTGAAGAACTCCATTGATTCTCACTCTTTGTCTTGCCGTGTGTGCGCGTGTGTGTGTATGTGTGTGCATGCTAGTGTGCTTCTCACTCATGCACTTGTGCCGCCACTTGCTCGAGGTCTTCATACCATCCTCACGTCTTCCCGGATTGACATTAAAGGAGGTGCTACTCATCATTGAGCTACACCAAATTTTGGCGCCGTTGCCGGGGATCGAGCTTTGAGGACGAGCGTGTGATGGTAAGATGTAGAGTTGACGCGTTGGAGTTGTAGGTATTTTCTTCACTCTCATCGATTTTCTTTTACTTTCTTCTCCATCTTCATTTCCACCATCATCATCACCATCTCCCACCTCCATCTCCATCATCGCGAAAATTTCTGTTTTTTTATCATATCACCTTCCCCACCTCATTTCCCTCATTTCACTTGTGAGAGAGAGCAAGAGAGCGATATTGTGTGTGCGGATTTTGCATGTTTCTTGAGTTTCATTGCAGGTTCTTGCTGTATCATCATCCCCAGCTTCCTGCGCAGGTACGAAATTCGAAGAAACTGTCTCGCGGTCGCAGGCTTCTGTCGATCGCGACTGACAGAAATTTTTGGTTTTTTACAAAATTGAGTGCACCACTAGGACAAGCACAAAGAGCACATCCTAAAACACCAAAAACAGTAGAAAAATTCCGAGGTTTTCTGTCAATCGCGACCGACAGCCTCTGTCAATCGCGACCGACAGACCCTGTCAATCGCGACCGACAGACCCTGTCAATCGCGACCGACAGACCCTGTCAATCGCGACCGACAGACCCTGTCAATCGTGATCGACAGACCTCCACGATCGACTGACTGCCACATAGGACCCTGTCAATCGCGATTGATACCGTCGATCGCGATCGACTGAAATTCCACGATTGATTGACTTTTACGCGTAGCCACGTGTCCATCGCGACTGATAGGCCCCCGATTGACTGAAATTTCGGCGAAAAAACCGGAAAACGTGTCGATCGCGATTGATACTGTCAGTCGCGATTAACAGCCACGATCGACTCTGTCGATCGCGATTGACACCGTCGATCGCGACTGACAGCCCCGACGGACACCTCTGTCAATCGCGATTGACAGACCTGTCGATCGCGATTGACGGGCTTTTCGGCCAAAGAATTAGGGTTTGATTTTGTTCAAAAGTTGGGATAATTTTGGGGCAAAATAGTCAATCAATTAGCATTTTGTGAGGTTCCTACACTTGTGATTTGGAGAAAATCCTAGGATCTGTCGGCTAGATTGAATCATGATTTAACCCCTAAACCCTGAACAGTCACAACTTTTTCATACGAAATCAATTTTTTGAGCTCTAGGGCTTGCTGGAAAGCTCGTGGCATATACTACAAGCCCTCAACTGTTTTTTATAAAGATAATACGTTGATTTTTAGATAGAGTATTTTGAAGTTGACCATATCCAGGGGGATCAAAGTCAGGGGTCCTTAGGATTGTTTTCTTGAAAATCACTATGCAAGTTTGTGTTTGTGCTACAGGAATGAAAATAATTGATTTTGTCTTTGGAACTTAAATTTCAAAGCTAACTTTGGAACTCTTACAGATCTACTGAGAGCATCGAAAGGCGTTCTAAGCAAGTGTAAGTGCGAGCTTGGGAACACATTTCCTGGGCACTCAAGGGCAACCGAGCAGGAAACAAAAGGTTGGAAACTTTTAACCCCTCTGTCAATTCATAGTTTAGGCGAAGAACGACGAGAGGTAGGAGTAAGTCAGAGCGACGATAGGCAGGCATCAAGTTGAAGACTACCTAAAAACTCAAGTTCAAGCTAAAAACCTAATCTCGATACTGTCGATAACATAAAGGAAAAGGACCTAGCGTGGAACGATCAACCTGAAAGTACGAAGAACATTCAAGTATTCCTGACAACGTAATATCAGACAAGACCTTAAACATGAGAAATAACTAAAAAGAATCAAGTGACTGATACCAATTGATCGGCAACGAGGTTGTACTCTGGGCAAAGAATTGGGCTACTTAGATAGGCATATGAACCTTAGATCGGGACGACATCTAGTAAGGGAGAGACAAAGCCTTAAATCTTCAGAGGCTAGTGTTAACCACACTGCTAGGTCTTGGGCCCAGCAGTTGAGCCACCACTCGTACTACCCTAGCTCTGAGACCAGTGAGTCAGAGATGTCTCAAGACATGGACAGACCTACGGGAAGTTCAGGTGTGCCTTACTTGTACAGAGTAGAAGGCCCTTACAAAACACAGTTGGAATACCTTAGGACCAACCGATTAGGTGCCAGCATCTATGAGGACGGCTTAGGAAGATCTGTGATACAGATTAAAAATCCTGATCAATCCATTGGACTAGAGCACCCAGTCGTCAAGTTTGAAAACGGTGCATACCTGGACAAAGAAGGAACCATATACGTAGTCACCAGTCACCCAGATAGGACGGATGAATTTGGAAATGTAATCTCAGAGGCGGACTTAGGGGACTTAGAGCAAGGAAACATGGGTGCGGAACCTAGAACCCCCCGAGGCAAATCTGTTCTCACTAGGATTATCACACCTGATTGGATTCCCCAAGACAACAAGTGCATAGATTTGCTTCTCAATCGAGAAACTGACGAAGCCTTTTGGAGGTATAAACCTGATCAACCAATTGATATAGGAACAATCATGATCTATGAGTTTAAGGATCCGGATAGCCCAGGTAGAGTGACCTACTTAGATCATACTTCGAAAAGGATCTTTGTGGTGACAAAAAACGATAGGCATGCTTACACTTGGAAAGGTGAATTCATTTTCCCTCAACCAAGATCGAATGTATCCTATGGTCACCCTGGAGCTGGAACATCCCAAGCTCATGGAACTCAAAGAGGCAGAAGTAGAGATAGACCAGAAGTAAGTTTTGCCAACCCAGTGGGCAGAGAAAGAACGAGGACGGAGACGAATAGAGTAGAACCTGAGATACTCAGAGCTCACAGGAACCAAAGAAATGTGGATGGATTCCCTCTACCGAGGCCTAGAGAGCACACAAGAACTTTGAGACCGACCCAGCTAGTTAAGTCCATGAAGAATTACTTTGATGGCACCGGAGATCCCTATGATCATGTGGCGGAGTTCAAGCAAGTCTTGAGAGTTGAACAAGTGGAGGATCTATTCACGCAGTATAATGCCTTTGGTCTAACCCTTAGGAACACAGCACTTACATGGTTTCAGCCATTGGATGAGCGGCAGTTCAGGAGCATAGACCAACTCCTAGAGGCTTTCATTGTAGAGTTCTCTAAGAGCGCCATAAGACACAATACCTCCTCATTGATTCACAGCTTCAAACAGACCCCCCAAGAGACTGTCAGATTGGCCGGAAGAAGATTTAGACAATATCTTGAAAGGTGCCCTGTTTCGGAGCTACCCACATCTGCTAAACAAGTAGCCTTATTCCTTGATGGATTGCTGAGTACGAAATTGAGATCCTATGTGTATCTGAAGGACCCTAGGACTATAGAAGAGTGTGTACGCATGTGCATTGACATTGAAGATAACCTAGGGGAAGAACTAGAGCTTTCCAAAATCTACAAAGATTCAGATAGTGCTTCTAGTCACTCTTCCACGCAATCCACATCAATTGAGGAACTCGCAGAGAAAGTGGCACAAAAACTAGGCGTCTCTAGCAAACAAATTCCGAGGTTTGCCCCTGTGAAAAGATGCTATACGTGTGGTGGCGACCACATGGTGAACGTCTGTCCCATTATGGCTCAACCCCAAGTTAATCCTAGTAGCCAGTACTGCACCATAGAACGGAAGTACACCAATCACACTACGCAAGATTGCCCATACAACAGGCAGGCGGTTAGGCAACCCTACCCTCAGCCATACCCCCAACAAGGCAGATACCAGAACCAAAATCCACCACAACAATATGCTAGACCCCAACAAACCTACCAACCACAATATCAGGCCCAACAGAGACCCCAACCGGTGCTAGTTCAACAGCCTCCAAACCCATCTAATGTGATTCCGGTAAAGTATGCTGTCGCAGAAGAAAACCTGAATAGGGCCATAGTACCAGTAACCCCATTGATCTCAGAAAGTGACCCGAGTGACCATAGCTTTGATTCTACACATGTCGATAGTCCCCAGGCTTACTACATGCAGTCTCCAGAACATGGTGAGTCCTACTATAGTGAAGAGCCAAATGAAATAAGTTGGGAGTCGGATTATACAAACATCATGTATGCAAACCCCAACCCTAGGCCTCAACCTAGGCAAGTAAGACCTCCATTCCCAAGAGGACCGTGCTACAGATGCCAAGGAGATCACTTCATTCGTGATTGTCCCTTACCTCCACCTACACAAACTCAGTCCGTGACGATCCAAGGCTTTTGCCAAGATTGCGGAAAAGAGCATCTCTTACGAGATTGCCCTAAAAATCCTAATAATATGCCAAAAATCACACCCATTAATGTGATTGGGTTGGTTGTAGATTCCTCAGGAAGTGTCACTTCCACTGCACCAGTACAGGTAGTCACTAGAGCCCAAGCACTGCAGCAAAACCAGGGTGTAGGTCAGGAAAAGGGCCCAGAGGCTAGTGAAACAGAGAGCATAACCAAGAAAAGGACTAGAGCTTGGAAAGATAGTCGGGAAAGAATGAAAAGACAATGGGCTAAAAAGATGTGTGAACTTGAGGAAAGCGTAAGAGAGACAAGAGCCAGAATAACAGAACTCACAACTCAAACTCCCTCTCACACTACTCCACCACCACCATTCCCATCTCCATCCGACCCACCACCTTCCAACCCACCACCCCCTAGAGTAGGATCAGTCCTAGCAGATCCCACTCCCGAAGACCTTAATATGATGCTTAAAGCATATCAGGCCAGAATCCAAGAAGGGCCAACCATAACCGATCATGAAAAGTGCTACCCTAGAGCAGAACTAGAGTTAGAACGAACCAAAATTTGTGCCAAAATGGTGGAATCGGCTCAAGCCATGTTCGAAGCTAGCCGCCTCTTTAACATCTCTAGCTCAGCTAAGACGCAGTTACATTTTGATGGACTGCTGGAAAGAATAGAGAGGCTAATTGCACAATCAGAAAAGGAACCTGCCCCTCAAAGAAAGGACAGGGCAAGAGAACGGATAAGCCAGCCTCTTCAGGAAGCCCATGTGCCTCCTCAAGAAGCTTATCTTCCCCCCCAAAAGGCAGATGAACCCCCCTCGAAAGCTTACGTACCTCCACAGGTTGCCTACATTCCTTCTCAGGGAGCGTATGAGCCTGCTCGGAAGAGTAATAGAATAAGTAATCCTCCCCAGGAAGCTTGTGCTCCAGCCATCTATGAGAACAAGGAGAGAGTCAACGATAGAATAAACCCTCGTTCCCAGGTTGCTTATGTGCCTAATTCTACGGAGCCAGACACTTCTTCTTCTATGAATCGGTTTGCACCAGACTTCCTATGAGAGATTCAAGAAGACAAATGGAATAACGAAAGTGAAGTCGCCCCTCCTTTTGAACTTTTGGATGATGCACACGACCAATTCCCACAAGACATCCCATCTATTTACGGGGAACATGAGAGCACTCAATCTCACGAGAGATTGGACTTTGAGTCTAATTCCATACAAGAGCTACCCCACTTCACAGGCCCATGGGAAGCAAAGTCCACGTGTATGAGAGCACCCACAGTCATGGTAAGGAATGACGACTCAGTCATATCAAGGAACACGGAGGTAGTAAAGAACACCAAGGCGCAGCGCGATCTCACTTTGGAAGAATTGCCTAAGAATAGACCAAAAGCGCGGAAATGTGCAGCCAGTCAAGTGACTGAAGTTGCAAAACCACGTTCCCGAGTAGGATCCCATAGGACAGTGCCAGAAATTCCCTTGGACAAGATAGGAGATATGTGTGAAGGTGAAGAAGGGAACACCTATCTTCCCATCACCTACCAGGAGTACACCACCAAGGCAATTTTGGACTCAGGTGCAGGAGTTGCAATCGCCACTACTTCCCTTTGGAAGCGTTGGGGCAAGCCAGCACTCAGGCCAACGAGGATGAAATTGCAAATGGCCGATGGTCACATAGAGAAACCCTTAGGATTGCTAGAAGGAATAACTCTCACCACTTGTGGTGTTGACTTTGAGCATAGCTTTGCTATATGTGACTTCAGCAAAAATCATGCCTATGAGATGATTTTGGGAAGACCATTTATGCGACAGTTGCAAGTGGTACAGGATTGGGGGACCAATTCTTTGTACCTGCAACACTTAGGTGTTACGACCAAAGTCAATCTCAAGGATTACTCTCATAGAGACGTCCCTCCTATCCAATGGAATCCCATCCATAGAGCCAAAGATGATACGGAATTTGTGCACTCCATAGGATCAGGATCCTCATGGATGCATGAAGACACCCACTTATGGATGTGCAAAGTGGCAGTAGAGGAAGAAAAGAGAGAAAAGGCCAGAGAAATAGGTGCAAATGAAACTCATAGACCCATTCAAGACCCAGCCTATGCACCTGTAGTCTTTCCTGATGAGGAATTCGAACCCCATGGCTGGGCAGAAATTTTAGCAACAATGGACGTAGCCATCAATGAAGAACAATGGACACCTCACTGTGATGAGGATGGCTATGACATTTCAGTCTTCTCCATAGAGCCAATCATGGGAGAGGCAGTTCTAGAAGAATGCGAACCTAGCCCTGATGCATTTGAGGATGCAAGTGACTCCGATCTCGAGTCAATCATTATGGACCCTCCATTTGCATCAGATGAAGAATACTTCCAGGAAGTAGAATTTCAACCCCAGAGGCAAGGAGAGCTCACAAACGATGTAAGATTAGCAACACATGTGACCCCGAAGGAAGAAGGGAAGAAACGAAAGAAGAGAGAAGTCTCACCAGAAGAGGAAGAATCTTTGTTTGAGGTCCCAGAAAATTTTAAGAAGTATGAGATAGACGACAGGAGAGTCATGATAAGAATGCCTAAACGAGAGGCACAAGTAGGAGAGGCCTATGATAACAAAGAAACCACCAAGAAAATAGTTGTGGCCCTAGAAGAAGGAGAGGAGAGATGTACGTACATAGGTCATGACCTAACAGAGGAAGAAGAGCATGCATTAATTGCCTTGCTAAGAGAATACAGAGATGTATTCGCTTGGAGTTACAAGGATTTGAAAGGTGTTGACCCCGACATATGCTCACACACCATCCCCATGACCTCAGATGCTAAACCCTCTAAGCAAAAACCCTACACGTATAACGATAATTACGCTGCTAAGATCAAAGAAGAGATAGATAGACTGGTCGAAGCTGGATTTATCTATGAAATTGAGCACACTGAATGGGTATCTCCCATCGTAGTGGTGCCCAAGAAGAATGGCAAGCTGCGTGTGTGTATTAACTTGAAAAAGGTTAATGCAGCCACAATTCGAGATAACTATCCGCTTCCCATCACAGAAAATCTCTTAGAAAGAGTGGCAGGCAAGGAAGTGTACAGCTTCCTTGATGGATTTTCGGGCTACAATCAAGTAGCCATAGCTCCAGAGGATCAGCATAAGACAGCCTTTGCCACAGAATGGGGCATTTTTGCTTTTAGAGTAATGCCATTTGGGCTTACCAATGCACCAGCTACCTTCCAGAGGCCGATGTGCCATGTGTTTAAGGAGTTCCTGAGGAAGAGTTTAGAAGTCTACGTTGATGATCTTTGTGCTCATTCCAACATTAGACAAACCCATATCCCTGAACTCAGACAAATCTTTGACAAATGTAGAGAATATCAAGTCTGCCTGAACCCAGAAAAGTGCGTTTTCATGGTCAGGCAAGGCAAGATTCTAGGACACATAGTGTCAAAGAATGGCATATCCACTGATGAAGAGAAAGTGAGAGCTATAGCAGAGCTACCTAGGCCAAAAAATGTCAAGGAAGTACAAGCTTTCATGGGGCATTGTGGTTATTACCGACGATTTATACACATGTATGCTGTCATTGCAAAACCCATGTACGGACTTCTGACTAACTTTGAGTGGACGGATGAATGTGAGAATTCCTTCCAGGAGCTTAAACGAAGATTGTGTTCAGCACCAATCTTGACCACACCAGATTGGAATAAGCCATTCCATGTTCACGTGGATGCATCCAATTATGCTATTGGATGTGTGCTTGCACAACCTACTGGTGAAGGTAATATGGATCTTCCAATTGCCTATGCCAGTAGACAGTTGAATGCAGCTGAACGGAATTACACCACTACAGAGCGAGAAGGCTTAGGCATGGTATATGCAGTTAAGAAATTTAGACACTATTTGCTTGCAAACAAGTTTAAATTTTTTACTGATCATCAGGCATTGTTATATCTCGTAAACAAGCCATGCAATACAGGAAGATTAGTAAGATGGTTTCTCTTGCTAATGGAATATGATTTTGAGGTTGTGGTAAGAAAAGGGAGGACCCATTTGAGAGCTGATCATCTTTCTAGGCTCACATCGGGAGAAGCCCCACAAGGAGTATCAGATGACCTTCCTGATGCTTACTTGTTTAATTTGGAAGTGGTGCCGCAGTGGGCTAAGCCATTGGTACCAGTATTGACATACGGGCCTAATCATCCAGTGGTAAACACACGGAATAGAGAGGTTGTAAAAGCCCAAAAGTACCACATCATGGCAGGAAGTATGTACAAGCACACAGATCAAGGGATCTTGGCTTGTTGTGTAGAAGAGGATGAGTACTCTAAATGGTTGCAATTAGCACATGTAGGTGCACTAGCGCAACACCATTCAAAGCAACGAACTTTACAGACCCTAAAGAGACTCGGAGTACATTGGCCAACTATGGAAGCTGATGTCCAAAATTTGTGCAAGGAATGCCCAATCTGCTGCACTAAACCACCTGTGGAACACGCTACTCTTTATCAAGTATCCATAGTGCCAGATTGGAGCGAACCTCTAGTATCCTTCCTGAGGACAAACACATTCCCTCCAGACATGACTCTGGCTAGGAAAAGGAGTTTAGAACAAGAAGCCCTGGATTACTCACTCATTGGTGATAATCTATACAAACGCGGTAAAGATGGTTACCTGAGGCTATGTGTCCATGAAAGTGAATATCTGAAGATCTTAGAAACCGCTCACCAAGGTGTAGCAGGAGGACATTTTGGACCAGATCGGGTGATCAAGGCAATACTATTTGCGGGCTTCTGGTGGCCGACCCTTCACATGGATGCACATACCTATGTGAAACGGTGTGATGTCTGTCAGAGAACTCAGTATCCTATACGAAAAGATGAGATGCCATTGAAACCTATGATGGGTGGACGTGCATTTTCTAAGTGGGGAATAGACTTCGTAGGTCCTATTAATCCCCCAGCCAAGGGTTCTCATGCGGAATACATCATTGTTGCAACAGATTATCTCACCAAGTGGGTAGAGGTAAAGGCTACGACAAAGAACGATGCTCAGACAACTGCTAAATTCTTGTTTGAGAATGTGTTCACAAGATATGGGCTACCTATAGAACTAGTAAGTGATAGAGGCACTCACTTCTTGAACGAAGTGATTGAAAATCTACTCCAAGAATTCCTGGTAATACACAAGAAGTCTGCCCCCTATCACCCTCAAGCTAATGGACAAGCTGAGAGCACTAATAAGATTTTATGCAATGTACTGACGAAATTAGTGAACACTAAACGCTGTGATTGGGACAAACAGCTACACCATGCTGTTTGGGCATACCGAGTTGCCTACAAAACGGTACTCCAAGCCACCCCCTTTCAGATGGTATTCGGCCAAAACGCTGTGTTACCCTTGGACTTCTTGATCCCTACATTGAGAGTAGCACAAGAGCACGAATGGACAGGTCATGAACTCTCCTCTAGGATCTTTGACCTTGAACGATTAGGAGAAACAAGACTGAGAGCCGCTGTAGGAATATATGCAGCCAAGAAGAGACAGAAGGCATACTTCGATGCCCATGTGAAGGATAAAGGTTTGAAAGCAAGAGATCTAGTTTTAGTCTATACACTGAAACAACACGCAAGGAAGCTAGAAAAGAGAGGCTACGGACCTATGATCATCAATAGGATCTCCACGAGTGGAGCAGTACAATTGGCCACATTAGAGGGTGATGTTCTCCCAAACTATATTAGCGGTTTCAGAGTCAAGTTGTATCAAGAACCCCTCACGGAGGAAATGCTCAGCCGACTCAACACTGCTAAGAAACGCAAAGAGGAAGAAAAGCGAGTTCGAGAAGAAGCTCAAGCAGAAGCTTTAGAACGCATCAGAAGGATGAAGTTACGAAGGCAAGGTAGAGATCAGCCTAGAGCGAATGACTATGCAGATGAAGGATATCCTATGGCCATGAGTGAAGTTGCAGGAACAAGCTCGCATAGGTTAATTGATCGACGTCCTTTCGTAACCTTAAATATAGGACAAGGAAAGAGTGCAAGGACTGTAAAAGCCTTGATTGACTCAGGTGCAGCCACTAGCGTTGTTAGGTTGTCTTACTGTCAAGAGTTGCAGTTAACTGTCAATCCTGTGGAAGCATATCTCATAGGATTGGGAGGCGTGGAAACCCCTTGCATGGGCGAGGTGGAACTTCCCCTCTACATTCATGATGAGACAATGACAGTTAAAGTACTAGTGTGTCAAGATGAGGACCTCACGGAACCCCTTGTCTTGGGTCAAGACTGGATCTATGACCAAGCAGTCAACTTGAACCTAAGAAGTGGACTTCTTCAGGTATGGGTCAATCATAGTCGAATTACAGTAGAGTTAGATAATGGAGCACTCAAGGAACTAGGAAAGGCACAGACTCCTGGTCCTTCCAGGAGTACACATGAAGATGACCATGCTGTTCTTGTCCAAAACTATGTGTTGCAGAGGAATGATATTCTCAAAAAAGGAGTCAGGGATGCAACGGAACTCCCTTCTTTTCCAAAGGCCAGAAGGAGGCAGCAGCTAAGGGCAGATCACTCACTAAAGACTCTCCGGACGAGAGACCAAAAGAACACGCGAAGCAGAACAACTCAACCGATGAAGCAGATATGGGTACGCAAAGGAGAGCAACCACCAACCTTGCCCCCACAAATTCCATCCATGCAAACCAACCAGGCCAGAAGACGAAGGAAGCAGCTCAGACAAGCTCAATCACAAGGTATCCAACAAGTTTGGGTGCCTAAGAAGTTAGCTGCAGCTCAACAAGGGCAATTACAGATGTGGGTACCTAAGAAGCTCCTACATCCACAACAACCTTTGTTCTCCCACATGCAAAAGGTTTCAACAAAGAAGCCAAAAAGAGAAAAGGGTAAGAACCACGTACAGAGACCAAAGGAAGATCAAATCAGCTCTTCAACATTAGTAGGAAGACATGCAAAAAGGATATGGGTTTGGAAGCCAAAAGTGCAAGTAGTCTCCACCGAACCAAAGCGTCAACCACACTGGATACCACAGTTCAGAAAGCATCCAAAGAGAAAAACGCCTGAAGTGACCTCTACAGTGCCAAATGATGTTCTAAAATGGACTCCAATAAGGAGGATTACATCAGTTCGCGACTCAATGGATACCTCCACCAAGGTCGGCATCAACCTCCACAAATGACATCGAAAGCCTCGAACGAGCAACAACCATGTGCTCCTTGCACAACCCTGTCTTTTGCACCATTCAGGTCATGCATTTCCAAAGTATGCATTAATATAGGGCCACATTACACGGCCGTGCATAGACACACTTGAGAATCCCACGCACAAGAGCACAATGACATATGTCAAATATTTCTATTGATACTAACTTTTGTGTTCTTGTTTTGTGACATCCTTTTCCTCAAAAAAAAAAGGGGGGGGAGGGAGAAAGAAAAGCGGGAGAGAGCTTGTTCCCAGGTTTGGCTTATGAAACATGAATGAGTCATGCTTAGTTGCAGGTGGAACTGTTGATTACTAGGCATTTATCAACTTGGATAGAAGTGTGTCTCGGCCAGCAGTGAGATTATTGCTGCCTTATCTGGTAGATGACAAGCATTTAGCATGAACATGGCATCTACAACTATGATTTTCTCTTACCATGGTAGGAATGAAGAGCTTGAAGGTCCGCAACTGGAGTGATGCTTAACTACTTCATGTACCAGAGCATCCCAGGAGATATCTGCAAAAGGTAGTTCTAGAGGAGAAGACTCCTGCATATGGTGAGCTAAAGAGAATATGTGAAACTCAGCTTGGTGTAGTTACCCGATGTTGCTTGCCAAGGAATATCAAGCAATTCAATTCTCACTATTTGACAAATGTTGCTTTGAGAAGAAGAGAGAGGATCCACCACTCAAAAGATCTCATCAGTGGACAATCAACATGGACATTCATCAACAATGTTCCATCCCAAAGGCCGAGTGTACAACACGAAGAGACAAACATCCATCAACCTTCTCCATGGTAAGTATCTTTACTCTGGAAACACCATAACCATGATAGTTTAGGAAACCTCTTCGTCAGCATACCCTTGAGCACTTAGCTCAAGACCCGCAATTTTTGCACCATACTTCTTCCAATGCATTTTCCACGTAAGCATGCGTAGGGCTACATTACTAGGCCTTGCACAAGGCACATACTTTTTTCAACCCAGGCACGAACACACTTACCCATCATTCATTATGGGTTATGAGTAGTTGGCATGACTGCTCTCAACATCATCTTTGGAAGAGCTAGCGGATGTCATGGGAACAACCTCCATATCTCGGAAGCAAATTGAAGCCAGTAGTTGCTCCAAATCACTCTTGACAACCTCTTTTGAGCAACTTGCAGTTTTGAAAGCTCACAATGATACATTCTTGCTGGAACCCAAGGAACCAGCTCATACAACGGATGGACACCACCTCTCAAAGCACTACATAGAACATCCCTTCCAACAAGGGTCTGTCAGGGACGACAGACTCGAGAGGGGGGGGAGTGTTGAAGCTCAAAGTCAAGGACAAAGCATGGAAGCACATCAAAAGGTGGACACACAAGGAAAGGGAGCAAGTAGGGAGCCCCAAGAAGTGTATGTCAAATTTTCAGAAGAATCCCCTACAAAAATAGTGATTTTCATCACTAAAAACCATTGTAAATACCATTATCTATTTTTAGTAACTCCATTTTATTCAAACCGAGGAGTCCTCGAGCTTGAGGAGTATTAGAAGTACCATCCTACCAAGTTTCATAATTTTTAGACTTCGTTTGAGCCCTCAAATAAGCCCTGGAACCTAATTTTTAACTAGGCCGGACACTAGGTCTGGACAGGGCCAAAGCTAGTCAAAAACTATAAAAGGAGGTAGAGAGCTCATTTTTGAGGTTGGATTGTAATTGAAACGAACTTGTAAGAGCATTTGGAAAGTAATTGAAGAACTCCATTGATTCTCACTCTTTGTCTTGTCGTGTGTGCGCGTGTGTGTGTATGTGTGTGCATGCTAGTGTGCTTCTCACTCATGCACTTGTGCCGCCACTTGCTCGAGGTCTTCATACCATCCTCACGTCTTCCCGGATTGACATTAAAGGAGGTGCTACTCATCATTGAGCTACATAGACACTTCTTCACTCATAGAAGTGTTAATGGAAGTTTTGGTAAAGAAGAATAATATTTGTGTAAAGTTTGGTTTATAACTGACATAGAAATGTTCTTAAGTCAGTATAGATCAAACCTTTGGAGATTAAGAGGTCTCCAATAGTGGCATCAGAGCTGAAGGTGCACTACAAGAGAAGAAAAGACAATGGAAGTTCCGATTGGTGCAGATATTGGAGTTCTTCCAAATCAAAGGAGGACAAGGACAAATTATTGAAGATAACCTGCAGAAGTTCAAAGCACGAGTTCGAAAAGAATCAAGAAGGACAAAGCTCATTTCAAAGGTACACTTTATCTTTATAAACCATAGTAATTGCAGATACAGAAGGTCAAGGATGGGAGAAAGCTTGCAGATTGATAAGCTAGATAGGGAGAACTATCCAGCTTGGTCCATGAGGATGGAGGCACACCTCATGAGTAAAGATTTGATGGCATTCATTACAGGAGATGAAGAAAAGCCTGAATTTGCAGATCCTAGTATTCCAACTAGGGAAGACCTTGCAATTTTGAAGACTTGGATGAGAAAGGATGCTCAAGCAAGGAGTATCATTTACATGGCTGTAAATGATTATCTTCTACCTCACATTAGAGGATTGGAAAGTGCTGCAGATGTTTGGAATGCCTTGGAAGAGCATTTCCAAAATACAACCAAGTCAAGGAAGTCCTCACTATGGGCTGAGTTCACAACCTTCAAGAAGAAGAGCTCACAGTCAATTTCTGATTATGTGGCAAGGATGAAGGATATTGCAGATAGTTTGGGAGCAGTGGATGAAGACATTGAAGAGGATAAGTTGGTAAGACAAATACTTACAGCTCTGAGAGGAGATGAGAAGTGGAAGCCTTTCATATTGTCCATAGAGTTGTCACTTGATCACTTTACTCCTGATCTTAATCAATTGCTAGGACACATGCTAACTTTTGAGCAGGACATTAAAGGAGACAATGATAGAAGTACAAGTCAAGCTATGTACTCCAAGAACAAGAAAAAGAATGGCAAGGGAAAGCAATCGACTGATGATGAAGGGAATTCAAGTCAAGCTAACTTCACAAAAGGAAAGATGAATTTCAGAGGTAAAGGAAGAGGAGGTAAGAACAAAGATAATGCTAAAGCTTGTTGGATTTGTGGCAGAACAAATCATTTGGCAAATGATTGTTGGTATAACAATCAAAATGGTGGAAGCAATAATCAGAATTTTAATCAAAGAGGTAGAGGAGGCAGAAACCAAAGAGGCAACTTCAGAGGAAGAGGTGGTAGGACATCATATGGTAGAGGACGTGGAAGAAACTTCCAATCTCAGTCCTACAACAACAATTATTATAATTATGCATCAGATCAGAAGGATGATATGACTCTTATCTTGAATGCAACTCATGAATCAGTGGGAGAAGATCAAAGAGTGTTTTATATTGACTCAGGATGTAGTAATCATCTGAGTGGGAATCTATCCTTGATGACTGATATGGAAGCAAAGGTGAATGGACATACACTTCAAACAGGTGACAATACCAAACATAAAGTGGAGAGCATTGGATCAGTGAAGACAAAGAGTGGAAGTACACTTTTGAGCAAGGTACTTTATGTTCCTACTATTCCTAAAAATTTGATAAGTGTAGGGCAAATTGTGGAGAAAGGATATGAGGTAAGATTCACAAATGATGGTGTTTATGTGCAAGATCCAAATCAGGGATATAGAAACATAATTGTAGGGAAAAAGGAAGGAAGATTGTTCACTCTCAAAGTCCAAGGTAATGTGGGACATGCATTATTTACTTATGGAAGTCAAAAGGTGTCTGAATTAGACCTATGGCATAAAAGGCTAGGTCATTTCAATGAGAGAGCTATAAAGGAAATGTCAAAGAATCAGGTGGTGCTTGGATTGCCGAATGTTGAAGGGCAACATATGGTGTACAAGTGTGAAGCTTGTCAATTAGGTAAAGCACATAAAGGTTCTTACAACAAATCAGGGTACAAGCATTCAAATATGCTTGAATTGGTTCATACAGATGTATGGGGTCCCTCAAGGGACTATAGCATAAATGGATCCAGATATTATGTGTTGTTTGTTGATGATGCAACCAGATGGATTACTCTATATGTAATCAAGGATAAATCAGAAGTTTTCAAGACATTCAAACATTTTCATGCCTATGCAGAAAGGATCACAGGGCAAAAGCTTAAGAGGTTAAGGTCAAATGGAGGGGGAGAGTATTTCTCTAAAGAATTTGATGATTATTTGTGGAATGCAGGTATAAAAAGAGAAGTAACTTGCAGGTATTCTCCTCAACAGAATGGAGTAGCAGAAAGGAGAAATAGGACTCTTGTAGAATTTGCAAGAGCAATGATGAAGGAAAAGAATTGTCCAAATTACTTATGGGCAGAAGCCATTAACACTACAACATACCTTGTGAATAGGTTACCTTGTAAAGCTTTGGATGGAGGAACCCCTTATGAAGCATGGTGGGGTAAGAAACCTACTCTTGATCATTGTAAAGTATTTGGATGTGTAGCATATGCTTATGTTCCTTCACAATTAAGACATAAGCTAGAACCAAAAGCAGAGAAGTATGTGTTTATTGGATATGATGATAGACAGATGGGTTACAGGTTGTGGAGTCCATCCATAAAGCAATTTCTTCTTACCAAAGATGTGACATTTGATGAGCAAAATGCATGGTATACAGGATCAATAAATGATTATGCAGGTGTTGAAGAGATACAAAGAAAAGGAAAGGCAAAAGTAAAAGTGTATGAAGAGAGTATTGATGATGTTGACTCTAAAAGTAGATTGCAGGATCATGTAGAAGAAGGGCCAAGATTTGATCCAGAATCAAATGAGGCTGAAACTTCGAGAAGTGCAGAAATCAGAAGATCCTCAAGGGAAAGGAAAGAGCCTATAAGGTATAGTTATGATACATCTTTTCTAACAACAAAAGATTATGCTTACATTGTGAAGACAGAAGAAGATCCAATCACTTATGAAGAAGCCAAAGGTAAACAGAATTGGGAGAAGGCAATGCAGGAAGAGTATGATGCTCTACTTGAAAATGAAACTTGGGAATTAGTACCAAGAACAAAGAATCAGAAAGTCATTGGATGTAAGTGGGTATATAAAACAAAAAGGTTTGCAGATGGTAAGGTGTCTAGATACAAGGCTAGACTTGTGGTCAAAGGTTATGCCCAAACTTATGGGGTAGATTATGATGAAACCTTTAGTCCTGTGGCTAAGATGTCTACAATTAGAACATTGATTGCTATTGCTGCTTGTAAAGGATGGAAGTTGTCACAATTAGATGTGAAAAATGCATTTCTAAATGGATACATTGCAAATGAAGTATACATGGAGCAACCAGAAGGTTTTATGAATTCAATTGGATCAGATTATGTGTGTAAGCTCAAGAGAGCTTTGTATGGGTTGAAGCAGGCCCCAAGAACTTGGAATTACAGACTTGTCAAGTTCTTGAATGAGTGTGGATTTCAAGCATCAAAGGCAGATAGTAGCTTGCTAGTGAAGGCAAGTGAAAATGGATACATTTACATGTGCATTTATGTTGATGATATTATTGTTACAGGAACAGATGCTCAAGGAATCAATGAACTCAAAAGGCAAATAGAGAAGGAGTTTAAGATAAGTGATTTGGGAAACTTATCTTATTTTCTAGGAATGCAGATTGTGTATACTCAACATGGAGTATATGTTTCACAAGAGAGGTATTTGAAAAATCTTCTAGTCAAGTTTAACATGGAAGATTGCAAGACTTCAACTACACCATTGGAGGTAAATCATAAGTTAAGCAGGTATGGAGGTGAAGAATTCAATGATATGAAGAAATATCAGAGTTTGGTAGGTAGTTTAATTTATGCTACCTTGACAAGACCAGATTTATCATATGCAGTAGGTGTGTTGTCACAATTTATGCATTGTCCAAAGAAGACTCATTGGATTGCATCCCAAAGGGTACTCAGATATATCAAAGGAACCCTAAGTGAAGGTTTGTACTATGGTTTCACTTCTGACACAAGAATCAAAGTGTTTAGTGATGCAGATTGGGCAGGTGACTCAGATGATAGAAGGTCTACTCATGGGTATCTCTGTTATGTTGGAGATAAATTAGTTTCTTGGTGTTCAAAGAAGCAACATACAGTTGCTTTATCATCCACAGAAGCTGAGTATAAAGGAATGGTAGAAGCTGCAAAAGAAGTGATATGGTTAAAGACCTTGATGAAGAGTTTTGAAACTGATCATAGTACTCCAATTATTTTTGGAGATAATATGAGTTCTTTGTATTTGGCAGCTAACCCTGTTTTTCATGCCAGGACTAAGCACATAGAGATTCAGTATCATTTCTTGAGGGAAAAGGTACTTGATAAAGAGATTGAAGTGATGTATACTCCAACAAAAGAACAAGTGGCAGATATGATGACAAAGAGCTTGGATGGACCTAAGCTACAGAGATTCAAGGAGATGGCAGGAGTGAAGAAGAATGGAATAATCACAATTACTGATTGAGGGGGAGCTGTTGGAACAAGCCAATCACAAATTAGTGATTATAAAGATCTTGAAGAAGGCTTATGGTCAGAATGAAGTGAAGGAAGACACTTGAGAAAGTGAAGGAGATTTCAGAATGATAGCTTGTACACATATGTGCATATAAGTGGAAATTCTTGTAATCTGAGTAGAGCTAAATCCTTAGGATGATAAGGAGTAATGTCATAGACGCGGGATGAGTCAAAAATCATGTATATATAAGTTAATGATGATAAGAAATGTGAGAGAGAGTCATTTGTAGATGACAAATGTCTTAGAGATGTGTAGAGAGTTTTTTCCCAGAAAATAGCGGCGGGTTTTTCTCTGAGTGCTCTCTGTCTGATCATGTGGATCAAGATTCCTTTTGTACACATCTAACTAAGAAGCTAATGAAGCTATGTTCAGAGTTTCATGATCTAATTCCTCTCCTACTGTGAGAATGATCAATAGGAACATTCATATGTAGAATGTGAAAACTGAAGTCTGAGAGTAGCGCACTTTTCTGTCTCAGTGTTTTGCTTAGATCTCAGTGTATACTGTAAAGTTTTTGATGAGTGAGCACTTAAAATCTAAGTTAGGAGATAAGGAAGCTATGGCTAAAAGCATTTAGCAAAACGGGTTTTGTGTTGAGAGAAATCAACTTAAGAAGTTGACTATGTCAAAGGCGCTACCTCTGGAAGACAGTTATGACATATCTTTGATCTTAAGGATCAAATTAAACTTTTGGTGATTATTTTTGAGAACTAATGATTAGTATGATTGCACAAAGGTATTGCGAATACTTGTGCATCATTTACTTGAAGAAATTTGAAGTTATGTGCAGGTAATGAAGATGATTTCTAAAGCAGACTTTCTGAAGTAGACACTTCTTCACTCAGAGAAGTGTTAATGGAAGTTTTGGTAAAGAAGAATAATATTTATGTAAAGTTTGGTTTATAACTGACATAGAAATGTTCTTAAGTCAGTATAGATCAAACCTTTGGAGATTAAGAGGTCTCCAACAGCTTCTGTTTGGTGGGCTTGGCATCAGTAGTCAAGGGGATAATATGAGAGCAAATTCTTGGATCTAGCCCTTTCAAGTCTCTATAGTGCCACACAAACACATCCCTATATTCCCTTAAAAGAGCTACGAGCTCCATTTTCTTCTCTTGCACTCAGGTCATCTCCTATGTATGTGCATCTCTCTTCATTCACTTCAATGGCCACTACAATTTTCTTGGTCTTTTCTTTATTATCATATGATTCTCCTATGATGGCCTCTCTTTTAGGCATTCGTACCAAAATTTTGCAGTCGTCAACTTCATATTTCTTGAAATTCTCTGGTACTTCAAACAATGAGCCCTCCTCTTCTTGTTTCACTGCTTTTCTTTTCCTTTTCTTTTTACTGCTCTCACTTCCATCCTTTGAATTTACCGTTTTAATACTTGTGAGAGGTTCTTCTTTTTTCTGGTTAAACACTCTGACATCTTCTAAATAGTGCTTCTCTGAGTTAAAGCAACTAACCATCACAATGGACTCCAGATCATCGTCATTCTCTTCTTCTTCTATGACGTCACCAGGGTCACATTCTTCTAGCAAGGGCTGACACATGAACACTGAGATATCATAACCCTCTTCATCACAATGAGGTGTCCATTGTTCTTCATTGATTGCAAAATGTCCATGGTAGCTAAGATTTCTGGCCAGCCATGAGGCTCAAATTCCTCATCTAGAAAGATCATCGGTGTGTAGGCTGGGTCTTTAACTGGTCTATCTCCTGGTGAGGTTCCTTCTTCTCTCGCCTTCAAGCATTTTTCCTCTTCTTCTGCGACCTTGCACATCCACAAATGAGTATCTTCATGCAACCAGGATGGGTCAGGTGAACTTTCAAAATGCACAGAGATGGAATCTTCTTTCGCTTTGTGGATATGATTCCACTGTAGGGGTGGTACATCTCTGAAGGAGTAATCCTTCAAATTGACCTTGGTGGTGACCCCTAAGTGTTGTAAGTACAAGGATTTGGTTCCCCAATCATGTACTATTTGCAATTGTTGTAGGAAGGGTCTTCCTAGGATCATCTCATAAACATTACTTTTCTCAAAGTCACATATAGCAAATGTGTGCTCAAACTCTACACCACAAGTGGTTAGAGTTATCCCTTCGAGCAATCCTAGAGGCCTTTCAAAATGACTATCAGACATTTGAAGCTTCATTCTAGTTGGTCTTAATGTGGGTTTGCCCCATCGCTTCCACAAGGAGGTGGTCGCAATAGCAACACCAGCACCTGAATCTATGATTGCTTTGGTTGTGTGACCTTGGTAGGTGATTGGAAGATAAGTATTAACTTCTTCACCCTCACACATGCCCCCTATTTTGTCTAGAGGTATCTCTGGTACTTTGTTCCTAAAGCCTCCTTTTGACATATTGGAATCAAGTTCTGGGACCTGATCCTTCACATGATTCCATAGCTCAGGTTTTGCTTTGAGCAGCTCTTCTATCGTGAGATGACATTGAACCTTAGTGTTCTTCACGACATCGGTGTTCCTTGGAACCACTGAGTCTTCATTTCTTACCAATATTGTGGGAGCTCTGATCTAAAGAGACTCAAATTCCCATGGGCCTGGAAATTGAGGTAGTTCTTCTAAGGTATTAGATTCAAAATCTATCCTTTCATCTTCTTGTTGCTCGACTTGATCTCCGTAAATGGATGGAATGTCTTGGGGAAATTGATCATGAAGATCATCAATCTCAGGAATAAGAGGGGAATTACCCTTCTCCTTGGCCCATTTATCTTCTTGTATTTCCCCCAAGAACTCTTGAGAGTATTGTTGAATTGAAGAAGGTATTCCAGCATCCGTGAAATTAGGAACATAAGCTCCCATTGGTGGTGAGCTTCCTCTCTCAATAACTGGTTGAGCCTATGGAGGTAAAGAAACTTGTGGTTTGTTTACCAACTGCTCTAATCTATCTAGTAAGCCCTGGAAATGCACTTCCAGTTTGACAGAGTTTGTCTCATTGAACTTTTGACTAGTCTCGAGTATAGCTTGAGCTTGTTCTACCATTTTCATGCACATTTTGAACCGTTCAATCTCTAAGTCCGCTCTAGGGTAACTCTTGTCTAGGTTTGCAGTTGTTGGCCCTTCTTGGAGTCGAGCGTGGTAGGCCTTGAACATCATGTCCAAGCCTTCTGGCGTTGGATCTGCAAGAACAGACCTTGGTTGTGGTCTATTTACAATGGGCGGTGGGGTGGGATGAGGTGGAGTAGATGGAGTTTTAGCATGCGAGGGGCTTTGAGATGCAATGTCATCTATTTTTGTTTTAGCTTCTTTCAGGCTTTCTTCCAATTATGATAACTTTCTATTCCACTTGAGATTGGCCTTCTTTCTAGTATCCTTCCATGTTCTTGTTTTCCTCTTACTAGGTTCTCCCGATTCACTCGACTCCGATTGCTCTACTGGTTTATCCTGTTCTAAGGCTTGTGCTCTAGTGACAGCTTGTATAGGAGCCAAATTATTGCTACTTGAACTTGAATCCGCCACTAAGCCTACCACATTAATGGGTGTAATCTTGGGCACACTAGAGGGGTTTCTTGGACAATCTCTGGGGAGATGGTCTTTGCCACAATCAGGACAAAAAGCTTGTATTGTGATAGCCTGTCCTTGACTCGGAGATGGTGGGTGGGGACAATCATGAAGGAAATGGTTGCCCTGACATCTGAAAAATGGTCCTCTAGGGGCTTGTGGTCTTACTTGTCTCAATTGGGGCCTAGGGTTAGCATTTGTGTACATGACATTGGAGTATTCAGGCTCCCAATTTTGTTCCATAGGTGGTGCCTCATATTGATACGGGTAAATCTCACTATGTTCAGGTGACTCTGTGTAATAAGCATGTGGACTAACTTCATGGGAGTAGTCTGAACTATGAGCATGAGAGTCATTCTCTGAGATCAGTGGGGTCACTAGCACCAATGCTCTATTAAGGTTCTCTTCTGCCACTGCATACTTAACTGGAATTGCAGTGGAAAGAGCTGGTGGTTGGTTTCCCAATACTGGTTGTGGCCTATATGGTGCCTGGTATTGCTATTGTGGTCTATATATGGCTGTTGGTATTGGTTATGATACCTACCTTGTGGGTAATGTTGCTGATAATTCTGTCTAACAGCTTGCCTATTGTAGGAACAATCTTGAGCCGTATGGTTTGTGTACTTCCTTTCAATAGTGCAGTATGGGGTATTCCTTTCTCTCACATTCTGGTTGTGCGATGGGCATACATTAGCCATGTGGTTGCCTCCGCAAGTATAACACTGATTCAATGGGGTGACTCTTGGTGTTTTTCTATTTTGGACTCCTAGCTTCTTGGCAACTTGCTCTGCTATCTCATCCAACTCAGTGGAGGCTCTAGAGGTATGACTAGTAGAACTGTCAGAGTCTTTATAAAGTTTGGATAGTCCTAACTCCTCACCCAAGTTGTCTTCTATGTCAATGCAAGTCCACACACACTCTTCTATGCTTCTAGGCTCTTTCAAGTACACATATGATCTTAGCTTGGTGCTTAGTAAGCCATCTAAGAACAAGGCCACTTGTTTGACAGGTGTGGGCAATTCTAGAACAGGGCATCTTTCTAAGTATTGTCTGAACCTTCTTCCTGCTAGTGGCACTGTTTCTTGGGGTGTTTGCTTGAAGCTGTGGATCAAGGATGATGTGTTATGCCTGATACCACTCTTGGAAAATTCTATAATGAATTCCTCTAGCAGTTGATCTATATCGCGATAGTTGCAACTACTCAGTGGTTGAAACCAAGCTAAGGCAGTGCCCTTAAGAGTCAAACCAAATGCCTCGTATTGGGTGAACAAATCCTCAACCTGTTCAGCTCTTAACACTTGTTTGAACTCGGCCACATGATCATAAGGATGTCCTGTCCCGTCAAAATAATTCTTCATTGCCTTGATCACTTGAGTGGGTCTAAGGGTTCTTGGGTGCTCTCGAGATCTAGGCAATGGAAAATCCTGTTCATCTCTTTGTTGCCTATGTGCTTGATGTCTCTCTCTTTCAGGTCTTTCAGTTTCAAATCCTGATCTATTCGTGCCCACAATGTGTGCAAAACTTACCTCAGGTCTCTCTCTGGTTCTTTCTCTCTAGGCTTCATGAGCTTTGGATGATCCTACTCCTTGTAGGCCATGGGACACATTATATCATGGTGGAGGAAATATCAATTCACCCTGCCAAGTATATGCGTGCCTATCATGCTCTAATACCAAGAACATTTTCTCTGATGTGTTATCCAGGTAGAAAACTTTGCCTGGTATCTCAGGATCCTTGAACTCATAGATGATAACTATGCCCAGTTGGCTAGGTTGATCTGGCTTGAATCTCCAAAAGGCTTCCTCTGTTTCTCTATTCAAGAATAGTTTTATGCTTTTGTTGTCTTGAGGGATCCAGTCTGGAGTGATCACTCTAGTCAAAACTGACTTACATTTCCTTGTCCTACATTTCCTTGTCCTACATTTCCTTGTCCTACATTTCCTTGTCCTACATTTCCTTGTTCTAGGTCTCCTATGTCATTCTCAAGAATGACATTTCCAAACTCATTAGTCCTATCTGCCAAGTTGGTGACCACATACATGGTTCCTTCCTTCTCAATGTATGAACCCTCTTCGAACTTGACCACCGAGTGTTCAAGTCCAAAGGGTTGACCTGGATTTTTGAGTTGGACCACTGATCGCCTCAGACCATCCTCATAGATGCGAGCACCTAATTGGTTGGTCCGAATATATTCGGATTGTGTCTTATAAGGACCTTCTGTTGTTTGTAGATGGGCAGTTCTTGAGCCACCTGCAGGTTTCCCCATGCTAAAAGACATTTCTGAGTCACTTGTGTCAGAGTTTAGTACGTAAGGACAACCACTTAGTTGATGTGCCCAAGACTTAGCTGTATGGTTGACACTAGACTCAGAAAATCTAATGCTTTGTCTATCCTTGCCTAGGTGTCTACCACATCTTAGGTTCATAAGCTTTGGTTAAGAGTCCAAAATTTCCCCTTGGTATGGTTCAAAATCCTTTGGAGTCCCCTTGGTTCCCTAGTCCCGCTTGAGGGTCAACTTTAAATTCGTCTATCTGAAAATCAACGCATTATTCTTATAAAAAATAGTGAGGTTGTGTTGGGTTCAAAACGAGCTTTCCAATGAGCTATAGAGCTCAAAAAATGGACTTTGGATGAAAAAGTTATGTCAGATCAGGCTCCTAGGGGTCAAAACAGGGAAACATGCACTTATGGAAAAATCACGATTTTGTGTGAAAATCGCGATTTTGTGAAATCAAGAGACTTGTGATGCTGTGAATCTCAAGAGAATTGCAATGCTGTGAATCTCAAGAGAATCGCGATGTTGTGAATCTCAAGAGAATCACGATGCTCTGAATCTCAAGAGAATCGCGATGCTGTGAATCTCAAGAGAATCGCGATGCTGTGAATCTCAAGAGAATTGCGATGCTGTGAATCTCAAGAGAATTGCGATGCTGTGAATCTCAAGAGAATCGCAATGGTGTGAATCTCAAGAGAATCGGGATGCTGTGAATCTCAAGAGAATCACGATGCTGTGAATCTCAAGAGAATTGCGATGCTGTGAATCTCAAGAGAATCGCGATGCTGTGAATCTCAAGAGAATCGCGATGCTGTGAATCTCAAGAGAATCGCGATGCTGTGAATCTCAAGAGAATCGTGATTTTGAGCAGAGAATCGTGTTTTTGAGAATCACGATTTTGAGCACAGAATCGTGTTTTTGAGAATCACGATTGCCAATAGAGAATCATGTTTTTGGAAATCGTGTTTTCAGCGAATCGTGTTTTTGAAAATTGCGATTGCCAATAGAGAATCGTATTTTCACAAAATCGTGTTTTCACAGAATCGTCTTTTCACAAAATCATGTTTTTGGCTGAAAATCGTGATTTGTGAGAATCGCGATTTTGAGCCCACAGATAATCGTGTCTTCTCACAATCGTGGTTTTGAGAAATTTAGAGAATCGCGATTTTGAGCACAACTAGAGAATCGCAATTCTAAGGATGACCTCAGAATCGTGTTTCCTTCAGAGGGCTTTTAGGCGAGAAATAGAAAATCACAATTTTCAAAAAATTTGAATTTTTTATAGAATCACGATTTTCATCACAGAATCGTGTTTTTTGGCAGAAAATTCAAATTTCTGAGCGCCGAGCAATGGTGAGCTCCGTATGTGTAGAAAATCATGAAAAAACACAGTGCGTGCTCTCCCTTGCACCTCCTAACTCGTTCTCACATAATAATGCATGAAAAATGGTATGAAAATGGTATGAAAATGGTGAAAATGCATTAAAAAACAAGAAATTTCTAGGAAGAAGAAGAAGATGGAAGAAGATGAAGATGGTGATGATGATGAAGATGAAGAGGAAAAATCAGAAAATGAACAAAAATGACAGTTTTTTTACCTTCCAATGTCGCAAATCTACGATCTTACCATCACAACGCTCGTCCTCGAAGCTCTCTCCCCGGCAACGGTGCCAAAATTTGGTGTAGCTCAAGCGTAAGCACCACCTCCTTTACTTGTCAATCCGGGGAGACGTGAGGACCGGTATGAAGACCACGAAAAAGTGAAGGCACAAGTGCGTGAGTGAAAGCACACTAACATGCACACACATACACACACACGAGCACAAGGTAAGATCAAAGAGAGGAACAATGGAAAGCTTCGATTGCAAAAGAATTCTCTTAAAAAAGCTCTATTCTCTAACAAGCTAACCTCAAAAATGAGCTTTCTAGCTCTTTTTATAGTTTTTGGACTAGTTTTGGCCTTGTTCAGACCTAGTGTCCGGCCTAGTTAAAAATTAGGTTCCAGGGCTTATTTGAGGGCTCAAACGGAGTTTAAAAATTATGAAAATTGGTAGGATGATAGTTCTAATACTCCTCAAGCTCAAGGACTCCTTGGCTTGAACAAAATGGAGTTATAAAAATAGAAAATGGTATTTACAATGGTTTTTAGTGATGAAAATCACTATTTTTGTAGGGAATTCTTATGAAAATTTGACATACACTTCTTGGAGCTCCCTACTTGCTCCCTTTCCTTGTGTGTCCACCTCTTTGATGTGCTTCCCTGCTTTGTCCTTGACCTTGAGCTTCAACACACAAGAAGGAATAGCATATGATAATGAGGAATAGACCAAGAAAGTCACTGTGACAATAGATGGGGAAGAAGAGAGATGCACCTACATTGGGAAGGATGTGTTAGAAAATGAAGAACAAGAACTAATAGAGTTGATTCAAAACTATAGGGACGTATTTGCTTGGACATACAAGGACTTCAAAGGAGTAGATCCCTCTATTTGTTCACACCGTATTCCCATGACCCCTAAAGCTAAACCTTCAAAACAATGACCATACACTTAAAATGATGTATACTCTACCAAAATCAAGGAAGAAATAGATAAATTATTGGCAGCACGATTCATATATGAAATCAAACACACAGAGTGGGTGTCAGCCTTGGTAGTTGTACCCAAGAAAAATGGTAAATGAAGGGTTTGCATTAACCTCAAAGAGGTTAACGCGGCCACTATTTGTGATAGTTACCCCTTACCCATTACAGATCACCTCTTGGAGAGAGTGGCAGGTAAAGAAGTCTAACTTCCTCTGCAATTCTGCCACCTGCTCTGTGAGTGCCTTCACCTCTTCTGAAGTAGAGGTTGACTGTATGACCTTCGGTTGTTCTTCCTGTTCCTTGATCTGGCGGCGCAGTGCGTCTCGTTCCCTTTCTAAATCATCATGGGCCTCTAACAGATCCGCATAGCTTTCCAAGATTCTCTTCATTATATCTCAGGGGATTGCTTTAAACTGCTCTGGGTCGATCTCGTGGGGGGAGCCATCCATTGCCGCTTCCAGGTTTTCTTTGTTTTGCTTCTGCAGACGCTTGTTTTCTTCCAGGGCGGTAGCCATGTGTTTCCTGAGTAGAGTCAAATTACGTCGGACTCTTAGATTATCCTGTTGGTAGACTTCCAATAAGGCTTCGAGTTGTTTGACACCAGGCAACTGTGATGGTTGGGGTGTTTCCAGGAGGGTTTGATGAGCCTGCTCGAGTGTGGTGTAGCGTTATTTGAGTTCTGCCTTTTCATCTTCTATAGTTGTAAGCCGTCTCTGCAGTTGTTGGTGGTTCGTAGTCAGTTGACGATGACGGTCTTCGAGAGTCTGATACTCACTTTGAAGTTGATACACACACTGATGCAATGTTGAAAACATATTATTTACATTAAAGAATGTAGAAATTAGGGAAGATGCAGGGGGAATGGGAAGGGGAAAGGGAGTTGTGAATGAGGTTGAGACTAGTGGTGATGTGGGTGGAGGGGGTATGGGAGATTGAGGCTGCGTGGGGGGAGGGAGTGGTGCGGTGGCTGGGGATGTTTCCATTGTGTCAAATGTGTGGGTGACCGTGTAGATGGGGACGGTGGGTGGTGTGGATGTGATGTTCGTGAATAGTGTGGTGAAAGTGGGCATTGTGACTCCTCCGAATTGGATTCTTGGAGAAAGAGGAATTACCATGACAATTGTGGTGATGGTGGAAGTGGTGGTGGTAGTGTCAAGTGATGAAGTGATTTGTGTAGTGAGAGGTGCGGAGGGTGGTGAGAGTGGTGCTTCCTGATGTTCTTCCGTTTGCGTTGTATCCCATGGCGCTGTCACTTCGATATGAATTTGTTTGCCGGATCGCATGGGGCGGGTGGGAACTCGTTTCTCAAATCGGTTAATATAATCCATAGCTGCATGAATGGCCTCATCTAAGCCCACCGCATCTGCGTGCAAGTTCATGGATTCGATAAACATGTCATCTACGCCTTCCTCGGCCAACATTTGGCTCATGAGCACCTTTCCTATTTCGAGTGACATTTTGTGTTGTTCTTGGACTAGCTTCATGGTATGGTACAATCGTTTTATTTGTGCTGAATACGCTGGGGCACTTGCTAGTTCTGAAAGTTCGTCATATTCTTGATCATGTTCTTCATTTGCTTCTTCGTCTTCTGCCTCTGCTTCATCTTCTTCCACTTCTACCACTTCTGGTCGGGTCGGGGCTGAAGTTGTCGTGGTGGGATGTGCTCTCTGGGTCTGTTCTGCTTCCGTCTCGAGATTAGATTCATAGATCAGCCGGGCAACTTCTTCATTAGTGAGATCATTGAGGGTGTAGCCTTCTAGAAATTCCAAATCTGATGGAATCGGGGGGAATACCAAATTGGGCCCTTTCGCACTTGGCCTGGGTAGTCGAATCGTAAATGGTCAAACCCGTCGCGTTTGGGGAGGGGTAACTTCTGGTGTGGTGGTGGCTCCCCTTGCTTGGGCACACGGTAATTGGATTGTCCCTCTCATTTTCTTCGAGGGAGGACCCACTGTGGAGAGCCGTCTTTGGAATTCCTGGGCCCTGCACCAAACTAATGCTCTCTGAATGGGTACGTCATACGCCAAGCACCTGTAAATTATTTTGGTCAAGGCACAACACCCATGAAGTACGTTCTTTTGTTTCTTATTCCACCGTTGATGGGCTAGGTGGATATGATCTATGATCCAATGTGGTATGTTGATGGTGAGAACTTCTGTTTCTGCCAAGTAAAAACTGAACCATATCTTTTTTGGTGGCATCGTGAAGCATTCTTGGGCGGGAAAAGCAAAGTGCTGCATGATTGTCCGGAGGTGGAGAGCAATGGTTGGTGTCATTGCAACCATGTCTTTCAATTTATTGAGATCCTTGTGCTTCATCCTGCCTGGAACCATCATTTCTTTCTCAGTAGGAATATGCATTCCATGCATGTTCAATGCTTCCCGAACTAGATTGAGGGTCAGTTTGAATCGTTTGAGCTCGTGGCTTGGCATCAGTGAGGGTAGCACAAAAGTACTATCGCCTCCCTTGGCTCTGCTTGGGGTGATGGTACTGATAAGGTAGGAGCAGCGCATGAAATCTGGCTTAGGTAAATGTGCCCGGAAATAGCTATCCAAGCCTGCCTTGCTCCAAACCGATCGCATGACTTCTGCATCTTGGTACTTCTCAAATTCACGGGTGAAGAAGTGATACCTCCCCCACTTTCCATTAAATTCCAATTCAGCTTCTCAGAAGTATGTCCTTTCTCCTAATGGACCTGCAACATCGCTGAACCAGTGTGCATGCTTTCCTACTTGAGAGGTGTGTCCCTGAGGAGGGTCCTGAATAGGAATCACATGCACCGCTCTAAGTTCTTGGGGCCTCTCAGTAGGTTGTTGTTCAAGGAGGAGGGTTTCGATATCCACTATCTGTGCACTGGTCCTGGTCTGAGAGCTGGAGCCTCCTGCTTCTGCCATGTTATTGCTTGCTTGCTGGTTCTGTGAGAATAGAGAATCAAGCATTAACATTGTAATGGACAAGATGGCACAATTGTTTTTGTCCCCGTTACAACATTAACATGTGGTGAGTGAAGGGTTAGTAGGTCAGTGAGTGCTCGATGATCGTGTGTGCTGTCAGTGAACAAGTGATCCTATGAGCTAAGTGAAAAGGTGTAGAGTGGGAATGATGTGGTTAGTAGGTGGAGATGAATTTTTGTATGGAGTCGGGGGGTTTATGACAAGTTTTAGGCTACCAAACAAGGTGGATGGCTTTCGGTTTTGGTTTGGTGGAGACTCTTGAGGGCTTGGTGAGAGTATCTTCTTGGAAATGAGGCTTTTTAGGGACCCATTTACAAGTGATTCTACTAGTGCTCCTGGGTGAATATGTCTTCGGGCGTGATGTATAAGAATGGATATGAGCTGTTCGAGTGAGTGCATAACGTTGTGCATGATGTGGTCTATGTGTGTCTAATTGAGCTCGCAAGCAAGTCTTTGGCACCCAAATATATCGTGATTGTGGGTCAGCCTTCATTGACTTCTTGGGTACCCAGATAGACCTCACGTTCACAAAAGAATTTTTGGAAGACTTCTTATTAGTGTTATGTCGTTGATCACTAATAGGAAGTTGAGCCGGTTGTTGTGGCTTGACCGCAATAGGAGGCTCGCCTTTTCGTACCCACATTTGTTTTGATGGTTGATATGCCGTGGTTCGTATTTTCTTTGAGCCTCGAACATAAGTCGTCTGTTTCTTCTGCATTTGATTCACCTTTGGTTGCTGCGTCCCTGAGGCTTTTGGAAAAGAAGGGACGTCCTTTGCATCCTCGACTTCTTTCTTGAGATCATCCTTCGTCTGCATCACATAGTTTTGGACAAGAACAGCATGGTCATCTTCATGTGTACTCCTGGAGGGACCAGGAGTGTGTGCCTTGCCTAATTCCTTGAGTGCTTCATTTCCTAACTCAATTGTAATCCGACTCTGATTTACCCAGACCTGAAGAAGTCCACTTCTTAGGTTTAGGTTGATTGCATGATCATAGATCCAGTCTTGAACCAAGACAAGAGGCTCAGTGAGATCCTCATCCGGACACACTAGTACTTTAACTGTCAGTAAGACATCTTGAATGTAGACGGGAATTCCACCTCGCCCATGCAAGGGGTTTCCACGCCTCCCAATCCTATGAGATATGCTTCCACAGGATTGGTATCCAAGTTCAATGCTCGACAGTAGGAAAGTTTAACAGCACTAGTGGCTGCACCTGAGTCAATCAAGGCCCGTACAGTCCTTGCACTCGTTCCTTGTCCTATTTCTAAGGTCACAAAAGGACGTCGGTCAACTATTCGAAGAGAGCTACTATCGAAAACTTCACACATAGCCATATGATAGCCTTGATCTGCATATGCCTCTGGCCTAGGTTTCTCTCTGCCTTGTCTTCTTAATTTTATTCTCCGTATGCGCTCCATTGCTTCTTCTTGGGCTTCTTCTTGGATCCGCTTTTCCTCCTCTTTGTGTTTCTTAGCAGTGTTAAGTCGATTCAGCATCTCTTCAGTCAGGGGTTCTTGATATAACTTGACTCTACACCCGCTTATGTAGCTAGGGAGAATATCTCCTTCTAAAGTGGCTAATTGCATTGCTCCACTCGTTGAGATCCTATTGATGATCATAGGTCCATAGCCACGCTTCTCTAATTTTCTTGCATGTTGCTTCAGGGTGTAGACTTGTTGGAGACCTCTTAATCTCCAAAGGTTTGATCTATACTGACTTAAGAACATTTCTATGTCAGTTATAAACCAAACTTTACACAAATATTATTCTTCTTTACCAAAACTTCCATTAACACTTCTCTAAGTGAAGAAGTGTCTACTTCAGAAAGTCTGCTTCAGAAATCATCTTCATTACCTGCACATAACTTCAAATTTCTTCAAGTAAATGATGCACAAGTATTCGCAATACCTTTGCGCAATCATACTAATCATTAGTTCTCAAAACTAATCACCAAAAGTTTAATTTGATCCGTAAGATCAAAGATATGTCATAACTGTCTTCCAGAGGTAGTGCCTTCGACATAGTCAACTTCTTAAGTTGATTTCTCTCAACACAAAACCCGTTTTGCTAAATGCTTTTAGCCATAGCTTCCTTATCTCCTAATTTAGATTTTAAGTGCTCACTCATCAAAAACTTTACAGTATACACTGAGATCTAAGCAAAACACTGAGACGGAAAAGTGCGCTACTCTCAGACTTCAGTTTTCACATTCTACATATGAATGTTCCTATTGATCATTCTCACAGTAGGAGAGGAATTAGATCATGAAACTCTGAACATAGCTTCATTAGATTCTCAATTAGATGTGTACAAAAGGAATCTTGATCCACATGATCAGACAGAGAGCACTCAGAGAAAAACCCGTCGCTATTTTCTGGGAAAAAACTCTCTACACATTTCTAAGACATTTGTCATCTACAAATGACTCTCTCTTACATTTCTTATCATCATTAACTTATATATACATGATTTTTGACTCATCCCGCGTCTATGACATTACTCCTTATCATCCTAAGGATTTAGCTCTACTCAGATTACAAGAATTTCCACTTATATGTACATATGTGTACAAGCTATCATTCTGAAATCTCCTTCACTTTCTCAAGTGTCTTCCTTCACTTCATTATGACCATAAGCCTTCTTCAAGATCTTTATAATCACTAATTTGTGATTGGCTTGTTCCAACAGCTCCCCCTCAATCACTAATTGTGTATATTCCATTCTTCTTCACTCCTGCCATCTCCTTGAATCTCTGTAGCTTAGGTCCATCCAAGCTCTTTGTCATCATATCTGCCACTTGTTCTTTTGTTGGAGTATACATCACTTCAATCTCTTTATCAAGTACCTTTTCCCTCAAGAAATGATACTGAATCTCTATGTGCTTAGTCCTGGCATGAAAAACAGGGTTAGCTACCAAATACAAAGAACTCATATTATCTCCAAAAATAATTGGAGTACTATGATCAGTTTCAAAACTCTTCATCAAGGTCTTTAACCATATCACTTCTTTTGCAACTTCTACCATTCCTTTATACTCAGCTTCTGTGGATGATAAAGCAACTGTATGTTGCTTCTTTGAACACCAAGAAACTAATTTATCTCCAACATAACAGAGATACCCATGAGTAGACCTTCTATCATCTGAGTCATCTGCCCAATCTGCATCACTAAACACTTTGATTCTTGTGTCAGAAGTGAAACCATAGTACAAACCTTCACTTAGGGTTCTCTTGATATATCTGAGTACCCTTTGGGCTGCAATCCAATGAGTCTTCTTTGGACAATGCATAAATTGTGACAACACACCTACTGCATATGATAAATCTGGTCTTGTCAAGGTAGCATAGATTAAACTACCTACCAAACTCTGATATTTCTTCATATCATTGAATTCTTTACCTCCATACCTGCTTAATTTATGATTTACCTCCAATGGTGTAGTTGAAATCTTGCAATCTTCCATGTTAAACTTGACTAGAAGATTTTTCAAATACCTCTCTTGTGAAACATATACTCCATGTTGAGTATACACAATCTGCATTCCTAGAAAATAAGATAAGTTTCCCAAATCACTTATCTTAAAATCCTTCTCTATTTGCCTTTTGAGTTCATTGATTCCTTGAGCATCTGTTCCTGTGACAATAATATCATCAACATAAATGCACATGTAAATGTATCCATTTTCACTTGCCTTCACTAGCAAGCTACTATTTGCCTTTGATGCTTGAAATCCACACTCATTCAAGAACTTGACAAGTCTGTAATTCCAAGCTCTTGGGGCCTGCTTCAACCCATACAAAGCTCTCTTGAGCTTACACACATAATCTGATCCAATTGAATTCATAAAACCTTCTGGTTGCTCCATGTATACTTCATCTGCAATGTATCCATTTAGAAATGCATTTTTCACATCTAATTGTGACAACTTCCATCCTTTACAAGCAGCAATAGCAATCAATGTTCTAATTGTAGACATCTTAGCCACAGGACTAAAGGTTTCATCATAATCTACCCCATAAGTTTGGGCATAACCTTTGACCACAAGTCTAGCCTTGTATCTAGACACCTTACCATCTGCAAACCTTTTTGTTTTATATACCCACTTACATCCAATGACTTTCTGATTCTTTGGTCTTGGTACTAATTCCCAAGTTTCATTTTCAAGTAGAGCATCATACTCTTCTTGCATTGCCTTCTCCCAATTCTGTTTACCTTTGGCTTCTTCATAAGTGATTGGATCTTCTTCTGTCTTCACAATGTAAGCATAATCTTTTGTTGTTAGAAAAGATGTATCATAACTATACCTTATAGGCTCTTTCCTTTCCCTTGAGGATCTTCTGATTTCTGCACTTCTCGAAGTTTCAGCCTCATTTGATTCTGGATCAAATCTTGGCCCTTCTTCTACATGATCCTGCAATCTACTTTTAGAGTCAACATCATCAATACTCTCTTCATACACTTTTACTTTTGCCTTTCCTTTTCTTTGTATCTCTTCAACACCTGCATAATCATTTATTGACTTGTATACCATGTATTTTGCTCTTCAAATGTCACATCTTTGGTAACAAGAAATTGCTTTGTGGATGGACTCCACAACCTGTAACCCATCTGTCTATCATCATATCCAATAAACACATACTTCTCTGCTTTTGGTTCTAGCTTATGTCTTAATTGTGAAGGAACATAAGCATATGCTACACATCCAAATACTTTACAATGATCAAGAGTAGGTTTCTTACCCCACCATGCTTCATAAGGGGTTCCTCCATCCAAAGCTTTACAAGGTAACCTATTCACAAGGTATGTTGCAGTGTTAATGGCTTCTGCCCATAAGTAATTTGGACAATTCTTTTCCTTCATCATTGCTCTTGCAAATTCTACAAGAGTCCTATTTCTCCTTTCTGCTACTCCATTCTGTTGAGGAGAATACCTGCAAGTTACTTCTCTTTTTATACCTGCATTCCACAAATAATCATCAAATTCTTTAGCGAAATACTCTCCCCCTCCATCTGACCTTAACCTCTTAAGCTTTTGCCCTGTGATCCTTTCTGCATAGGCATGAAAATGTTTGAATGTCTTGAAAACTTCTGATTTATCCTTGATTACAGATAGAGTAATCCATCTGGTTGCATCATCAACAAACAACACATAATATCTGGATCCATTTATGCTATAGTCCCTTGAGGGACCCCATACATCTGTATGAACCAATTCAAGCATATTTGAATGCTTGTACCCTGATTTGTTGTAAGAACCTTTATGTGCTTTACCTAATTGACAAGCTTCACACTTGTACACCATATGTTGCCCTTCAACATTCGGCAATCCAAGCACCACCTGATTCTTTGACATTTCCTTTATAGCTCTCTCATTGAAATGACCTAGCCTTTTATGCCATAGGTCTAATTCAGACACCTTTTGACTTCCATAAGTAAATAATGCATGTCCCACATTACCTTGGACTTTGAGAGTGAACAATCTTCCTTCCTTTTTCCCTACAATTATGTTTCTATATCCCTGATTTGGATCTTGCACATAAACACCATCATTTGTGAATCTTACCTCATATCCTTTCTCCACAATTTGCCCTACACTTATCAAATTTTTAGGAATAGTAGGAACATAAAGTACCTTGCTCAAAAGTGTACTTCCACTCTTTGTCTTCACTGATCCAATGCTCTCCACTTTATGTTTGGTATTGTCACCTGTTTGAACTGTATGTCCATTCACCTTTGCTTCCATATCAGTCATCAAGGATAGATTCCCACTCAGATGATTACTACATCCTGAGTCAATATAAAACACTCTTTGATCTTCTCCCACTGATTCATGAGTTGCATTCAAGATAAGAGTCATATCATCCTTCTGATCTGATGCATAATTATAATAATTGTTGTTGTAGGACTGAGATTGGAAGTTTCTTCCACCTCCTCTACCATATGATGTCCTACCACCTCTTCCTTTGAAGTTGCCTCTTTGGTTTCTGCCTCCTCTACCTCTTTGATTAAAATTCTGATTATTGCTTCCACCATTTTGATTGTTATACCAACAATCATTTTCCAAATGATTTGTTCTGCCACAAATCCAACAAGCTTTAGCATTATCTTTGTTCTTACCTCCTCTTCCTTTACCTCTGAAATTCATCTTTCCTTTTGTGAAGTTAGCTTGACTTGAATTCCCTTCATCATCAGTCGATTGCTTTCCCTTGCCATTCTTTTTCTTGTCCTTGGAGTACATAGCTTGACTTGTACTTCTATCATTGTCTCCTTTAATGTCCTGCTCAAAAGTTAGCATGTGTCCTAGCAATTGATTAAGATCAGGAGTAAAGTGATCAAGTGACAACTCTATGGACAATATGAAAGGCTTCCACTTCTCATCTCCTCTCAGACCTGTAAGTATTTGTCTTACCAACTTATCCTCTTCAATGTCTTCATCCACTGCTCCCAAACTATCTGCAATATCCTTCATCCTTGCCACATAATCAGAAATTGACTGTGAGCTCTTCTTCTTGAAGGTTGTGAACTCAGCCCATAGTGAGGACTTCCTTGACTTGGTTGTATTTTGGAAATGCTCCTCCAAGGCATTCCAAACATCTGCAGCACTTTCCAATCCTCTAATGTGAGGTAGAAGATAATCATTTACAGCCATGTAAATGATACTCCTTGCTTGAGCATCCTTTCTCATCCAAGTCTTCAAAACTGCAAGTTCTTCCCTAGTTGGAATACTAGGATCTGCAAATTCAGGCTTTTCTTCATCTCCTGTAATGAATGCCATCAAATCTTTACTCATGAGGTGTGCCTCCATCCTCATGGACCAAGCTGGATAGTTCTCCCTATCTATCTTATCAATCTGCAAGCTTTCTCCCATCCTTGACCTTCTGTATCTGCAATTACTATGGTTTATGAGGATAAAGTGTACCTTTGATATGAGCTTTGTCCTTCTTGATTCTTTTTGAACTCGTGCTTTGAACTTCTGCAGGTTATCTTCAATAATTTGTCCTTGTCCTCCTTTGATTTGGAAGAACTCCAATATCTGCACCAATCGGAACTTCAATTGTCTTTTCTTCTCTTGTAGTGCACCTTCAGCTCTGATACCACTGTTCGAGACCTCTTAATCTCCAAAGGTTTGATCTATACTGACTTAAGAACATTTCTATGTCAGTTATAAACCAAACTTTACACAAATATTATTCTTCTTTACCAAAACTTCCAGTAACACTTCTCTGAGTGAAGAAGTGTCTACTTCAGAAAGTCTGCTTCAGAAATCATCTTCATTACCTGCACATAGCTTCAAATTTCTTCAAGTAAATGATGCACAAGTATTCGCAATACCTTTGCGCAATCATACTAATCATTAGTTCTCAAAACTAATCACCAAAAGTTTAATTTGATCCTTAAGATCAAAGATATGTCATAACTGTCTTCCAGAGGTAGCGCCTTCGACATAGTCAACTTCTTAAGTTGATTTCTCTCAACACAAAACTCGTTTTGCTAAATGCTTTTAGCCATAGCTTCCTTATCTCCTAACTTAGATTTTAAGTGCTCACTCATCAAAAACTTTACAGTATACACTGAGATCTAAGCAAAACACTGAGACGGAAAAGTGCGCTACTCTCAGACTTCAGTTTTCACATTCTACATATGAATGTTCCTATTGATCATTCTCACAGTAGGAGAGGAATTAGATCATGAAACTCTGAACATAGCTTCATTAGCTTCTCAATTAGATGTGTACAAAAGGAATCTTGATCCACATGATCAGACAGAGAGCACTCAGAGAAAAACCCGTCGCTATTTTCTGGGAAAAAACTCTCTACACATTTCTAAGACATTTGTCATCTACAAATGACTCTCTCTTACATTTCTTATCATCATTAACTTATATATACATGATTTTTGACTCATCCCGCGTCTATGACATTACTCCTTATCATCCTAAGGATTTAGCTCTACTCAGATTACAAGAATTTCCACTTATATGTACATATGTGTACAAGCTATCATTCTGAAATCTCCTTCACTTTCTCAAGTGTCTTCCTTCACTTCATTCTGACCATAAGCCTTCTTCAAGATCTTTATAATCACTAATTTGTGATTGGCTTGTTCCAACAAGACTAAAACTAAGTCTCTTGCTTTCAAGCCTTTATCCTTAACGTGGGCATCAAAGTAAGTCTTCTGTCTTTTCTTAGCTGCATATATTCCTGCGGCAGCCCTTAGTCTTGTTTCACCTAGTTGTTCTAGATCAAACAGCCTCGAAGAGAGTTCATGACCTGTCCACTCATGCTCCTGTGCGACTTTCAATGTGGGTATCAAGAAGTCCATTGGCAGCACTGCATTTTGGCCAAATACCATCTGATAGGGTGTGGCTTGGAGTACCGTTTTATAGGCAACTCGGTATGCCCAAACAGCATGGTGTAGCTGTTTGTCCCAATCAAAGCGTTTATTATTTACTAATTTGGTCAGCACATTGCATAGAATCGTATTTGTGCTCTTGGCTTGGCCATTAGCTTGTGGGTGATAGGGGGCAGACTTCTTGTGTACTACCAAGAATTCTTGGAGAAGATTTACAATAACCTCATTCAAGAAGTGGGTGCCTCTATCACTTACCAGCTCTATAGGTAGCCTGTATCTTGTGAACACATTCTCAAATAAGAACTTAGCAGTAGTCTGAGCATCATTCTTTGTGGTAGCTTTTACCTCTACCCACTTGGTTAAATAGTCTGTGGCAACAATGATATACTCAGCATGGGAACCCTTGGCTGGGGGATTAATATGACCTACAAAGTCTATTCCCCACTTAGAGAATGCACGTCCACCCATCAAAGGTTTCATAGGCATCTCATCTTTGCGTATAGGATACTGACTTCGTTGACAGACATCGCACCTCTTCACATAGGTATGTGCATCCATGTGGAGGGTCGGCCACCAAAGTCCTGCAAATAATATTGCCTTGATCACTCGATCTGGGCCAAAGTGTCCTCCTGCTACACCCTAGTGACCAGTTTCCAATATCTTGAGGTATTCGCTCTCATGGACACATAATCTGAGGTAATCATCTTTGCCACGTTTGTACAATAGATTATCACCAATGAGTGAGTAATCTAGGGCTTCTTGCTCTAGACTTCTTTGTCTGGATAATGTCATATCTTGAGGGAATGTTCTCGTCCTCAGGAAGGCTACTAGTGGTTCACTCCAGTCTGGCACTATGGATACTTGGTAGAGAGTGGCATGTTCCACAGGTGGTTTAGTGTAGCAGATTGGGCATTCCTTGCACAACTTATGGACATCCGCTTCCATAGTCGGCCAATGCACTCCTAGTCTCCTTAGTGTCTGTAGGGTTCGTTGTCTTGAGTAATTTTGCTCTAATGCACCTACATGTGCTAATTGCAACCATTTAGCGTACTCATCCTCTTCCACACAACAAGCTAGAATCCCTTGATCTGTATGTTTATACATACTTCCTGCCATGATCTGGTACTTTTGGGCTTTTACTATCTCTTTGTTTTGAGTGTTTATCACTAGGTGGTTAGGCCCGTATGTCAATACTGGCACTAATGTCTTAGCCCACTGAGGTACAACTTCAAAATTAAACAAGTAGGCATTAGGAAGATCATCTGACACTCCTTGTGGGGCCTCTCCAGATGTGAGCCTAGAAAGATGGTCAGCTCTCAAATGAGTCTTACCTTTCCTTACCACTACCTCAAAGTCATATTCCATTAGTAATAGAAACCATCTTACTAATCTACCTGTGTTACATGGCTTGTTTACTAGATACAATAGTGCTTGATGATCAGTAAAAAATTTAAACTTATTTGCAAGCAAATAGTGTCTAAACTTTTTTACTGCATATACCATGCCTAATCCTTCTCGTTCAGTAGTGGTATAATTCTGTTCAGCAGCATTTAGCTATCTACTAGCATAGGCAATTAGAAGATCCATATTACCTTCACCAGTAGGTTGTGCGAGTACACACCCAATAGCATAATTGGATGCATCCACATGAACATGAAAGGGCTTATTCCAATCTGGTGTGGTCAAGATTGGTGCTGAACACAATCTTCTTTTGAGCTCATTGAAAGAGCTTTCACATTCTTCCGTCCACTCGAAGTTAGTCAGAAGTCCATACAGAGGATTTTCAATGATGGCATACATGTGTATAAATCCTCGGTATTAGCCACAATGCCCAATGAAAGCTTGTACTTCCTTGACGTTCTTGGGTCTAGGTAGCTCTACGATGGCTCTAACTTTTTCCTCGTCTGTGGATATGCCATTCTTTGACACTATGTGTCCTAGAATCTTGCCTTGCCTGACCATGAAAACACACTTTTCTGGGTTCAAGAAGACTTGATATTCTCTACATTTGTCAAAGATTTGTCTGAGTTCAGGAATATGGGTTTGTCTAATGTTGGAATGAGCACAAAGATCATCAACATAGACCTCTAGGTTCTTCCTCAAGAACTCTTTAAATACATGACACATCAGTCTCTAGAAGGTAGCGAGAGCATTGGTAAGCCCAAATGGCATTACTCTAAAGGCAAATATGCCCCACTCCGTGGCAAAAGCCGTCTTATGCTGATCTTCTGGAGCAATGGCTACTTGATTGTAGCCCGAAAATCCATCAAGGAAGCTGTACACTTCCTTGCCTGCTACTCTTTCTAGTAGATGCTCCGTGATGGGAAGTGGATAATTATCTCGGATAGTGGTTGCATTAACCTTCTTCAAGTTAATGCACACACGTAGCTTTCCATTCTTCTTGGGCACCACTACAATGGGGGATACCCACTCAGTGTGCTCAATTTCATAGATAAATCCAGCTTCGACCAATCTATCTATTTCCTCCTTGATCTTCGTAGCATAGTTATCGTTATATGTGTATGGCTTTTGTTTAGAGGGTTTGGCATCTGAGGTCATGGGAATCGTGTGTGCGCATATATCAAGGTCTACACCCTTCAAGTCCTTGTAACTCCAAGCGAATACATCTCTGTATTCTCTTAGCAAGGCTATCAACTCATACTCCTCTTCCTCAATGAGGTCGTGTCCTATGTATGTGCACCTTTCTTCTCCTTCTTCTATGGCTACCACTATTTTCTTGGTGGTTTCTTTGTTATCATAGGCCTCTCCTGATTGTGCCTCGCGTTTAGGCATTCTTACGATGACTCTTCTATCATCTATCTCATACTTCTTAAAATTTTCAGGGACCTCAAACAAAGATTCCTCTCCTTCTGGTGTGACTTCTTTCTTCTTCCTCTTCTTGCCCTCACTCTTGGTGGCTACTTGTGTGGTTAACCTCACATCATTTGTTGGCTCTTCATATCTCTGAGGATGAACTTCTACTTCATAGAAGTATTCTGCATCTGATGCAAAGGGTGGGTGCATAATGATTGACTCTAGATCGGAGTCGCTTGCATCCTCAAATGCATCAGCTAGGTTCGCACTCTTCTAAAACCGAGTCTCCCATGATTGGTTCTATGGAGAAGACTGAAATGTCATAGCCATCCTCGTCACAGTGGGGTCTCCACTGTTCTTCAGTGATGGCTACATCCATAGTTGCTAGAATTTTTGCCCAGCCGTGAGGTTCAAACTCTTTGTCAGGAAAGACTATAGGTGCATAGGCTGGGTCTTGAATTGATCTATGTGTCTCCTTCGCACCTACTTCTCTGGCTTTTCTCTCTTTTCCTCTTCTACTGCTACCTTGCACATCCATAAGTGGGTGTCTTCATGCATCCATGAGGATCCTGATCCTATGGAGTGCACAGACTCAGTATCGTCTTTGGCTCTATGGATGGGATTCCATTGGATAGGGGGTACATCTCTATGAGAGTAATCCTTGAGATTAACTTTGGTTGTGACACCTAAGTGTTGCAAGTACAAGGAGTTGGTTCCCCAATCTTGTACCACCTGCAACTCTCGCATAAATGGTCTTCCCAAAATCATCTCATAGGCATGGTTCTTGCTAAAATCACATATGGCAAATGTATGCTCAAACTCTACACTGCAAATAGTGAGAGTTATTCCCTCTAACAAGCCTAAGGGTCTTTCTATGTGACCATCGGCCATCTGCAATTTCATTCTCGCCGGCCTGAGTGGTGGCTTGCCCCAACGCTTCAAGAGGGAAGTGGTAGCAATTGCAACTCCTGCACCTGAGTCCAAAATTGCCTTGGTTGTATATCCTTGATGGGTGATGGGAAGATAGGTGTTTCCCTCTTCTCCTTCACTCATGTCTCCTATTTTGTCCAAGGGTATTTCTGGCACTATTCTATGGGATCCCACCTGGGAACGAGGTTTAACTATTTCTGGCACTTGATTGGCGACATGTTTCCATAGCTCTGGCCTAACTTTGAGTAGCACTTCTAAAGTGATATTGCACTGCACTTTAGTATTCTTCACCACTTCGGTGTTCCTAGGTATGACTGAATCTTCGTTTCTTACCATGACTGTGGGTGCTCTCATACACGTGGACTTAGCTTCCCATGGGCCTGTGAAATGGGGTAGTTCTTGTATGGAATTAGACTCGAAGTCTAATCTCTCGTGAGATTGAGTACTCTCCTGCTCCTCATAAATGGATGGGATGTCTTGTCGGAATTGGTCGTGTGCATCATCCACAAGTTCAAGGGGAGGGGGTACTTCACTTTCTTTAGCCCATTTGTCTTCTTGAATCTCTCGTAGAAATTTTGGTGTGAACCGATTCATAGAAGAAGATGTGTCTGGCTCTGTAGAATTAGGCACATAGGCTTCCTGGGGAGGTAGTCTCACTCTTTCACTGACCTTGCCCTTATTTGAAGGGGCAGGTTCCTTTTCTGATTGTGCAATTAGTCTCTCCAATCGTTCTAGCAGTCCATCAAAGTGCAACTGCATCTTTGCTGAACTGGAGATGTTAAAGAGACGACTGGCTTCAAACATGGTATGAGCCAATTCCACCATCTTAGCACAAAGCTTGGTTCTTTCTAACTCTAGGTCAGCTCTAGGGTAGCATTTGTCATGATCTGTCACATTTGACCCTTCTTGGATTCTGGCCTGATATGACCTAAGCATCATGTCTATGTCTTCAGGAGTGGGATCAGCCAGTACTGATCCTACTCTAGGGGGTGGTGGAATGGTATGATGAGGTGGGATGGAGGGTGATGGAGAAAGTGATAAGGATGGAGATGTTGGTGATATGTGAGAGTTTGGTTGAGAGCTGAGCTCAACAATATTGGCTTTTGTTTCTCTTATGCTTTCTTCTAATTTGCTCATTTTTTTAGCCCATTGCCTTTTCATTCTCTCTCGGCTATCTTTCCATGCTCTTGTCTGTTTCTTGGCTATGCTCTCTGTTTCACTAACCTCGGCACTCTTTTCTTGGCCTATCCCTTGGTTCTTCTGCAGTGCTTGAGCTCTAGTGACCACTTGCACTGGTGCAGTGGAGGTCACACTCCCTGTGGAGTCGACCACTAACCCAATAACATTGATAGGAGTGATTTTTGCATATTATTGGGATTCTTTGGGCAATCTCGTAAGAGATGCTCCTTTCCATAGCCTTGGCAAAAGCCTTGGATCGTCACTGACTGGGGTTGTGTGGGTGCAAGCAGGGGGCAATCACGAATGAGGTGATCTCCCTGACATCTATAGCATGGTCCTCTAGGGAATGGGGGTCTTACTTGCCTAGGTTGAGGTCTAGGGTTGGGGTTTGCATACATGACGTTTGTGTAATCTGACTCCCAACTAGGTTCACTCGGCTCTTCACTATAGTAGGACTCACCATGTTCAGGAGACTGCATGTAGTAGGCCTGGGGGTTGTCAATATGTGTAGAATCGAAACTATGGTCACTGGGGTCACTTTCTGATATCAATGGGGTTACTGGCACTATGGCCCTATTCAGGTTCTCTTCTGCAGCAGCGTATTTTACGGGAATAACATTGGTTGGAGCAAGGGGTTGCTGTGCTAACACCGGTTGAGGTCTTTGCTGTGTCTGATATTGGGGTTGGTAGGTTTGTTGGGGCCTAGCATACTGTTGGGGTGGATACAGATTCTGATATCTTCCCTGTTGTGGATGGGGTTGAGGATAGGTTTGCCTAACCGCTTGTTTATTGTATGGACAATCTTGTGCTGTGTGATTTGTGTATCTCCGTTCTATAGTGCAGTATTGGCTACTGGGATTCACTTAGGGTTGAGCCATGATGGGACACACGTTCGCCATATGATCACCACCGCAAGTATAGCACCTCTTTACTGGAGTAAACCTTGGGATTTGTTTGCTAGATACACCTAGCTTTTGAGCCACTTTCTCAACCAGTTCCTCAATTGATGTGGACTGCGTGGAAGAGAGGCTAGAGGCACTATCTGAATCTTTGTAGATTTTGGAAAGCTCTAGCTCTTCCCCTAGGTTATCCTCGATGTCGATGCACATGCGTACACACTCTTCTATAGTCCTAGGGTCTTTTAAGTACACATAGGATCTCAGTTTTGTACTTAGCAATCCATCAAGGAATAAAGCCACTTGTTTGGCTGGTGTGGGTAGCTCGGGAATCGGACATTTGTCTAAGTATTGTCTAAATCTTCTTCCTGCAAGTCTCACAGTCTCTTGAGGGGTCTGCTTGAAGCTGTGAATCAATGAGGAGGTGTTATGTCTTATGCCACTCTTAGAGAATTCAATAATGAAAGCCTCTAGGAGTTGGTCTATAGTCTTGAACTATCTCTCATTCAATGGTTGAAACCACGTAAGGGATGTGTTCCTAAGGGTTAGACCAAAGGCATTGTACTGTGTGAATAGATCCTCCACTTGTTCGGCTCTCAAGACTTGCCTGAACTCAGCCACATGGTCATAGGGGTCTCCCATGCCATCGAAGTAGTTCTTCATGGACTTAACTAGCTGGGTTGGTCTCAAAGTCCTAGTGTGCTCTCGAGGTCTTGGTAGAGGAAATTCATCCGCATTTCTTCGGTTCCCTGGGGGTCTATGTTCCTCAGGTTCCACTTTATTTGTTTTCATTCTCGTTCTTCCTCTTCCCAAGGAGTTGGCAAAACTTACCTCAGGTCTATCTCTCTTTATGTCTCTCTGAACTCTATGAGCATGGGATGTTCCAGCTCCTGGGTGACCAAAGGACACATTAGATTTTGGTTGGGGGAAAATAAATTCACCCATCCAAGTGTAAGCATGTCTATCATGTTCTGTAACCACAAAGATCCTCTCTAAAGCGTGATCTAGGTAGGTCACTCTGTATGGGCTATCTGGATCTTTAAACTCATAGATCATGATTGTTCCTATATCATTTGGCCGATCAGATTTATACCTCCAAAAGGCTTCGTCAGTCTCTCATTTCAGAAGCAGATCTATGCTCTTGTTGTCCTGGGCAATCCACTCTGGAGTGAGAATTCTAGTAAGAACAGATTTGCCTCGAGGGGTTCTAGGTTCTACACCCATCTTTCCTTGCTCTAGGTCACCTAAGTCCGCTTCTGGGATCACGTTACCGAATTCGTCTGTCCTATCTGGGTGACTAGTGACCACATATATGGTTCCCTCTTTATCAAGGTATGCACCATTTTCAAACTTGACAGCTGGATGTTCTAAATCAATGGATTGGTCAGGGTTTTTGATCTGTACCACAGATCTTCCTAGGCCGTCCTCATAGATGCTAGCACCTGATCGGTTGGTCCTAAGGTATTCCAGCTGCGTTTTGTAGGGGCCTTCCACCCTATACAAATACGGCACACCTGAACTTCCCGTAGGTCTCTCCATACCTTAAGACATCTCTGATTCACTAGTCTCAGAGCTAGGGTAGTGTGAAAAATGGCTCAACTGTTGGGCCCAAGACCTAGCAGTGTGATTAACACTAGCTTTTGAAGATCTGAGACTTTGTCTATCTCTCCTTAGGTGTTGCCCTGATCTAAGGTTCATATACCCAATCGAATACTCCCAATTTTTCCCAAGTACAACCTCGTTGCTGAGTTCTTCTGTAATAAGCACTTGTTCTTTTTAATTTTTCTTAGGATGTCACTTCTTGTCCAATCACTCGTCGTCACAAGGAGCACTTAAGTTTTATCGTACTTGAGTTTGGTCGCTTGATTTGAATTCTTTTTCCTTATGTAGTTTCGCACTTCATATTTTCTTTGTACTTGTACTTGAGTCCTTAGAGTTCTTGGACTTAGTCGTGCTTAACGTAACCTTGATTGATCAGAATCTCTATCCGTGCTTAGCCTAAGCTAGGAATTGACAGAGGGTGTTGAGAATTTCCAACCTTGAGTTTCTTTCCTTGTGTTGTTATCCTGATGTGCCCAGGAAGCGTGCTCCCAAGCTTGCACTTACTCTTGCTTCAAGTACCCTTCAATGCTCTCAAGGACCTGAAAAAGTCCCAAAGTTAGCTCAAGACTTCAATTCAAATGACAAACAGATCACTTTCATGCATGTAATACACAAATCAAATCGCCTTTGCCTTTATGGAAAACAATTCCAGGGAACCCTCAATTCTCCTACCCCGGGGTATGGTCAACTTCAAAATATCCTATCTAATTATCCTGATATTAATTTTACCATAACTAGTGAAAGTTTTGGTTGTACTCCCCACGAGCTTTCCAACAAAACAAAAATCACAGCAATTGGATTTCGTATGAGAAAGTTATGACTATTCAGGGTTTTGGGGCTAAAACAGGATTAAAAACAAGCTAACAGGCACACAGGAATTCTCGAATGACTTGTGTTGCGGCCTCACAAAGCAATGATAACCCTAGTGTTTGTCCCACAATTTGTCAAAACTAGACCACTATTTTTGCCCTAAAAGTTGGCCAAATTTGCCCGTCAATCGCGTTCGCAAGCTCTATCAATCGTGATTGATAGGTCAGTCACGATTGACGTGTCGGTCGCGATTGACAGGTCTGTCGTGACTGTCAGTCGCGATTGATGGGTCAATCACGATTGACACGTGGCCCAAAAATTCAGTCGATCGTGGTCAAAGGGTCGTTGACTCTGTCGGTCGCGATTGATGAGTCGATCGCGATTGACAGGTCCCTCGCGATGGTTCTATCAGTCGTGGTCAAACAATCGTGGACTGGGTCGGTCACGATTGACAGGTCCATCGGGGCTGTCATTCACGATTGACAGGTCGATCGCGATTGATGGCTCGATCGCGATTGACACATGTCACGCGTAGCTTATGTCGGTCATGGTCAGTCGGTCGTTGACCCTGTCGGTCGCGATCGAGGTGTCAGTCGCGATCGAGGTGTCGGTCGCGATCGAGGTGTCGGTCGCGATCGAGGTGTCGGTCGCGATCGAGGTGTCGGTCGCGATTGACAGAGCCGTCGACAGGTGTCCATCATCGTTTGTCAGTCGCGATATTTAGGAAGCTCTAGTTATGTAGATCATGATTATGTACTTTGTTTAGCAAAAGATCATTTTTCTGTCGATCGCGATTGACAGAGGTCCACGCCTCGGGACCTGCACAGTCAAAATTTTTTTACCTACTGGAGCTGGTGCAGCTGTTGGGGATGCTGATTCCTGCAGAGAATCTCAAAAAACACTGAAAATCACAAGCACACAAACGCTCTCTCGCTCTCTCTCACAAGTGAAATGAGGGGAATGGCATGGGTATGGTGATATGACCAAAAACTGAAATTTTTTGCGATGATGGAGATGGAGGTGGGAGATGGTGAAGATGATGATGGTGATGAGAAAAACAAAAGAAAATAGATAAAAGTGGAGAAAATACCTATGACTCCAACGCCTCAACTCTACGTCTTACCATCACACGCTCGTCCTCAAAGCTCGATCCCCGGCAACGGCGCCAAAATTTGGTGTAGCTCAGTGATGAGTAGCACCTCCTTTAATGTCAATCCGGGAAGACGTGAGGATGGTATGATGACCTCGAGCAAGTGAAGGCACAAGTGCGTGAGTGAGAAGCACACTAACATGCACACACATACACACACACGCGCACACAAGGCAAGACAAAGAGAGAGAATCAATGGAGTTCTTAGATTACTTTCAAAGTGCTCATACAAGTTCAAAACTATTACAAGCTAACCTCAAAAATGAGCTCTCTAGCTCTATTTATAGTTTTTGACTAGGTTTTGGCCCTGTCCAGACCTAGTGTCCGGCCTAGTTAAAAATTAGGTTCTAGGGCCTATTTGAAGGCTCAAACGGAGTCTAAAAAATATGAAAACTGGTAGAGAGTCACTTCTAATGCTCCTCAAGCTCAAGGACTCCTTGGCTTGCACAAAATGGAGCTACAAAAATATGAAATGGTATTTACAATGGTTTTAGTGATGAAAATCACTATTTTTGTAGGGATTTCTTCTAACAGTTTGTCATACACTTCCTCGAGATCCCTACTTGCTCCTTCTCCTTATGTGTCCACCTCTTGATATGCTTTAGCTTCATGAACAAAATAAAGGCCTACTTGCCAGATCTTCTTTGACTACTTTGCTTGCTTGTGCCTTCTCTCCGCTCTGACTCTCTTCTTTGACTACCATGCCTTGTGAGTCCTGGGGTGCCTTGACTGCTGCCAACAAGCGCGTTGCAGGCAAGGAATTTTATAGCTTTCTTGATGGATTTTCAGGTTACAATCAAGTAGCCATTGCCCTAGAAGATCAACACAAAACCGCATTTGCCACGGAGTGGGGAATCTTTGCATTTCGTGTGATGCCATTTGGGCTCACCAATGCACCTGCAACATTCCAAAGGCTCATGTGTCATGTCTTCAAAGAATTCTTGCGAAAGAGCTTAGAAGTGTATGTGGATGATTTATGTGCTCATTCCCAAGAAAGAAGATTTCACATCCCTGAGCTCAGACAAATCTTCAACAAGTGTAGAGAATATCGAGTGTGTCTGAACCTAGAAAAGTGTGTGTTCATGGTGCGTCAAGGTAAAATCTTAGGTCATATTGTTTCTAAGGATGGAATCTCAACAGATGAAGATAAGGTACGAGCCATAGCGAAGCTGCCAAGGCCAAGGAATGTTAAAGAGGTACAAGCCTTTATGGGCCATTATGGATATTACCGTAGGTTTATTCACATGTACGCGATCATAGCTAGACCCCTTTATGCCTTGTTGTCTAATTTTGAGTGGAACAACGAATGTGAAAATTCCTTCAATGAGTTGAAGAAGCATTTGTGCACAGCACCAATATTGACCACTCTTGATTCGAATAAGCCATTCCATGTCCATGTGGATGCCTCCAATCACGCCATAAGATGTGTGCTAGCACAACCCACAGGTGAAGGAAATCTAGACTTGCCTATAGCATACGCTAGCAGACAGCTCACTGCAGCTGAGCAAAATTATACAACAACAGAGAGAGAAGGTTTAGGCATGGTATATGTCGTGAAGAAGTTTAGGCACTATCTATTGGCCAATAAGTTCAAGTTTTTCACTAATCATCAAGCTTTGTTACATTTGGTCAATAAACCTTGCAATACCGGACGCTTAGTAAGATGGTTCCTCTTGCTAATGGAATATGACTTTGAAGTTGTTGTTAGAAAACGTAGAACCCACCTTCGGGCAGATCACCTTTCTCGCATCACTTCAGGAGAGTCACCGCAAGGAGTGTCTGATGAACTACCTGACGCTTATCTGTTCAATTTAGAAGTTGTTCCTAAATGGGAAAATAAGTTGGTACCAGTCCTAACCTTCGACCCTACAAATAAGAATGTTAAAACATCACAAGAAGAAATTGTAAAATCACAAAAATATCACATATTGGCAGGAAGTATGTACAAACAAGATACTGAGGGTGTATTAGCTTGTTGTGTTGAGGACGATGAACATAGTAGTTGGTTGCAACAAGCTCATGAAGGATTGCTAGGAAATCATTATTCTAAACAGCGCACATTACAAAATCTGAAACGTTTAGGAGTGTATTGGCCTAGCATGGACAAAGAAATACATGAATGGATTAAGAATTGTCCCATGTGCAAAGAGAGACCACCAATGGAGCATGCCACCCTTTATCAAGTGTCATTAATTCCGGATTGGAGTGCTCCATTGGTAGAGTTTATGAGATCGGGAACCTTACCCAAAGAGGCTAGTCTAGCAAGAAGATGAAGCATGGGAAAGAGGCTCAGGACTATGCTTTAGTTGGAGACAACTTATATCGAAGAGGCAAGGATGGTTATCTAAGATTGTGCGTTCACGAATCAGACTATTTGAAAGTCTTAGAAATTGCACACAGCGGTGTTGCAGGTGGACACTTCGATCCTGATCGAGTAATCAAGACCATTCTATTCTCAGGACTCTGGTGGCCCACTCTTCATATGGATGCACATACCTATGTGAAGAAATGTGAAACATGCCAACGTGCACAATATCCAGTTAGAAAAGACGAGATGCCTTTGAGGCCAATGATGGGAGGGCATGCATTTTCGAAGTGGGGTATAGACTTTGTAGGTCCTATTAACCCCCCAGCTAGAAACTCCCATGCAGAATACATCATTGTAGCCACAGATTACCTTACAAAGTGGGTGGAAGTAAAAGCCACAACAAAGAATGATGCTCAAATGACAGCCAAGTTCTTATTTGAGAATGTGTTCACAAGATATGGGTTACCGATAGAGTTAGTAAGTGATAGAGGTACGCACTTCTTGAATGAAGTCATTGAAAATCTGCTCCAAGAATTCTTGGTGGTACATAAGTAGCCTGCCCCCTATCACCCACAAGCTAACGGACAAGCTGAGAGCACAAACAAGATCCTATGTAATATCTTGACTAAACTGGTAAATAATAAACGCTCTAATCGGATAAACAGCTTCATCATGTTGTTTGGGCTTATCGAGTTGCCTACAAAATGGTACTCAATGCCACCCCATTTCATATGGTCTTTGGACAGAATGTTGTGCTACCATTAGATTTCTTAATCCTAGCTTTAAAAGTAGCACAAGCGCATGAGTGGAATGGACATGAGTTGTCCTCCAGGATCGTTTAGGTGAGACGAGGCTACAAGCGGTAGCAGGCATCTATGCTGCAAAGCAAAGGCAAAAGGCATATTTTGATGCACACATCAAGGATAAGGGACTAAAAGAGGGAGACCTAGTGCTGGTTTATACGCCAAGCAACATGCCCGTAAGTTGGAAAAAAGAGGATACAGACCCATGATCATTAATAGAATTTCCACTAGTGGTGCAGTTCAGTTGGCCACTCTAGAAGGAGATATCTTGCCAAACTATATTAGTGGATGTAGAGTCAAGCTATATCAAGAACCTCTTACTGAGGATATGCTTACGAGACTCAACACTGCTAAGAAGCAAAAAGAAGAAGAGTTAAGGGTGAGAGAAGAAGCATAGGCAGAGGCCAGAGAGCATATTAGGCAGAATAAGTTAAGGCGACTAGGCCTAGATGTCAACTCAAAAGCCCCAAAATATCACATGGATATGTGCCAAAAATTAGGCGTAATTACTTCTCAAGTCATTGATCGACGTCCCTTTGTGACCATAGAGATAGGACAAGGAAAGGCTGCAAGGACTGTGAAAGCATTGATTGACTCAGGTGCAGCAAGTAGTGCAGTTAGACTATCCTACTGCCAAGACTTGCAGTTGAACATCAATCCCATAGAAGCTTATCTCATAGGATTGGGAGGAGTGGAAACCCCTTGTGTGGGCGAGGTGGAACTCCCCATCTACCTTCAAGATGTTCCAATGAAAGTCAAAGTGCTAGTGTGTCAAGATGAGAACCTTACAGAACCACTTGTCTTGGGTCAAGATTGGATCTATGACCATGTAGTTGACTTAAACCTAAGAAGTCAAATTCTTCAAGTTTGGGTACATGAACAATGCATTACATTAGAATTAGAGAATTGCATGCTCATAGATCATGGTACCACACACTCTCTATAGATCATGGCACCACACACTCTCTTAGTTCCTCTAAGAATAATCTTCACGAGCAAGATGTTGTATGTGTCAAAAGCTCTATGATCCAGAAGGACTCAATCATGGAAGGACAGTCTCAAAGGCGAGCAAACCCTCCTTCTTTTTCAAAGAGTAAAGTATCCACAGTAGCTCAACCTAAGAAGCAAGCACAACAATTCAAGACAACTGCTATAGCAAATAGAAAGACACCATTCAACAAGAAAGCAGTTCCAGGCATGATGCAGATCTGGTACGCAAAGGAGCGCAACCACCAACCTTGCTCCCACAAACCCCATCCAGGCAAGCCAACCAGGCCACAAGACGAAGGATGAAGCTCGGACAAGCTCAACCACAAGATCTTCGACAAATTTGGGTGCCTAAGAAATTAGTTGCAGCTCAACAAGGGCGATTACATATGTGGGTACCCAGGAAGCTCTTACGTCCACAACAACCTATGCTCTCCCATACGCGAAAAGTCTCAACAAAGAAGCCAAGGTGAGGCAAAGGTCGGAACCAAATACTAAGGAGAAAAGTAGACCAACTAACCTCTTCAACGCGAGTCAAGTGACTAGCCACAGAGGTATGGGTTTGGAAGCCAAAAGCATCGGCGGCCCCTACAAAACCAAAACACCAACCACAAGGGACACAACAATCACGAAACCAGCCAAGAAGGAATAGGCCAAAGGTGCTCACTACACAATTGCAAATCGTTCTCAAATGGATCCCCATAAGGAGGCAGGATCAATTGTCATCTCGAGATCCAATGGATACCTCCACGACAGATGACATCAACATCCGTAAATAACATCGAAAGCCTTGACAAGCGACAACCATGTGCTCCCTGCACCACCCTGTTTTTTGCACCATTCAGCCCATGCATTTCCAAAGTATGCATTAACATAGGGCCACATTACATGGTCGTGCATAGACACAACTAAGAGTCCCATGCACAAGAGCACATTGACATCTGTCAATTTTTTTTTTTGATACTAACATATGTCGTCTTGTTTGGTGACATTGTCTCAAAAAAAAAAGAAAAAAAAAGGAAAAAAAACAGAAAAATAGAGAGAAAGAGAGTTTGTTCCCAGGTTTGGCTCATGGAACGTGAATGAGTCATACTTAGTTGAGGGTGGAACCATTGATTACTAGGCATTTATCAGTTTGGATAGAAGTGTGTCTCGGCTAGAAGATGATATAATTGTTGCCTTATCTGGTAGATGTCAAGAACTTGGCATGAACATGGCATCCACAACTATGGTTCCCCCTTACCATGGTAGGCGTGAAGAGCTTGAAGGTCCGCAACTTGAGAGATGCTTAACTACCATATGTACAAGAGCATCCAAGGAGATATCTGCAAGGGATAGTTTTGGTACCATGCAAATCCTTGTATGTATATTGGATGAGAAGACTCCTGCTTATGGTGAGCTAAAAAGAATATGTGAAACTAAGCTTGGTGTAGTTACCCAATGTTGTTTGTCAAGGAATATAAAGACATTCAATTCTCAGTATTTGACAAATGTTGCTTTGAAAAGAGGAGATAGGACCATGCACTCAAAGATTTCATCAGTGGGCCATCAACACGGACATTCATCGACAATGTTCCATCACAAATGTCGGAAGTACAACAAGAAGAGATAACCATCCATCGACCCTTCACCATGGTAAGTATCTTTACTGTGGAAACACCATAACAATGTTAGATTAGGAAACCTCTTCGTTGGCACCCCCTTGAGCACTTAACTCAAGACCGCCAATTTTGCACCATACTTCTTCCAATGCATTTCCCAAGTAAGCATTCATAGGGCTACATTACAAGGCCATGAACAAGGCACATATTTTCCTCAACCCATGCACGAACACACTTACTCATCACTGAATATGGGTTATGAGTACTTGGCATGACTACGATGAACATCAACTTTGGAAGATCTAGAAGACATCAACGGAGACTCACAACGACACAATCATGCTAGAATCGAAGGAAGAAGCACATACCAAGGGACTACAACTTGCAAAGACTTGCAGTGACAGATGAAGGACCAGACAACCAACCCTGCCACATCTAGAAGTCATACGACTTTTGTTCATACAGAAGGGACACTCCCTCTCAAAGCACTACTGCGAACAACCACTACAACAAGGGTCTGTCAGGGACGATAGACTCCAGAGGGGGGGGAGTGTTGAAGCTCAAGGTCAAGGAAAAAGTAGGGAAGCACATCAAAGAGGTGGACACACAAGGAAAGGGAGCAAGTAGGGAGCTCCAAGAAGTGTATATCAAATTTTCACAAGAATTCCCTACAAAAATAGTGATTTTCATCACTAAAAACCATTGTGAATATCATTTTCTATTTTTGTAACTCCATTTTTTGTTCAACCCGAGGAGTCCTTGAGTTTGAGGAGTATTAGAACTATCATCTTACCAATTTTCATAATTTTTAGACTCCATTTGAGCCCTCAAATAAGCCCTGGAACCTAATTTTTAACTTGGATGGACACTAGGTCTGAACAGGGCCAAAACTAGTCCAAAAACTATAAAAAGAGCTAGAGAGCTCATTTTTGAGGTTAGCTTGTTAGAGAATAGAGCTTTTGTAAGAGAACTCTTTTGCAATCAAAGATTTCCATTGTTCCTCTCTTTGATCTTACCTTGTGCTCGTGTGTGTGTATGCGTGTGCATGTTAGTGTGCTTTCACTCACGCACTTGTGCCTTCACTTGCTCGTGGTCTTCATATCGGTCCTCACATCTCCGTAGATTGACAAGTAAAGGAGGTGGTGCTTACGCTTTTTTGTTTGAAGATGGAAGTGCTTCCACTAATAGTTTCTTTATGTTCTCCCTCCAAGTGATGTCCTTCCACCTGGGTCTCAACCTCCATTTCTATACTTTCATAATCTTCTTTCCATTCTTTATCTATCCATTCTCCTTCCTTTGTCTCTTGTAGTACAACCATGTATAGACTTACATTGTATCCATCCTCATCTATGCACTCGTTCAGCATTAGGACTTCCTCATTGACACGCACATCATATGGGGCCAATATCTCCATCCATCTGTGGGGCTCGAAGTGTTCATCTCGGAACACTTGTGGCATATATGTTGGATCATCAATCAGTCTAGAGGTTCCACAACCTAGTTGCCATGTTCCTCGTCTTTCTTCTTCTCGCTTGGTTTCCTTACACATCCATAGTTAGGTGTCTTCATGCATCCATGATTGGTCTTCGGATCTCGCACTATGGATTGATAGGTCATCCTCTTCATTATGTATTGTGTTCCATTGTAGAGGTGGAACATCTCGGTAAGCGTATGTATGGAGATTTATCCTCATGGTTGTGCCCCTATGTTGCAGGTAAATTGCATCTCTTCCCCAGTCATGCAACACCTTTAGCTATCTCATAAAAGGTCTTCCAAGATCATTTCATAGTTACTTGCTCTTTCGAATTGGCAAATGGCTAATGTGTGCTTGAAGTCTACTCCACATGAAAGTACAACATTCTCTAACAATCCCAGAGGTTTTTTTATGTGACCATCAGCTAACTGTAATTTCATTCTTGTGGGTCGTAAAGTTGGTTTCCCCCACTTCTCCCATATTTCTTTTGTCATTATTCCTACTCTAGCTCCTGTGTCTAAGATTGTTTTCATCATGTAACCTCGGAATGTAATGGGTAGACATGTGTTACCTTCATCTCCTTCGCTAAAATCTCCTACTTTGTCAACAAGGATTTGGACTATACACACATTTCCATTGGCCTCCTTATTGACTATCTTTGCTTCCTTTTGCCCCATTTGCTTAGCCAATTTAGTCAATACTTATGGTTTGATTTTCAATCATTCCTCCAAAGTCATGGAGCATTGCACTTTTGTCTCCTTCAACTTTCGTGCTATACCCGATGTTTTGGTTGAGGTTTCTCTTCCTTTTGTTCTTATTGTTGGGGCATGATAAAGCTCGGAATTCTGCTCGTACTCTCCCGTGTAGTTAGGTAGAGTGTTTATGCTTTCCAACTCCTCTTTATCTAGTTTTGAATATTCCTCATCATTTCTCTTGGTTCATCATTCTTGGGTTCTTGGACGCATCTAATTCTTCAAAAGGTGGATCAATTCCCTCAGTTTTCCTCCATCTTTCTTCCTGAACTCTAGCCCATAGATCCTCAAACCAATTAGCTTCAACTTTCGAGATCACATAAATTTTTTCATGGTTTTCAGTGGCTACACTTTCAGCTTTCTCTACAATCCTCCTTTCTTCCGAAGGGTCATGTACTCCTAAACATTCTTGAAATTCTCTATCAAAGATTCTTGTTTTTGGGAGACTTTGGATAGGTTTCTCTAGTGTGTTTTGAGGGATTTAAATCACCTTTTTGCAGATCTCTAGCCTTTCTTTTTCCAAATCTCCTCCCGGATAACTTAATTTGTGTTGTTCTAAACTTGGTCTTGCTTTGATCTTGGATTGATATGCTTTTATCCACATCACTAGATCTTCAGGCATTGGATCAGCTAGAACCGACCTAGCTTGTTGTTTTTGTAACTCTTTCTCCTCTTTAGTCGAATCCTTCATGCTTGTAGGGGTTCTTAGATTGATTTGGCTCTTCGTTGCTCTTCTCTTCCTCCTTCTTTTGTGTCCACTTGTTTCTCAATTTCTCTTGTCAAGCTTTCCATCTTTGAGTTCTTTTTACCTTGGATTTTTCTTCAGAATCTTTCGAGTCTACCACTATTTGAGGCATCAATGTTTCTTGTTTATTGGTTTCTTGTCCTTGTCACTTCCCAAAGGCTCTATCACTTCCATTATGTTTATCTGAGTAGTTTGGGCCGCCTTGTTAGGGTTTTTAGGACAATCTCTAAACAATTTCTCCTTTCCACATTCACTATAAGATCCTTCCCAAACATTAGGTGGTGGTTGGTAAGGCAAGGTACATTCCTTGATGAAAAGGTCTCCTCCACAGTGATAGGGACTGGAGGTCTAATCAAGCGTCTAGAAGGTGCTTGGGCTCTTGGACTCCTATACATTAATGTAGCATATTCAACTCCGCATCTGTGTGAGCTCTCATAGACCTCTTGTCCATAAGGGTGTTGCTTATGCTCATAGTTCACCAAGTCAACTTCATATGCATAGTATTCTCCCTAGTTTTGATCATAAAATTGATTATGCCTGTTAGGTCATGTTAATGAAGTGGTCCGCACTAGAGCTCTCTCAGTGTTCTCTTCTACTTGGGAAAATTTCACTGGAACAACATTCTATGGGTGAGGTGGTTGTTGTCCTAATACCAGCTACAGTGGATTGTATCTTGGGTAGTCATATGGTTGTTGAATGGGAAGTAGGTTGTGGTACTGAGGGCATCTAGGAAATTCCTTCCTTGGTCTCTGGTTGGGTATCCAAATTTTCACGAGGAAGGAGATAAGGAAGAGATTTCACACACACACTCTCACAATCAAAGAGATCCACACACTTAGATTGAGGCAAGGAAGAATGATCATCATCTTCTTCTTCTATTACATAAAAAGGAACGTACAAGAATGATCTAAAAACAAGAATACAACTATTGCAATATATAAAGACCAGTACATAAGGGAAAACCTGATGTCCGCGAATGAGTGAGCAGGCAAGAAAAAAATGTGCGATCATTCTCAATAGATAAATCTAATAAATCTCAATGAAGTGTCCCTGACATATACCGGCATGACCACTATATATGTCAAAGAAATGAAAATGTGATACTTGTCATCCTGGATCATCACATGTTGAGCTTGATATCTCAACACTCCCCCTCAAGCTCAACACCATGACCTCTAATCCAAGCATCTTTCGAAACTTCTTTAGCTTCTCTGCTCCAAGTTCTTTTGTGAAGATAGCAGCAACGTGCTCATCTGTTCTCACATAAACAAGATCAATATCACCTGCTAATACCTTCTCTCTGATAAATTGATTCACACCTAAATCTGCAAGTAGCATCTCTATCCATGATGCCTCACATGTTGCCATTGTAGAACCTCTATACTCAGCCTCTATACTCGATAAAGCAACAGTCGGTTGTTTCTCGCTGCTCCATCTAATAGTTGCACCTCCAAGTGAGAATAGAAAGCCACTAGTAAATCTTCTATCTGGAGTACCACCAGCCCAATCTGCATCGGTGTATCCATGAATCTACAAATCTACACCAGCTTCATAAAACGATGCATAATCCAAAGTAGCACTCACATAACGTAGAGTGTGCCTCAAAGCATTCAAATGTGGTTTCCTAGGAGCGTACATAAACTGAGTTTCAAGTTCAACAGTGTAGCTTAGATCAAGCCTCATAATTGTGAGATATATCAAACTTCCCACAATTTTCATGTACATAGTAGCATTTTCCAACGCTTCACTTGATGTAGTATCTAACTTCAAATTCTGATCTAATGGCATAGAAATCCTCTTACAATCAGCCATACCATACTTTTGCAGCATATTCAAGCCATATTGCCTTTGCACATCCATATACCTATTTTTGTATGTATAAACTCAATGCCCAAGAAATAGCACAGCACACCAAGATCTTTCATGTCGAAGTCTTTAATAAGAAGTTTCTTTACCTCTTTGATGCTTTCTTCATTATCACCACCCACAATTAAGTCATCTGCATAGATAGCCACAATTGTGATGTCATCATCACGCTTCCTTGCATATAGTGAATGATCTGCATCACACATAGAAAATCCAATGGTGGTCAGTAATCAGCAATCCTCGCATGCCATGCACGAGGTGCTTGCTTCAACCCATACAAAGCCTCTTACAACCTGTAGACATATTCTGGATGCTTTGAATCTTCATATCCTTGTGGTTGGTCCGTGTATACTTCTTCCTGTAAGTCACCATGTAGAAAAGCATTCTTCACATCCATTTGATGCAATGTCCATCCTTTTGTTGTAGCTAATGCAACAAGTGTTCTGATAGTAGACATTTTTCCTATAGGGCTGAATGTTTCATCATAATCAATGCCATAAGTTTGTGCATATCCTTTTGCTACCAAACATGCTTTATAACTTCTTATGCTACCATCAGCATTGTGCTTTACCTTGTAAACCCACTTGCAGCCTATGGGTTTCTTTCCTTGTGGCAATGGAACCAGATTCATGTATCGTTTCCATAAAGTGAAGCCATCTCCTCATCCGTAGAAAATTTCCAATTGCATCTTCAAAACAAGAAGCTTCAACATCTTGTATTACCTTTGTCATGTAGGCACAATGACGAGCCATGTAACTATCATATGTCAATCGTTGCACTGAATTTCGGATCCTCCCAGATCTCCTTGGTCTTGGGTCACTTCTCCTTGTATCATCTGCATGTGCCTTTCTTACTCTTGGAGTCTTCACCGAGGGCATTCCAAGCTCCTCATCAAGACTCTTTTCTACACCCCTTGAATCTTCATCAACATCTTCAAAACTTGCACATGTTTTATGACTAGTAGAAAGCTTTTCTTTACCTTTCTTGGATGTATTTGATGAATTTGATGGACTAAAATTTTTGCGCAATCTTCCACTCCATGGATTTGAGTTGGAACAATTGCTTGATGATGCATCCGGTCCACTCAAAGCTTGAGATTCTACGCTTGATTTTTCATCATTTTCTTTTTCATTTGGTTCAAGATTCAGTCCTTCTTTGGCATCTGCATAGAAGCTTGACATTTCATCAAATACCACATCTCTGCTCACCTTCACCTGTCCTGTGAGTAGGTTATAACATTTATATCCCTTTTGCTCAAGGAAGTATCCAATGAAGACACACTTTTCTACTTTTGGATCAAGCTTCATCCTCAATTCATTTGGAACATGTACATATACAATACAGCCAAAAACTTTTAGATGTGATAAGTTTGGCTTTTTACCTGTAAACTTCTCTTTAGGTGTAACTTGATGTACAGCAGCAGTCGGAGTTTCATTCATGATGTATACAGCAGTATGAACAACTTCTGCCTAATAACAATGAGACGTGTTCTTCTCAGCCATCAAGGCTCTTGCTATTTCTGCAATATGTCTTATTTTACGTTCAGCAACACCATTCTATTGTGGTGTGTACCTGCATGAAAACTCACATCGAATTCCATGAGTTTTTTGAGAATTGATGAACTCATTTGACATGTATTCATCTCCTCGTTTGCAGATTTGCATGTCCATTTGTTTGTGTCAGATCTCTATATCAGCAATAACTCATGCACCTTTTGCAAAAATGGTTGCATTCATTTTAGGAATTTTCACATTTAAGGTGAGCATCCTACCCACTTTGTTTCCTTTGGCGATCAATCGTCCACCCTGTTTGTACTCTTCTACATATAACCCATCAGCATTGAACCTAACTTGTAATCCTTGGTCAACCATTTGTCCAACAAAAACCCGATTCTTTGTTATATTTGGCACATACAGCACATCAGAAAGATGTTTTACCTTTCTATCCTCCATAGACAGTGTTATATTTCATGTATGCTCGATAGAATGTGATGTGTCATCACTTGTTTCAACATATCCAAGAACTAGCAATTTCTGCAAACCACTAAACCATTCTGCATGATTGGTCATGTGATTTGAAGCACCTGAATCAACGTACCAGGAATTACCATTTGATTTTGAATTATCAGCAAACATCGTATTCATCATATGATGTTGAACAATGAATAGCTGGCAAGAAACAAATGTGCCATCACTCTTAGTAGATAAATCTAATAAAGCTCAATGAAGTGTCCCTAACATATATCGGCGTGACCACTATACATGTCAGAGAAATGGAAAAAGTGATACATGTCATCTTGGATCATCACATGTTGAGCTTGATATCTCAACACATATGGCCTAAATTGTGGTGGTTGAATAGGTCTAGACTGTCTATTGTAAGGACAATTTTTAGTATTGTGATTAGTGTATTTCTACTCAATACTGCAGTACTGAGCTTGATTCTGTGCTGGTTGTCAGTTATAAATATACGGGGGTGGTGGGACAATTCCTTGCACACATGAGAAGGATGGTCCCCTCCACAGTCTACACATCTCCTAAGCATTGGCATCCTCGATGGGGGGGTTGGGGTAATTCTTTTGTCCCTGCACACCTAATTTCTTGGCCACTAAGTCTGCAATCTCTTCCACATTGTTGTTCAAACTAGAGATGCTACTAGAATTGTGCTCACCCTTATTCTTCGTTTGGGGGATCTTCAAGTCTTCTAACAAGTTATCTTCCAAGTCTATACACTCCTTCAAGCATTCACTCAAGGTTTGGAATCTCTTTACATAAACTAGCGCTCTTAGAGATCCATTGACCAATCCTTCCAAAAATAATGAGATCATTTTTTGCTATGTAGACTTTCTTCTGTGGGGCATCTATCCACATATTGCTTAAACCTACTAGCTGCCAGACGAACTTACTTTGTAGGAGACTGTTTGAAGTTGCGAATCAAAGATGAAGAGTTATTTTGAATGGCAGTCTTCGTGAATTCTTCAATCATTTCTTGAAATACTTGTTCCATATTTATGGAACTATTGGATTCAAGTGGTTGGAACTAGGCTAATGTCGTATCTCTGAGAGTCAAACTGAATGATTCAGATTGAACCAAGAAATTTTCCACTTGTTTAGCACAAATCACTTGCTTGAATTCAGCTATGTGATTATAAGGTTCACCCGACCCATCATACTGGCTCCTCATACATTTGGGCACTTGAATTGGTTGCAATCTTCTACCAGGTTCTGGTGGTCTAGGCATAATAGCAATGGCTCAATGTCTCACTTGAATGCCAATTCCCTTGTCTATGTGCAGTCTCTCCGGAATAGGATTTCTATTTTTTGGCTCTCCACTGGATGGGGGTTGATAGTTGGGATTGGCTCCTGGCATTGAAAACTGAACGTTAGTCCTCACCGAAATGCTCTGTTGTTGAGCATACCCGATGTTTTGGTAGGCATAACTTTGGTAAGTTCCTTGAGGTTTTGGGAGGTGGTTCCGTGGTCTCTAGGGGAAAACACCAGAATGCCTTGGTATCTTAATCAGGATCTTTCTAGGTCCATAATAGGCTAGTAATTTCTCATATTTCTGTCAAGATAGGTAATTAGAGAGAGTCCTCCGGATCTTGTAACTCATAAATGGTGACAGGGTTGCTACTTTCTCTCCACAAAGATGAAGGGGTTTGTAGTAGTTTCTCCATCCCCGCTACCATATACACATCAGTCAATGTGTCATCCTGACGGATCTTGTCACCTCTCCAAACTCTGTTCACTTTAGACCTACCTCAGGGGGTAGAAATCCTATCTTCGTTATTCTCTCAATTAGGGTGATCTATGTTCTTACTTTCCCATTGTTTAGTTAATGGTTTTAGGACAGTCTGTCACTACATAAATTGCTCCCATTTTGTCCATGTACAATCCTCCTTGATACTTCATGATGGGTCGAGGAACGATCTCCGACTCGCCCACTTTCCTCATTCATGCCATTGATTTGTTTAACCCATCTATGTAGATTGGCAAATTGTGTTGATTGGTGTTCACATACTTGAGAGATGTCCTATATTCTCCTTCAATTATAGACATGAATCTTGCCGAGGGGACATAGCTATGCATGTCTTCAGAAGCCATTCTAGCTTCTTCGTTTGACTCACTAGAGATGTCAGAAAAATGGGAATTGGCACTAGGTAGATTTACACTTCCTGTTGATGATATGACACTACGTCAGCTTCCTAGGACACATCCTGAGTGCAGGTTCATTAACTGATCACCTAAGTGAGGTTAGTGGGTCTCCTTGATTTGTGTTTATTCTAGTAGTTTATTTGCCCCAAATTGATTTTTCTTTTAATAGGCTTTCTAGCAGTTTACAAGTTTCCACAATACACAATTCTTGACCCTCCCCGATACACAATACACAGGAGTCATGATACATGATACCTGAAGCACAAATACATGATATTGAGATCCAAACGATACAAGATACTTGATCTCCGTGATACATGATACTTGAAAGGTCATGATACACGATACACCAGACTCTGGTGATACACGATGCTTGAGACTTGGAGGATACACGATACACAAGAGTAAAACATGATACACGATACTTGGCAAAAAACGATACACGATACTTGATCTCCGCAATACACAATACTCAGGTATCACAATACTAGACCCCGACGATACACAATACTTGGCATAGAATGATACATGATATTTGGGACTTGAGATGATACATGATACTTTGCACAAAACGATACATGATACTTGAGTGTCGTGATACACAATACTCGAATGTCGTGATACATGATATTTAGGCATTACGATACTCAAATTGATGATACATGATATGTAGGTATCGCGATACATGGGGAGTGTAGGTATCAGTGATACATGATACCTGCTAGGTATCACGACACACAGGAATTCAAGTATCGCAATACTTGAACTCAATCGGTCACGATACTTGGACTTATCTCACTCAAATGAAGGAAAATTTTTAAAAAATATATATGAATGTGGTCCTTGTGCACTCCTCTCCATCCCTATTGTTGAAGTACGGCAGACACGGCAAAGGCTGGAACCTTATCAAGCGTGCGAAAATTCGTCGCGCCAAAGAAGAGCTAAGCTAGAGTGATATTAGAACACCTCTATAATTGACAGTAGCTTAGCAAAATTTCCGCCACTCAAGTGTATAAGATTGTGATTTGAAATCACCGAAATCTCATCGGAACTTCACCGGACTGTCACTGGAATCTCACTGTAATTGCACCGGAATCTTACCGGAATCAACTGCTATTCTGATTGTAATTACTTCGCTAAATGAACTCTTCCTGAAGTTTAAGGAAAAACTTCACCAGTTCAGAATGCCTCTTTCCTGTCAGACTTTGTACTGTGTGTACATATCCATTTCACCGAAATCTTTGATAAACTGATAGTAGAGACAAGCTACAAGATGAGCTATCTCTCATACAAAACTTTCCATTATTCTGCGAGATCTACTTCGTTGTTCTACCAGAAAACACGTTTTTTGAAAAACTGTAACTGACCGAAAAATACGTTTACTGAAAGAGCTGTAACTGTTAACTAACTTTATACCGTAACAAGAAAATATTCAAATTTCTTCACATACGAAGAATGCGCGCAACTTCCACATGAACATGTGTTTTCTATTAGAGAAGATGTGTACAAACTAGCTTGGCCTCTTCTTGCTCAAGCTATAGAAACTCTCCTACACTGAGTAGTTTCTTCTTACCATCTCTCTCAGATGAATACCCGACATTTCAGGTTTCTGTTATTCATCTTTACATACGCGATCTCTGGTGTCTTCTAAACCTATTCTTGATTTCTATATGCGCTCTATTCAAAAACTGCGCGCTCTCGCTCTGTTTCTTTTTCTTCCTATCTCATATATATATACAGTTTTTGATCCGTTGTAACAAACTTTTAATTCTGGAAGTTTCTACGCTATACATTACAATTGTGGATTTGTCCCTTCACTAAGGCTTCGATTTTTCTGAATTCTTTGTTCCTGTTTTCCTTTGTCTTTATGTCGTTATGCATAATTAGTGAGTGAATATCCAACAGCTCCCCCTCAATCACTAATTTGCATCCTCCGGTCTTCATATATCTTCCTTTCTTTTATACCTGCCATTTCTTTGAATCTGTTTGTCTTTGTTCCATCCAAGCTCTTCGTTAAAATATCTGCAATCTGATCTTTTGTTGGAGTGTATACAATTTCTATCTCCTTCTCCATTACCTTTTCTCTCAGGAAATGATATTGTATCTCTATGTGCTTTGTTCTTGCATGAAATACCGGATTTGCTGCAAGATACAACGAGATCATATTATCTCCATATATGATAGGTATACCTTGATCAATATCCATGCTTTTGAACAAGGTTTGCATCCATATCACTTCTTTAGCTGCTTCTACAAGTCCTTTATATTCTGCTTCTGTTGACGATAAAGCCACTGTGTGTTGTTTCTTTGAACACCAGCTCACTAGCTTATCTCCTAGGTATATCATATACCCATGTGTTGATCTTCTGTCATCTTGACTTTCTACCCAATCTAAGTCACTGTATGCTCTCATATTTATATCTGATGTAAAGGGATAATATAATCCCTCCTTTATAGTTCTTTTGATATATCTAAGAACTCTTTGTCCTGTAACCCAATGTTGATCCTTCGGACAATGCATGAACTGTGAGAGAACTCCCACTGCATAACTAAGATCCGGTCTTGTTAGTGTAGCATAAATTAGACTTCCCACTAACGACTGATATTTCCTCATATCTTTAAACTCTGCTCCATCATATTTACTAAGTTTATGATTTACTTCAAGCGGTGTTGAAGTTTCCCTGCAATTCTCCATATTAAACTTCTTCAGTAAGTTTAGGAGGTACTTTTCTTGCGACACATATACACCATGATTTGTATATGTAACTTCCATTCCTAGAAAGTATGATAACTTTCCTAGGTCACTGATCTTGAAATCCTTTTCGAGCAGTCTCTTTACCTCCTTGATTCCTTCATCTGAGGTACCTGTGATTATTATGTCATCTACATAAATACAAATGTAAATCATACCTTCATCCGTTCTCTTGATGAGTAGACTTGCATCTCCTTCGAACTTTGGTATCCAAGGTCATTTAGATACTTTACAAGTCTGTAATTCCAAGCTCTTGGAGCTTGCTTCAGTCCATAGAGAGCTCTTCTTAATCTGCAAACATATTCTGGGTATCTGGAACTTTTTAAAACCTTCATGTTGTTCCATGTAAACTTCATCTGATATATATCCATTCAGAAATGCATTCTTTATATCTAGCTGACTTAGCTTCCATCCTTTTGATGATGCTATAGCAATCATTGTCCTTATGGTTGACATCTTTGCCACCGGACTAAACGTCTCATCATAATCTATGCCATGTGTCTGAGCATAGCCTTTGACCACCAGTCTTGCTTTGTATCTGGCTATCCTTCCATCTGCAAGCTTCTTTACTTTATAAACCCATTTATTTCCAATTACTTTCTTGCCATTTGGTTTAGGAACAAGTTCCCATGTCTTGTTCTCTTCCAGTGCGTTGAACTCTTCTTCCATTGCTTCTTCCCATTGCTTCTTACCTTTAGCTTCATCATAGTTCTGAGGTTCTTCATCATCTTTGACCATATATGCATAATTTTTCTGCGTTATGTAAGAAGTATCATAAGAATACCTCTCTGGTTGTCTTCTAGTCCTGCTTGACCTTCTTGGTTCACATTCTTCATAAGTGTCTGAATACACTTCTTCATCTTCATTTCTCATACCTGATCCGATCCTGGACATACTTGCTTGCATATAGTCTTCGTCTCTATTTACCTGCACAACTGATTTCCCTTTCTCTTTTCTTCTTACCTCTTCTTCAAATTCTTCCGTTGTGTGACTTTGATCTGCATACCAGCTTTTCTATTCATCAAATGTAACATCTCTGGAAACAGTAAACTGTTTTGTTAGAGGACTCCATAACCTGTAACCCATCTGCTTTTCATCATATCCAACGAACACATATTTCTCTGCTTTTGGTTCAAGCTTATGTCTTAGTTGTGACGGTACATAAGCATAAGCAACTGATCCAAACACTTTGCAATGATCAAGTGTTGGTTTCTTTCCCCACCAAGCTTCATAAGGGGTCATTCCATCTAAAGCTGTACACGGTAATCTGTTTACCAAGTATGTAGCTGTATTTACAGCTTCATCTGAAAGGTAATTTGGACAATCCTTTTCTTTTAGCATAGCTCGTGCAAACTCAACTAGAGTTCGGTTCCTTCTTTCTGCTACACCATTTTGTTGTGGTGTATACTTGCAGGTTATTTCTCTCTTAATACCTGCATTCCAAAGATAATCATTGAACTCTCGGGAGAAGTATTCTCCCCCTCCATCAGACCTTAGTCTCTTAAGCTTTCGCCCTGTGAGTCTTTCAGCATATGCATGAAAATGCTTGAAGGTTTCAAATACTTCTGATCTTTCCTTCAAAACATATAATGTTATCCATCTTGTATGAATGTTGGACCCCATACGTCTGTATGAATGAGTTCGAGTACTCCATCATGTTTGAATCCTTTCTTCTAAAATGGTAACCTGTGGGCTTTTCCCATCTGATAGGCTTCGCACTTGTGAATCATATGTTGGTTCTGTACATTTGGTAATCCCAGTACAGACTGATTTGCAATCATAGCTTTAATTCCTCTTTCATTGAAATGACCTAATCTCTTATGCCAGAGATCAAGTTCTGTAATCACCTCTTCACCATGCGTGAGCAACGCTTGACCGATGTTCCCTTGTACTCTTAAAGTAAAGAGTCTACCTTCTTTCTTACCAAAGACAATCTGATTGTATCCATTCTCGGGATCTTCTACAAATACTCCTTCATTTGTAAATCTGACCTGAAAACCTTTTTCAACTATCTGTCCCACACTAATCAAGTTTTTTGGTATTGTCGAAACATAAAAAACATTGGTTAGCAAATCTGCTCCACTCTTGCATTTCACTTTTCCAATTGAATGTACACTATGTCTCGTATTGTCACCTGTTTGAACAGTATGACTGGAACTACCTTTTTCCAGTTCTGACATCAGTTCTATATTTCCTGACAAATGATTAGAACATCCAGAATCAATGTAAAATACCTTTAGATCTTTGTTATCTGATGTGTTAATTGAGTTCATCATCAATGATGTATGACTTTCATTCTGTGTGTCATTTGCGTAGTTGTCCTAGGTGGTGTTGTAGGATTGAATCTGTCCCCAACTTCTTGTTCCACCTCTACCATAGCTTCCTCTTTGATTCTGTCTTCCTCTTTGAAAATTATTCTGATATCTTCCGCTTCTGCCTCTACTATTACTGTTCTGATTTTGATTTGATCCTTGTTGATTGTGCCAACAATCATGAGCCAGATGATTATTTAATCCACAAATCGATCAAGCCTTCTTGTTGATATTCTAACTACCTCTTCCTCTTCCAGAACCTCTTGCTCTTCGTCTGCCAGTGCCTTTACCTCTTGCATAATAAGCCTGAGAACTCGACTCTTCTTCATCTTTTGACTTACCTTTATCTCCTTTCTTCTTGTTCTTCATGTACATTGCAGAACTTTGTCCTTTATCTATGTCTATCTTCAAATCTTGCTCAAACGTTAGCATTAGTCCAAGCAACTGATTTAAGTTTGGTACAAAATGATTTAAAGATAGTTCAGTTGAGAGTACGAAAGGTTTCCACCTTTCATCTCCTCTCAAGCCTGTGAGCACTTGCGCTATCAATCTGTGATCTTCGATATCTTCATTTATGGATCCAAGACTATCTACTAGATCCTTCATCTTGGTAACATAATCACTAATACTTTGACTCGACTTCTTTTTGAACATTGTGAACTCGGACCATAAGCTAGCCTTCCTAGCTTTTGTAGTATTTTGGAAATGATCTTCCAACGTGCTCCATATGTCCTCCGCTTTCTCTAGACCTCTAATATGCAGTAGTAGATGATCTATAACATTATTATAGATGTAGGCTCTTGCCATTGCATCTCTCTTCTGCCACAGCTTCAAGGCTTCTACTTCTTCTTCCTTTGGTTTTCTAATGTCTTCAGAGGTTGGCTTCTTTTCTTCTCCGGTCACATACATCATTAAGTCCTTACTCATAAGTAAGGCTTCCATGCGCATTACCCATGTGGGATAATTATCTCTGTCCAATTTGTCAATAGAAAGTTGATCTGCCATAATCTTTTTGTTTTTGTTTCTTCTGGTGAGTGTAACGTTAAAGAAGTTTACCTTTTTTAAACCTTTACATTGAGAATGACTTCGGAATGCTTCTTGATACCATTTGTTTTTGAACTCTTCAGCATTCACCTCCTTTTATGAAGTTCTTCGAATTCTCTTGTATCTTTACTTCCGTTTACTCTTTGAGAGTCTTTCTACACTTCAGAATCTTTCTTGTTCTCGTACCTCTTGTGGATCTTTCCACTCTGATATCACTTCTTGATCTTTTCGGCTCTGATGCCACTTATGTGGTTAACCTTGCTCTGATACCACTTGTGGAAGTACGGCAGACACGGCAAAGGTTGGAACCTTATCAAGCCTGCGGAAATCCGTCGCGCCCAAGAAGAGCTAAGCTAGAGTGATATTAGAACACCTCTATAATTGACAGTAGCTTAGCAAACTTTCTGTCACTCAAGTTTATAAGACTGTGATTTGAAATCACCGAAATCTCATCGGAACTTCACCGGACTGTCACTAGAATCTCACCGTAATTGCACCGGAATCTTATCGGAATCAATTGCTATTCTGATTGTAATTACTTCAAGTATATATACATGAAGTAAGGAAGTGATGCGTGAACTTCCTTCGCTAAATGAACTCTTCCTGAAGTTTAAGGAAAAACTTCACCAGTTCAGAATGCCTCTTTCCGGTCAGACTTTGTACTATGTGTACATATCCATTTCACTGAAATCTTTGATAAACTCATAGTAGAGACATCTAGCTACAAGGTGAGCTATCTCTCATACAAAACTTTCCATTATTCTGCGAGATCTACTTCGTTGTTCTACCGGAAAACACGTTTTCTGAAAAACTGTAACTGACCGAAAAATACATTTACTGAAAGAGCTGTAACTGTTAACTAACTTTATACCGTAACAAGAAAATATTCAATTTCTACACATACGAAGAATGCGTGCAACTTCCACATGAACATGTGTTTTCTATGAGAGAAGATGTGTACAAACTAGCTTGGCCTCTTCTTGCTCAAGCTATAGAAACTCTCCTACACAGTAGTTTCTTCTTACCATCTCTCTCAGATGAATACCCGACATTTCAGGTTTCTGTTATTCATCTTTACATACGCGATCTCTGGCGTCTTCTAAACCTATTCTTGATTTCTATATGCGCTCTATTCAAAAACTGCGCGCTCTCGCTCTGTTTCTTTTTCTTCTTATCTCATATATATATACAGTTTTTGATCCGTTGTAACAAACTTTTAATTCTGGAAGTTTCTACGCTGTACATTACAGTCATGAATTTGTCCCTTCACTAAGGCTTTGATTTTTCTGAATTATTTGTTCCTGTTTTCCTTTGTCTTTATGTCGTTATGCATAATTAGTGAGTGAATCTCCAACACCTATGTGTCCATGGAAATAAAATTCTCACTCTATCCCATCATACCTCTCCAACGATACTGGTCATGGCCCCGATCATGTTTCAAGCCGATTTAATTTGATTTCAACTTGAGAATCCACTTAATCTCAGCTCAATGATAATCTCTCCAAGCTTCTCCACTGATTTTTTGCTCTAGAAGGCTGTAATAGCTCGCGATACCTCTCCCGTGATACTCGTCATCAGAGCTCCACGATACTTGCAGATTACAAGTGAACTACTGAATTAATGTTTCTGGTTTTATACCCCTCGGCTAACCCAAGGTTTAGAGGTACTGAATTGAAAAGTTTTTTGGGATTTTGGGGAATCTACCTACCTACTCTTCTTCTACTCTTTCCTTTCTACTCTCTACTCTTACTCACTCACTCTCACTCCCCTAGGTCTAAAAACTTAGTACACACACTTTCCAAGTGCGAAGTAATAAGTGCAAAGAGAAATGACTCACCAAAGCAGAGTACTCACCTCTTTAGGACTTGTACCTCCACCTACAAGCTCTTACCATCATGCAAGTACCTCGGTTGGACTCGTACCTACCCGACAACGGTGCCAAAAAATGTGTGTACCTAAGTGATGACTTATCTTGAACCTAATCGAGTGTATGAAGTATATTAACTATACCATGCAATGGTATAGTTACCATTGCATGCAGATGAGTGCCCTCATTCACATTCATCACTTACTCAAGTGGAAATGGTGTCGTGATACATGAAATAGTAGTAAGCACAAAATCAGACTTTTCTCTCAGCTCCAGACTTGGAATATGGTCAATAGCAAGTTTGTTTCAAAGCTCTCAATGAGACACATTCAATGATGGTACTTTGCTCCGATTCAGACAAACTTGCTTCAAGTTATGGTCAAAAAACTAAGTTGTGCAACTCACCTAGTCTCATCACACACCTCCTCAAGCTTCACACACATTACACACTTCAAAAAAGCAATGAAATAGGTAGAAAACACTTCCATGCACTCTATTCAAGCTACAATCACACATGCAAGCTCACAAGCAACAAGATAGAAGAGGAAGAAGAGGCAAATTTGAACATTCGAGTTTTCCTTTACTCACAATGGCAGAAGTCTTTAATAAGCATCACCAAGTGACTTATATACATGTGCCCTAAAAATGGTCCTTTCACACAAGAGACTGACACTTTTATTGGAAAACTCTAATCTCCTGCTATGTTACAAGGATTATGATACAATGTTTGGGATTTATGCATCCAGAGGACTCCTCTAATGCATTTACATGGCTTCGTGAGGTTTTCATAGACATTTGAAGATGAAAATTGATGCCCATAATTGAAAACTTTTTGGGGGCTCCGTTTTTGTGTCCCTTTTCTCTGCAACACTCTCCCCCTCTTTGTCTCCGTCGTCCCTTGATAGGCTTTGCTGTGATAATTCGGGTTGCCATGCATGCATCTAGTGACTAAGAATGTGATTGTCTTAGTCACCCGTTTCAACTTTTCAGCCTCTACCTCTTTCTAACTTTTGGCCTTCGGATAATTCTTTGTTCTCACACAATTGGCCCTATTGTATTGCTGAAGCATCTTTACTTCTTTTCATTGCACATGTCTAGTGGCTAAGAAGGTGATTATCTTAGTCACTCTTTTCTGCTTTTCACCCTCTAGTTGTTGGAAGGATCTTGTTTACTTCTTTGTTTGCATTCCTCCAACCTTGTTGCATTGCTGAGGCTTGTTTATTTCTTCTCAGTACACACACCCAGCAGCTAAAAATGTGACTGTCATAGTCATCCTCTTCAACTTTTCAGCCTCTTCCCCTTTCTAACTTTTGTTCTGCGAATAAATCTTTGTTTTCACTCTTCGATCCCTCCTTCCTTCGTGTTGCATCCTGATGCGTCCCCCTATGGGGCTTTGGGTAGAGAGTGGTGCTTTCTATTGAGCAGTTTTTCTTTTTTATTTTCTTCTTCTTCATTTTTGCTTAATTTTCTTGCCTCTCCTACCACATTAGCCAATTTATTTGTTCAAGTGATTGGCAAAAGATGCAACCCAAATTATGGGCGATTTGAATGGGCTAAAGCATTAGAGTATGTCTTTGAGAGTAATCTTGCAATTGTGTTTCCTTATTTCTAAAATTCCAGCGAATCACATATATTTGGCCATTGTTGAGTCCATTTTTCACTTTCATAAATGAGTTCATAACTTATGTTCCCAATGCAAGTAGTAGAAGAAGAATTAGGAGGCTACCAATGAGTTAGAATACTATGGGTCAAGAGCACACGGACCATTGAAGAAATATGAGGCTACAAGAATAGATGAGCACTTAGAGAATCCCACTCAAGAATCGCCAAAATACAAGTACCAAGAACTAGTGGAAGAATTCAACACAAGCCAAAATAGAAAGAACCATGTACCACTAAGGGTGGAGGTGGATTTTGTTATTCCAAAGTTAAACAAAGATTATTGTGACCTTGCTTCAAAGGAAAATTTTGCAACCTCCCAATGTTTGAAACCTCGAATCTCATTTAGCCCCATTTTTAGAAGAACTATATGACATACTCTCCCCACCTCACTGACATTGCTAGATTCTTGGCTATTTCTTCAAATCATTTCTAAAAATTGGATTAGTATTCTCTTTGTACTCAAATGCAAGAGGATTCAATTAAGGAAGCGGCCAAAAAGCAAGTGGATTAGTTTCAAGTGAATACTATGGATATGCAAATCAATAATCACCTCCATTACTTGAAGTCGCAACTCAATGATTTGATAATTAAGCTAAAACTTGAGTTATAAATGTAGGTTACTTGGAAAAAGTTCATTCAGATCTAGCACGTCGGAAGAAACAAAGAAGGAGAAACAAAAGCTAGAATAGGAGAAGCAATGGTTAGCGGCCAATATGATGACCTTTTGGTCAAATATGTCAATGTCAACATTATTATTCACGAATCAAAGCACCTAGTAAAGCACAAAAATGGCAGAATCACCGAATTGGAAGTAATATCTAAGATCGTATCCACAAGAATTGGATAAGAAGAAAAGATCACCGGATTAAGGAAAAATGTGAAGGATATAGAGGATGCACAATTGTTTGCAAATTCAAGATGATTATAATAAGGTGTGATTCATCTTCTCCATATGGCAAGCAAGAGTGGAGAGTGGGACTATTGATCCCATCATTTTTTTAATCTTAGAATTTTTGGTGTTATATTTTCATCTATGTATTCTTGATATGCATATTATAAAATATGTGAAAAATTCATGAATACCATAAATTCTAGAGGAAATTACGCCCATTTTTTACAAGTTTGAAAATAAAGTGAGAAAAATTACATACATTAAGAAATTTTAGAGTGGTGTTTTCATCAGCATATCATCATCAAAAAGTGAATTTACAATATTCAATGTGATATATAAGATTTCATTGTGTTATATATGTAAAAGGATATGTAGTCGAAATTAGCCAAACAAAGGAAAGGAACATAAGTAACACCCAAGATATCTTTGAATTCTAGTACTATATCTTCGTCTATGTATTCTTGATATGCATAGTTTAAAATATGTGAAAAAGTCATGAATGTCATAAAGTATAGAGGAAACTAAGCCTTTTTGTTTACAAGTTTGAGGTAAATTGCGGCAATTTACATATGTTGAGAAGTTTTCAAGTGGTATTTTGATCATATACAAGCAAGGGGAAAAAACCTCCTAAAGAAGGAAAAAAGTGCCTTGACAGTCCTAGTGTGTTCACTGTTGGTGCAGACCAATCACCAATTGAAGATTTGAAGCAAAGAAGATGGATACATTCACAGAGTAAAAGACATGTACACATATGTACATTAGTTAAGACATAGGTTACATATACTTATGCTTTGATAAAAAGTCTGTACATATTTGCCTATAAATACTTTTGAAAAGTGTCGGGGCATTGAGAGAAGACAAGGAGAGACAATAGGAGATCATGAGATTTGTGTATTGAGAAGTAGAAAATGTCATTAGACATGTGTGAAGTGAGTTGAACTCTCCATCCTCACTCAGTTGTAATTTCTGAGAAATAGAAGGAAAAATTGCGCCCGATGTTTCTGTGTTTTCTCTCTGTGTGATAGATCTTTTGTGAATTCCTTTTGGAGATATCTAAGTCCATAGTTAATCAATCTATGGCTAGAGTTTGAGAGTCTAATTGTGATCAGGCTAAGAGAATTGTGTGTAGGAACATTTGCATGTGAGAAAGTACTCACTGGTTCCTGTAACAGGCGCAAATTTCGATCTTAATGATTTGATCATTTCTCACTCCACAGTTTAAAGTTTTGTGCAAGTAAGCACTTAATCTTTAAGTTGGAAGGTAAGCTACTCGTGGCTAGAAGCATTTGCTTAAACGGGTTTTATACTGAGAGAATTGAAGTTAAGAAGTTAGGGGTGTCCAAATCAACTTCTCAGAAGTGCAGATTTAGACATAGCTGACTTGGTAAGTAGATTTCTCAATATCTACTGAACCTTTTGAAGTAATTTGACTTGGAGAAGGTGCGCAATCTTTAGGCGACACCTTGTGCAAAGTTTCATCAAAAACTTTACACATTTACTCAGTCAATGAGCAAGATCTATGCAGCAGACTTTCTGAGAAAATTCCTTCTTCACAATTTAGTCAAGAAATTGATATTTAGTCATTGATAGCTTAAATTGGTGAAGGTTTTGACTTACTCTTGATATAGAGGTGTTCTAAATTCAAGAGTAGGTTGTTCTTTTGGAGATTAACACTCTCCATCATTCACACACATCACTACAAAAGTATATCAGCAAAACCCCCCTAGGAGAGTGATGCAATGAACAAGGAGCTAGCACTCATGTATAAGGAAGTGCCAAGCTGTATGGAATCAATCCACAAGAGGAAGTGGGCCCAAAGCTTTGTGGAAATCTTAAAACTTCTCCCTGGTCAGAGCCTTTGTGAAAACATCTGCAATGTTCTCCTGTGTGGGCACATATGCCAAGTTGATCTCTCCAATAGAGAACCTCTCCCTCACATAATGATAATTCATCTCAATGTGCTTAGTGTGAGCATGGAACACAAGGTTCCTCGCAACTACCAATGCGCTCTGACTGTCAGTGAAGATGGTGGTGGCAGAAGACTTACCAACACCCAAATCAGCCATAAGATGTCTCAACCACACACACTCAATAGTCGTTGTGAAAGTTTCCATATACTCAGCCTCACAACTAGAAGTGTTTTGATTAACCAAGATATACATGAGCTTCCAAGCATGAAGCAAACACCACTAGTGGAAACACAAATGTCATAGAAACCAACCCAATCACTGTCAGAACAAGCATGCAAATCTAGCGGTAGTGATCCCCACTTGGGATAAAACAATCCAAGTAGTCAGGTACCACTCAAGTAGCAAAAGATGCACTTAACCACTTGCCAATGCTTCACACCTAGGCAATCCATAAATCTGCTCATCTATGAGACAAAAAACTGAATATCTGGCCGAGTAATGCATAAATAAATCAAGCATCCAACAACCTGATGATAGAGAACAGCATCAAATGCATCTCCAGCATCACGAAGACTAACCGTAAACTTGTCTCCATAGGAGTGGCAATGCTTATAGTCTTCAAGGCCAAAACACTGCAATAATGTGTCAATATATTTCGTTTGACACAAATCCATCCTACCATCAACTTGCATAAAATGAGTGCCCAAATAATGATGCAAATGCCCCAAATCAGACATCTCAAATGAGGCATGCAAATCAGCCTTAAAATCAACAATATGCTTCTCAATAGGACTAGTGAGCAGCATGTCATCAACATAGACAACAATGATTAGAAGCACATCATTAGCATGCTTAACATATAAGGTGCTCTTAGTTGGACTGTTCTCAAAACCATGTGCAATCAGATAGGCATGTATCTTTTCATACCAAGCACGCGGTGCTTGCTTTAAACCATATAATGCCTTCTTTAACCTGCACACCTGGTTTTCATGCCTGTTTTGCACAAAGCCATAGGGCTGAAAAATGTACACTTCTTCATGCAAGTCACCATTCAGAAATGCAGTTTTAATGTCCAACTGATGTACATTCCAACCATGATGGGCTACAAGTACATAGATGCCACAAACAGTAGTCATACCACATGTACGTGCAAAGGTCTCATCAAAATCAATGCCTCTTTCCTACACATAACCCTTTGCAACAAGCCTAGCCTTATACCTGTCAATTGTTCCATCATGCTTACGCTTTATCTTGTACACCCACTTAGTGCCAATGGCCTTCTTGCCAGGAGGCAAGTCACATAAAGACCAAGTACCATTCTTCATTATAGCATCATATTCAGATTGCATAGCATCTATCCAGTTTTATGAATTTTATGCTTCATCAAATGAAATAGGCTCATTCTCATCATCGAGACTAGATGCAGCTATAGCATAGCAATCTGATGCAAAAGAGGCACTATGAGAGCCCGAATGAGTACAGTATGATAGAGGTGCATCTAATTTGTTGTCACACTTTGCACGAACCATTTTAGCATAGTTTTTGCCTGCTCAATATCAGCTCTCTCATCAACAAGATTTGCATCAGAAATGGAATGATCTGCATTATCACATTTAAACCTACAAAGGCTAAGAAGTTGCCTCATTAGGAACAGCACTAGATTGCCCACCTATAAAAAGAGGCAGCAAAGTATCATACATGTATTTGGAGCTAACAGATGTCTCCTTAGTACATGAAAGTAAGGGTTAAATAGCATCTTCCACAAAAACAGCATCACGGCTAACCAAAATGCATTTAGTCTGTGGATGATACAGACGATAGCCTTTGCTTTCAGAACTGTACCCAACAAAAATACATTTTACTGCTTTATCATCCAATTTTCCGTGATGTTGTTCAAGCACTAATGCATATGTCAAACAACCAAAAACATGCAGATAAGCAAGAGATGGCTTGCAACCATGCCAAGCCTCATATGGAGTGATAGACTGCAGCACTTTAGTGGGACACTTGTTAAGTACATTTGATGCACACATAACAGCCTCAAGCCAGAAACTATGTGGTAAAGCCTGACTCTTGACCATACACCTCGCCATCTGCATGAGTGACATGTTCTTCCATTCAACAACTCCACTCTGTTCAGGTGTATACGGCACTATACGACGTTTTATCCCATGTTCAGCGAGACATGCATTAAAGTCAAAAGACATATACCCCCCCCCCCCCCGATCAGAACGGAGGGTACCCATTTTACATGCTGACAGATTTTCTACCAAAACCAAAAGACCTGCACACATAACAACCTCAAGCCAGAAATTATGTGGTAAAGTCTGACTCTTGACCATACACCTTGCCATCTCCATGAGTGACATGTTCTTCCATTTAACAACTCCATTCTGTTGAGGTGTATACGGCACTTTACTCTGATGTTTTATCCCACGTTCAGCCAGAAATGTATTAAAATCAGAAGACATTTATTCCCCCCTCGATCTTAATGGAGGGCTCCCATTTTACATGCTGATAGATTTTCAGCCAAAACCAAAATACTGCTTGAAGCACATAAACACTTCGGGCTTTGCCTTCAATGGATACACCCATGCATGCCTGGAAAAATCATTGATGAAAGTCTCGAAGTGAAGATAGTTTCGAAAAGAGGGTGTCTGCATAGGACCACAAACATCATTGTGAACAAGTTGCAATTTCTGAGTAGCTCGAACTAAACCATCTTTTGGAAAGAAGGAACGCTACATTTTTCCCAAAATACAGCCTTTACATACATGTTTACCGAGCGGCTCAAGTTTGGGAAGACACCATTTCAGATTTCTGTAGGCATAGCAAACTAGCAAAATTCAGATGACCAAAGCATGCATGGCAAAGCTTTGCATCTGACATAGCCTGAGAAAGATGTATTTCACATGCTGAATCATTCACAGATCTTTCATAGTCTATGAGCTTATACAGCCCAGTACATAAAATGCCAGAAGCAATAATCACATCACCATTTGACAGATCATGAATTGTACACCTGTCATCAACAAATTTCACAATCAAGCCAATCTTAGCTAAAGTGGAAACTGATAATAGATTTTTCTTGATCCCTGGCACAAATAAAGCATCTAACAAAGTGAAAGAAGTATCATCAGTGGTAGTCAGAATGATCTTGACAACTCCCATGACAGGATAAGAGGAGTTGTTGGCGCATGTGATAGTATTCCCTATAGGGGCAAGCTCGAGTGAAGAGAAGAAACTTCACTGTGAGGTAATATGTTTGGTCGCCCCACAATCAAAATACCAAACATCTGAGTCTACTGTAGACATACACTGCTCATGAGAAGATGGGTCAAAACTGCAAACAGTAGTAAACGCCCATTGTTCATTCTGCACAAGATTAGTAGACTTTGTTTTTGGTATAGAGGTCTCTGCAACAACCATTCTAGCCTCCTGCTTCTTTGCCTCTTTACCATCCAGTTTTGGACAGCTCTTAATGACATCATCATTTGATTTATAGTATTTGCAAAACAATTTTTGCTTTTCTGATTTCTTCTTATCTTTGTCTTCCTTCTTTGAATGTGTAGAATCAGCAGATTTTTTCTTACTAGTTGAAGAGCTCCATTTTCCTTTTCCCTTCTAACTAGCCATGAAAGCTTGATCTACAAAGTAGACCTGTTCTGCCTAGAGTGATCTTCCTACAATAGAACAAAAACTAACTCCTCAAATGATAAAGTATTTGGATTGCCTTTCATCATCAAATGAAGAGTAGAAGCAAAACTTTGATATGAGTTGGGAAGCCCATTCAGAACAGTCTGCACAAGTGAACTATCAAGAAGGACTTCATCAGCAAAAACCAATTATTCCTTCAAATCCTTGATCTTTGTCAAAAAACTATCCATACAATCACCTTCATTCATGTGCGCACTCTCCAACTATTTTCAGAGGTAAGCAACACGAGCCTCATTCCTAGCTTAGTACAATGTGATAAGTGTATACCAAGCATTCTTAGCTGTTCTACAAGAGCGAATGTGACGAATAATGGCACGTTTGACAGACAAGGCTATCAATGCATGTGCCTGAGCGTCTCTGCCATCCCAAAAAATTTTCTCTGCAATAGGTGCAACAGGAACAACAGTAGGAACAAGAATCTACAGAATATCACCATCTTCGATACCATCTCCATCACCTTCAATACCTGTATTTGTAGTACCTATATTCGCAGGTATATTAGGATGTTTTTCAACACCTTGCACCATGTTCCACAGTCCTTTTGCGACCAGTACATGACGCATCATATAAGCCCACAATGGATAATTGGTACCATCCAACTTATCCTCAACAGCCAACATACGGAATACATCACTACTTTTAGCCATGGCCACTGACTAAAATACCTTGATGCAGAAAAATGATTGTATCTGAAAAAGTTGAACAGAACTACCCTAACGAGTTCTGCTAGACCTGTAGTAGACTTCGAAAATCTCATACTCGTGAACCGAAACTTTTATATATCTTTGGCACAGAAACACAAAACAGCCTATACAAGCACTATGATTGTGCGTTTGGAGGCCAAAACGAGCTCACATCGCGATTTCGGCACCACATAGTGAAGTTGTTTTGATCTCTGAAACACCCTGAGTATGCTCACCAAATTTTGTGTGATTCTGAGATTGTGACCGGAAGAGTGTTGACAATGCCCTAGATGAAGCGGCGATCTGCTCTAATACCAATTGTTGGAGTTAGACGTCTGCAGAAGCATGCGAATAGCACAAGGAAGAATAAGACTAGAGCACAACACACAATACTGAATGTATTACTAGAGAATGTACAAAGATAAGTATCCCATTAGGGTAACAAGCATATATATAAGCCGGGGGAAAAAACCTCCTAGAGAGGGAAAAAAGTTCCCCGGCGGTCCTAGTGTGTTCACACACATCACTACCAAAATATATCAACAGAAATAAATTGAGGCAATTTACATACATTAAGAAATTTTGGAGTGGTATTTTGATCAGAACATCATCATTAGAAAGTCAATTTACAATAATTTCAATGTGATATATAAGATTTCATTGTGTCATATATGTAAAAGGATATGTAGTCAAAATTAGCCAAACAAAGGAAAAGGACATAAGTAATACCAAAGATACCTTAGAATTATAATGTTATATTTGCATCTATGTATTCTTGATATGCAAAGTATAAAATATGTGAAAAAGTCATGAATGTCATAAGTTCTAGAGGAAATTAAGCCTTTTTTCACAAGTTTGAAATAAATTGAGGCAATTTACATATGTTAAGAAATTTTGGAGTGGTAATTTGATCATCATATCATCATCAAAAAGTCAATCTACAATATTTCAATGTGATATATTAGAATTTATTGTGTTATATATGTAAAACATATGTGGTCAAAACTAGCCAAACAAAGGAAAGGAACATAAGTAATACCCAAGATATCTTAGAATTATAGTGTTATATTTTCATCTATGTATTCCTGATATGCATAGTATAAAATATGTGAAAAAGTCATGAAGTTCATAAATTCTAAAGGAAATTAAGCCTTTTCTTTTACAAGTTTGAAATAAATTGAGGCAATTTATATTTGTTGAGCAATTTGCGAGTGGTACTTTGATCAGCATATCATCATCAGAATGTTAATTTAGAATATTTCAATGTGATATATAAGATCTCATTTTGTTATATATATAAAGGACATGTAGTCAAAATTAGCCAAACAAAGGAAAGGAACATAAGTAATACCCAAGATATCTTCATGTGGAATAATAAAATTAAAAATGTTGATTGATAATGATATGTACACCATCAATGAATGGGATACATTATCTACCTATCTCCCATCATAGAGTACAACATATAAAGCCAACTTAGTGTATAAGGAATAAACATTTATGGTGCATATGCAAAGAGAAATGAGATAGTAGATAATAAAATTTGAGATCTTATATTGGTTAACAAAGCACTATCCAATTAAATAAAGACTTTGCTTTGATTAGACGAACAAGGCATGGAGGATATTTCATTTTCTTCTTTGCATAGAACCACTGTTTGTAGTTTGGAGGCTTTCTTTCTAGACATTTGGGCAATTGTATTGATATGTTAAAACAAGTTCTTCATAACCAACACAATGGCTCCAAATAGATTATGTATATTGGAATGTGTAAGCTAACATAAATACAACTTGTTTATTAATTAGATAAATAAGTATCACACTTCAAGAGCCAATAGAACTAAGTTGTTGTATCTCTTTATGAGCACAATGAATAAACTTTGGGTTGGTTCCACCCTTTTCCACAAACATAAACACGAAGGAGTGAAAGAATTCCAAAATGTGAAGAAAGAAACACCTGCTTCTTTGAAAGAGTCTTTTAAGAGACCCCATATTGTGAATAGATTACCACAAAGATAACAATAAAAGTGAAAAGCATTAATATTAACTTTAGGTGTGAGAGCCTAAATATGATCTACATTCTATTGTAAATTAAGATGGACAAGAATCACCAACATTTAGAAGATTAATAAGAAAATATTAGAGGTGTTTTATTTCCCTCTAACATTAAAATTCTATTATAAGGAAAACAATACTTTTTGGCAAAAATGTTTTAAATTAATTAATAAAGAAAAAAATCACAAGATTAATGAGAATTACAAATCATGTTTATGAACATGCCATCCCCTTGATGAGGATCCATTTCTTTTCATCTGATTGTCTTGAATTGCAAATAATATTGGATAACCAAAGGGGAGGGGTAGCTATTACAGCTAAAATCTACGGTCTTCTAACAAGGGGGAATTCTTGGATTAGTGGGTTGCTTCCCTTGTGGAATGATATTAGAGGGAGATCCCTTCCAAAGGTTTGGAGCACGACATACTCTAACCTCCAAAATACCCCGAATTAATTCTCTCCGGAAAATATTCATGTTATGCAACTTAAAAACCTATTTAATGAGAAATGGATCTATATAAACGCTTGCATGGGTTCAATTATAAATAAAATGTAGACTTTCCTAGAGAAGCATAAATTCAAGGATCCATAATCTTGGATATGTATCTATTCCAAACAAAAACGTCAAGTTTCTTTTGTGATGGGGAACGTATTCAGATAGGCATCGTTAATATTTTTCATGGTCAAAATTATATTCTCGTACAAAAGCATAAGTTTTCAATAAAAGAGGACTTATTGTTGACCGCTAGATGAAAACCAAATGACAAGGATGTAAGTTGACTCCAATGAAGAGGATGGTAAGTACGCCCGAGTCTCAAATCCCAAGTCTTTTATGAAGCATGTGTGAAAACCTATATTATTCAAGTGATTGTGATTCAATAGAAGTTATTGAGAATTTCACAAAGGTTTCAAGCAACTAAAGTGAATTTGCGTCACTTAAATTTTGCAAACGAGTACATTGGAGGGTGGTTTTATCATCAACATGACATGATCCTCTTGAGATAACAAAAATCAAAGCTTCTGCCTCATAGTACGGAAACATAAGGCCATACTATAAGGCCTTGAGTAAACCTATTCTCAAATTTGAAGTACATAATCACTCCTAAATTTGTTTCAAGCCTGTACATGTGTTGTTCAATTGGAATACTCCTTTTTTGTTCCATACTTTGTGTGTATATATTGGATTGGAAACCTTTCATTTATTTCTCCCTTCTTTTTTTTTTTTTTGGGGGGGGGGGGGGGGGAAGAAGAGGGGGGGGGGGGGGGGGGGGGGGGGGTTGGTTGTGGTTGGGGGGAGTTGTTTTTGCCCATTGATCGTGAATGGCAAGGTAAGACGTGTCAAGTCATGAATTGAGTCCAAAGAGTCCCGTGGACATTTCCAAGATATCGTAAGTCTTGTTTACTTGTAGAAATCAGAGAAAGGTCAAACAAAGAAACAATTGTCAATGAATCCTTATACATACTAAAGGTTTCGCGAAACTATTCTTTTTATAATCATACTTGATCTATTGAAAAAAGAAGAAGAGAAGACAATGAGAGCAATGAATGCTTAGACATGCTAAAGACATATTTTTCAGAAACACATCGAGACCAGTCTTTTTATAATCATACTTAATCTACTGGAAAAAGAAGAAGAGACAATGAGAGCAATGAATGCTTACACATGCGAAAGACATATTTTTCAGAAACACATCGAGATAATAAATTATGTTTCTGGATAAGAATTAACTTTGCTAGGTTGTATGGTTGGGCCTTTCTCGGGCGAGGGTTCAACCCTTCTTTGTTGCCTACGAGCAGTATGTAACCCCTGCTTTGTGGGATACAGGGGGTACCATGGGTACTATGCCCATTCTCCTGTACCGTTGTTCTTTCAGTCGACTCAAGTTATAAGGGAGATTAAGCTTCGACCAAACTTCCTCTTTTATGATAAAGAATTTAACTGCAGATGGGGAAATTTCAAACTAGGAATACTCCTAGATAAAGCAATAAAGATAATCATATGGTATGCTTAAGAAGAATGGAATATGGCTCCCAAAAAACCCAAAATACAACTATTTTTGAGCTGGTGTGCCTTCGTACCTCTGGTGGCTAAAATCTTCCAAGGCTTTCTTGCACTCTTAACACATTCACCAGCTGGACCAACAGTTGTGATTCAATTGGGGTGCACTTGATGTCATATGCAAAGAAAAATAAGCAAAGGTTTCTTCAAGCAGCGTTTGTTATAAATAAGGCCCAAGTAAATACAAATTAAAAAAACCGCAAATAGAACGTTCTCCAATTGAGACAACATGAGACAGAATGCTCAAAGATACCATCTATGAGCTTATTGCTTCAGTCAATGCACACTGTAAAAATGCAACTGTGAGAAACTTTAGCATGAAAAGTAGCTAGAATTTGGTGTTTCAAATTGAAAACCTAGACTCATGGAGGTTTATGTGAACTGGTTGGAAGCAATCTCCTTAAAGAAAATTGTCAAGAGAAAGCTTGCAAATTTCTCTAAAGAGAATAGACTAGCTTTAGATATTACTGAACTTCTGGATAAGTTGGCATGGGAACAAGGCACATCACCCAAAAAGTTTTTCTTAAGGGTTTTTCAGGAGACTCGACTACTGTACATGATAGAGGACTCAAAAGAGATACCAAAGCTCAAATATCCTGAAGAACGACATGAATCAACAATCACGCTGAATATCAATAAAAGACCAAAGAAAATCAGAGATATCAATGAGTCAGCTGAAGGCTCAAGTCAAAAAGCAAAAACACATATAAAAAGTGGAGAAGACGAGTATAAGATCTGCAGACTGAAAGAGTCCTTGAAAAATCAAACTTGGCACAACGATATGTGTACATCACCAAATGCATCAAATAGGATTCCACGGAAAACCTATTCTCACAGAGCTGAAGAACATGTCTGATAAAACTTTCGCAGCAAGTGTCGCGACCGTAAAATGGCCGGTTCACATGTAGAGATAACATACACTATTGATAATGTTTTTGACTAATACGCAGGCTATCAAGCTCATCTATTAAAGCCATTCGCTATTGGGTGAATGGCTTTGGCCAGTGAACGTATTGTCAAGAAGCATTGGAACTCGTCCTCTGCTAAACCCTGAACCAAAAAACTTAATCACTGCATTGTTGAATACATATGCAACTGTTAGTTCCTCCCCATTCTCACCCAACGTATAACATAGAGAAACATAAAGCACTTGACAGAAAATTTCGAAGCCTCAAGGAGATTGTCCAGTAGCCAAGTATATCAGAAATGACTATCCACACACCAAGCAGTAATTAAGCAATGAAATGCCACTTTAATCTCCAAAAGAGCATAGGGCGTATCTTTGTCATCAAATACAATCGCATCTTGGAAGTGGAGAGTCGAAGAAATCATATAGCCTATAGGATGGTAAAGTTGGAATGCTTCCAGATGGATAATAATCACCAGCTGCACACAACTGCAGCATGTGTATTATTGACCCCAATTCAGACAGAACTACCTCCTTGTCTGCTTTTGTTTCGCCTTTGCTTGCCATGGCTAAAACTCCTTCCCTTCCTCTGCTTATTAGCTGGAACAGGCTTGCCTTTCCTGCCTGGCTTACCAGAACCATGAGCTCTTTTGTCCTTCTTCATTCTGCGATCTACTACAATTCTACCCTTCCTGCTCCCGGTGCCTATGCCCTTCTTTGCAATAACAAGCTCTTTCTTAGGTTTCTTGCCGATTTCAGCCTTCTTGTATAGCCTCTCAATCATTTTATTCTTAGAATGAGCCGACATACTTGGCTGTTCAGCCAGTGCATTCACCTTCTGCTTTATGCTCTCTAACTTTTTTAATGCTCTTTGCTTTTTCCTTGCTTTTGCTTCAGCAACCTTTTTAACAGGCCGGGTGTTAATGGCATTGAACTGAGCCTTCATTGCCTCAACCTCCTCCTTTGTAATTGGTTTGATAGGCTGACAATGTCTTTTCTCATCATCAACAAACCAATCAGGAAGGCCCTCATCATTGAATGTGTATCTGTTATAGGCATCATCCATCAAATCCTCCCTATTTTTCTTGTGAAGCATTCTCTTTGCATATGCCAAAATCTCAGCTTTTGAATCAATGTCATCCTCTTCATCATCAGAAGAGGTATCAGATCCACTTGTGTCTGCATGAACGACCTCAAATCCATCATCTGCAGCTGTCTCTTTTGCAGACCCATGAATGGAGCCTCTATCATGCACTTCAATCTCAGAAACTTTGTGCATTTTTGTCAATCTTCTTTCATCCCTTTGAGGTGATTTAACACCTGGATCAGCCTCCATTGCCTCGAACCCTTCAAAAATGTCTTGGCTAAACCACTGCTTTGCTATCTGCTCTCTTGATGGTGCGTCCCCTTCATCTAGAGGAATAACCAGCGGATTTGAAGGGGCTGCATCCATAGTCCCATCAAGAGACGTTCTCCCAACCTCTTCCAGGATAATGTCTGGGTCATCATTTTCCTGTCAAACTCAAACTGAAAAAATTACGACAATGTCCAGCAAATTGAAAAGGTGAACACCAAAGTTCCTAGATAGGAGGTGAAGATAGAAAAGCTTACATGCCAAAGATCCTTATCACTGCTGTCCAATTTAGCCCTTTTTCTACGCTTGGTGCTTCCATCAGTGGATTTCCTGTACTGCTTATAAGCACGATCTAAATAAAGTTCTAACTCAGCATCATATTTTTCTCGTTCAATATCTGAATCAAACTCAAGCTCATCAGGAGGTGAGCTGTTCTGTTTAGTTTCATCAATTAATTCATTGCCACTCTCATCTTGATCAGAAGAAGCTCCTGATTCTGATTCCATTGCTTCAAGGCCAGCCTTCCCCTGAAACATATTTACTCAGTAAAAAAAACAGGTCTCCCTCACCATTCCTCCCTCAAAAATTGATAAATCACCTCTTTCCCCTGTCCAATAACACCTCTCCTTGTGTACAAAATGACAATACCATACAGCAAACTCACAACAAAAGAGTGTAATACCTTTATAGATGCCAAACTAAACAGCCCTCCATCTGCATAGCCATCCTCCATGACATCAATTTTCATGCCAGTAGCTGCACGAATTTTAGCCTGAAACAGTTATCATCATAAATGATTCATTACAATTGTTGTCTCACATAAACTAGAGGTGACACAAAACTTCTACCACCCAGCAACCCAATTATAAAACACAAACCTTGGCCCTACGTTTGGCAAGCTTCTTTCTCTCCTTCTTTGTCTTTGCATCAATCATTGCTTTCAGTTCTCCCATTTCATTTAAGAGATCCTCATCCTTATTTGATGTTTCATTAGTACCGATTCTGTGTGCTTGCTCTGTCTCTACTGGCATCAGTGCTTTACGAAGGTTAATCCGCCACCTTGAGTTCATTAACAAGCAAACGGATATTAACTGTACAAAATATGACATTTTGTGCCACAGAATGAACTTTATCAGCGTTATGACCATACATCACCTACTTGAGAAGCTGTTTGAATTCCTGCTTGCCCAGCACCTGAAGGTCTTCACAAAGCAGCTTAATCTGTTGAAGCCCCACATGATTGGTTAGAAATCAAAAACTTGAAAGATGAGGTTAAGGCACTGTGTGCACCAGAACATCACTGCACCTCATCTGTTGTCAGAGGATGATCCTTAATAGCCACGCAAGCTGGATCATTGAAGGAGATTGAAGTGATAGAACCCAACAATTCCAACGGCTTTTCTGTCCATACAAAATTGGATGCTGTGCATTCTTTCCTTAAAGTAGTATTTCCCTCTTCGTAACTGCATGTATAAATTGGATCATTTACAACTTGGGGAACAATGGCGAAAAGAACAAACACTATCATAGAAAGGGAGCTCAGAAACAAACCCTCCACGATGACGCTTCTGTTTGGTGCCCCTTAGCACATCAACAACCTAGAACAGAAGGAAAAATATCAAAATGGATCTGTTACACATCAAACATCAACGGGAAAATGGCTTGAACAGTGCTAACCTGTGGTGGTTCTTCAATATCCTGAAAAAGATGCTTCAAATCCAAAAGACGAGGATCAATCTTTGCAGGAGCACGGTAGCGCAAGCAGATTACATAGATTTCCGCTGAGGTTGCACGACTAGCAACAGGTTTGGTCACCTCAACTTTCTCAAAGAGCTGCCAAGTAGGACATGGATGATGCACTTTTTTTATGAAAAGCTTATCCAAGTGGGAAAATATACATAATAGACCAAGAGTGAGGGAAAATAACCTGTTTGAAAGCGTATAACAATGAACTGTAGTCTTGAGAGCGAAAGACCTGTGTTTACAAGGCATAATCCAATTCAAAGTACTGCAGAAGAAATTGCATTGCTTGAAACAAAAGGTGTTAAACAATTAAATATTTAAATATATAGCTGAGTTATGGATGGCATTAATAAATTGAATATACACAGAGAATAGTAAATAACTGTTAGCGAAAGGACAAAACGGGTAAACCTTTCACTAAGGGAAGCCCTAAATGTGCAGGTCAACTCAAGAATTTACTGGTCAAAGGCAACTCAAACTGATCAAAATTGGTCAAAATTGGACAAATTCTGAGTGAAAATATTTTTGCATATTCCTGTTGAGCTCACTGAGAGCTATCCAACCATATGTAATTACACTTGTCTATCCGGATCCATTTTCCCCTTCAAAAGTCAAACCCTAATTTCAGGTCAAAGTGTAAAAAACCTATTTTATAATCAATGGCTTGGATTAAGACATGTCAAAGCAATTGATCTAATGGATGAGAATCCATGCGCCAAACTTAGACTTGCCATGTGTAAGAAAATCTGCCACATCATCAATTTGCGCAAAAGCTAAAAGCTAAAAGCAGATTTTCTGGCAAAATTTTTGCTAGCCTCTTGTATCTATATAAAGAGGTTGCTGGAGGGCTTATAGGCATCATTTTTTGGAGCTTCTCTGCAACTTTGCGCATAATGGTGGTCTTCCTCAACTTGGAGGTGGTGGTAGCTTCTTCATCAACTTCAAGGTGTGCTACACATAGACTATGTAAGTATTTTTGTATATACTTGTTTCGGGAAGGTTTGCAAGCTTGGAGGAGATTATACCTCAGTCGTAGAAGTTGATTGAAGTACATGGGCAGCTTGAACTATTTTTTTGTAACTTCAACTATTGGAATGTAATGAAAATCTGGAGCATATCTCCTTATACCTCTCATGAGTGCTCTCTATTCTTCATGATGTCTCTATACTCTTACTGTTTCAATACCAATTTTGCCTTATTTGCTAACAATTTGATAACAGAGCAGCAAAAGATAGACACATAGAGAATAAGCCATATATGTAGGATGATTAAGTCTTCATGGCAGGTACAAATTAAGCTAAGTGAAAGATTCAACAACGGACGTCAAGAGATCACTTGATATGAGACAGCCAAATATTATTTTGAACAGTTGGACTCCAGGAGGGATTCCGAACATGAACATGATAGCTTTGAGCTTAAACAGGAGCAACAACATTGTGGTCACATCAACCACATAACCACAGCCAAAATTTCAGTTTGTTTGCTGAATTTTTTTTTCATATTTGCTGGTCAGTTAGCAGGCTTGGCAATCAATCATCTAATGATGTTTGGAGTTAGTCAACAATGTACATGTTAGTATCATGACCTTCCACAAGGGAATAAGTGTACATATCAGAAAATTTCAGATTTGAGAATGTCAACATGCGTTCAAACTTGGTCAAACAAACAGTCAAAAATGGTCAAATTTAATAGGTGAAACTAATGGCAAATTTGGCAAGCTCTGTTCAAGAGCTATGGTATACAACACTTTACATTTAGACACTAAATAAAAAGTCAAACCCTAATTTTTGAAATTCAAATTAAAAGCACCTTGTATGCATGAAACGCAGTTTTTAAAAGCAAAAAGCGATATACTCTATATTTATTAACCCAAACATTATAAAAAAAACAAAATTAGAGTTTCCACAATTTTCGGAATCAAGGTTTACGAAAATTATAAAACCCTGCTTTTAAGTTTTTAAACAGTTGAAAGCACGTTTTAGCCAGTCTATATAAAGACATAGCTTTGGGCACTCTTTTTATCACTTTTAAGCACTCTTGGAGAGCTTGTAGACAAAGAGGAGGTCCCTTAAACTTGGAGAGGTGGAGTTGTGTTTTCTCCATCATCTACCAAGTGTGCTGCAGCTTGAAGTTTATCTATTTGGAGGAGATCATCTCAGCTTTGTGCAGTCATGGTCAGCATGTATTTGTTGCACATCCTTCATGTTATATCGTAACTTCATGTACGTCATATTCATAGTACGAACAACCGATTTAATTCGTGAGAATTAATTCGCGAATTATTCGTTTAATTCGTTTAATATGTTCGGACTAAAAATAAAATTCGGGAATTTTATCCATCAAGAGAGAATTTTTTTTTTTTCATAAAATATATATAATATATATGATACACATATCCCAAATTCCAATCATATGTAAGACAACATCAGACATCAAAATTCAAATCCTAAATCGACATTAGATAATAATCTAAAACATCATGACTCATGATTTCACCATTTTTCAACCAATAACTAGTCACCATGGTCCATACATAACATATAACTTTAGAAGTTACAACTTAAATCACATTACATCATAGAAATCATGACGCATGACATTGATTAGTAATCTCCAAACATCATACATGATACATCATACATCACACATCATACATGTAAGTGGAAGCTGCTAGCAAAAAATAATACATGATACATCATGAATCATGATTCATAAGTCAACCATCTGTCACTGAGTAGTTTCAGCATATGAAGCATGCTTAAAAATAAAATTATAAAAAAAAAGTGATAAAATTCATGCATCATGAATTAAATCGTGATGCGAATTGTACGAATTTTATTTCAACCAAAAATTCGCGAATTTTTCCAACTATGTTCATATTGGAATGTAATGTTATATATGGAGCATGGCTTTTTCTCTCTCTCATGCCTCGTCTATTCTTCATTATGTCTCTATTGTCTATGTGTCTCTATAATGATTGTGGGCCTAGGCCCTAAAAACAAACCGTACAAAGGTTGGCAAACAATTTTTGGTGGTACAAAGCAAAGAGGGGCTTGTCTTTTACATTAAGATACTTGGACATACGTTTTTGTACATTCTTGTGATCTATGTGTACAATGTGTGTGTGTGTGTGTAGACAAATGTAGATTAAAGTATTTCGTCTTGATTTGAAAGATCTAGCCAACCTTAAAAATTTTGATGGTATGTTTTTGTCTTTATGCTATCTTAAATGTGTCATCCTTTTGTTGTCTCTATCCTCCAATTTCCAAAAAAACACTTGGTTGAGAAGAGTAGGGGATGTGTGAGTACTCTGTGTGATATGTGAGTTCAGAGCTCATTATGTAAAGGTTCTCATGTGAGATTGTGGATACTTTGCATGATATGTGAAATCTATACAAGTACCAAAATCTACAAGATATGTATATGTATAATATGTGACATGTGTATAACGTATATGTGTGTGATAGATATGTGTGCACCTAGTGTCAAGTTAGGAGGGGAATTATTAGCAAATGGACAAAAAAGTGTAAACCTTCCACTAGGTAAAGCTCTAAATGTGCATGTCAACTCCAAAATTTGCTATTCAAAAGCTGATCAAACTGGTCAAAATAAATCAAATTTTGGGCGAAAATATTTTCACATATTCATGTAGAGCTCGATAAAGGGCTATCCAACAATATATAACATTATGCATTTGGATCCATTTTCCCCTTCAAAAGCAAAACCCTAATTTCAGATCAAAGTGTGAAAAGCAAGTTGAAAAGCTATTTTACAAGCAATGGCATGGATTAAAACATATATAAGCAATTGATCCAATGGATGAGAATCCATGCATTAAAATTAGACTTGCCATGTGTAAGAATCTTCCAAATCATCAATTTGTGCAAAGACTAAAAGCTAAAAGCTAAGTTTTTGACAATTTTTCGCTAGTCTCCTATATCTATATCAAGAAGTTGTTGAAGGGCTCATAGGTATCATTTTTTGGATCTATTTTCATTGTTCCATCTTACCCCCTTCGGGAATGGATCATCTCGCACAAGCATAAAGAGCACCTCCACCCTTAGCAAGGCTTTGGTGGGCACATTATTATCGTTACCTCATACTCCTCAAATGATCTTGAGCTTGGTATTGATAAGTTTTGAGTATTTCATACTATCATGTTACCATGTATTTGTAATATATATTGGGGATAAAGGCCCCAAGGACTCTCCCTTTGTATATTTTGACCAATCCATATGAAAACTCTCTTCGAGAGCTTTCCACATATATTTTTGTTATATTTTTGGACTCCAAATTGGGGAGTTATAGGCATTTACATTATTTTTATGACTTTTGGTCATTGGCCATGTGTGAAGATGCCCAAATGACTTAAAAGTCACTTATCAATAAGACTTGGTCCCAAATCTCTCATAACTTGGTCTCCGCTTTTCCAACTTCAGCTTTTCCATCTTCTTCTCCAAATTTATGCATAGGTTTCTCTCTCTACTCTCTCTCTCCTCACGTAGGAGCCCACTCCCTTGGCGTTTGGAGCAACCGAGCACACCACGATGTAGCTCTCCGCGGCCTCTTTCAACTGGTATCAAAGCTTTGAGCTGTTCCATCGTGACAAAGTTGCTCCAAGTGCTTTTCTATTTCAAAGTATATTAAGTTGAAGGCTTTTTCTTACGTTTGGGAGAATTTCATCACGGAAAACCTTTTTTTTTCACGATAAAAGTCTTGTTTTTGGAGGATTACTTCAGCCTACAGCAAAGTTGTAGCAAATTTTGGGCTTTTTAGAGAGTTTCATCGCGAAGAATCTCTTATATTGTTCTTTATGTATCCCCGCAATATTCACATTGCTCATTTTTTCATCTGCAGGTTCTTTGTTGCAGAGATTCTCTCTCATTTCAAGTGGGAGGACATGTACAAAAATTGAAGAAGTACATACTTGCTGGAAACTTACTACAACATGTCATTTTTCTGATTTTAGAGGTCATATTGCTGCAAAAATTGGAGCTTTTGTGAAAACAAGCACCCATTGAATGTATGCCTTTCGTGGTTGAAAAACAACAAATTTGTTGTTTTTCATCCAATTACAACTTGCTGAAATTACCTATGTATGCCTTTTGCATCTATGTATGCCTTTTGTGGTTGAAAAACAACAAATTTGTTGTTTTTTATCCAATTACAACTTGCTGAAATTACCTGAAATTTTCTGCACAAAATTTCAAATTTTGATTTCTGAAGTTTTGAACACTTTTTGGGCTTAATTTCTCAGCTATAATCTTGTAAGGTGATTGCGCACAGGACAACATATGAATTTTATCTTTTTTGGTGAAATTTTGAAGCTCTAGTGTGCAAACATGGCTTCTACCTCCTCTGATGTCAAAACCTTGTTTGAGATCAAGAGATTTGAAGGTAACGGTTTTGATTTGTGGAAAGAGAGAATGTTGGGCATCCTTGTGAAGGGGCTCTTGAGGAAGTCAAGCTTGAAGATATGACACATGCAACATGGATGAACCTAAACAAGAAGGCCATCACTTACATCAAGATGGTTGTATGAGATGAAAATTTAGTGGATTTGAAAGGCCTTACAACTGCTTTTGAGGTATGGGAGAAGCTGAAAGCCACTTATGAAAATACCACGCTTGTAAATCAAGTGAATCTTATGCATAAGCTAGTGTGTATGCAGCTTGATGAGTCAAAAAGTGTGGTTGCGTATTTATCTTCCTTTACAGGTACTCTTTCACAATTGAAGGATTCCGGATTACCTGCATTTGATGATAAGCTTAAAGCCATCTTCTTGTTAATGACCTTACCTGATTCATGGGAAACATTGGTTGTTTCACTTTCGAATAGCCCCAATCTTAACTTTGATGGTGTAAGGGGTTCTATTTTGAATGAGAGAATCAAGAGGAAAGCTAGCGGAGAGGGCAGTGGTGCGGCCAATGTGGCTAGAGGAAGAACGGAAAAGAAAATGTGTGCTCAGGATCATGAGCAAAAGCAAAGGAAAGGCTGAAGTGACTTGTTACCACTGTGGTAGGAAAGGTCACAAGAAGCCTGATTGCAGATACTACAAAGCTGAACTAGAAAGAAAGAAGAACACCGGTGACAAGAAGAAAAAGGATAACCAAGAATGAAGCACATGACAACTCAAAGGACAAGGACAAGGACAAAGATAAGGCAAATGTGGCCTCTAGTGTCGTCATTGAAGAGTTATCATATGCAAAATATATATTTTGTGCTACTATGGCAGCAGATCATGCCGAAGTTATTGATGCTTCTGTTAATACTCATGCACAAGATATGCAGATCACAAAAAGGGATTTGATTGATGCCTTGGTTACTGTGAATGATTCTTTATCACAAACATGGATTGTAAATTAAGGTGCATCGTTCCATGATACTCCTATTAAGGAGTGTTTTACAACCTTTCATGCAGGCAACCATGGACATGTATATCTTGGAAATAACCATACTTGTTCTATTGAAGATATTGGTACAGTGCATCTCACAGTGGATGGTACTAATGAGCTGGTTTTGCATGATGTAATGCATGCATCAAGAAAAGCTTATTGTTTGTTGGGAAAATGGATATGCATGGATATAGTACCCTCTTTGAGAGGGGTCATGAAAGCTTATGAAAGGCTCTAGGCTGATTGTTAAAGGTACAAAGAAGGGGACTCTTTATTGCTTGCATGGTAAAGCCTTGTTGGGCAAGCCTATTGCTTTGGCTGAAATCCATTCACATATGGAATGATGGCATAAAAGGCTTGGCCACATGAGCCAAAAAAGGCCTTGACAAACTATGTGATTTGGACAAGTTTGATACTAAAGGATCAAAACTTAATTCTTGTAATGAATGCCAATATGGTAAGCAAGTAAAGAATTCCTACTACTCTGGTGTCTCTCGCAAGTCTAATGTGCTTGATCTTGTTCATTCTAATGTTTGTAGCATACCCACAAAATCTATGGGGGGTGCTCTTTACTTTGTTTCTTTTCTTAATGACTACTCTATGTTGGAATTTGGGGCCCCAAGATCTTCCAATACTAACAACCTTTTGAGCATACACACTTAATACAGAAGATGATAAGTGAGAGATAGAAAGAGAATTGAGACAACATACAATGTAACATAAGCAAATTGCTTACTCACACTATATACAATGTAGATGGTCAAATTAGAAAGTGGGAGTACTACTCAACCATATGATAGTGCACTCACTAGATGGAAGAATAGACAAGAAGATGATGAAGTACAAGAATCAGACTGTTATAATCTTAGTATGTGTGAAGCATATGAGCAAAGGCGTGAACCTAAACTCTCAAGAAAGTGCAACAGATCTGAAAATCAGCAAACCCTAATTCTGGAATTAGGGTTTCAGAAACATTAAAACAAAGTATAGGATAAACTTACATAAGGTAGCTACTCCAAATTTGTAGAAGACTCCTTGCTCCAAGAGAATAATCTCTTCCTCACCTCTCCTTAGCCTCCAAAGCTTCAAAACTTCGAAATTGACACAATTGCAGCATCAATGCAAGAAGTGGGCTCCTCCTTGATCTCCTCAAGTGTTGGTATAACCTCTCTTATATACAAATTTAAGGCCATGTGAAAAAATCTCCAAAAAAGCTGATCCGTTTTTTTTATCGCTAAATTTGGCATGCTTTTTATTATTATCACTAAATTTGGCATTGCTTTTTTTTATCGCTAAATTTGATGTAGCTTTTTCTTCTATCACTAAATTTGCCATCTACTAATCACATAACCTAGCTTTTTATGTTTTGTACATCAAGAACTTCAGAAATATGCAAAATACCATTTTAGGGCAGAAACTAGGGTTAGGGTTTTCTCCTGATTTTGATCTCTGATGATAAAATGATGCATATCAGTAGATAGCTCTCATCAAACTCTATCTATCTAGCCCAAGGTTGTTAGCAACGTTTTCGCAACGTCCAAGGCAACGTGTTGCTAACGCGTTAGCAACATCGCAACGTTTGGACCTCGACGTTGCGAAAACGTTGCGAACCATTTCTTTTTTTTTTTCTTTTTTTTTTGCAAATATAGTAACCTAAATGTATATTATAGTATATCCATATATAATATGTATTATATAGTATGTATTATGTTAATTTATGTAATATGTATTGAATATTTAATATTTATGAATCATTCCAAATTCTCGAATCCTTGACACCTGTTCAATGAAGTGATGGAAGATGCACAATGCACATTGCACATGTATGATGTCAGAATTTACAACTAATCATTATCATGATTCATGACTCAATGACTCATTCTAAAATTCTAATTCACAATGCACATTCAAGCAACTCATATGACAATGGACATAAATGATGAGAGTCCAGACAAATACTATTATATACAACTTACAAGTAACATTGAAATTTAAAACAAACTTCAAAGAATTATAATTTATGACAAAAACATGTGAAAAAGTCAACCTCATCTCAAAATTATGACACTGGTGACTATCATGACTCATAACTCATATGTGATATGATATATCAGAATCCAATCATCAATGTCCATAATACATATTACATATACATCAATGATCATACCAAACTCCAGTAACCATCATCCATGACACATGTCACGACTCACATCATACATGATATCACTAAGTAGTCAAACAATAAACTGCAATGTCAATAATACAATGATCAATCAATATCAAGTAAATCATAAGTGATAATATCATAATACATATGACATGTGACACATGTCACATGAGCAGTCATCAATCCTCAAAATGCTCTGAGTCACTATCATCATCATCACTATCATCATCATCATCATCATCATGTGGTGCTCGACTAATAGATGCCTCCATCCTACTAGTAGATGGACCTGGTACACTGTGTGCTCTATGACTAGAACGAGTCCGAGATGCCCTCGTATCATGCTGTGGCACTGTCAACTCCTGATAGAGCATGTCATATAGATCAAGGTCCTCTGCCGGAATGCTAGGTATATCATGGACCCTCTCTATATCAAGCTCATCAACGTTCACCTGCCGCACCTCTGCTGAGTGGCCACCACGCTCCAATAAACGCAAGTTGCAGTGGCAATAGACAAGCCGCTCCAACTGCAATGTAGATAGTCTATTCCTCTTCTTTGTATGGAAGAGGGCCCATGTACTCCAATTCCTTTCACATGGACTTGCACTACAGTCCTGTGAAAGTATGCGGATGGCTAACTTTCTCTGCAAGATAAAAAAGAAAGAGTTCATTAAGAAGAGGAATGACTCATGAGACAAACTTCAAAGTTATAACTTATTAGTTAAATACTCAAAAGGAAATTAGAATGACTTGTCACTTACTAGCTCAGGTGTACCAACACCGTATCTCTCCCACCATGTCACAGGCATCAACTGCATGCTTCTCAAGCATGCCGTGTCTCTACCAAAAAGTCCTTCATTATTCTGAAACTGGATGAGCTGAAGCTCCAACTTCCCACGTAGCTCCACATCAGAAGGTCCATACAATCGATCTACATACTCATTCCAAGCAGTCACAAGCTCCATATCCAATGACTGTGATGCAGATCTCCATAAAGGATGTAGTAGATTGGCCATCCCATGTATAGGGCGATGGAACCAATCCCACCTCTTCCTCCATATTCCTTTTATTTCCTCTATCCTATGGATAAAAAACAAATGAAGTTAGAAAACAATAAGATTTAAGAATGTTGAAGAGTCAAGACTTGAAAGTTGAACATGAATGCTCATACAAAAAATAAAATATGGTTACCCAAGTTTCAACTTACCTCTCCAATGTCAAATAAGGACATCTCTGTATAGACTCTCCGACACGATCCATGAACTCATAAACAAGTCCAAGTGTGCAGCCCTCTCTATCTGCTATGCGTATGAGTGAATATAAGGGCTGTAAGGCCCGCACTAATCCCTCCACATCCCTCCAAAAGCTGTCATCCAAACATGTGCGTCGTACAAGCTCTGCCTTTGGACTAGTATGTCCATCCCAAGCTAACCAATCAGGTGATACAACTGTCTGCATCAGTGCTTGCCTCACTCTTAATAATCTTTCCATGACTATGCACATGTATGCAAATCTGGTCTTCGCGGGCTTCACCAAATCAATATCACTGTAAGACCGAAATATAGCAAGCAATTTTGGTCTCTTTGTGAACAAAGAGACCACTTTTATGCAAGTGGTAAAAATGGTGTAAATCCATGGTATCTTCCCCACATCCTCTATCAGCAAATCAATGCAATGGGCAGCACACGGTGTCCACACAATAGAAGGGAATTCTTCTTCTAGAAGCTTGCCCATAGCCACACAATTGCTTCCATTATCTGTAACCACTTGGACTACCTTTTCTACACCAATGTCCATGATAGCTTGACGGATATGATCATAAATAAATCCACCTGTTTACATATAACACAATGAATCATTAATCAATTGATAAATTATAATTTATCTTGACATGTGTCATGCACATGCACATGCCACATGCCACATGTGTCATGCACATGCACATGCCACATGCACATTGCACATGGCACATGGCACATGGCACATGCACATTGCACATTGCACAATGCACGTGCACGTGCACGTGCACGTGCACGTGCACGTGCACATGCACATGCACATGCACGTGCACGTGCACATGCACATGCACATGCACATGCACATGCACATGCACATGCACATGCACATGCACATGCACATGCACATGCACATGCACATGCACATGCACATGCACATGCACATGCACATGCACATGCACATGCACATGCACATGCACATGCACATGACATGCACATGCACATGCACATGCACATGCACATGCACATGCACATGCACATGCACATGCACATGCACATGCACATGCACATGCACATGCACATGCACATGCACATGCACATGCACATGCACATGCACATGCACATGCACATGCACATGCACATGCACATGCACATGCACATGCACATGCAGCATGATTGATCATTGCACAATCAAATATAAATTGAAAATTCAAAAATCAGTTCACTCACCTGTGATTGTAGTACCAGCAGCTGATGCATCTATGGCTCGAAGGAACATGGTCCCTTTGCAACAATGCACCAAAATGTTGTACACATTTCTCTTTCGTATGTCCGTCCATCCGTCACACATGATTGTGCATCCATACTTTGCCCATGTCTCTTTCATAGGCTCAAGCTCTCTCTCTAATGCTTCCTTTGTTTTTTTCAGCTCCGTTGTCCTCAAGTCTTCATAGGTAGGCCCTTGCCAACGAAACCCTAATAGTGAAACCTTCTCAATGGCATTTCTCCATGCCGATGTCCGTGCAACATTAAAAGACAAACCACATTGTATAAAAGCTTTCATGATGGCTTGTGTGGCTTCTTGTTTACGTTGTTGTTGCAAGCTAGCACGTATAGATGCTCCTCCAAGAGAGCCAAGTGGGTGCTCTTGTGGATCATGCTCTACTCTTGTACTCTTTCTTGGTGGCTCATGCTCTATGTCAATGTCTATGGAAGACTCATGAGCTTGAGATGCTTGAGTTTGGGGATCACAAGAACCATGTGAGCCGCTTGCAAATGATCTAGCTTGTGATTGGGCTCCACTCCTTCTACCTTGGGCTTTTTGAGCTACCCATGCCATTAGCTCTACCTTTATAGCTTCGGGAATAGGCTCTTTGCAAGGTGCAACTCCTATGCCACTAAGTCTTCCAAGGTGTGCCTTGATCCTATCAGCTCCACCGGCTCCACTATAGCCACAAAGCTTGCAAGTCCATCTCTCACTACCCCCGGAGCCCATCTTTCCTTGGCTTGTCACATATTCCCAACATGCTTGTTTTGCTTTAGGCATGGTGATGGGAGAGGCTTAAAGCTTGGAGAGGATAAGAAGCAATAGATAGGGGGGTGTGTGAGGATGTGTGTGTAATAAAAGTACCTTCTTGCTCTGTTTTGCTCTCTTCCACAGTCGACAGCAGCAGGTTCGCTCTCGGGTGCTAAGATGAAAATGCCTCAATGAGGCCGTTTCAGCGAAACGGCCTCATTTGAGGCAAATTTTTTTGTGTTTGTTCGCAACGCGTTGCGAACGTCGCAACGTTGCGACGTTGCGAACGTTGCGAACGCATCGCAACGCGTTGCGATGCAACACTGATCTAGCCTAAAAGAATTTTACTCAGAATGTACAAAAAAATGGCTAAGTCCTAAGTTGGATTGCTGGAGATGTGGTTTCTGGACCATATGTACATTAATTTTCCAACAATCCCTCCTTCAATGTCATATTGGTACAAGCTTTAGTAATCTGCACATCTTCTCATGCCTATCTCTAGTCAATGCTTTGGTAAATATATCTGCAACATTCTTACTAGAATGAATATAAACAAGCTCAATGTGCTTCTTTGCTATCTGTTCTCAAATATAGTGGTAGTGAACCTCTATATGTTTTGTCTTTGCATGATGTACTGGATTCTTTGCTATGGTTATTGCACTCTGGCTATCTGAAAATATCTGAATGGGTTCATGTACTCTTACATTTAGATAACTGAAAATCTTCTGCAACCAAACTGACTCCAAAGTAGTTGTAAAGGCTGCACGATATTCTGCTTCACTTGATGAAGTTGCAACAGTAGTTTGTCTCTTCGAAAGCCATGAGACAAGACAATCTCCGAGATAAAAACAAAAACCACTAGTACTTCTTCTAGTGTCTCTATCTCCTGCCCAATCAAAATCTGAAAATCCTTTTAGTAATAAATGTGTAGATTTCCCTTCAAATATCTGAAGATTTGCTTTACTTCTTTCCAACGTACCTTTGTCGGATTATGCATGAACCTTGATACTTGAGAAACTGCAAACTGTATATCTGGACGTGTATTACAAAGATATATCAAGCACCCAACTCCTTGACAATATGAAGTAGCATCAAATGATTCTTCATCTGCTACTATGTGTAAAGACGCATTCTGATCCATAGGTGTTTGCATAGATTTAGCTTCAATCATTTGAAACCTTTCTAATAGTTTCTCAATGTACTTTTGTTGTGTCATGTAGATACACTCATCTTTAAATAAAAATTGAATCCCAAGATAATAATGTAAAATTCCTAAATCATTTACATCATAAGTCAGTTTCAATTGTTCTTTAAACATCTGCAAATCTTCATCTCTGGGACCTATGACTATAATATCATCCACATAAATGATTGCTATAATCATCAAACCTATTTCAGCTTTGACATAAAGAGTTGGAGCTAAATCTTAGTTATGGAACCCAATGGATAAAAGATATGTGTGTATCTTTTCATATCATGCTCTAGGTGCCTGTTTTAATCCATACAAAGCTTTTATAAGCTTACATATTAAGTGTTCTTTACCTGTTTCTTTATAAGCTTACATATTAAGTGTTCTTTATAAGCTTACATATATAAATCTTAGTTATGGAACCCAATGGATAAAAGATATGTGTGTATCTTTTCATATCATGCTCTAGGTGCCTGTTTTAATCCATACAAAGCTTTTATAAGCTTACATATTAAGTGTTCTTTACCTGTTTCTTCAAAACCTTCTGGCCGCTGAACATATACATCTACATGTAAATCCCCATTTAGAAAAGAAGTCTTTATGTCAAGTTGATATACATTCCAATCAAAGTATGCTGCTAAAGCAAGTATTGATCTAATAACTGTAATCCTAGAGGTAGGAGCAAATGTCTCATCATAATCAATACCTTTTTGTTGTGCATATCCTTTGACAACTAATCTGGCTTTGTACCTATCAATAGTACCATCTGCTTTCCGTTTGATTTTGAAGATCCACTTTACACCTATAGCTTTCTTTCCTCCTGATAACTCACATAGCTGCCAAGTTTGATTCTTATGAATAGTACCATCTGCTTTCCGTTTGATTTTGAAGATCCACTTTACACCTATAGCTTTCTTTCCTCCTGATAACTCACATAGCTGCCAAGTTTGATTCTTATGAATATAATCAATACCTTTTTGTTGTGCATATCCTTTGACAACTAATCTGGCTTTGTACCTATCAATAGTACCATCTGCTTTCCGTTTGATTTTGAAGATCCACTTTACACCTATAGCTTTCTTTCCTCCTGATAACTCACATAGCTGCCAAGTTTGATTCTTATGAATAGAATCAAACTCTTCTTGCATAGCTTTTCTCCAAATAGGAATATTAAGTGCATCTTTAACACATGCAAGATCATCTTCAACTGTTGTGAGTGCTAAAAATATCATGAATCTTGAAGTCTTTCGCAAGACTTACATTGATCTTTTTGTTATTGTTGTCTAGTCTAACTCCTTGTTCTTCCTGTAAAAGTCTCTGTAGTAGGTTGTGGAATTCCTCTTTCTTCTTCAATCCTAGGAATTTGAGGAATTTCAGCTCCCTCCTGATATGGCTGAACATGTACATCCAAATATCATTTAAAAAATCCATAGTCATTTTCACTAATGAACTCTGGAATTTCTGCTTCTTTATCATACATCTTATTTTCAGCAATATATGCATTGCGTGAAATAATAACTTCTCTCGTCTCGAGAACATAAAACATATATCCTTTACAACAAGATATCCAATAAAAACAGCTTTCCTTGCTTTTACATCTAGTTTGCCATGATTCTTTTTCTCAATGTGAACATAAGACAGATCTATTCAAAATGTGATTTGCTGTATGGTACTTCATCAAACCAGAATTTTGGTGAAAGCTTCTTGGATGCCATCATGCTCCGCATCATCTCGACAAGTACTCTATTCCTTCTTTCTGTAACACCATTTTGCTGAGGAGTGTAAGCAATAGTAGGGTGTCGAGTAAATTGTAATACCTTTTTCTTCAAGAAATGTCTGAAATTCATTTGATAAGTATTCTCCACCTCTATCACTTCTAAGAATATGGATAGTTAACTAGCTTTCATTTTCAACCATAGCTATAAATTTCTTGAACGTTGACAAGACTTGTGACTTCAACTTAAGACCATAGATCCATGAATATCTCGAAAAATCATCAACATATAAAACAAAATACCTAAAACCTTGAATAGAGTATGCTCTCATAGGTCCATTCACATCTGAATGTACTATCTGCAATTTCCTAGTAGCTGTAATATGACCATGCTTCTTGAAAGGTAGTTTATGCATACCTTCAAGACATCCTTCACATATATCTAAATCATCTGGTAGCTTGAATGAGGGTAAACTCTCAACCATACCTCTATCTTTGATACTCTTGAGAGCTCCATAACTAATATGATCAAATCTTTCATGCCATAACTTCATATCTTCCACCGGTGACAAAGATTTGACAACATATGCTTGACTGATTTTGGACAAAATAAAAATCCCTTCTTTGTGCTCACCTTGCAAAATACACTTTTCTTCTTTGTGTGACAAAATCTTACAAAGATCTCTTTCAAATACAACTTTGTAACCATCACCTAAAAATGCAGATATAGATAGAAGATTCTTCTTGATATCAAGTATATAAAAAACATCTGAAATCTGAAAATTGCCACCATCTCTTGATTGTAGGGTTACTGTTCCTATTTCTACAACATCCAAATCATTGCCATCTGTAATAGTAACTCTTTTACTTGAAGAATAGAAAAGAGAAGAAAATACATCTCTGCATCTTGTCATATGCTTTGTAGCACCTAAATCAAATATCCAAGGATCTGCTGAAAGAACTCGTAAAGTTGCCTAGCAAAAGAGACTTTCTCAATGACGATACAGGCATCAGAATCACCTTGAGGTTTCCCTTTTCTATCATCTTCTCCAACATTACCTGATGCCTTTTTCTTTTCAGCTGCAATCCTTTTCTGACAAACTGCTATAAAATGTCCAGGTTTCTTGCAATAGTGACATAATGCTTCCTTCTTCTTTGAAGACTTCTCTTTAGTTGTAGAGGAAACAGAATATGAAGTAGAAGGTAAAAGAGACTTACTTTCCTTCTTGCATTGTTTCTCCTTCTTATCCTTCTTCTTCTTTTTACCCTTTGATGAAGACACAAGTGCTTCTACATTCTCTTCCATACCCACAATTGTTCTTCATCTTGAAGTAGCAAAAATTGTAACTCTTCAAATGTAATCTCTCTTTCTCTTGATGTAAGAGTAAGAGTAGTAATAAAAGAGCATGTGTTTTTTGTTCTCACAGCTTCCTTGGATTTGGAGTCCTTCCAAATGGATGTTATAAGAGTAAGAGTCATTCCTTGGATTAAGTGTGTTTTTTGTTCTCAAAGCTTCCTTGGATTTGGAGTCATTCCAAATGGATGTTATAACAGACTTTTTGAATGGTGATTTAGACAAAGAGCTGTACATGAAACAGCCAGAAGGATATGCCATTCCTGGAAAAGAGAATCTAGTATGCAAACTGAAAAGGAGCTTGTATGGGCTGAAACAGGCCCCCAGACAATGGTATAAGAACTTTGATGCATTTATGCTCAAACATGGGTTCAAAAGAAGCCATGCAGACCACTGTTTGTACACTAAAAAGGATGAAGATGGCAGCCCAGTCGTTCTTGCTGTATGTAGATGATATGCTGCTGGCTGCGAAAAAAAAGAGCACTCTGAATGCTCTAAAACAGCAGCTGAACTCTGCATTCTCAATGAAAGACCTTGGGAAAGTTGAACATATTCTTGGTATGCGAATAAAAAGGGATAGGCAGCAGCATACTTTGCATTTATCCCAAGAAAAGTACATCGAAAAAGTGCTGGACAGATTTGATGTGGCTGATGCTAAGCCTCTTGGAGTGCCATTGCAGCCACATGTTAAGCTATCGAAAGATGACTGTCCCAACATAGTTTTTCCATAGGTGAACCATACTTCCAACGCATACCGGTAGGGAAGTATGAAAAAAGTATGGAATTTCAAAAAAAAAATACCGCAGGTGATATCATACTTCTGACAAAAAAAGTATTAAACAATCTGAAAGTATTAAAAAAAAAAAATATATATATATATATATATATATATATATATATATATATATATATATATATATATATATATATATATATATATATATATATATATAAAACACAAAATAGCCATAAAATATAACAGATTTGTAATCAAATATCACATGCACTTGCAAACAATAATATGACACAGACCAGCCAAGACCCAAAAGTAACATTAGGATTTAAACTTCAGAATTCAGATTCCAGATACTTGCAAGAGAATCTTCATCATCATCATCATCATCATCATCATCATCCTCATCATCATCATCATCATCATCATCATCATCATCATCATCAATAACATCGAATCCCCTTTCATTCACCTTTGACAATAGCCTCAAATTAGTATGTATGTTGACATTTATTAGCATTACAAGTTAGCAATCTATTCCGCCTCCTTGTGTATATGAGTGAATAAGTGCTCCAATTCCTCTCACATGGAAAGGCATATGATCCTTGAGATAAAACTCCAATGGCAAGGGATTTCAATTCGGGTGTGCAGCCCCCAAACATCTCCCACCACTTTACACCTTCTTGCATTCTTCTAGGATCATGAATGGGTGAAGCAAATGAACCATAAATCATTTTTGTACTTGTCATAATCTTCCATCAAATCACCCATCAATTGCAAATTTCCATGACAATATCTCCAAAGTTTTATCCATCTTCATGCACCTCAACATCACTGTCTTGATTCTTACGTTTCCATATGGGATGCAACATAAATCCTAGCATGCAATGTTGTATGCATCATGTCTCATCTATCAATGCATAAAGTTTTGATTTCATTCAATTTTGATTCATCAACACCATCCATGCTTTGCAATTTCTCAATCATACGATCCGTGAGCTCATATATAAGCCCCATGGTTGCACCTTCCCTATCACATAAACGAAGAATCTTCAAAATTGGTGCACATAACTTCACAATAAGCTTTGCATCATGCCAAAATGCATTAGAGAACACAATATCATACACCTCATTGCATAAGGCTGACCTTGAGCATTTTAATTTCAAAAATTTATCATCCACAAGCAATTTCCTGAGTCCTTGTAAGCATCTATCATCCAAAAAATTCTCTAACATGATATAATGATATGCAAAACGGGTAGGGGCAGGTTTAATCAAGTCCCTTGAGCGAAGGGATCTAAAAAGTGCTAAAACTTTCTCCTTTCTTGTCACAAATTTCACAATCTTGCATGCACTTTCAATTACTTTAGACACCCACTCCAATTTGCCAATGTCTTCAAAAAGAAGATCAAGGCAATGGCATGCACACCTTGTACAAAATATGTGTGGCCATTCATTTTCAACCATTTCTCCTTCCCTTACACAATTGGATACATCATCCATGCAAACTTATACTACACTTTTAGGACCAACTTCAAGAATGATCTCCTTCAAATGTTTGAAAATAAATTCACCAGATTTTTTATGACCTGATGTATCAATAGATTTCAAAAATATGGTCCCATGAATAAAGGAAGCAAGAAAGTTGATAATAGGTCTATGCCTAGTATCATACCATCCATCAGAAACAATTGTGCATCCATATTTTCTCCATTTTTATTTTATGAAATTGAGATCACTTGCAATGACCTGGATCTCATCATTCAATTCAATTTTTCTCAATGCATAAAAAGAAGGGGCAATGAAAGAAGGACCAGCATGCCCAACAATTGAAACCATTTCCTTGAAATAAGGGCTTCTCACTTTCCAAAAAGGTATATCTTCATCATAAAAGAAGCGACAAAGAGCAATTTTTGCTTTTTTGTAAGCTTCCACATTCCATGCTTTAGATAAAGCTTGTTGGCTGAGCTTTCTTTTCTTGGAAGAAGAGGGATGAACATTCTTGCTAGCTTGTCCACTTTCTTCTAAATCCACATGTCCATGCACATTTTGTGTATCATTTGATGCATGATCAATGCCAACATCATCCACAATGTAATCTACATTTGGCACATTAGAAGTGCCTAAATCAGCATGTCCAATTGACTTCTTCACTATTTCATTCACATTATTGGGGACTTTACCACAAGGTGATACACAATAGCCCGGCAATCCCAAAATATGAGCTCAGATACGTGAAGGGCCTCCATCAAATTTATGTGAGCACTCAGCAATACTTGCATTGACAAGTAAATTGCCCTTTCCCCAAAGCCTTCACTTGGATAACATACTCCCATTCTTGGCTTTTGGTACTGCCCATTGCTTTTGGAAAATATGCCCCCCAAATAGACATAAAAAATCAGAAATTAGAATGCTAACTCACATGATTACAATTTACAATTAACATGATACAACATTGAATAATAAATTTGTATCATGTTGCTGCACATACATGTATGATGTCGTTGCACATAGATGATACATCATACATGTATGATGTGGCTGCACGTGTATGTGGCTGCAGCCTGCACATGTATGTGGCTGCACACATATATGATATATGAATGTCACATGTGGCTGCACACATATGTCACATGTGGCTGCACATGTATGGGCTGGATTGTGCACATTTATAGTTCAAAAGCTCCCAAATGCACATGGCTGCGCTGTACATACCTGTATGTATCACTGACCAAGGGCTCTCGAGTCTCAAATGTGTAAATCTTGTGTGAATCCCGACGCACTATAGCAAGCTTCCAAGCTGTAGCCTCGACTCTACACCCTCTAGATAATAGATACCTTTAGGCTTGAAGCAACCGCGGTCAAAGTTTGAACAACTCTACTGCAAATGCGAAGTCGAAACTTTTTTTCCCTAGCAGACGTTGGCATACGGAATCAAACGGACGTCAATCATACCCATACTTTTTCATATGTACAGAAAAATTTCCGTACGCATACGAAAATAACTATGGTCTCAAAGATGATGATGCAGCCAATTGCATGAAGAGTGTTCCATATGCATCAGCTTGTGGTTCACTTATGTATGCTATGGTTGCCACTCAGCAAGACATTGCTCATGTAGTGGGAGTTGTTAGCAGGTTCATGGCTAATCATGGTAGAGCTCATTGGGAGGCAGATCAAATCTATCTTGAGATATTTGAAAGGGACCAAAGGTAAATGCCTATGTTATGGAAAGGGTCCATTGGAGTTACTATAAAATGATTCTTGAATCTGGGAATCTAAAACCGTGAGTCTCTTTCGCCACAACAAAAATAGAAAAACTAAAAAAGTAAAGCTAATTGTATTGGTTACTAACTGTACAACTAATTGAATATTTGGTTCGTTATACATCTTAGCTAATTTTGTGGTCTCATTACATGCATCAAAATTTTGAAAAAGGATTTTGTGATTCAGACATGGAAGGTGATGTGGACACACGCAAGTCCACATGTGGCTATGTATACACCCTTGCAGGTGGAGCTATTTCATGGTACTCTAGACTTCAGAGCACTGTTGCACTATCTACTACAGAGGCTGAATATGTTTCAACCACAAAGGCTTCCAAAGAAGCCATTTGGTTAGCACGCTTGTGCACTGAGTTTGGGATGCCTGGAAAGGCACCTATTCTTGGATGCGATAGCCAAAGTGCCATAAATTTGGCAAAGAATGCAATGTTTCATGCTCGCACAAAGCATATTGATGTGAGATACCACTTCATCACAGAGGTGTTAAAGGATGGCATGATCACTTTGATAAAAATACTTCACAGAATCCGACAAATGCTCTCACGAAGTGTCTACCCAAGGCACAACATCAGCGATGTATACAGATGGTGGGAGTTACTTTGCTTAAAGGAGCCTCCTTGGTCCTTTAAGTGGGAGGTTGTTCGGGATAAAGGCCCCAAGGACTCTCCTTTTGTATATTTTGACCCTTCCATGTGAAAGCTCTCTTCGAGAGATTTCCAAACAGATTGTCGTTATATTTTTTGGACCCCAACTTGGGGAGTTATAGCCATTTACATTATTTTTATGACTTTTGGTCATTGGCCACGTGTGAACATGCCCAAATGACCTAAAAGTCACTTATCAATAAGACTTGGTCCCAAATCTCTCACAACTTGATTAGGACTTCTTCAACTTAAGCTTCTCCATCTTCTTCTCCAGGTTTCTCTCTCTACTTTCTCTCTCCTCGTGCAGGAGCACACTCCCTTGGTGTTTGGAGCAACCGAGCACACCACGACATAGCTCTTCACGGTTGAAATTTCCAAAAATATTTTTGTTATATTTTTTGGACCCCAAATTGGGGAGTTATAGGCATTTACATTATTTTTATGACTTTTGGTCATTGGCCATGTATGAACATGCCCAAATGACATAAAAGTCACTTATCAATAAGACTTGGTCCCAAATCTCTCATAACTTGATTCGAACTTCTTCAACTTGAGCTTCTCCATCTTCTTCTCCAGATTTCCACGCAAGTTTCTCCCTCTACTTTCTCTCTCCTGACGTAGCAGCCCACTCCCTTCGCGTTTGGAGCAACCGAGCACACCACGATGTAGCTCTCCACGGCCTCTTTCAATCTAGAGCATATTGTCATTTTTATACATTGTTATCATAATTGGAGCACATGACTTTTTATCTACATAGCTTTTGAGTCTATGTTTATATCATCCAATGTGTTACTATTTCTTTGTCTTTGTCTTCATATTTGCTAACAATCAAGAAAACTTTCCCCAATAAAGATCTACATGAGGATGTCTACATAAAACAACTAGAAGGCTTTGAAGTCGAAGGGAAAACACACCTTGTTCGCGAATTGATTAAAGCACTTTATTGAAGAAGGCACCAACAGCATGCTACAAAAAGCTATATTTGTATCTTATTTTCATTGATTTTAAAATCTCAGAGGCATCTCCTACACTTTATGTTAAGTGAGAAGAAGATTGTTTGATTATTATTATCATTTATGTTGATGATATGATCATGACAAGTAGTCAAGATTTAGATAGATCTTCAATTTTTTTACAACAAAGCTTAAGAAAGTTTTTTGATATCAATGATCTTGGTTCTCTACATTATTATCTTCACATTGAATTCATTCATGGGGATCATTATTTTCATGATACAAGAAAAATACATTGAGAAACTACTTGAAACAATTGGAATGCAAGATTTAAAGCCAATGCAAACTCCTATGGATGCTAATGATTCTTTACAAGCATAAACAGACTCAAAATCTTTCGATGCTACTATATTTGTTACACGATAGGTTGCTTGATATACACAGATAGTTGTATTTTCATGACACATCAACCATACATTGAGAAACTGCTTGAAAGGATTGGAATGCAAGATTCAAAGCCTATCTAAACTTCGAGCTTTAATAAGCTTGCATACTAAATGCTCTTTACCTGTTTCTTCAAAACCTTCTGGCGACTGATGTAGACATGTAGACATCTTCATGTAAATCACCATTAAGAATAGCAGTTTATCAACTAGTATACATTCCATCCAAAGAAAGCAACAAGAGAAAATACTATTCTAACTCCAGTCATTCTAGATGGAGGTGCAAAAGTCTCATCATAGAAAATTCCTTTCTTTTGTGCATAACTTTTGACAACTAATCTTGCTTTATACCTATCAATGGTACCATCTTCTATTACCATTAGTGTCCATGTGAAAAACCAAATGGCACTAGACATTTTTGTATATTTCTTCATTGATGGTATCTGATGATGAGGGAGAAAGAATGCCACCCACTCCTTGGCTTAATTGAAGTTGAGCTGTTAACTAATCAATTACATCCCGAGTGATAGATGCACATTTGCCAATACCTCCACCCTTCAATCCAAGTAAGTGGGCTTTGATACGGGAAGCGGTACCCGTATAAAAGCCCATGCAATACTTGCATTGCCATTGATTATGTCCAACAAGCTTCACATGCTTACAAATGATATTGAGAATTCTACCCATCTAGACTCTATAAGGCAAGTGGCAAGGGACAAATAGTGTCAAAGTGAAGCTTGAAGAAAGGGGCAAATAGGGAAGGTTGAAGCAAACGGAAAATAGAGAAGGTTGAATTTGAAAGCAACTTGCAAGGGGCTGATCGTGCTCTATTGTTGAGTGCTCTAATGCTCACTTATGTTCTAACTTCTACCTAATGCAAGCTCTTAGGATGCGTGTGCAAGAGAAGGCCACAAAGTATTAGTGTAGCTGTATGCGAATTCAAAATGACATAGCGTATGGCTTGTTGCTGAAGTCAATTTTGTTCCCCAAAAAAGTAAAAAACATTTTCACGATTTTTTTTTTTAAACGACGATTTTATTGTACTATATTTTCAATGACACTAAGATGCATAAACAACCCATTAAGGAGGTTGAAGTGAGAAGAGTGGTGTTTGAGGAATACTAGTCCTCCACTTAGCATGCATAAAAATGCTATACATAGTGATGTTCAGAATGTCTAATCAGATCAGTCTGCAAATGTTCTTGTTCAGCAACCGTTGAGATGCTCTACACGTGTCTCACAACCACATGATATGTTCCAAATTTGGATTTTGTTATGCTAATAGTCCATAGTCACAGGGGGACGCGTCCCCGGGCCCAAGGGACGCCGGGACGCCGTCCCCCCCTTCATTTTTGCTGGGACGCCAAACCGGGACGTCACCCGTCCCCATTCCAGCCGTCATAACAGGGTTCAGTCCTCGGGACGCCGTCCCGGGACGTTTTTTTGTGACGACGCCAAATCGGGGACGGCAGTTTTTGGAGGGAAATTTTTCGCCGAAATTTTTTTTTTTTTTTGAAGTTCAAAAGTTTGCGCCCAGGTTCTCTTTCTAGAGGCTTCTTTTGGGGCCCCAAAGCAAGCATAAAAGGCGTTGTTTGCTGCCCTCAAAACACACAATTTACCTTCAGCTTTCTCTTGAGCTACCTTGGTGTGCACCCTTGCATATGCAACAGCCCTCTCCATCCTCTTAACCTTTGGGCCTCTCTAAGAGAGTGTTTTCAGCAGCCCCTCTCTTGAGTCCTCTCCTCAAGGCTCAAGAACTTGCCCTTTGGAGTTCTAAACCCTCCTCCTCACTTTCATTTGGAGTGTAGGAGCAGCCATTATGGCCTCTTCATCAAGCACATACAAGAGAAGGAAGGCCATCGCAAAATGGACATGGTGGGAAGAGGTGGATTCTCCCATGTCCGCCGGGGAAGGAGGTGGTTCAAGACCGTGGACATGCAAGTTATGTGGATACAAAAGGACCAGCGGAGCGAACAAGGTGCGTGCCCATCTTCTTCGTGAGAGTGGCAATGAAGTAAAGTTTTGTAATGCCATCACTTCGGAGAAAAAGCTAGAACTTCTCAACAAGCTTGCTGTGAGTGATGCCCATGTGCATGCCCGTCGTGCTTCACAAGCTCCGGTCAATCCCGCATCATTTGTGAGAACTTCTGACTCTGTTTCCAAGGAGGCATCTTCATCGGCAACGACGGCTCGACCTCATCCTCTTTCCACACCAAGAGATATGCCATCTGTAAGCTCCACACATATATGGAGTGGGACGTATTCATCGTCAACAAACCCTTGATGATAAATGGAATCCCAAATTGAAGGAAGAGGTTGACATGGCGGTGGCGAGGTTTTTCTATCATGACCACATTCCTTTCAATGCAGCTCGGTAAGTAATCATAATTCATATGGCATAACTGAATTTTCAATTTACCTAATTGTTTGTCATTTGTATAATGCAAATTCTCTTTTTGTTCATAGATCACCGTACTTCAAGGAGATGATGAAAAAAGTAGGGGAATATGGACCACAATGTTCCTCCCACTTCAGAGAGTTTGCGTACGACTCTATTAGACAAGGAGAAGAAACTTGTGGAAGCCGCATGTGAGAACATCCGAAAGTCATGGGAAAGAAATGGAGTGTCCTTGCTCATGGATGGATGGAGTGACACACAACGACGATCTATCCATGGAGTTGTCGCTTACTCCCGAGGTGAGATGTACTTCATATCATCCCATGATGCATCCGAGACAGGAAAATCAGCCGATGTGCTTGCTTCTGAGTGGGCAAGTGCCATAGAAATGGTGGGTCCAGCAAATGTTGTAGCCATTGTAGCAGATGGAGAAGCCGCAAACAGAGCCGCTGCCCAGATCATTGAAAGTATGTATCATCATACCAATGTTTGTTTTTGCATGGCTCATTGCCTAAATAATATTCTCAAAGACATTGGCACCTTGGATTGGATTTTGCCTTCAATCAATGAGGCAAATGCATTAGTGAGCTTCATCAACAATCATACACGTGTGAAGAATGAGTTCAGCAAAAGATCTACTCTTGTTTTGCTGAAATATGCTGAAACACGATTTGCATATAACTTCATCATGTTACACCGTGTTGTGAAGTGTAGTGGTGTTTTAAGAGGCCTACTATCGAGTGATGAATTTGCAGCAATGCCAGAGGCTTCCACTACAGCAGGAAAGGAATTCAGAAAACTGGCAGATAATGCAGCATGGTGGGAGAATATTAGCCGCATAGTGGATATAGTGCGACCACTTGTGCACTTGCTAAGAGTGGTGGATTCTATGGACCCATGCATTGGCAAGGTATATGAAGCTATGGATCGAACCATAGTCACTTAAGAAGCTAGTGCAAGAGGATGAGAAGTATGAAGAAATTTCATCAATATGTGTTCGACGATGGAATGCCTATTACTCCCCACTCCATGCAGCGGCATTCATGGTGGACACTGAATTCCAAGATAAGAAACAATATGCTGATCCGGAGGTAGCAAGTGGATGGAGGACGATATTGGAGAGACTTGTCCCAGATAATGCATCGAGGAGGCTTATTAGAGATCAATTATCCAAATATAGAACTATGAAAGATGCTTCATTTTCATGTGCAGATGCACAAGAAGATAGGTTTCGTGTCGGCGCTGCTGTATGGTGGGAAGATTTTGGATTTGATGGTCCAGAGTTGCAACAATTGGCTATACGGATACTTAGCCAAGCTTGCACTACGAGTTGCCTTGAGCAACTATGGAGTGTTTATGGACATGTAGCCTCTAAGAAGAGGAATAGACTTGGTGTGCAACGTGCCAGTGATCTTGTCTTTGTCAGTGCAAATTTAAGGATGCTTCGCAAGACCCAAAGCATGGCTTCAGATCCTTTCACAGAATGGGAGATGGAGGACAAGGTGCAAGCTGAAGAACATGAAGATGGGGCACATGATTCAGAATACTTTGAGCAAGTGGAGATTCAGATTGCACCATGGGCTACCACCTCTACTGATGTAGCACAGACTCCCCACTTGGATTCTCCTTGACACTTTAGTCTTGAGTTATCTTAGATCTATCATGATTCATCTAGATTCTATGCCATATGGGCCATGGTTGTATCTTTTTGGTTTTATTCATGAGATGTACTCTTTTTTATATATGATATGATGATATCTACAGCGTACTCTTTTTTATTCAGTGTATATCTACAATGCGGAAGCAACACATCACATGTTTTCATATATTTCACTTTGGAAATCTTCTTTTTACTATTTTCTTGTTTATTTGTGCTCTTATAAGCTAACAAAACCCTTACGAATGGTTTCCATTTCAAATTAACCTTTAAATCAGCATATTTTGAGTGCCGTCCCGGATTGGCGTCCCCGGGACGGTACAGGTCCCGTCCCCGACCCCGGGACGTCACTGTCCCCGGGACACGTCACCGTCCCCGGGACACGTCACCGTCCCCTGGTGACTATGTAATAGTCGCTAGTGAGCCTTCTTGCTACAAAGAGGCTATGCAGACAACGGATCATGTCAAGTGGGAGCGTGCCATGAAGAGTGAGTTGGACTCTATTCACAAGAATGGTACTTGGGATTTAGTACCTTTGCCAAAGGGCAAGAAAGCTTTACCATGTAAATGGGTATATAAGCTGAAATTCACATCATATAATGCTTCTCCAAAGTATAAAGCACAACTTGTTGCAAAGGGTTTTAAACAATAACATGGTGTTGATTTCGAGAAAATCTTCTCTCTAGTGGTCGAGATGCTACCCTGTGCATGTTGCTTGGATTCATTGCAGTGGAGGACTTAGAGCTAGTCCAAATGGATGTAAAAATTGTTTTCTTGCATGAAGATCTTATAGATGAGATCTATATGGAACAACCATAGCGTTATGCAGTTCCTAGCAAAGAAAGTCTAGTTTGTAAGCTCAAGAAGAGCTTATATGGACTTAAACAATCTCCTAGATAATGGTACCAAAAGTTTGATGCTTTTGTGAAGTCTCATGTCGATGATATGTTGATTGCTAGGAAGTCCTCTTATGACTTGTCAATTCTCAAATAGAAGTTGAGTCAGACATTTGATATGAAGGATTTGAGGGATGCCAATTATATTCTTGGCATGCGTATTACTCGTGATAGGAGTAAAAGATGCATATACTTGTCTCACAGTGAATACATATCCAAAGTACTTCACATGTTCAATATGCAAGGTGGAAAGGCATTGAGTACACCTTTACCCACATATGTAAAATCGTGCAAGAATGATTGCCCCAAATCAGATGAGGAAAAGGAATCCATGACCAAAATTCCTTATCAATCTACTATTGGTAGTCTCATGTATGCTATGGTAGCTACAAGACCAGACATTGCATTTGCAGTGAGAGTTCTGAATAGATATATGTCTAATCTTGGCATGCAGCATTGGGAGGCGGTCAAGATGACTTTGAGATATCTGAGTGGCACTAAGGACAAGTGTCTATGCTTAGGTAGAGGGAAAGAATCCATTATTGGTTACACAGATTTTGACTATGCTAGTTGTGTAGACAATTGTAAGTCTACGTCAGGGTACATTTTTCATTTTGTTAGAGGTGCTATCTCTTGGAGATCTCGTCTTCGAGAATGTACGGTTGTTTCCATCACAGAACCAGAGTATGTTGCAAAAAGTGAGGCATGTGAAGAGGCATTGTGGCTTTTTCGTCTTGCTTGTGATATGGGTTTACCTCGGTCCTCAGCATGTACCTTGTTTGCTCAGTGATAGTTAGAGTGCCATTGCTTTGGCTAAGACCAAGCACATTGAGGTGAGGTTTCACTTCATTAGAGATTACTTAGCCACTGGGCGCATTATTCTTGAGAAGGTTCACACGTGAGATAATGCTGCAAATGCTTTGACTAAAGCTCTACCATAGGATAGCTTTCAACACTGTTGTCCCTTGATGGGGGTTACTTGATTCATGATCTTACAGAGTCACTTGTATACTTTGTAACATGCCCATCCGGTGGGAGGTATAGTTTGTATACTTATACTAAGGTATTCTTTATCATTCTTCATGTTTTCTCCCATAGTTACTTTGGTCATATTGGCCTTTAGTGGGAGATTGTTACCGTTAGTATCCATGTGAAAGGCCAAATTGCCACCGGACACTTTTGTATATATTCTTTAATAATACATATAGTGGCTTAGTCACCCAAAGATTGTAAGTTCAACCACATTTATAACACCTAAGAAGTCTGTGTTTGTGCTCTCTCTGTAGTGTGTTTTTCTATGTATTCTGCAGCCTCTCAGTGGAGTACCATGTGCGTCGCTTGGAGCTAGGTTTTCTACTCCGAAGATATCGACGTGGAGCTCTTGAGAAGGAGATTGCACTCAAGTGCATCACCATCAAAATACTTCATCTTCCTTTCTTTTTATTTTGAAAAACCACTTAACACCAATTGCCTTTTTACCTTTTGGTAACTCACAAAGCTTCCAAGCTTGATTCTCATGAATGGAAACAATCTCTTCTAACATAGCTTTCTTCTATACAAGACTTTGTAGTGCATCTTTTACGTTAGTTTGTTCATTCTCAACTAAAGTTAGTTCCAAAATATTATGAATCTCAAAATGTTCTACATAATTTACTTGATCTGCTTGTTCTCTCCTTATTTCACTTTTGGTTCTTCATGTGAAGTTCTCTATACCATTGTCCTTCCAAGTTTGATATAACCACCTCATAGTATTCTTGAAAAGTGGTGAAATCTCTTCTGGTTCTTCAGTATCTCTTTCCTCTGGAACCTTCTCCAACTTCATCAGTTGGAACCTCAAGAGGTATTGATGATGGACTAGGTACTAATGTAGGTATTGAAATTCTCTCTTCACCTTTGTTAACTGCATCTTTTACGGTTTGAGAAGGTTCATCACCCCCTTGTATTACTGAATATAAGAATCCAAATTCCTTCTAAAAAATGCAAATCACATGCCTTTATGAAATCTGGAATCTCTATATGCTTATCATAAATCTGGTCTTCTGAAATATATGCATTGCGTGAGAATAGGATATCACATGTTTTTGGAACATAGAATCTATATCCTTTGCTTTCAATTGCATAACCAATAAAAGACAACGTTAATGGCTTTACATCAAGCTTACTATGACCCTTCTTCCCACTGTGAAGATAAGTTAGAGAACCAAAAACTTTAAAATATCTCACATTGGGTTTCTTCTCATAATAAGCTTCATCAGGTGTGTGAACCTTTGAAGCTTTTGTGGAAGATTTGTTCAGAATGTGATTAATTGTATGTACTGCATCAAACCAGAACTTGAGAAAGCTTTTTGGATGAAATCATACTACACATCATCTCAACAAGTATCTTGTTCGTTCTCTCTACAACACCATTCTGTTATAGAGTATAAGGAATAATGAATTCATGAGAGGTAGCTTTGTCCTCAAGAAAAGACTTGAAGTCATTTGACATGTACTCTTCTCTCAAAATCTGAATTTTCGATTGGCTTTCATTTTCAACCATAGCTAAGAACTTCTTGAGAGTAGGAAAGACCTTTGACTTTACTTACCATAAATCCATGAAGATCTTAAGAAATCATCAATGGAAGTAACGAAATACCTAAAACCTTGAATGGAATTGTTGGAAATTAGGTAGGCCCATAACTAAATTCCATAGGTCCCCCAGGTTTCCAGGATCTACAACACAGATTCCAGCTTCTTCCAAAATTGACAAAACGAACATACAATCACTTAATCATACAATGATGAGACAAAGATAGAGAGAGATTAGACAACGTGTAAAGTGTTACGTAAGCCACTGCTTACTCACACCATCATATATACAAATGTCGATTTACAATGTGGGAGTCAAAATCTCAACCACTCTATGTGAACAGAAATAGATGGAAGAGTGTATGTACAGAATTCACAAGAATATTCAGATGTAGGGACAGAAATCTGAATATGTATGAGATGTATGACCTAATAGGTTGTAGAAGAGTGTATACGAGTGACAGAAAGAGGAAAGATCAGTTTGAAACTGATATTCAGCAAACCCTAATCTGATTTTAGGCTATGGAAGACCCTAAATCAGATGTGTGTGTGATAGATCACATACTTACAGAATTAGCATAGAATGCTAACATGTTACTGACAGAAATCCTCATACTCATGTGAAAACACCTTCTTTAACACCTCATCTGAATGCATGTAGCATGCATGTACTGATTCTCTGTTATGTATGCCGAATAGGACTCCTCTTGATATGGATGCCACTGCCTCCATAAGCTCCAAGTAGTACCTGGGTGCATAAAGAGAATATGTACCTGAATAGTTAACATAAGATGCAATCTTATGTTAAGCTCCATCCAATGACTTTGAAGTACTCCATAATCTTCATGTAGAAGACAATCTTCAAGTACATCATGTAGATGGTTGATCCAAACGACCAAGCTGCTAATAGGTAAGTCTTCTCCATAAGCAAGAGTGTGAGCACACTCTTCTCGAAGAAGAACTCCATGGCTGCTCAACATAGCTCCATTATCCATAGCTTCACAAAGTGCACCATGGATGCCCCATGAGTGCTAGAGCACTACCTCCTCAAAGAAGGACCAAAGCTGGCGTTGGCTTTGTGTAGGATGATCAAATAAGTGACCAAGTGCCTTCTTATATAGGCCACATAACTTCTGGCGATCAAAAATAAAGAAGCATCGTAAAAAAGCTGATTTTCGCAAATTAATTTTGAATCGTTGGCTTTTAAAAACTCCATCGCTATTTTTTAAGTGCTTTTGCTTATTTTTAAACTATTCACTGAAAGTACTACTTGACATGCTTTTTCACACTTCTGACCACCTGATGAATGATCTGACAACATTTTTATGACCTCCAAGCGGAGAGCTATCAAATGAGGTAAAAACCCTAAATCAACAGAACATTAGGATTAGAGTTTTCTCCCAAATCTGATCTCTAATGTCTGCATGTCATATACCATTAGAAAGCTCTCTTCAAGCTCTACAAGATAGGCTCATAAAAACTTTACCCAAATTTTGTGCCAAAAATGACTAAGTACCAAAATTAGGGTTTCTACCCTAAAAGGATTTTGGACTAATGTGACATTGTTTTCCAACATGGAATCTATTCTCATAGGACCATTCACATCCGAATGTATGATCTGCAACTTCCTTGTGGCCATGATGTATCCATGCTTCTTGAGAGAAAGTTTGTGAAGCTTTTCTTCAAGACATCCTTCACATGATTCTGCATCATCAGATAAAGCAAAAGTAGGCAAACTCTCCACCCATCCATGATATTTGATGTGTTTGAGCAACTTCATGTACTCCTTACGTATAGAGGAGTTAGCAACATTAGCATGACTAATTTCAGATAAATCAAACATGCCACTTTTGTTTTCGCCTTGAAGTAGACAATGCTCCTCATTTGGTGAGAGCATTTGACATGAATCTTTCACATGATTCTGCATCATCAAGTAAAGCAAAAGTAGCCAAACTCTCTACCATTCCATGATATTTGATGTGTTTGAGAGTTGTGTAACTGATATGACCAAATCTAGAATGCCATAACTTCATGTTCTCCTTAGGTATAGAAGACTTAGCAACATTAGCATGAGTAATTTTGGACAAACATGCCACTTTTGTTTTCACCTTGAAGTAGATGCTTAGTAGTTCCAGAATCAAAAATCCAAGGATTATCAGAGATTGCATTTGATGCTTCCAAATCAAAAGCTAATTCTTGAATACTAATACATGCATAAGATTCCTCCTTAGCATCATCTTCAACATCATTACCCAATGCTTTCTTCTTCTCATTATAAATCCTCTTTCTGCATTCTGCTATGAAATGACTTAGTATCTCATAGTAATGGCAAATTCCTTTCTTTGAAGTAGATGTGGCAGCGGACTTTTCTTTGGGTGTAGACAAAGTAATAGGGGAAGGACTAGAAGGTTTATGAGTAGAAGACTTACTTACCTTCTTAGTTTGCTGACTCTTCATCTCCTTCTTTATTGTCTCCTTCTTCTTCTTACCCTTCGATGATGATAACATGGCTTCATCATTCCCTTCCATACTGTTTTGTTGATCTTCATCTTGAAGTAATCAGAACTCCAACTCTTCAAATGAAAGTTCTCTATCTCTTGTAGAGAGAGATAAAGAAGTAATAAAAGCACGATATGAAGATGGAAGTGAGTTTAGAAGTGTATTTACCATCTCTTCATCTAAAATATTGACTACAACATTGAGTAACTAATCTCGTAAATCTTTGAGATTCAAAATGTGTGACTTAACTATCAACTTTCATTCTAGTGTTCACTAGCTATCTCCTTAGATGAGCTTTCCTAGCAAAGTTTCTGCTCTGAGAGAGATTCTCCAACTCCAACCAAGCCTAATGAGAGGTTCTACATGACCTGATTTGAGGTATAATATGCCTCTTGACTCCCATAGCAATATATGAAAGTGTTTGTGCATCCCTTGAATCCCATCTGGTTCGCTCTCATGTAGCAAGTGATCTGATAGCACCACGAACTTCAGATGATGAAAGAGTTTCTTCTTCTTCACTAACCTCCTAAGAAGAATTGGGCCAGCACATCTTCTAGAAGATGAAGCAACATCTTCTCAAGAGAGAGAATAGACAAGATTTTCCAAGTGTAATGATAAGCTAGAATGCTTACCTACACTATCTTAATATTAATGTCAAATTACAATGTGTGTAGATGATACAAATTTGAATGTATGCTGAAATTAGATACAAAATCTGAATATAAGCAAAAATTTGGAAACTAGATGCAAGAGTTTATATGGAAAGTGCCTAAAGAGGTATGTAGAAAGTGAGTGTGTGAGAATGGAGTGGATATGAACAGTTTCAGTTCAAAACTGTTTTAAAGCAAATCCTAATTCTGAAATTAGGGTCTCAAAAATCCTAAATCAGAAACTAATGAACTAGCAAGGTAGTGTAGAAGATCTCCAAAGTAGAGTATACTTGAGCACTCCTTGAATTGTGATGTTTTAAAGTGATCCTACGCCCTTGATTATATAGGTTTTAGAGTGCCCCACAATAGCTTTGTAAAAAGCTGCGATCATAAAAAATTTCACGCTAATTTTCGCGAAAAAACTCCAAAAATAGCTATGGATTTATTTTTCTGTCGAATGTGCTTTTTGGGCCTTAATGGACTGCGATCTGCCTATTGGACCATCATAAGAAGGAAACTATGCTTTCCTTGATCTAGATGTTGCGAGGAACAAAATGAGGTAAAAAACCATTTTTAGCAGAAATTAGGGTTAGGGTTTTCTCTCAATCTGGGCCTCTGATGACTGAATATTATATATCTAATGAAAGCTCTCCTGAAGTACTATCTAATGCGCTCATAAAAATTTTGAGCTTTTGTGACCAAAATTTGGCTAAATACCCAAAATAAGGGTTGCTGGAATTTAGGGTTTTGTGCTATTATGACATTGTTTCGAATAAAAATTTGCACCATTCAATTTTGTGCTGGCCAAAACTGAGAATATATGTGCGAACCCTCTTGTGGAAGGTTGCATTTCCAACAATCCCCTCCTAACCTGACACAAGAGGAAAATGTGAGGCAAGGTATATATGTTATGTTTGATAAAAAATATTATAACGTGATGTTGCTAGCTGAAAAAATGGTGAATGTACCTATAAAGATCATGCCCACTATCCAAAAGAATACATAAGACTGTTAGGCCAAGTGGAACACTTACCAAAAACAACTAGACAACAGTTTTAGCACGAGGAATTTTTCCCAAGTGCTAATTTGGGCATTAATTTTAGCGTTGTCTCATCTACACGGGGATGATTATCCCATATGCGCTATTCAAAAGCCTAGTTAGCACGAGGAATTTTTCCCAAGTGCTAATTTGGGCATTAATTTTAGCGTTGTCTCATCTACACGGGGATGATTATCCCATATGCGCTATTCAAAAGCCTAGAAAAGCATTCATATAGTGTGTTGCAATCCATGATTCCATGTCTCTAGGGAGAGGAGGGAGAGGCAACGCATCCCCTCTCCCATGCACATTCGAGCCTCATTTATGGGTTGGGCGCAATTGATTTACATCCTTGTACTTGTTTGTCAAGTCTGGAAAATGTTTATGTACAAAACTTACATGCGCCCTCTCCATCATGTGTGCTCTTATGCTATTAGTGTGCGGTTGAAGAGATGCAATTCTTTTTGCTAATTGCAGCTCCAACCTCCTCTTTCTCTACATACAATCCAAGGATGATGGTGACAAACCGAAAACGGAAAAAAGTCCATTGCCTTTGCATGCACAAGCCGCCCATGAATCAAGACTACCTTCTCAAACTCGAAGGAGTTTGAATGAATCTCCATCTCCCAAGAGCCCCCTATGGCTCAAATACTAAATATTGGAGATCACAATTGATTGTGTTCCACTCTCCACTCGGCCTTAACTAGCCCTTGGAGCTTGCCCACATTCACCTCTAGAACAATCTCTAAGGTCCATAAACCACCCATGAGGGGATGGGAATAAGCTCACGGTTCCATCTTAGGAACCTGAGTCTCAGAAGTTATGATCCTTGATCCACTAGGGTCCTCAACCATTGCAAACAAATCAATGGTAGGTCATTGACGCCTAAATAAATATGGAATATAACATTGAATAAGCCTATAGAAAGGTGTACATTTATATTCAATATTCCAGCACGGCCGGAAGCGCGTAGCTACCGGCACGGCTGGAAGCGGGTAGGCATGACCGGAAGCGGGTAGCTACAAGCACGGCTAGAAACGCATAGCTACCTGCACAATTGGAAAAGTTCGGTTCGAACTAGTTGGATATATATATATATATATATATATATATATATATATATATATATATATATATATATATATATATATATATATATATATATATATATATATATATATATATATATATATATATATATATATATATATATATAGAGAGAGAGAGAGAGATACATACATACATACACACACATATATATATATGGAATCTAGAATCTAATCTCTAAATATACATTATACATAAAACGATTTATGAATCATATATGATATGAGATTACATAATATAATATCACTGACAAATTACAATATGGGTTTTGTGTTCATACTATAGAAGTACAAAATACCTATTTACCCTTGTGTCTCTACCTCCAAGTAGAACATCATAGTAGCATAGATAATTAAGTTATAATCATAAATATAGCCCTTCGAACACTACCATGCAACTTTACTAAGCCGTGTGTTCCAAATTGCAATAACCACATCATTGACCTAAGACACGTGCCGGAGGACTATCCTCGTGCATTACTTCCATCCTCTTACAGCAATTGCTATCAAAAATAGGAAGCTTTTGCAGTAGGTGGACTCCTTTCTTCCTTTAGCAACTAATGCACTAGTCCTTGTGCCTTCGGCTGCTTCCTCCTTTTTCTTTGCACAATACCATTGGGCATGATTAGGTGACAAACACCTAAGTTATGAATTATCATCTTTAGCCATTTCAAAGTCTTTGTTGCTAAGCCTAGCTCTTCTACGTTCTTATTTATTTGCTAACAGTTTGTTTTAACTTTTTCCCCATTAATTGTTTCAATCAAAACTTACTCGAGTTAAAAATCTAGAACATTATATGTCTACATAGAAGTGGGTAATGTGCAAGTTTTCATACATTTGGGCATATTCAACTGCTTCATCAAGCATATCGGGGACATTCCTTCTAGCCATCCTTTTACACTTTTATTTAGTCCTTTCAAAAACTGCACATTTTCTTCAAACCATCAAACCCTTTTAATTTTAATTATAATCTCCCCATATTTGCAGATGTAGGCAGATAATGATAATGTTCTACCCCTAATAGGCAGATAATGGTCTACCCCTCACCATGGCCCTATCATGTTTCTCCCAATTTCATTTTTCCACAAAGTTAAGATCAAGAAACAAAGTTTTGAAATGTTTCGAGTATCGAGGCAAGCATCTTGTCTACTTGAGATTCATCCAAGGTTTATATGCTTTACAGCCAAGCGAAAGACTCGTTTCCAAGACTCCACACTTAGGAAGGGAATGTCTAAGCTAATGCAAGACTTGCAACAGCATACAAGGCTTTCTGATGAGCTCAAACAGATAATTACTGGTTCACTTCATGAATTTTTGAGAAAGAAGGAATTTCATTCACGCCTTGCAATATGTAGGAAGTTTTCAGATTAAAGGCCAACAAAACAGTTTAAGAGCCTTGTACAGACAAGTAGATACTGCAAACTTAGACGTGTACAGTTTGCATCAACTCACTCAAGAGATTGGTAGACATGCACAAAGATCTCTGTTAATTGCAACCACAACAGAAAGAGGGACCTACCTTGGTCACAAAGGTGCCCTTAGGGCCTAGGAACTCAGTAGCAAGCTTGAGGGAGTCGAGAACAAGTGCCGCTTGGGAAGTTGCCTCCTTAGCCCACGCCCCACCGACATTTGGGGAGCCATCATGGAGGATGACATCGAAAACAGAACAACCATGCTCCTTCATGAGCTTGCGGATAGAGGCCCTGCATTTCGGAGTGGTGATATCCTCCTGAAGTGTGAGGGTTCCACGCACAGGCCTTATTGGGACAAGGTCTACACCGACAATAAAGCTTCCTACAGGCATATGCTTGTATGCAACTTGCATCCATCCACCAGGAGCCGCACACAAATCCAGCAGAGCTCTTGAACTTGAAAGGAAACGATACTTCGAATCCAATTGCACCAGCTTGAATGCAGCTCGCGACCTATACCCCTGTTCCTTAGCAAGGTGATAAAAACGATCCAACCGATGTTTCCCTGTTGTCTTGCTCTTCCCCATGGTATCAACCTGCCCAGAAAGATTACTTCCCACAGTCCCTCAGAATCACGTTGGAAGTTCTTCAAAACTCCCTTTTATGTTGCCGAGGCAAATGAGCGGCGGTTCTCTTCGATGAAGAGCACCTACTACCGCGACACTTCACCTCGCAGCTTAGCTCATATACTATTGTTCTCGACTTGCAACGCCGAGACAACGTTGATGTTTAGGGAACTTTGACGTTCTTCGCTTCAAACTCTTGTCATCGATGATGTTCAGGGAAAGCTTGGATGCCACGACTAGGAGAAGTCTCACCATTACTATCGGTAAGACAATCAGTCATCTCAAATTGGGGTTTTTCATTAGGTTTGATTGTTCCATAAGAGAGGGATGCAACCATAGCATCTAAAGGACTTTAATCTTCATTGAAAATCTTTTACATTACTCATAAAAGTTTTCTTTTCTATTTGAAGGGAAAGGTTTTGCATACTAGTGCATAAAGCATTGTATATATAAGATTGAAAAGGCCTTTTCAAAGGGAGAATCTCAAATGTGAACCACACACAAGAAACTAAACTCTATAATGTATGAGAAGGAATTGATGTTATCATAATCTTTTTCTTTTTTCGCTTGACAATCCTTTCATTCCAAAGACATGTCGATGATCAAGTACTCTACATTGAGGTATTCTGGTTCGTTCACAAAAGGATTTCAAGAATACTTTCTTATATCATGGCCTTCAACATCATTAAATGTTTTAAAACATCCTTCCCACATCACCAATGAGATCATAATTGCAAATTTAGAAGTCCGTAACTATCCTTAAATAATATATACTAGGGGCATGTAATAGAAGCTCTTTTTGTCTTATCAATGCCAGTTATGGAGCTTGAACCTAATATTACTCTCAAAGAACGTGCTCTCTATGGATTGATCATAGTATTAGTTTACATTTGATTTTCTTTTTGACTTTAAACAAAATATAGGTTGTGTATGCTATTATATAAGGCATTGTATCCATTAGATTAATAAGTCTTTGTAAAAGGAAGGTTAGTAACCCTAGATTATACATAATTGAGAAAACTTGAGTGTGTGTGTGTGCGTGTGTGTGTGGAATCAACAACTATATGCATGTATGTATGTACGTATGCATGCATGTACGTATGTATGTATGTATGTATGTATGTATGTATAGATAGATAGATAGATACATACATACATACATACACATACATACATACATATATACATGTGTGATTGTGGAATCAACAACTCCTTAGCTTCAAAATATTCATAAAGTACCAAATTATGATAAACTTGTAGACGAAATGGTGGAATGTGTATAGTAACACTAAAACCATGTGCATATATTGAGTACAAAATAAATTAAATGTTATAAAAAACTAAAATATTAATAATAAAATTGCATCACACATTTGTTGTTATCTTTAGTCAAACATTTGTATCCAATTATCAAGGGGTTTAAGGTTATGGCTAAAGGTATGGAAGCTAATCAGAATGGTTGAGGTCCTTTAGAGTTAGTGATTTGAGCTCTTAGAACATGAAAAGTGAAGAGCATAGCATTAACTTAGTTGCCAATCAATCCAAACAAAACCATTAGTGAGAACCAATAACGAAAAGGGTTAACATATACAACAATCATGTCGATTGTTATATTGGTCACACCTAACATGTCTATTTGCTCATATGCAAAGTTTTATTCAAAAACATAGATTTCTATGTATATGAAGAATTGAAACCTTTTCCATGGAAAAACATATGAGCAAAAATTTTATTTTTTTTAAAGTAGGCTTGAGAAAATTTCACGCTCAAGAAGAATGACTAACTTAGTATTATTCCAAATATTGGAAATTTCCCCTAAAAAGATTTTTCTATGAAAGCACATGAGCATTCTTATAAGGTCAATGAAACACTCTTTGATTCATACTTTGTAATTGTGAGGCCAAAAGTTTCTAAAGCAAGCACTGCTTCCAAGTTTGTACCACAAATATTCACATTGTATAACATAAATAGTGAGCTAAGTTAAGAACATAGATCTTAAGTAAATATATGAGAGTAGATCTTAAGTAAATAGATCTTAAGTAAATATATGAGAGTAGATGCTAAGCTATGTGGATATGTAACATAGATCTTAAGTAAATATATGAGAGTAGATAGAACATTGTATAACATAGATCTTAAGTAAATATATGAGAGTAGATGCTAAGCTATGTGGATATGTAAGCATATGGACGCTTCAAAATTATAATCAACAAAATAGAGGTATTTTTTTTTTTAATATAAAGGAAGTTCGGCAATAGCCTACTCTCCCGGACTTGAATTAAATTAAGAAACAAAGGTACAATAGAAGGGGACTAGTGCCCACGGGACCCCCCAAATCCCACAAAGCAGGGGAAGCTTGATTGAATCCTAGGTTGCATTACAGAGAAGGTTAATCACCCTCTCATCGCCCTCATGCAAATAGAGGTATTTTTTCCAATAGAAAAAAAATCGTACATTTGAAGTTTTAAGCATGAACATATATGTGTGTATGATACATATTTGTTTATAAAAATCAATTGGTGAGATATTAAAAGTATTTTTTCAGACTTTTTAGTTGAGGTAGACATTATATGTTAACGCGTTCTTGGATCCTAATTTTTGGTTTTCCATTTATACCGAAAAAAAATAACTTATCGGTTATATTATTTTATTTACATCAGTGAACAGTTTCAAGTAAGCAAATACTACTTTTTCTAGATTATGCAATTCATAGGTTTAAAGTCTAAATATGAGCATAAATGTGCGTATGATACGTACTTGTGTATAAAAATTAGTTGACATAACTTTTTAGTTGAGGTGGAAATTTTAGCTTGATGCATTCTTGGATTTGATTTTTTTTTTTTTTATGAATCTATACCAAAATCACCATATTTAAATCAATGTACAGATTTAGGTAAGTGAATACGATTTTTTTTTTATTATGCATCTATTGTATTGAGTTTTCAATTGTTAGCCAATTGTGGTAGCATATTAAGGATCTCTTGTGGTCATTAGCCCTTATCTAGTTATGGCAATTTGTGTATAGAAAAGTTACTCTATAGTGAAAATTCAAGTGCATAAGTAGGAATGTTTAAGTTAGATCTTAATATTGTGTGGTCTGAAGGTGTTCTCTGTGTGCATAGGAATTTATGGATAGAAGATGAAACTAGTAGTTTAACATTATGTGGTCTGAAGGTGTTGTCCTATGCATATATTAAAGAATGTTGGATATTCATTATGGAAACATCTTCTTGGATTAAAAGACCTATATTAAAGAATGTTGGATATTCATTATGGAAACATCTTCTTGGATTAAAAGACGTAGTAGCATCAAGAAATTATTTAAAGGATCAAAACTCAAAACCAAAGTCATGGCCAATTTTTGATAAAAATCAACAAGAAACAACTTATGAACTTGCTTTTTGGATACTTACAAAAAGGGAGATGCAAACTATCAACAAGGGAGATGCAAACTATCAACAAGATTCAGTCGATTTGAACACCTACATGATATGGAGCATCTTTCTAGAACATGTTTACTTTGGATGAAAGAATCTTATCTAGGTTAAAGACACATGATCAACATAACTTTTTGAAGCACATTCTACCTTTTCTTATCAATGGATGTGCAATGAAAAGAGTATGGGATATGACCTATTTTCTTGGATCGCTTATAAGGTAATTATCATACTTTTATGTTCAATATATAAGATTATTTGATATCTTCTTTTTATGAATTAATGTCTTTATAGTTTAATTTATGATTGATAAGAGGTGGATTACATCAAAAGAGATTGACAAAGACTTGATCCCACAAAAGAAACGTGAATGCAAGCAGCTACTATGTTGATGGAGAGAGAGCTTCCACCATCATTTTTTGATATTCATATTAGAAAAACCAAAAGGATATATGGCAAAGGGATGGATGCTTGAGGAGTGCATGTACTATGTTAGTGAATACTTTGAAAGAGTTCATGAAGAAGGTCCTGTTGGAGTTAGACGTCTGCGGAAGCACACGAACAGCACAAGGAAGAAGAAGAAGCTTGGAGCACAACACACAATACTCAATGTATTACTAGAGAATGTACAAAGATAAGTAGCCCATTAGGGCAATAGGAGTATATACAATCCGGGAAAAAAAAGCCTCCTAAAGAGGGAAAAAAGTGCCCCGGAGGTCCTAGTGTGTTCACACACATCACTACCTAAAGATATCAACAAATCCCCCCTGGGAGTGATGCGGTGAACAAGGAGCTGGCACTCATGTATAAGGAAGTGCAAAGCTATGTGGAAATCACTCCATGAAAGGAAGTAAGCCCAAAGCTTTGCGGAAAGCTTCAAACTTCTCCCTAGGCAGAGCCTTCGTGAAAAGGTCTGCAATGTTCTCCTGCGTGGGCACATATGCCAAGCTGATCTCCGCAGCAGAGAACCTCTCCCTGACATAGTGATAATGCACCTCAATGTGCTTAGTGCGAGCATGGAACACAGGGTTCCTCGCAACTACCAATGCGCTCTGACTGTCAGTGAAGATGGTGGTGGCAGAAGACTGGCCAACACCCAAATCAGCCATAAGGCGTCAGAGCCACACACACTCAACAGTCGCTTTGAAAGCTACCCTATACTCACCCTCACAACTGGAAGTGGCCACATTAGGCTGCTTCTTGCTCAACCAAGATATACATGAGCTACCAAGCATGAAGCAAAAACCACTAGTGGACACACGAGTGTCATAACAACCAGCCCAATATGAGTCAGAAAAAGCATGCAAATCTGGCGGTAGTGATCCCCCTTGGGATAAAACAACCCAAGTAGCCGAGTACCACTAAAGTAGTGAAAGATGTGCTTAACCGCCTTCCAATGTGTGACTCATGGGCAATGCATAAACCTGCTCATCTACGAGACAACAAACTGAATATTTGGCCGAGTAATGCATAAGTAGATCAAGCATCCAACAGCCTGCTGATAGAGAACAGCATCAAATGCATCTCCAACATCATGAAGACTCAATCGTAAACCTGTCTCCATAGGAGTGGAAATAGGCTTATAGTCTTCAAGGCCAAAACGCTGCAATAATGTGTCAATATATTTCATTTGACACAAAGCCATTCCACCATCAACTTGCATAAACTAAATGCCCAAACAGAAATGTTGTTTTAATGTCCAAATGATGTACATTCCAACCATGATGGGCTGCAAGTGCACAAATGCTCCAAACAGTAGTCATACGGCATGTAGGTGCAAAGGTCTCATCAAAATCAATGCCTCTTTCCTGCGCATAACCCTTTGCAACAAGCCTAGCCTTATACATGTCAACTGGACCATCCGGTTTACACTTCAATTTGTATACCCACTTAGTGCCAATGGCCTTCTTGCCAGGAGGCAAGTCACATAAAGACCATGTACCATTCTTCATTATATCATCATATTCAGATTGCATAGAAGCCATCCAATTTTCTGAATTGTGTGCTTCATCAAAAGAAACAGGCTCATTCTCATCGCAGCGACTAGTCGCAGCCATAGCATAGCAATCTGATGCAAAGGAGGCAATATGAGAGCCTGAACGAGTACGATATGACAAAGATGCATCTAATTTGCTATCACGCAAAGTCTGCACTAGCCATTTTGGCATAGTTTTTGCTTGCTCAATATCAGCTCTCTCATCAACAAGTGCATCATGTAAATCTGCATCAGAAATGGAATGATCTCCATCATCATATGAAACCTGCAAAGGCTGAGAAGTTTCCTCATTAGCACTAGACTGTCCACCTATAAAAAGAGGCATCAAAGTATCATACATGTCTTTGGAGCTAACAGATGTCTCCTTAGTACATGAAAGCAATGGCTGAATAGCATCTTCCACAAAGACAACATCATGGCTAACTAGAATGCGTTTAGTCTGTGGATGATATAGACGATAGCCTTTACTTTCAGAATTATACCCAACAAAAATACATTTTACTGCCTTATCATCCAATTTTCTACGATGTTGTTCAGGCACTAGTGCATATGCCAAACTAAACACGCAGATGAGCAACAGATGGCTTGCGGTCATGGCAAGCCTCATATGGAGTGATAGACTGCAGCGCTTTAGTGGGACACCTGTTCAGTACATATGTTGCACACATGATAGCCTCAAGCCAGAAACTATGTGGTAAAGCCTGACTCTTGACCATGCACCTCGCCATCTCCATGAGTGACCTGTTCTTTCGTTCAGCAACTCCATTCTATTGAGGTGTATACGGCACTGTACACTGGTGTTTTATCCCACGTTCAGCTAGAAATGCATTAAAATTGAAAGACATATATTCCCCCCTTCCATCAGAACGGAGGGTGCCCATTTTACATGCTGACAGATTTTCAGCCAAAACCAAAAACTGTTTAAAGCACATGAACACTTCGGACTTTGCTTTGAGTGGATATACCCATGCATGCCTGGAAAAAATCATCAATGAAAGTCACGAAGTAAAGGTAATTTCCAAAAGAGGGTGTCTACATAGGACCACAGTCATCACTATGTACAAGCTGCAATTTCTGTGTAGCCCGAACTGAACCATCTTTTGGGAAGGAGCAATGTTGCATTTTGCCCAAAATACAGCCTTCACAAACATGTTTTCCAGGTGCCTCAAGTTTGGGAAAAGAGGACACCATTTCAGATTTTTGCAGGTGTAGCAAACTAGTGAAATTCAGCTGGCCAAAGTGTGCATGCCAAAGCTTTGCATCTGACATAGCCTGAGAATCATTTACTGCACATGCCAAATCATTTTCAGATCTTTCATAGTCTATGAGCTTATACAGCCCACGACATAAAATGCCAGAAGCAATAATAACATCGCCATTTGACAGATCATGAACTGTACATCTGTCATCAACAAATTTCACAACCAAGCCAATCTTGGCTAATGCAGAAACTGATAACAAATTCTTCTTGATCCATGGCACAAATAAAGCATCTGATAAAGTGAAAGAACTACCATCAGGAGTAGTCAAATTGATCTTACCAACTCCCATAATAGGATAAGAGGAGTTGTTGGTGCATGTAACAGTATTCCCTATAGGGGCAGGCTCGAGTGAAGAGAAGAAATTGCGTTGTGAGGTAATATGTTTGGTCACCCCACTATCAAAGTACCAAACATCTGAGTCTACTGCAGACATGCACTGCTCATGAGAAGATGGGTCAAAGCTGCAAACAGTAGTGAACGCCCATTTTTCTTCCTGCACAAGATTAGAAGACTCCGTTTTTGGTGTAGAGGCTTCTACAACAACCATTCGAGCCTCTTTCTTCTTTGCCTCTTTTGCAGCCAGTTTTGGACAGTTGTTTATGATATGATCATTCCCTTTATAGTACTTACAAAACAATTTCTGCTTTTTTTATTTTTTTCTCATCTTTGTCTTGGTTCTTCGAATGTGCAGCATTTGCACATTTCTGCTTACTAGTAGAAGAACTCCATTTTCCTTTGCCCTTCTGACTAGCCAGGAAAGCTTGATCTGCAACACGCATAATGGACCTGTTCTGCCTGGACTGATCTTCCTGCAACAGAACAGAGACTAACTCCTCAAATGACAAGGCATTTGGATTGCCTTTCATCATCAACCGAAGAGTAGAAGCAAAACTCTTATATGAATCAGGAAGACCATTTAGAACGGTATGCACAAGTGAGCTATCTAGTATAACCTCATCAGCAAAAATCAAATGTTCCTTCAAGTCTTTGATCTTTGTTAGGAAACTGTCCATAGAATCACCTTCATTCATGTGCTCACTCTCCAACTGTTTTCGGAGGTAAGCAACACGAGCCTCATTCCTAGCTTGGTACAATGTGGTAAGTGTATCCCAAGCATCCTTAATTGTTTTGCAAGAGCAAATATGAGGAATGATGGCATGTTTGACAGACAAAGCTATCAATGCATGTGCCTGGGCATCTCTGCCATCCTAACGAATCTGCTCTGCAGTAGGTGGAGCAGAAACAGCAGCACGAACATGAATCTACACAATATCATCTTCGACACCATCTTCATCAGCTCTAGCACCTATATTTGCAGTACATGTCATTACAAGTGTAATAGGACGTCTTTCAACACCCTACACAATGTTCCATAATCCTTTTGCAACCAATACATGTCGCATCATATAAGCCCATAATGGGTAGTTGATACCATCGAACTTATCCTCAACAGCCAACATACGGAATACATCACTACTTTCACCCATGGCAGTTGACTAAAATACCTTGATGCAAAAAATTGACTGTATCTCTTGAACAGAACTGCCCATACGAATTCTGCTAGACTTGTAGCAGACTTCGAGACGCTTATACTGGTGAACAGAAACTGGTATATACCTTTGGCACAAAAAGATGAAATAGCCTATACAAGCGTTGCAATAGTGCATTCGGAGGCCAAAACGAGCTCAAATTGCGATTTTGGCACCACAGAGCAAAGCGGTTTTGATCTCTGAAACACCCTGAGTATGCTCACCAAATTTCGTGCAAATCTGAAATTGCAAATGGAGGAGTGTTGACGGTGCCCTAGATGAAGCGACAACCTGCTCTGATACCAATTGTTGGAGTTAGACGTCTGCGGAAGCACGCCAACAACATAAGGAAGAAGAAGAAGCTTGGAGCACAACACACAAATACTGAATGTATTACTAGAGAATGTACAAAGATAAGTAGCCCATTAGGGCAATAGGCGTATATACAAGCCGGGGGAAAAAACCTCCTAAAGAGGGAAAAAAGTGCCCCGATGATCCTAGTGTGTTCACACACATCACTACCTAAATATATCAACATGTCCACGTGCATGGACTAGCAAGTCTTCTTCAAAATTTACAAATGAGGTATTATTAGGTAAGGAAGTTCCATTTTAATTTACATTGCAAGAAAAAAGTGATATTTCTACTTTTATCACATATAATAGCGAATGCATGCAAGGATTCATTAATCAATATGAATAGGAGTTTCAAAATCTATGAAGTAAAAGATGGAGAAACAAAAGATACAGGGATAATCTTGACAGTAATGAGAATACAGATATATGTTACGGATTGGCTATATACTCAAATGCAATGATTCAACGCAAATAATGAACGAATCTCAAATGACCAAGAGGAGTTAATGACATGTTGTGAAAGATGTAATTTTTCTACAAATATTCTATTCTTGCACATATATGTATATTTCTTTATCTTCTAATAATTTATTAATTTTTGGAGGCCCAGATGTATATGTGGACTTGTGCACAACATATCAAAATCAAAGATATTGATTATTTGCATAAAATAGAGGATTCTAGCATTGTTGCTTCTTTTAAGCAATTATCACGTATGAACCTTATAGATGGTGAACTTGGCTACATAGGTACCATTGTTGGTATGTACAAAATATTGTTTTGTATCTTCAAATAGGTAAAAAAAGTATATTTTTTATGATATAGTTTATTATTCTTTTGAGCACATAATAATAAAGTTTTATTTTTTATATATTTAAAGGTCAATTGGTTTTGAGACGAGTATCTAGGTAATAATTCCACATTGAGAAGGGAATTATATGGGTTTTGGGCAATTGACACTTCAAAAATAATGCAATTAACAGGAGAACTATATATTCTTCCTAGGCATATTGAACAATCATTTTTTTGTAAAAACCTTGATGCTCATCCTTGGTGGCAAGTCATTCATGTTCAACTTAGAGGTTGCTAATTGTTTGACAACTTTATTGTTTGAGAGATTGAAGAAAGACATGTTGATGATTCATCATCAAATATTGATCTACCAACATCTCATAAAGAAATTAGAATCATTCTAGATGACAATAATAATAATCTACTTGATGAGAACAATAATACTCTACATGTTGGTTCTATAGGTGATGAAGAGGAACTATCAAACACTGATATTAGTCCATCAACATATGAGCTCATTTATGAGAACACGGATTTAACAATAGAAGAAATAATAGAAATCAATAAAGATAATGAGGATAAAACTATATTGATGTCTTACCAAAATGGCAATAATAATGAAAAAACATGACTAGATGAGATAGTAGATTCCCCTCTATTCATTTGAAATACAAAATGAATCCCACCATAGAGATGAAATATATTCTTCTAGTTTAGAACATTATGCTCGGGGGTATGTCTAAATTTTTGTATCTAGGTTTATCTTCGAGGAAAGAGCCTAAGTTATGTCCAAAGAGCTCTATAGCTTTCTAAATTGAGTTAATGATCATTAACTTGAATCATTGGAATGGGTATTAGACAATATATTCCTCTTTATTCAAATGAAATACAAGGTTAATCCCACCACACAGATGAAAAAATGTTCTTTTAAGTTAGAACATGAAGCACGAGGGTATGCCTACAATTTTGTATATAGCTTTATTTTCAAGGACAAAAATCTCTCCCATGTATGTATGAATGTGTGTGATACGCATCTATGTATATGGATATGAGTGTGATATATGCATGTGTATGTATGCATATACATAGATATGCATGTGTATTCATGTGTATTACATATATCCATGTGTTAGTATGCACATGTGTGTGTTTCATGTGTATGTACATGTGTGCACGTGTGTGATGTTGATATATTTAGGTAGTGATGTGTGTGAACGCTCTAGGACCGCCATGCAATTTTTCCCCTCTTTCGGAGGTTCCCACCCCCCTTCTATATACGCCTATTGCCCTAAAAAGCTACTTATCTTTGTACATTCTAGTTGTAATACATTTAGTATTGTGTGTTGTGCTCCAAGCTTCTTCTTCTTCCTAGTGTTGTTTGTGTGCTTAAGCAGATGTCTAACTCCAACAATTGGTATTAGATCAGGTCGTCGCTTCATCTAGGGCATCGTCTACACCTCTTTGATCACAGTCTCATAATCGCACAAAATTTGTTGAGCATACTCAGGGTGTTTCAGAGATCAAAACTTCTTCGCGTTGTGTGCCAAAAATGCGATTTGAGCTCGTTTCGACCTCCGAACGCACTATTGCAGCACTTATGTAGGCTATTTTGTCTTTTTGTGCCAAAGGTATATACTAGTTTTGGTTCGCTAGTATAAGCGTCTTGAAGTTTGCTACAGGCTTAGCAGAACTTATTTGGGCAGTTCTATTCAACTTTTTGAGATACAATCAATTCTCTACATCAAGGTATTTTAGTCACCAACCATGGTTGAAAGCAGTGATGTGTTCTGTATGTTGGTTGTTGAGGATAAGTTGGATGGTCAAACTACCCATTATGGGCTTATATGATGCAACATGTATTGTGTTGCAAATGGACTATGGAATATTATGTAGGGTGTTGAAAGACGTCCTGTTACACTTGCGAATACAGGTACTGCAAATACCAGTGATGGAGGTGATGGAGATCGTGTCGAAGATGATGATATTCTATAGATTCCTATTCATGCTGCTATTTCTATTGCACCTACTACATAACAAATTCGTTGGGATGGGAGAGATGCTCAGGCACATGCATTGATAGCTTTGTCTGTCAAACGTGCCATTATTCCTCACATTCACTCTTGTAGAACGGCAAAGGATGCTTGGGATACCCTTACCACATTGTACCAGGCTAGGAATGAGGCTCGTGTTGCTTACCTCTGAAAACAATTGGAGAGTGAGCACATGAATGAAGGTGATTCTATGGACAGTTTTCTGACAAAGATCAAGGATTTGAAAGAACAGTTGATTTTTGCTAATGAAGTTATACCAGATATCTCACTTGTGCAGACCGTTCTGAATGGTTTTCTTGATTCATATCAGAGTTTTGCATATACTCCTCATTTGATGATGAAAGGGAATCCAAATGCCTTGTCATTTGAGGAGTTAGTCTCTGTTCTGTTGTAGGGAGATCAATCTAGGCAGAACATGTCCATCATGCATGTTGCAGATCAAGCTTTCCTGGCTAGTCAGAAGGGCAAAGGAAAATGGAGCTCTTCTACTAGTAAGCAGAAATCTGCAAATGCTACGCATTCGAAGAAGGAAGACAAAGATGAGAAGAAATCAGAAAAGCAGAAATTGTTTTGCAAATATTGTAAAGCAAATGATCATGTCATTAAGAGCTGTCCAAAATTGTCTGCTAAAGAGGTAAAGAAGAAAGAGGCCGGAATGGTTGTGGCAGAGGCCTCTACACCAAAAACAGAGTCAGCTAATCTTGTGTAGGATGAAGAATGGGCACTTACTATTGTTTGCGATTTTGACCCATCTTCTCATGAGCAATGCATGTCTGCAGTAGACTCAGATGGTTTGTATACAAGTTCAAGGAATCAAATGATCCATAAGAGGTTTCTCAAAGGCTACCCCAAGGGTACTAACTAAAACTCACAAGTTCTCAAAATTGCTTATAACACTCAAGCTCTCAAAACTAGGGAAGGAACCAAAACAAGTGAAAGTGCTTCTCCTTCTATAGGAAAAAAGTGACCCTTTGATCCACGCTTGATTTAAATGGACTAATCAAATCCCTTTATTTTTCCTTTACAAGCAAACACAGATGTTCTTTCTATATGATTGTTTAGATAAGCTCTGGAGGGTAAAAAAGTATCCACATTTGAGTTTTCTTATTGCTACTTGTTCTTTTTCATCTCCATCATTTGAGTATAATGAACCCTTTAAGTTACCTTTGTGAGCCTTCCTTTGATAACTATCTCTTTGAACCTTCGTCTCCTTCCTTCATCCTTTCTTTTCTTCACTTGATGTAGACCAATTTTTGAGCATCTTCAACTTCAAGGTAGATAATTACACAGCAAGCTTTGAATACTCCTTCTTCTTGTCTTGATGAGGGTGCATGGCCACAATCACTAGCACATCTTTCCCCCATCAAACCTACACTTTGTTTGGAAGTGCCAACAATGATGAAATTACTTTAACGTGGAATATACAAGTGATTATCTTTTCTCATGTGATGATCTTTTCTCATGCAATCAAGATCCAATTGTGAATGGTAAAACAAAGGATGTGCCTTTATGCAACACCTTGTAAAGAAGCCCTATCATCTGTGTAATCTTAAACGCATGAAAGAAAATTATGGTGCATCATGAGGTAGTTGAGTGACTCTCAAGTTGTTCTTTGTTGAAGATGATAATCACTCATAATGTTCTCACAAATTAACAAGACCCTTAAGTTTTTTAGTGCAAATAGATATGTGCATGGGTTTTCAATTTCAACACATGTGTCTTTTATGCAAGGCATTGTAATGTTGACCTCAGCATGCATACTTGAAGTGCAAAATTTCCACACATGGTGCAAAAGAAAAGATACTTAGAGACCCCAACTGAATCATTGTGCATAGCTGAAACCTTAGTGTATACATGCATGATAGTTTAAAAATGGAAACTCTAGTTTGCATTATGGTTCATAAGAAACCATAAGATGGAAGGAAGCGCATGCTATCAAAATTGAGAGCTTATTAACTTTGAAAAAATTTCAATGTTCAATGAACCTTCCTATTGCATCTTCAATGAATTTCCTTGAGTTATTGAATGCTAGAGCACAAATGATTATAGAGGTATCCGACCCAATGGGAACATAACCCCCGCAAAAGTGCTTTGTGCCCAAATTTTCACCTCCCAGAATTGTTTTTTGAAACCTTTTCAAAGATACTTTTCAGATAATCTTCAAAATATTCTTTTAAAGAGTTAGAAAAAACAAAAAATGGAACATTTTCTCTAAATTTTTAATCAAATTCCCAATATCTTTCCAAAAAGGTCACTTACAATCATCAACATATTTAAATTTTACACAAAATGTCCAAAGTGTTTCACATTAGGTTCACACGTGGAAGTGTTATTGAGATGAAGGCTTTCTCACAAAGAGCCCTACTATAAAATTTTCTTAGTGTTTAGCTTTTTGATGATTGAAAATAAAAATCTTGTAAAGTTTTGGGAAAATTTTTATTAATCCTTCTCATATAATGATCTAATAAATTATTCTTGCAAAGTTTCAATCAAGATAATGAAAGTAGAAATAATTCATGAGATGGAGAGATTAAAAGTTTGTTCAATTCATGTCAATGCAAATTTCTTTGTTGAAGAAGCTCATCACACATCAATTTGAGCTAACATTTCATCGACTCTCAAACAATATCATATATGCTCAAATATGGGGGATTGTATTAATGATAAAATATGGTTTTCTACAAGATCAAGGAATCAAATGATGCATAAGAGGTTTCTCACAAAGTGGTTTCTCAAGGTTAACTCAAGGGAAACTAAATCTCACAAGTTATCAAAATTCTTATAGCACTCAAGCTCTCAAAACTAGAGAAGGACCCAAAACAAATGGAAGTGCTTCTCTTTTTATAGGGAAAAAATGATCCTTTGATCCATGCTTGATTTAAATGGACGGAAAATCCCTTTATTTTACCTTTACAAACAAACACAAATCTTCTTTCTATATGATCTTTTACATAACCTTAGATTGTAAGAAAGTATCCAAATTTGAATGTGTTTGTCGCTACTTGTTCCTCTTCTTCAGGTGGATGGGTTCTAGAAGAAAAGCTTTGGATGATCGGTTTCCATCAAGCATGTGAGAAAATGGGCAAGAAGAGGCTATCTAGGTTGCCAATGGAAATCCTAGCGAAAAGGAATTCAAAGCTATCAGGGACTACCACCATGGGTGGCTCTCACAAGATGCATGTATGCTTGCTATGGTGTGAATGCGACCCCTTGTGGGAATGCTCAAAAGGTCGACCCCGTTTCGGGGGGGTCCCACCAGATAGGGAGGAACTCCTCTGACAATCCTCTTTTGTTGAAGGCAATGAGTGAAGCCTCCAATTCTCAAATTTCACGATCACTATTGTCTCTTCCTGAGAGCTTAAGAAAAATGAACAAGGCTCTAATACGAATCTCACATGGCTCTCTAAAACGTGTGAAGCATCAAGAAATGACCTTCTCTTTTTTCAACCAACCAAAACTATTATATAGATTTTAAGAATTGGACTTGTTTATATCCAAACCATTATTTTCAAGGAACCACTATGTTGATGAACCATTCTTTCAACAATCAATCCATCCACCCTTTTGAAAAATGATCCTACACCATCCTTCACTATCAAGGTGGTAGTTAGAAAGAATGACATGTTTGGTGAATCTCACCTGTGAACCTTTCTCCATAATCTGATGTACACTTATTAGGTTTTAAGTACTCCTTGGCACATAGAGAACTCTGCTCAATAGAGTCATATTACCATTGGAAGTCCTCATATTCCCTATCTTCTCTACATGGTGCCTTGTATCATCACCTGTCTGGAATTCATGCTTATTCTTTGGATCTTCGAAGTTTGAGAGAAAGTCTACATTCCCTACTATATGATTTGAGCATCCAAAATCAATGTAAAGCACATGCTCATTAGAATTACCTTCATTGTCATATTCATGTGTAGAAGTGAATCCTCTTGAGCTCGATCAGCTATATTATTGTTGTAGTCAAGTTTATAAGCAAGTGGATGTGTTGCACAATGACAACACACGTTAATGTAATTTGACAAATTAGATATGGGATCCTCCAATTTTTGGATCTCGTGATCTTTCCAAATTACATGGGTTAATTAATGGGTAGCTTTCATGAATCATGATAGATTTATCTACCACACATAACTTTCTCAATTATGCACTTGTTAAAAAGCTTAAATTTCCCCACCAATCTTCTCCAAAAAGTATGTGGTATCAATGATCGAAGGGAAAGACAAACAAGTTTGGGATTCAATGGTTTCTAGTTTGGAAATCAAGATTAAAGGCTACAAGGATAACCTTGATTTCCAAGGCATGAACATGGAACACAGAGATGCAATGTTAAGTTGGGATTGGCTATGGAGTTTGGGATTCTCTCTACATCATCTTCATTATCTAAAAACCTTGAAATTTAAAAAAATGGCATAATCCATCTCATAAATGGTGAACATGAAGTTTTGAGCACTCTTTTAAGGTATAACATTGAATTATAGGAACTTGTAAAAGCAAACTGAAGTGGAAGCATTTATGCTCCTCCCATTGGATGTAAATAATGATCATAATATAAAGCAAGTTTCTTATGACACATGTACCATTTCTCCAACTACGTTGAATACATTTTAAGGATTTTTTTAGGTAGTATAGTGGTGTGTTCCCAACATAACTTCCCAATGGTATACCACCCTGGTGAGGTCCTTTCCATTGTGCTAATTACTTACTTATGGGCACAAAGACAATAAGTAAAATTCCATAAGACCTCCCCTTTACCAAGTAGGCATAGGTTCAAAAACAACTTCATGAATACTTAAAGAAAGGATTTATAAATCCTAGTCAATCTTTGTGGGCAACTCCATTCCTTTTTGTAAAAAAGAAGGATGGTTCCATGCTTTCTTTGTGTTGATTATTGGGCATTGAATAATATCATGATAAAGAAAAAATTTCCAATGCCCCAAGTTGATAAGTTATTCGACCAAGTTTTGTGCACAACTATCTTTTCAAAGATTGATTTGCACCAATAGTATCATCAAATAAGGATAGAGGTCGATGACTTTTAGAGAATAAAATGGGAACTTCAAGTTCTTGTTAATACCTTTTGGTTTGACTAATGCCCCAACAACATTTATGAATCTCATGAACACAAACTTATAGCCTTGCTTATGCAAGTTTGTAATGGATTTCTATGTTGATATCCTTATATATAGTAAAGAGCATTCTAAACATTTAGAGCATCTTAAATAGATTTTTTAAGTGTTTCATCATAATCAGTTTTATGGGTAAAGAATCCAAGTAAAGGATTGGCCTCATTCCAAGAAAGAGCTCCAAAGTTTTCTTGGGATGGCAAGATATTATCAAAATTTTGCTCCTATGTATGCCAAGATAGTAGTTCCTTTGACTGATCAACTCAAAGGTAAGTCTAGGATCATTACATGGGGTCCTAAGCAAGTTGAAAGTCTTGGAAAACTTAAATAAGTTGTTGCTTTGGACTTGATTTTACAAATTTTTTATTCGAACAAACCATTTGTGGTTGAAACCAATTCCAATGCAGATACGATTGGATCTATGTTAATACAAGAATGTTGACCAATTGCATTCGATAGTAAGAAACTCAACCCAAATCAACAAAATTATTCTACCTATAAATGCAAAATGTTTGCTATCATTAAGTTCACCATAGTGTTTGATGAAGAAAGTATCAAGTACTTTGCAAACCAACCTGATTTATGAGGCAAAAAGCTAGGTGGGCTGAAATTCTTCAAGAATTTGATGATGAATTTCAATATCATTAAGGTAGCCTATGATTATTCTAAATATTATCTACGTTATAGGGAGTCTTGGGAGGCCGTGGTTGAAATATCAACTCAAATGGACAAACTTGGATAAACAATTCAATAACTATATAATATAATATGATTTCTTGTACAAAAATAAGGTTTTTGTACCAAGTGATTTTAGAACTTAAACAACAAGTGTTGTTCGAATGCCACAATACCCTAAGTGAAGGACATACTCATGAATTAGTCAAAACTCACTTTTATTCACCAACTTTACACAAGGATGTGTAGGCAAATGTGTTGTGTTACAAATGCTTGATTAATAAAGCAGAAGAACTTGGGATTGGATGTCTATTGCATCCATGCAAAAACCCCAAGAAGATGGCAAAATATTTCAATTGATTTTATAATGGGATTCATCATAGGTGATCAATTGACCAAGATGTTCAAGTTCATTTCAACTTGTACAATTGTAGAGATTCCATAATTTGCTAATGTGGATAATCTTTATCAACTCTACAATCTTGTTGAAGACATAGTGTCTGATCAAGATAGGGAATTCACAAGTCATTTATGAAGAGCTCTCTTTAGTCACTTGAACACAAAGTTTTCAATGAGTATAACTAAACATCCTCAGATGGATGGTCAAGCTGAAAAAATCAATCAAGTTCTAGAAGATATGTTGAGAGCCTATCTATCTCCAATGCAAATAGATTGGGTTGAATATGTGCTACTTGCAAAGTTTTCTTACAGTAGTGCTAAGCATACTGCAACATGATTCAACCCTTTTATGATAATGTATGGGTTCCAACCTAAAGCTCCTTACGTAGTGGATCTTCAATAAGAAAGCATTCAAGCTATGCATGATTTCTTAGTAGACATGAATTCAAGTTGAAGTTTGCATGCAACAACTGAAAGAAAGCTCAGGATTGAGCATGAGCTCAAACAAAAAGTGTTGTGTGAATGTCACAATGCCCCAAGTGTAAGCCATGTAAGCCATCTTGGTGTTAATAGAGCTTATGAGTTAGCAAAACATCACTTTTATTGAGCAAGTGTACACAAGGGCATGCATGTATATGTGCTAAGGTGTCACAAATATGAGCATAATAAAGTAGAAAGACCTAGGATTCAAGATCTACTACATTCATTTAAAATACCTCAAGAAAAAGGCAAAGTATTTCAATGGATTTTATAATGGGCTTATTTAAAATTCAATGACAATAAGACTTAGTTTGGGTCATAGCTGGTTGATTGACCAAGGTGGTAAAGTTCATTCCAACCCATACAACCATAAAGACACCAAATTTGGTTGCACTATTTGTGGAAAAATCTTTATCCACTCTATAGTCTTCTTGAAGACATAGTGTCTCATCGAGATAGAAAGTTCACAAGTCATTTTTGGAAAGATACCTTTAGTTGGTTGAAAATGAAGTTGTAAATGGGTATCACCAATGAGTTCGCTGACAAATATCACACCTCTTCACATAGGTATGTGCATCCATGTGAAGGGTTGGCCACCAGAGACCTGCAAATAGTATTGCCTTGATCACCCGATCTGGTCCAAAGTGTCCTGCTACACCTTGGTGAGCAGTTTCCAATATCTTGAGGTATTCGCTCTCATGGACACATAATCTGAGGTAACCATCTTTACCACGCTTGTATAAATTATCACCAATGAGTGAGTAGTCTAGGGCTTCTTGTTCTAAACTTCTTTGCCTCGTCAGGGTCATATCTTGAGGGAATGTTTTCGTCCTCAAGAAGGCTACTAGTGGTTCACTCCAATCTGGCACTAAAGACACTCGATAAAGAGTGGCATGTTCCACTGGTGGTTTAATGCTACATACTGGGCATTCTTTACACAACTTATGTACATCTGCTTCCATAGTAGGCCAATGCACTCCGAGTCTCCTTAGTGTCTGTAGGGTTCATTGCTTTGAGTAGTGTTGCTCTAATGCACCTACATGTGCTAATTGCAGCCATTTTGCGTACTCATCCTCTTCCACACAACAAGCTAGGATCCCTTGATTTGTATGCTTGTACATACTTCCTGCCATGATCTGGTATTTTTGGGCTTTTACTATCTCTCTCTCTTGAGTGTTTATGATTGGATGGTTAGGCCCGTATGTCAATACTGGCACTAGTGGCTTAGCCCACTGAGGTACCACTTCCAAATTAAACACGTAAGCATCAGGAAGGTCATCTGATACTCCTTGTGGGGCCTCTCTAGATGTGAGCCTAGAGAGATGGTCTGCTCTCAAATGAGTTTTGCCCTTTCTCACCACTACCTCAAAGTCGTACTCCATTAGTAAGAGGAACCATCTTACTAATCTGCCTGTATTGCATGGCTTGTTTACCAAGTATAGTAGAGCTTGATGATGAGTAAAAAAATTTAAACTTATTTGCAAGCAAATAGTGCTCAAACTTTTTAACTGTATATACCATGCCTAATCCTTCTCGTTCAATGGTGGTATAGTTTCTTTCAGCTGCATTCAACTGTCTACTAGCATAGGCAATTGGAAGATCCATATTACCTTAACCAGTAGGTTGTGCAAGCACACACCCAATAGCATAATTGGATGCATCCACATGGACATGGAATGGCTTGTTCCAATCCGGTGTAGTCAAGATTGGTGCTGAACACAATCTTCGCTTAAGCTCATTGAAGGATTTCTCGCACTCATCAGTCCACTCAAAATTAGTCAAGAGTCTGTACAAAGGCTTTGCAATGATGGCATACATGTGAATGAAACATCAGTAATAACCACAATGCTCCATGAAAGCTTGCACTTCCTTGACATTCTTAGGCCTAGGTAGTTCTGCAATAGCCCTCACCTTCTCTTCGTCAGTGGAGATGCCATTTTTTGACACTATGTGTCCTAGAATCTTGCCTTGCGTGACCATGAAAACACACTTTTTTGGGTTCAAACAAACTTGATATTCTCTAGATTTGTCAAAGATTTTCCCGAGTTCAGGTATATGTTTTTGTCTAATGTTGGAATGGGCACAAAGATCATCAACATAGACTTCCAAATTCTTTCTCAGGAACTCTTTAAACACATGGCACATCAATCTCTGGAAGGTTGCAGGAGCATTGGTAAGCACAAATGGCATTACCCTAAAAGCAAATATACCCCACTCTGTGGCAAAAGCCGTCTTATGATGATCTTCTGGAGCAATGGCTACCTGATTGTAGCTAGAGAATCCATCAAGGAAGCTGTACACTTCCTTGCCTGCTACTCTCTCCAAGAGATGCTCATTGATAGGAAGCGGATAATTATCACGAATAGTGGCTGCATTAACCTTCTTCAGGTTAATGCACACGTAACTTTCCATTCTTTTTGGGCACTACTACAATAGGGGATATCCACTCAGTGTGCCCGATTTCATAGATGAATCCAGCTTCTACCAGTCTATCTATCTCCTCCTTGATCTTGGCAGCATAGTTATCGTTATAAGTGTATGGCTTCTGCTTGGATGGTTTGGCATCTGAGGTCATGGGGATTGTGTGTGAACATATGTTAGGATCTACACCTTTTAAGTCTTTGTAACTCCAAGCGAATACATCTCTGTATTCTCTTAGCAGGGCTACCAATTCTTGCTCTTCTTCTTCCGTCAAGTCATGTCCTATGTAGGTGCATCTCTCTTCTCCTTCTTCTATGGCTACAACAATTTTCTTGGTGGTTTCCTTGTTATCACAGGCCTCTCTTGATTGCGCCTCATGTTTTGGCATTCTTATCATGACTCTCCTGTCGTCTATCTCATATTTTTAAAAATTTTCAGGGACCTCAAACAAGGATTCTTCCTCCTCTGGTGAGACTTGTCTCTTCTTCCTCTTCTTTTCTTCACTCTTAGTGGTCACTTGTGTGGTTAATCTCACCTCATTTGTAACATCTTCGTGTCTCTGAGGGTGAGCTTCTACTTCATAGAAATATTCCTCATCTGATGCAAAGGGTGGATATTTGAAAAATTTCGATAGTACCAAGTATTCTTGAATCCAGAGAAATGTGTCTTTATGGTAAGGCAAGGAAAGATCTTGGGACATATTGTATCAAGGAATGGAATTTCCACAGATGAGGATAAGGTTAAGGTGATCTTAGACTTACCTAGATCTAAAATGTGAAGGAAGTACAAGCTTTTATCGGTCATTGTACATACTATCATCAATTTATCCACATGTACACTATAATCTTGAAACCTTTATATGGGTTAGTGACTCAATTCACTTGGATGCACAAATATGAAAGGCATTTAATGAACTGAAATGACAATTAAGTTTAGCACCTATTTTGAAGGTACCCAATTGGAATAAACCATTCCATATCCATGTGGATGCATCAAATTTGAAGAAGAAAATTCATAGAAATTTGAAGAAGAAAATTTATGCCCATCATTTGAAAATTTTTGGGGCTTCCTTTTTTGTGGTCCTTTACTCTGCAACACTCTCCCTCTCTATGTATCTGTCATCCCTTGATAGGCTTTGCTTCATGTGTGTGGGCTTTGTGACCACTACAAGCACCTTGTGAGGCCCTAACGGTTGAAAGGTGATGTATTACCTTCTTAAAGAACTGACCATAATCCTGGACCTAGATCATTGGGTTCGGCCAATCTATTTTATTCCACTGCACGCACCTAGCAGACAAGGAGATAGTTAGGACCTTTAGAGAATTTATTACTTTATCTGTCTTCCCCTTGGTATTTCGTACATTCATACCTCTGGGTTGTTATGATTATCATTGATACTTGCTAAGCTCTTTTTCATCGCTCGCATCATATGGCAAGTATTGCATCTATTTTTTTCTTTTGGTTGATGCTTCAAAGGTCTTGTCTTTAAATCTTCTTTCACATCCTTTGGGACCTCCTTCTTTCGCGTAGTGGTCTGATGCATGTGAAGCCTCATACGTGCCCTCATGGGACTTTGGGCAGAGGGTGGGTTTTATTCATTGGACAATTTTGCTTTTTGATTTTCTTCTTCTTATTTTTTTGCTTGATTCTCCCTTCACACGTCCCTCCTGTTGAACTCTATCATCCCCGACAAGCTTTTTCTGGCAATGTGAGTATGTTTGAATGACTTTCTACTCTCTTTGATTTAGCAGATTGGCTTACATATAATTAGTTCTTTCCATTGTGTTGACTTTACCCCATCATCGGGTGCCTGTCTATGATCTGCAAAGAAGCTTAATTCATAGGCCACCAATCTAACATTTAATTTGGAAGTCATTTTGACAAAAAAAATTAAGCCATTTCAAAAAACTCCGTATAGAATGCTTCTTTGAATGTTTGCATATATTTACTCGGTAAGAACATTAAGCGTGAGTATATAGTCATGATTGTAAGTCTGCTTAGCGTGATGGAGAGATAAAAAAATAAGGGAATATGTGCCTTGAGTAATGCCAATAAAATTCAAGAAGGTATATTAAGCATGTTTGAAAACTTTCAAAACTATGAGGAGCATGCTCAACACTGTATTTGTCATCTTTATTGCTAGGTCTATGACTGTTGCATATCTTGATAGCCAAAATTTGATTGTGTGTACCATATATTCTTCCTTAGGTAAGTAATTATGTGGTGGGCTCAGTAATAATGGATAGCTTAGCCACTGATTATTGATTGTTCCCTAGCGCTGTGCTTCCCAAAACTGCATCGAGGATCTTCTTCTAGAGACCGAGCAAAAAGATGGATTTACTTGTAGTAAGTATGGTGTAGACTCCCAATGCACCCGTAAAGTTGGATTCTTTTCCAAAAATTTCTTCTCTAGATCAGATCTAATTTATCAAACTCTTTGTGTGTGTAAGAAAATGTATCAATTTTGAACTGCAAATCTTGATCTGGTTCTTTCTATGTAGTTCTCTTAATGTACAACCTAGTTTCTTCTTTTAGTAGGCCATATGGTATGTTGACGGGCTTTAAGATTTGCTCTAAATTCTTGCTTTTGATCTGTGGTTCCTTTAGTACTTTCACTATTTGATCTTCGAATTGTTTTATAAGTTGGGACACTAGTAGGGTCCTCTCATTACGGCTTAGTTCTGCAATAGTCTGTTTATGTCTATCAGCACCCTTCTCTGCTTCTTCTTCTCTTATTGGTGAATGATGTATGGGGGGAGAAGGGGGGCATACCTCAGTCTCCATAGTAGTCGCTTGGGAGCTTTGAATTACCGGTGTCCCCATATTGCTTTGCTGCATGATTTGATCTTGTAAGCTTTTTATCATTTCATCTTTTTCTTTTAATTGTTCCCTTGCTGTTGTAAGCTCTTCATTGATTTGTTTCTTGCTTTCTCCTAATATGGCCAGTTGGTCTGCATCTTCATTGCATTGTTCAATATAGCGAGCTTCAACTGCTTCCCATCTCTTTCTTAATTCATTTTGTATCATACATATATTTTTGCTCCCATTCCTTGCGCAACTCTTGCTCTTGCTTTAGCTGATTTGCATACTTAGCTATCTGAGCGTCTAGTTCCTGTGTATTATTTTGTTGACTTTCTTGTACCTCCACTGGTTGATTAGGCAAAATAGGATTCATCAATTCTTTATTTTTGTTGCTCAGTTTGTCTGATTCTTCCATGTACACTTTTATTTGAGCTTCTAGAGTTTACTTCTACTTGTTAAGTGTACCTTCTCTGTTTCACTGGTCTCATACCTACTTTGAAGCTCTTTAAGCTCATCTTGCATCTTTTGATTTTGTTTAGTGAGTAGGTTACATCTTTCCATAGCTTCTTTCATTTCTTGTTCCCTATGTGTAAGAGCTTGTTGGGCTTGTAATACTCTCGCAGATAACTCTTCACTGAGGTGTTTTGAATTGATTCCTCTCTATCAAAGCTCTATCATAATCGTTATCTGGTTCCATGAGTTGTTGTTGTGTTTTCATGGTGGTCTATATCATTTGGTTTATGACTAACTTTAACTGTGCCACGTCCATATTCAGCCAGCTTTTCGATATGCTTGGTTCTTCACCTATTTGTACATCTTTTCCCTTTTCCACATGTACCGTTTCATTATGAGGCTATCTAATTTGTAGCTGATTTTGAGGTTCTTTTTTTGTATGGGGGATAGACTTAGTAGCACTTCCTTGAAATGTTACATCCAAAGGGAAAGGCTCTGCTACAATTCTTATAGGCATGAAAGGTTCTGGTCCTTCCATTTCATCTTGTGCTTCCTCTTCCTTTCAAATATTCATTGTAGCCTGATTATCCAAGTGGGTCTGAGTGACTTGAATCTTTGTCGTATCATTCATTTGCAATGTATGTACATCCTCTTCTTCCTTTGCCTTAGCTTTTTGTCAATCTTTGAGTGTCATATCCAGAATTTGATCTTGCTTTTCACTCTCATCTTCAGTTGAATCTTTCAATTGGTTGATTTCATCCCATTTACCATTGTCGTTAGATTCACTTTTAATGTCCACATTCATAGGTGATGGTTCACGTTCCTCTTGGACTTCAGAAGAAGAGTTGGAATTAACTAAGCCCAGTTCTCTATATTTGTGGAAATTCGCCAATCTCTTTCCCTACAAAGCTGTTGTATAAGCTTGATGGTAATGGTGCCCTTGAACTGGTCGATTTATCTATCCTTTCATAAACCTATGAGTTTCTTCCATGGCTTTTCTCAATTCCATTTTGATGATAGGCTTGGACTGTTTGATTTTGGTTCTTGGAAGTATGTGTGCCCTTTTTTATGGAGTTGCTTCCTCTGTCTTCAATGCTTCTTAATCTCTTTGCACCTCTCATCATTGGTTGAGAGCTCATGCCTGCTTCACTGGTTACCTTTAGTCCTTTGTTCCTTCTCGGTATGGTGGCATGCTTCACATATTTTGCCATTTCCACGGATGAATGAATTTCTTTAAGGTATTCTTGAATACCTAATGCATGGTATATCAGTATTTTCAGAGCCACACTTCCATTCAAAAACTTCTTTTGACCCCATTGCTTCTTGGCCTCGAATAAGCATTCTTGGATATAGGGCATCTGATTTATTTGGATGCCCATCTGCTAGGTGGCATGGGACAACAATTGCACTATTATTTTTGTGGTGTTGTGTATCTATGCATATTGGGAAAAAAAAATGTTGATGTACTAATCTCACTTCCTCTACAATATCCACACGATTTATGTCCGCGAATGTTCAGGTTTTTGTTCCATGGCTTTCATCTTTGAGATCTGTGGTCCCATCCTTGATCCATTCAAACACTTCTTTAATAAGCTTATGCATGAATTGGATAGTTAACCATTCACCTTCTGCATTAAGAACTTTTGCTTCCGATACTGACGGTTTGTCTAAGGCTGGTTGAATGGTGTTCATAACTTGACTACACCGCTGAAAATCTGGTTTATAGATTGGTAACTTGAAGTACTTATAGATTCCAACTTTTTTTATTACATCCACCATTGATGCGAGCTCGTGTAAGACTTTGAAGTCTTGGGACATCACTGGAAATTGGTGGTCGATATCCATGATCTTAACCGTCACTAAGAACAAATGCTCCCCTACAGGCTGGTCTTCTCGAAACCAATATCCTTTTGCTTTTGATATACTCTACATCGCAAATTCAAGCATAAGGTATCTCACCTTTTATGAAGTTTTAGTCATGAAAGAAAACAAGAGATTAGTGATAGCCGAAGCATTTATTTAGTTACAATGTATAGTCATTCCTATGACAATAGAAGCTAAGTCCTATTCCGGTTGGGAAAATGTGCACCACTACTTTTATTGAAGAGGTAATGTGTCAAATGCATGGCCTTGTGATGTGGCCCTATCATGCATATTGTAGATGCAATTAATTCTTCATGAGTGCAAGTAGAATCCCCTTGATTTGTTTGGTGGATTTCTTGTAGCTTCTTGGATCTCCATATGCACCTTGTAGTTTGTGCATGTGGCATTTGCTTCTGTCAAGTTCCTCTTTCTATGGTTTTGTTCTCATTCTTGTTGGTGGGCTGAGTTTTATATGTCGTGGTCCTTTGGTATTTTCGGCGAGTCTTGATAGATCCCTTTGCTTCACGTTGTTGGTATGATATCTCATTGAGTTTTTCTATCTCTTGATTTGCTACACATCAGATTGCTTTCGGGTACCATATGTGTTGCTGTGATTTATGGGCCTTTACTAAGGACTTTGGAAGCCATACATGAAGAAGTCTTGGTTTATCCCCTTGCAATGGTGAATAGTGGTTGTTTTGTTGTGTTTCTACTGGATGGTCGATCTGTTCTTGCATTGTACTAGCATGTTGAGTCAGTCAATCCTTGCGTACCCATTGTAGTTGTGTATGAGGTAGATGTGGTGTTTGGACAATAGACATTCCTATTGGTTTCCTACTTATAGTGTCGATAGGTTGAGAAGAAATGTCCTTAATATTTCTCTCAAGCTCATGTCTATTGGGAGAAGTGGTCACACAATCATGCAATATTTCCCTATTTGCAGGCAATTTTAGATTAGGGCACTCCTAAGACACATCCTTTCTTGAATCTTCTCCTTTTTCCTTCTTTGATTTCTCTTCCTTAGGTATGATGACATTATGGATTTGTGACGACTTATCTTCCAACAAACTAAAGACTTATTTATGTCCTACCTTGGCGGATATGTATCCTTGTGCAGAATGTATACTGACTTCATTCTCAAAGATCCAATCTTGTCCTAGGATCATATCCTCAATAAGGTCTTCATCTTTGCATACCAAAAATTTTTGCTCCATAGTGGAGTTTCCTAGGTGAAGGGACATTAGGACTTCTCCTACACATTTGATGGTTTGATCTCCGATTCCTATCACACATGCCTTAGTACGACTCATTATTATTTTTTTGATGTGCGTGGTTAATGAAACCCGCATGCAACTCAGTGCCACTCCTATGTCAATCAGGGCATCCACAAATTGATATTCTGTATTTCTTATTCCTAAGTTTAAGTATGGTCAAGAAATTTTATTGCTAGCATTGTTGGCATTACCTACTTGGTAGTTTGTCATGGGTATAGGTTCCTCTCCCTATATATATCGTTTGTCTCATTGCCTCATCCACTCTTTTCATTTCCTCATTCACTCCAGGGCTTCCATTCAAGCTTCGTCTCTAATCCTTTCTTCTTCCTTCTTCTGATTCTTTGCTCCTACTAGTTGTGCTAACATTTGATCAGTCAATGCTTCCATATATTTTTAAAATCTATAGCCACTAATATAGTTGGGAAGTACATCTCTGTCTAATGTGGCTAAATTCACTACTCCGCTTGTCGAGATTCAATTTATCAATAATGGCCCATATCCTCATTGTTGCAATTTCTTTGCATGTCATTTTAATGTGTATATTAATACCAAATTGCCTTCCCTTAAGCCCTTGTCCTTGATATGTGCATTGTAATATGCTTTTTGCCTCCTTTTAGCAGCATAAATTCATGCTATTGCTTGTGGTCTTGTTTTGTACAATTTCTCAATTTGGTCCAATTTCTTGGATAGTTCATGGCCTATCCACTCATACTGTTGTGCTACACGTAGGGCAGGCACTAAAAAATCATTTGGTAGAATCACATTCTGTCCTTATACTAAATTAAAAGGAGTAGTTCCTTTGGATGCCTTGTAAGCCACAAAGAAGGCCCAAATTGCATGATGCAATTGTTTGTCCCAATCAGACCTTGCGTTGTTGAGTATTTTGGTCAACATTGTGCACAATACTTTATTGGAATTTTTTGCTTGACCATTAGCTTGAGGGTGGTAAGGAGATGATTTTTTATGAATCACCAGGAATTCATTCATCAGTGATTCTATTACTTTGTTGATGGTGTGTTCACCTATTGCTCATTATCTCTATTGGCAATCCAAAATGAGTAAAGATGTTTTTGAAAAGAAATTTGTTGTAGTCTGCGTGTCATTTTTCCTCGTTGCTTTTGCTTCTACCCATTTTGTTAAATAATCTGTGGCCACTATTATATATTCAACATGTGATCCCTTGGTTGGAGGATTTATAGGTCCCATGAAATCAATGTCCCATTTTGAAAAGGCTCTTGCACAGATCATGGGTCTTAAAGGCATATCATCTCTTCTTATAGGATACTTGGTCATTTGGCACACCTCACAACTTTGTACATACATGTCGGCATCTATGTGTAGAGTTGGCCACAACAAGCCTGTGAAGAGAAACATTTTTATAGTTCTTTCTACCGAAAAATGTCTTCCCACGGCACCTACATGTGCCATCTCTAAAATGGGTAAATATTCCCCTTCATGGACACATATTCATAGCTAGTTGTCCTTTCCTCTTTTAAATAATTGTTTTCCAATTATGGTGTAGTCCTTGCTCATTTCTTCTAGAGTTTGCTTCCTTGCTAGATCAGCTCCCTCCTCGTGCTCATGTGTTTTCAAGAATTTTACCAATGCCTTACTCTAGCCTGGTGCTATTGTAGAGAATTGTAAAGATGCATAGTCCTCTAGAGTATTCTCCTGGCATTCTTGGCGATTGCTAATGTGTTCGTGTACATCCTTTGGCATGTCCAACCAGTATACTCCCAATTTTTTCAATTCTCTTAATGTTCCATGGGCTCCTTCATGAATTTTCCATCGGTTCACATAAGCTTTCTTGATTAGGTTCTTCTGTTCTTCCTCTTCTACACATCTCAGTAATATGCTGTTTGGCTCTTTATAGTACAAACTTCATGCCACAATGTGTAAAGTACATGATTCCAAAACTTATTTCTTGGTATTTGTGTTGATTCTATGGTGTGGTCCATGTGTGAGTATTGCAATTAGCTTTTGTGCCCGCTTCGAACATACTTCTAGGTTGAATAGGTATGTGTCTGGTAGATCATCAGTGACTCTGTTGAGTGGTTCTTCATGTGTCATCTGAGACAGATGATCTGCTCTTACATGAGTATTTCCCTTTTTGACTACTACTTCAAAATCAAATTCCATAAAAAATAGGAACCATCTCATTAAAACTTCCTGTATTATAGGGCTTATTGACCAGATACAATAAAGTTTGATGGTCGATAAAGAACTTGAATTTGTTAGCTAGGAGGTAATGTCAAAATTTCTTGATTGCGTACACCATTCCTAGGCCCTCTCTTTCCGTGGTGGTATAATTTGTCTCTGCCTGGTTTAGTTGTCTAATCGCGTATGCGATAGGATGATCTAATTTTCCTTCATCCGTTGGATGAGCTAGTATGCATCCTATTGCATAATTAGATGCATCCACATGGATATGGAATGGTTTGTTCCAATTGGGTATCTTCAAGATAGGAGTTGTACCTAGACATCATTTTAGTTCATTAAATGCTTTCTCAAATTCCTCCATCCATGTGAATTGAGTTAATAACCCATAAAAAGGTTTAATGATTATAGCATACATGTGGATAAATCTACGATAGTAATGACAATGACCCATAAAGGCTTGTACTTCCTTTGCATTTTATGTCTAGGTAAGTCTAAAATCACCTTAATCTTATCTTCGTCTATGGAAATTCCATTCTTCGATACAATATGACCCAAGATCTTTCCTTGCCTTACCATAAAGATGCATTAGCATACTCGATATTATTGGCATTTTTCGAATATCCTCCGTAGTTCTAGAGTATGTTCACTTCTTTGATCGGAATAGGTGCACAAATCGTCTACATATACTTCCATAATCTTCCTTAAAAATTCTTTGAAGACATGACCCATCTGTCTTTGGAAGGTTGCAGGGGCATTGGTGAGCCCGAATGGCATCACTCAAAAAGCATATACTCCCCATTCAATTGCAAAAGCAATTTTATGTTGATCCTCCATAGCAATGGCTACTTGGATGTACCTAGAGAATCCATCTAGGAAGCTATATACTTCCTTGCCTGCCACTCTTTCCAAGAGATGGTCGGTAATTGGTACTGGGTAGCTATCATGGATGGTAGCTACATTCACTTTTTTTAAGTTAATACAAACTCTTAGTTTTCTATTCTTCTTGGGTACTACAACTAAAGGTGACACCCATTTTGTGTGCTCTATCTCATAAATGAATCTGGTTGCTAACAGTTTGTCTAGATCCTCTTTAATCTTTCCCGAATAAACATCATTCTATGTGTATGGGTGCTGCTTCAAGGGTTTTGCATCACATGTCATTTTGATTCTATGTGAACAAATGGATGGATCTACTCCCTTGAGGTCGTTGTAGGTCCATGCGAATACATCCCTATATTCTCTGATTAGTGCTATCAGTTCTTCTTCCTCTTCAAGCGATATGTCTTTTCCAATGTAGGTACATCTATCTTCCCCTTATACCATGGCCACTAGCACTTTCTTAGTTTGTTCCTTATTATCGTAAGCTTCTCCTTCTCTGGCTTCCCTTTTGGGCATTTGAATAGCTATTTTTTGATCTTGTGCTTCGTATCTTTTGAAGTGTTATGGGACTTTGAAAAGATATGGTGGTTGCTCTTCCATATCTAAAGTTTCCTCGTCGTCCTGTCTTGTTGGGACTACCTCTAGTGTGAATACTTTTGGAGTCTCCTTTTCCTTTTTTGCTTCAATTTCTTCTAAATATCGTTCCTTCGAGTTGAATTCTGGTTCCATCTCTATGCCTTCATACTCCTCCCTCCATTCCTTTTCTAGTAATTCTCCTACCTCCACTTCTTGAAGGATTACCATGTATAGGTTTACATCATAACCTTCTTCATCCACACACTCATTCATGGTTAATACTTCCTCATTTACACACACATCTAAGGTTGCTAAGATATCCATCCATTCGTGTGGTTCAAATGCTTCATCTGGGAAAATTTGAGGAATATACAATGGATCATCTATGGGTCGGTAATTGTGATGTCCAATTGGCCATAATTGAGTTTTGTTTTCTTCTCATTTTGCCTCTTTGCACATCCATAATTGAGCATTTTCATGCATCCAAGATTGGTCATTTGATCCTGTACTATGAATTGACAAATCATCTTCTTCTCTATATATGTGATTCCATTGTAGTGGGGGCACATCCATATATGAAAAGGTATGCAAAGTTATCTTTGTAGTGGGCCCTTGGTGTTGCAAGTACAATCCATATCTTCCCCAATCTTGTACTACTCTGAGTTGTCTGATAAAAGGTCGTTCTAATATCGTTTCGTAATTATTGGCTTTTCTGAATTGGCATATAGCTAGAGTATGTTCGAACTCTACCCCGCAGGTGGTTAGTTTAATTTTTTCCAATATTCCTGATGGTCTTTCCACGTGACCATATGCTAGTTGAAGCTTCATGCATGCGGGTCGTAGGGCAGGTTTTCCCCATTTTTCCCAAATCTCTTTTGTGGCTATGCCTACAGTAGCTCTTGTGTCTAAGATTGCTTTAGTCATATACCCATTAAAGGTGATGGGTAGACACGTGTTTCCTTCATCTCCCTCACTAAATTCTCCAACTTTATCAATTGGTATTTGAATGGTTGATGGAGCTTTAGTTTCTCTCTTTTCCTTCATGTGCTCTCCTGAAGTATTTCGATGGCGATGCACCACACTGCACTCTCCTTCTCGAGAGCTCCACGACGATATGCTCGGAGTAGAAAACTGAGCTCCTGATGCCACACACAGTACTCTGCACAGAGGTTGTAGAATACGTAGAAAACGCAGTACACAGGGAGCACGAAGACAGACTTCTTAGGTCTTACAAATGCGGTTGAACTTACAGTCTGTGACTGACCAGGCCACTATATGTTTTATTAAAGAACATATACAAAGAAGTGTCCGGTGGCCATTTGGCCTTTCACATGGACACTAACGGTAACAATCTCCCACTAAAGGCCAATATGGCCAGAGTAACTATGGGAGAAAAAAGAAAGAATGATAAAGAATACCTGAGTGTAAGTATACAAACTATACCTCCCACCTGATGGGCATGTTACACAGTATACAAGTGACTGCGTAAGATCAAGAATCAAGTAACCCCCATCAAGTGACAATAGTGTCGAAAGCTATCCTGTGGTAGAGCTTTAGTCAAAGCATCTGCAGCATTATCTCGAGTGTGAACCTTCTCAAGAATAATGCTCTCAGTGGCTAAGCAATCTCTAATGAAGTGATACCTCACCTCAATGTGCTTGGTCTTTGCATGATAGACCGGATTCTTAGCCAAAGCAATGGCACTCTGACTATCATTGAGCAAGTGAGGTACATGCTGAGGCAAACCCATATCACAAGCAAGACGAGAAAGCCACAATGCTTCCTTACATGCCTCACTTGCTGCAACATACTCTGCTTCTGTGGTGGAAACAACTGTACATTCTTGAAGACGAGATCTCCAAGAGATAGCACCTCCAGCAAAATGAAAAATGTACCCTGATGTAGACTTACGATTGTCTACACAACCAGCATAGTCAGAATCTGTGTAACCAATAATGGATGCTTTCCCTCTACCTAAGCATAGACACTTGTCCTTAGTGCCACTCAGATATCTCAAAATCATTTTGACCGCTTCCCAATGTTTCTTGCCAGGATTAGACATATATCTGCTCACAACTCCCACTGCAAATGCAATGTCTGGTCTCGTAGCTACCATAGCATACATGAGACTACCAACAACAGACTGATAGGGAATTTTGGTCATGAATTCCTTTTCCTCATCTGATTTGGGGCAGTCATCCTTGCTCAATTTCACATATGTGGGTAAGGTGTACTCAATGCCTTTCCACCCTGCATATTGAATCGATGAAGTACTTTGGATATGTACTCACTTTGAGACAAGTATATGCATCTTTTACTCCTATCACGAGTAATGCGCATGCCAAGAATATGTTTGGCATCCCCCAAATCCTTCATATCAAATGTCTGACTCAACTTCTTTTTGAGAATTGACAAATCATAAGAGGACTTCCCAGCAATGAACATATCATCGACGTAAAGTATCAAGCATATCAAGCTGCCATCAGAACATCTCTTTGTGTAGAGAAAATGATCCTCATTGCTCCGAGAATAGCCTTGGGACTTCATAAAAGCATCAAACTTTTGGTACCATTGTCTAGGAGACTGTTTAAGTCCATACAAGCTCTTCTTGAGCTTACAAACTAGACTTTCCTTGCCAGGAACTACATAACCCTCTGGTTGTTCCATATAGATCTCATCTGTAAGATCTCCATGCAAGAAAGCTGTTTATGCATCTTAGACTCATTAAAAATGACATCACTACTTCTGATCACTGACCGTGTTTCAGGATCCCATAAGCGATATCGAAATTGTCCTTCTCGACCATATCCAAGAAAAATGCATTTCTTTGACTTATGGTCCAACTTCTGTCTAAGATTCTTGGGTATATGAACATATGCTTCACACCCAAAAACTCGAAGATGATCATTTCCCTGTCCATAATTCTTGTGCCACTTTTAGACCTTTGGCAGTACTAGGTGAAAGGTTAATCACATGAACTGTAGTCAATACTGCTTCTGCCCAAAAACCTTGTGAGAGGTTTGCATGATGCAACATAGAGACTACTCTATCTTGAATAGTTCTATTCATCCTCTCAGCTACACCATTCTGTACTGGGGTATAAGGAGCTGTAAACTCTCTACGAATCCCTCTACACTGACAGAAAAGGCTGAATTCATGTGAGGTATACTCACCCCCATTATCTGAACGTAAAGCCTTAAGCTTAGTTCCTTTTTCAGTCTCAACTGAAGCAAGCCATTTTCTGAAAGTAGGGAATACATCATCCTTCGATTTGATAGGATATACCCAGACTTTTCTAGTAGCATCATCTATGAAAGTGACAAAGTAAAGAGAACCACCTAAGGACCTAGTGGGCATAGGACCACAGACATCTGTATGAACAAGATCTAAAGGCTGAATTGAAGAGTCAATGTGCGTTTTATGCACATTTCTGGTTTGCTTTCCATATTGACAATGCTCACAAAATGAAAAATCAGAGAAAGATAACACAGGTAAGTAGCCAGAACGAGAAAGATTTTCCATTCCACTACGAGATATATGGCCCAAACGACCATGCCAAATACAAGCCATAGGCTATTCAGTAACAGCTAACAAGTGTTCTTTCTGTGATACAAATAAAGGGTAAAGTGAGCCAACTTTCCTTCCTTTTGCAATAACCATATTGCCCTTTGATATACGAAAGGACTGAGCATGGAAGACCACCTTGTAACCAAGGTCATCAAGTTGACCAACTGACATCAAACTGCGTGATAACTGAGGTACATGGCATACATTATGCATAGTAAATTTTGAACCGTCAATGAACTGCACAACCACATCTCCAATCCCCACAACATCACACTGGTAAGAGTCACCAAGTCTCACGGTACCAAGAGACTTTGCTGCATAATTAGAGAACCATTCTCTATGTGGTGTCACATGGAAAGAAGCACCAGAATCTAGCAACCAGGTGTGGGAATCAGCCATAAGTGCCTCAGATGGCACAGTACTATCAAGTGTCAACACATTAGCATCATCAGAAATAGCATTAATTTCTTCAATCTTCACAGTCGAAGTAGATGGTGCAGGTAACTGTTTAACATGCCCATCAACATTCTGTCCTTCACCTTTAGCATTCTTTAATGCATAACAGTCTTTCTTCGTGTGTCCTTTCTTATGACAATAATGGCATTCAATATCCCTCTTCCTTGATTTACTTCTGCTCTTATTCCGTTGACCATTCTTTTCCTTGTTCTTGCTCCTGCCACGTTGTTGATTCTTTCCTTGGTAAGAATCACGAACATTATATGCATCTCCACTCTGAGTGCCAACCATAGATTTTCTACGAATCTCCTCACTCAAGAGTGCTCCACATATGTCATCATAGACGAGTTTACCACCTGGTGCACCTATTGCTAATAGCTGTGCAAAATATATCCCATGATGATGGCAGGGTGCATAATAGCAATACTGCTTTCATTTCATTGTCCATATCCATTTTCTGAGCCTGTAACTGGGAGAATATGGCATCAAACTCATTTAGATGAGCAGCAACACTATCTGTGTCCTTCATACGAAGGTCGTATAATTTTCTCATCAGATATACTTTATTTGATGCCGTCTCTTTTTCATATGTATTGCATAACTTCTTCCAAAGCTCCTCTGCACTTTCACAGTCTAATACTGTAAAGTAAACATTATCTGCTAGGTGCAAGTGAATGGTAGACCTGGCCATTTCATCTAACTCATCCCAATCATCTTCATCCATGTCAGCAGGCTTCTTTGAAATCCCATTTACTGGCTTCCATTGCCTTCTTTGAATCAGCACATCTTTAATCTGATTCTTCCATAGAGCAAAGTTTGTGCCATCAAATTTTCGAATCTCAAAATGGTCTTTGCCCTGCAAGTTATAGCTCCTCCTCGGAACGCTAGCACTAGACCCTGATCCACAGGATGTGCCTGAGACCTCTGATGCCATGATCGTAGAGAACTGAATAGAATGATAATGGAGCTAGACGAGTCCAAACACCAACAAATAAGTGTATCAAGGAGTAAATCGACCACTATATAGTTGACTAAACCAGAAATCTGGAAAAATTTTGCCAGAGTATCCTCTGCAAAATTAGCATATGACCAGTGTCAAAGTATCATAAAACTGCAAGTACTGACATGTCTACCTGCATAGTGAATCACTGACTCCACTGCATATAATCAGTTACCCAATAGAAGCCAACTAGGCTTATCGAGCACCTATGAACAACTATCATACATCTCCTATGGCGAGGCTGGGTAAGTCTTCCACTTGCATCACCGAAGAGACCCTGATATCTGGGTGTCTCCCAGTTAAGAAAACCTCACCACGACCCTCTTTATCAAACGTAAAAGGCTTTATGCAAAGAACGTAACCGCTATATCAATGCCCACATGGACGTACATAAGCGGTATCCACAGAAGCGTACATGGTGTGTATGTGCTCAATATATGCAGTAAAATGACACTGAAAGGCTGAATACACAGCCCAAAAACTAGCCAATAACACCTGCAAGTGTCTGTCAACTCTGATGTTTTAGGCTTTAAAACCTACATAAATTTGCAGCGACTGCTCCCACCAAAACTGAAAACCCCTCGAGAAACCTGTAGTTTTACGAGTGTGGCTGAAAATACAGCCCCAAAGGTTGATATTTATTGTCTGAGAAGTACAAGGAACACTCTTCTTGATGTTATTGGACCTGTGTGAAGAGAACTACGTGCGAAAGTACTCCGAAATGGCTCCAAAAACACCCCAAAATTGCTTCAGAAATAGGCTTTAAAAGCAAAAATGAAGCTTTGAGGGACCAAAACTTGTTCAAGGTAATGTCAACCTTAGTCTTTCCCCTTCTTCAAACACTACAAGAGTGTAGCTTAGTGGCAAGAGATTGCCACGGTTAAGCGAGCTCTGGGGGGAACAGTACTGGGATGGGTGACCTCCCGGGAAGTACCGGGAACCTCTATATTCCTTGATCGTTGAGGTCCTCCCTCGCGCGCAGCCAACGGTGACTTCGGTGACTCGGATGACAAGGTATGCCAAGGTCTATGCCTTGGTCGCCGCCTTGGTCGTAAGCCTTGGAGAAAGCCTGGGGGGGGTGCTCGCTTCGCTCGCACAAAAGGAGCAAAGCTTTTTGCCTCGAACTGCTCTGATACCAGTGAAGTATTTCGATGGCGATGCACCACACTGCACTCTCCTTCTCGAGAGCTCCACGATGATATGCTCGGAGTAGAAAACCGAGCTCCTGATGCCACACACAATACTCCGCACAGAGGTTGTAGAATACGCAGAAAATGCAGTACACACGGAGCACGAAGACAGACTTCTTAGGTCTTACAAATGCGGTCGAACTTACAGTCTGTGACTGACCAGGCCACTATATGTTTTATTAAAGAACATATACAAAGAAGTGTCCGGTGGCCATTTGGCCTTTCACATGGACACTAACGGTAACATCTCCAATATCTATTCTCAAGTGTTGAGCTCATTGCTTCCACAATTGGGGCTTGGCTTGTAGTAGTTCTTCTATTATCAATAAGCATTGCACCTTAGTCTTCTTGAGATATGCTAAGTTGTGTGATGTCTTATTGTGAGACCTATCTTCCTTGCCTGGATTGTAGGAGCATGGAATACTATAGACTCTTTCTCGTATTCTCCCATATAATTTGGTAGTGTGGAAATGTTGTGTGAGTCTTCCCTGTTTTGGTCTAAAATGGCAACTTCTTCATACACTTCTTCTAAATTTGGTATCGGTGGGTCTCCCCATTGTCTAGTTCTTCAAAGGGTGGTGTTGAACTCTCATTCTTTTTCCATCAGTCTTCTTAGATCTTGGCCCACAAGTATTGTGCCCAATTGGCCTCTAGTTCTGCAATCATGGAAATTCGTTCAACCTGGTTATTCTGTTGGTATTCTTCACAATGCTCCTCTTTTGGTATTCTTACTTGTTTTTTATTATTATTTTCTAGACATTCATTGAATTAGCTTTCAGGTATCCTTGTCTCAAGAAGGAATGGGGTAGTATTTTCTAGTGCGGTCAGAGCTATCTCTATTGCCAATCTCTCCTTCTCTAGCTCTCCTTGTGGGTAGAATTTCTCATGTTTCTCTATGCTTGGTCAAGTCAGGATTCTGATAAGCCTTCAACCACATATCCAAGTCTTTGGGAATTGGATATGCTAGAATTGATCTTGGTTTTTCTGGTTTCTATGTTTTGGTCTTCTGATGAGCGTTTCCTTGCACTTCCTGCCCCTGATGTTTCTTACTTTCCTTTACAGCTTTCTTATTTTCTTCATTTTTCTTCTTCAGCCATTTATTCCTGAGTTTTTCTCTTCTAGTCTTCCAACTTCGTGCCTTCTTTGTTTGGTTAGTTTCTTGTAGGTCTTTTGAACTCTCAACTATCTGAATCTTAGGCTCTAAGCTTTTATCCATTTTGGGTTCAGACTCTCATTCTTAAACTGCTTGTCCTTTGACTTGGGCTCGAGTAATGACTTTTAATGGCACTTTGTATTATTTATCACTTCCAAATGATTCAATAACTTCTATTACATTAATCTGGGTAGTGTTATGAACCCTATTAGGGTTTTTGGGGCAGTCTCTAAACAAATGCTCCTTGCCACAATCATTGTAATACCCTTCTCATGTTCTAGGGGGTGGTGGATTGTAAGGCAATGTACATTCTCTTATGAAGTGATCTCCACTACATCTATAACATGCTCCCCTTTGTGTAGGCGGTCTAGTGAGTGGCCTCATTAGAGCTTGTGCTTTAGGTGTGGTATACATCAGGTTCGCATATGCTGGTCCATAGGAATTTATGTACCCTTCATAACCGTAATATTGTTGCTTGTAGGTTTGGTCATACTCTACTAGACTAGCATCATATGGATAGTATTCTCCCTAGGTCTGCTCATATCCTTGATTTGTTGTTTTTGCATTAGCTAAAGGTGTAGTTGGTACTATGGCTCTTTCCATGTTTTCCTCTAGTTGAGTGTATTTGACAGGCACTACATTTTGTGGATGGGGTGGTTGTTGTCCTAACACTGGTTCTGGTTGTTCATATCCTCCTTGCTCATAAGGCTTGGGTGCTCCCTGTGGTCCCTGTAGGGGTTGTATCTAGGAATCTCTCTACCTTCCTCTCTAGGAGGATATCCATAAGGTTTGTATTGGGGTTGATTTACTGGCCTTGGTTGTCTATTGAATGGGAAATTTTCAGTAGTGTGGTTGGTATACTTCTTCTCAATATGACAATATAGGTTGGGTCCTTGAGGTGGCTACCTATTGTACGGGTAAGGTTGTTGCACACCTAAACCTCCTCTCGTGTGGCTACCTATTGTACGGGTAAGGCGTGGGACAAGTGGTCTCCACCGCACAGGTTACATCTTCTCAGCATTGGCATTCTCATGGGTGGGTTCTGATAGTTTCTCTGTCCGTGCACACCTAACTTCTTAGCTACCAATTCTGCTAACTTTTCCACATTATTTGAGCTAGATGTCATAGTACTCCTAGTGTCTTCTGATTTTGTGGAGCTTTGTGTATTTTTTAGGTCATCCGCTAGGTTGTCCTCTAAGTCAATGCATGCTTGAATACACTCACTCAATGTCTGTAGCCATTTTACGTAAACTAAGGTTCTTAATGTCCAATTGGTCAATCCATATGAGAATAGGGATATCATATTTTGCTACGAGGGCCTCTCTATTATTGGGCATCTATCAACATATTGGTTAAATCTTCGGGCCTCTGTTTTTATTGTTTCATTTGGGGCTTGTTTGAAGCTATGAATTAAAGACGACAAGTTGTGTTTAATCCCTCACTTGGTAGATTCCCCAATAAACTCTTGGAAGAACTATTCAATATTTCCAAAGTGATTTGGATCCAAAGGTTGGAACCAAGTTAAGGTTGTTCCCATGAGGGTTAGCCCAAAGGATTGGTATTGCATGAAAAAGTCATCAACTTGTTCCGCTAGCAACACTTGTTTGAATTCTGCTATATGGTCATAAGGCTCTCCTGTGCCATCATAATGATTTCTCATGCATTTAGCAACTTGTATTGATCTGAGCCTTCTCATTGGCTCTAGGGGTCTGATTATTATAGGAATTGCTGGTCTAACTGGATGCATTCCTAGTCCCACACCTGGTTGCGGTCTTGGCCTAATAGGTGGTCTATTTGGATTTCCCATTCCTGAATTGTTTTGGTTGTGCAAATGTACTCCTGGCATAGTGAATTGAACATGTGCTCGAGCGGGAATGCTTCATTGACTTCTTTGTCCTAACATCATATTCTCCATTCCTTAATGGGGTCCAAAAGGGTTTTGCAAGGTAGTTGCCTGCTCTCGAGGAGGGAACACAAGCAACCCTATGTATTTCAATCTTGACCTATCAACTTAATCTACTAGCCAATATCTCCTTTGATTTCAGTCTAGGTACATGACTCTAGACTCATCCTCCAGATCCGTCAGCTCATATATAGTTACTAGGCTTGAACCTTCTCCTAGTGTGGGTGAATCGATTTGTAAAAATAGGTCTGACCCATGGATCAAATATACATCCATCAAATAATCAACTTGAGGTATTAGATCCCCTCTCAAGACTTGAGTCACTACAGACTTGCCTCTTGGGGTAGTCACAGTGTCTCTACCATTAGGTCTTCCTGAAGTTCCTTGTCCTTCTAGTTCCCCTTTATCGTTGATCTGGTTAGGATTTTTAGTCATTACATAGATTTGACCTAACTTGTCCATGTAAACCCCTCCTTCATACTTGACAACGGATCTTGGAACTATTTCTCAATCCATAGAGTTTATCATTCGTGCTACCGACCTATTTATGCCATCCAGGTAAATGGGGACTCCGTGTAGGTTGGTGGACATGTATTGTAAGGAGGTCTGGTATTCTCCCTCTATGGTGGACATAAAGTTCTCCCTCGGAACTAAACCCTGCATGTCCTCTAAGGACATGGGTAGTTCCTCCTCTGAGTCACTTGATGTGTCTGGGTAGATCGAGTGATGGCTTGCTTGGGCTACACCCCCTACTGATGAAATGACACTTCTCTAACTACTTAGCACCTGTCCTGAGCTTAATTTCATTCACCTCTTAAGTCTATATCTTCCCTCTTCTTTCCCTTAGTTATATCTTAGATTTCTCAGAGTTTAATTGCAGTCTATCTAGATTTCGCAATGCATGATACTGCTCTAGATGATACCAATGATGGGCGATACGATACTGGATAGGCACAATAGGATACCTTAGTTTCACTGATACGATACCGCTACAGACAATACCTCTCTAGCGATACGATATTGATGTTACAGTGATACGATACTAGCAGTGGACACGATATGATACTTTAATTTCTGACAATACGATACTACTAAACAAGGTGATATGATACTGGATCTACTCACGATACGACACCTCTGTCGATTCACCATACGATACCTCCCTTATGATACGGCTACAAAAGATGACACAATACCATGAGATTCAAGAGACGATATGATACCAAGTTCTCTGCGATACGATACCTCTATCAGGATGATACTTCACTCTTAACGATACGATGCCAGTTTGGTAGACTATGATACAATACCACAAGAGAGATGATACAATACCACTTAAAATCATGATTGCGATACCAGCACTTGGCGATATATGATACCTTGATGGTATCGTGATACCTCAATGGGGTATGCACAATAGGATACCAGGCAAGTATCGCAATACTAGGGAATTTTGGTATCGTGATACCAAAACTCAACCGATCACGATACTTCAGCCAAAAGTAACAAAAAATTAAACCTTTTTTGTGCAAACTGTTTGTCCCTCTCTCCTCTTCAATATTAGCCCATTGTGCAACTCAAAAACTCACTCCAACCCTTCTGTCCTACCCCACGATACTGCATATGTGTCCAGTCACATCTGTGTATGTCTTTTTGATATTTCAAGTTTACAGGACTCAAGTTCTCACCTTTAAGATTGTGTTTCCTTAGTCTTGCCCTTAGCACCTCTTTTCTCTGTGAGCTCTTTGTGATATGATCTCTACTAGTCACTGTTCTCCATGATACTTTCTCAAGACAAGTGATTGAGAAATGAGTATTTTTTGGGTTTTATGGCCTTGGTTGACCAAGTGCTTGAACTGAACTGAACTAATTTTTTTTTTCTTCTTAGAATTTCCTAGTAGAAACTTATCTATCCTAACACTACCTCTCTCTCCTCCCTAAACCCTAACTCCTCCTCACTCCTTCACTCCTAGACCTAAACCTAAAAACTCATTGCACACTCCTAAAGTGTGAAGTAACAAGTGTTGAAATATCTTGTGACTTGCCACTAGCTGAATTCACCTCTACAAGTACGACTCATTCACTCCATAGCTATAACCATCACAAAGGCACCTTGATTGGGATAATCCTCGACAATGGCACAAAAAATGTGTGTACCTAAGTCATGAAGTCTTAGGGACTTGTGTCGATGACACTATACCTCAATCACCCCACAAGCGCATATAGTGGTGGATTAATACACATTTAATTATCAATCTGAGAGATTAAATGTACCAAGTGTATGAAGACATGTGCACACATGATGGTAAGTGAAGCATCAATGCTACAATGCATGTGACTTGTCTCAACTGCCTCTCCAACTCAGTAATCCTCTGAAAATGCACATCACGATACCATTTGTAGTAGTAAGCACAAATTCAAACTTTTCTCTCAGCTCCAAACTCTGGATATGGTCAATAGCGGGTTTCTTTCGAAGCTCTCAATGGGTAGCATCTAATGATCATTTAGTTGAATCTGACAAAGGTACTTCAAGTTATGAGCAAAATAGCGAATGGCAAGAAAGACCAACATCTACTCCACAACTCATCAAAGCTCACACACGCATTACAGAAGTTCAAACGCGATGGGAAGGGGTAGGCAATAGTCCTACACACACATTTCAAGCAAAAAATACACACAAAAGCTCTTGGTGAAGACGATAATTGATAGGAAAGAGGCAAATTTGAAAATTAGCTTCAATTCTCACAATGGCAAAAAGTCCCTTTACAAGAGTCACCAAGTGACTTATGTACATGTGCCCTAAAATTGGTGCTTTCACACAAGAGACCGGCACTTTTATTGAAAAACAATAATTTCCTACTATGTTACAAGGATTACGTTACAATAACTGGGTTTTATGCATCTAGAGGACTCCTCTAGTGCATTTACATGGCTTCATGAGGTTTTCGTAGAAATTTGAAGAAGAAAATTTATGCCCGTCATTTGAAAATTTTTGAGCTCCCTTTTCTGTGCTCCTATACTCTGCAACACCACCACTCGTAAATCCCAATCCAAAAATGGGAATAGGTCAATTAAGAGTAAAATAAAGGAAAGGCACCAGAGGCAACTGTCCTTGACACAAAATATGATGTTCATATGGAGACCTAGGAAGCAACCAGAAATCGATCGAGAGGGTCAAGGAATCTCTTCTTGCACTCATGAAGTATCAATTGCATCCAGAGTATGCGTGATAGGGCCACATTATAAGGCCATGCATTCGGCACACAACTTCCTCCATAAAAGTATTGGTGCACATTTCCATAATCAAAATTGGACTTAGCTTCTACTATGATAGGAACAATCATACATTGTAAATAAATAAATGCTTTGGCTATAAACTAATCTCTTGATTTCTTTCAAACTTGAAAATTAGAAAAAACATAGTAAGGTACCTTACTTGTCTCTACTTATGCAAAGGGGTATGGAGCAGCAGAGACCGACGTATTCATAGACTACGCATAAACATGTTGAATTGGTTTCTCTCTTGAATTGATTCTCTACTACATTATGAGTGCATATGGCTTTCGAAGTCTCTCAAGCAACAATTCACAAAGAAGTTCTTGAATTTCCAATGAAGAGTGTGACCAAGGCCAAAGAACATTCGTTCCAAGAAGACCAACCAGCTGGCGAACACGTTCTTGGTGACAATTAAAATCATGGATATGCACCATCAATTTCCAGTGATGTCCCAAGACTTCAAGATCCTACATGAGATTTCATCCACACTGGATGTTTTGAAAAAGAATGGGATTCGTAAGCATTTTGAGATACCAATCTATAAGCCTGACTTCTAGAGATGCACTCAAGTAATGAACACCCTTCATTCAGCCTTGGACAAGCCATCGGTGCTAGAAGCAAGAGTGCTTAATGCGGAAAGCGAATGGGTCAACATACAATTCACACATGAGATAATCAAAGAAGCATTCAGATGGACCAAGGACAGGACCACCGATCTCAAGGAAGAAAGTCATGGCACGAAGCCCATAACTTTCTTGGATATTAATCGTATTGATATTGAAGAAGAAGCCAGATTGGTGCATCAACATTTTTGTTTTCCTTTTCAAACCCTTGATCTTTGTCAGAAAATTATCCATAGAATCACCTTCATTCATATGCTCACTCTCCCACTGTTTTCAGAGGTAAGCAACATGAGCCTCATTCCTAGCCTAATACAATGTGGTAAGTGTATCCCAAGCATCCTTCGCTGTTTTGCAAGAGCAAATGTGAGGAATAATGGCCACAGGAACCACAACACAAATAGGAATCTGCAGAATATCACCATCTTCGACACCATCAGTGTCAGCTTTAGTACATGTATTTGTAGGTGTAATAGGATGTTTTTCAACACTCTACACAATGTTCCATAGACCATCCAACTTATCCTCAATAGCCAACATACGGAATACATCAGTGCTTTTAGCCATGACCACTTACTAAAATACCTTGATGCAAAAAAATGATTGTATCTAAAAAAGTTGAACAGAACTACCTAAACACATTTTGTTAGACTTATATCAGACTTTGAGATGCTTATACTGGTGAACCAAAACATGTATATATCTTCGGCACAAAAAGATGAAATAGCCTACACAAGCACTACGATAGTTCATTCAAAGGCCGAAACGAGTTGAGATCGTGATTTTGGCACGAAAGAGCAAAGCCGTTTTGATCTGCAAATCACCTTGAGTATGCACACCAAATTTCTTGCGATTTGCAATTGTGATCAGAGGAGTGTCGACAATGCCCTAGATGAACTGACGACCTGCTCTGATACCAATTGTTGGAGTTTGAGGTCTGTGGAAGCACATGAATAGCACAAGGAAGAAGAAGAAGCTTGGAGCACAACACATAGTAGTGATTGTATTACCACTAGAATGTACAAAGATAAGTAACCTATTAGGGCTATGAGCATATATACAAGCCGGGGGAAAAAAACCTCCTAAAGAGGGAAGAAGTGCCCCAACGGTCCTAGTGTGTTCACACACATCACTAACTAAATATATCAACAATATTCTACCCTTTACCTTTAGCATTCTTCAATGCATAGCAATCTTTCTTCATGTGTCCTTTCTTATGACAATAATGGCATTGAATCTCCCTCTTCCTTGGTTTACTTCTAGTCTTATTCCATTCACCATTCTTTTCCTTATTCTTGCTCCTGCCACATTGCTAAATCTTTCCTTGTTAAGACTCACGAACATTATACGCATCTCCACCATGAGTTCCAACCATAGATTTTCTACAAATGAGCGCTCCACATATTTCATCATCGATTAGTTTACCACTAGGTGGACTATTGCTAATAGCAATGCAAAAGGTATCCCATGATGATGGCAAGGTGCATAACAGAAAGACTACTTTCATTTCATTATCCATCTCCATTTCCTAAGCATGTAACTAAGAGAACATAGCATCAAAATCATTTAGATGAGCAGCAACACTATCTGTGCCCTTCATATAAAGGTTATATAACTTTCTCATTAGATACAATTTATTTGATGCCGTTTCTTTTTCATATGTATTGCATAACTTCTTCCAAAGCTCGTGTCCACTTTTAGAGTCCAATACTACAAAGTAAACATTATCTGCCAGGTGTAATCAAATGGTAGATCTAGCCATTTCATCCAACTCATCCCAATCATCTTCATCCATGTCATCTGGCTTCTTTGATATTCCATTTACTGGCTTCCATTGCCTCTTGTGAATTAGCACATCTTTAATTTGATGATTCTTCCATAGAGAAAATTTTGTGCTATCAAATTTTCGTATCTCAAAATGGTCTTTGCCCTGCAAGTTATAGCTCCTCCTAAGAACATTGGCATGTAAGCCGCAAAAAAATACTCGAAAAACTGCCAGAACATGAAACATACTAAAAAGTTCCGAAGCTTCTTTGACCTACAATTACGAGAACTTTGAACATCATGTTTTTACCTACTGCTTCTTTTCTGCATCTGCATAAGTATCAAGAACATACAAAAGGGACACTTACTTCAATTGATGGGTTGCACATTGTTGACAGTATAGACAGTATACGGGAAGAAGCAAGTACGGACACACATGCAGATCTAGCACTAAGGCAACCCTTCATTTTTTTTTCAAAACCCTTACATCATTTTTAAGTGATTCTCATCACTAAAAACCCTTGTAAATATCATTTCACCTTTTTGTAGCTCCATTTTGTACAAGCCGAGGAGTCCTCGAGCTTGGGGAGCCTTAGAAGTAGTTGCCTGCCAATTTTCATAATTTTTAAGCTAGTCAAAAACTATAAATAGAGCTAGAGAGCTCATTTTTGGGGGAGCTTCTTGTAGTTTGAGCTTGTATGAGAACTTTCTTGCAATAGAAGTGATTCCATTGTCTTACTCTCTTTGTTCTTACCGTGTGTGCGCGTGTGTGTGTATGTGTGTGCATGCTTGTGTGCTTCTCACTCACGCACTTGTGCTTCCACTTGCTCGTGGTCTTCATACCATCCTCATGTCTTCCCGGATTGACATTAAAGGAGGTGCTACTCATCACTGAGCTACACCAAATTTTGGCGCCGTTGCCGGGGATCGAGCTTTGAGGACGAGCGTGTGATGGTAAGACGTAGAGAGGACGCGTTGGAATGGTAAGTAGTAGGTAAATTTCTGATTTTTCTCCATCTCCATCTTCATCTCCATCTCCATCTTCATCTCCACCTCCACCTCCTTCTCCACTACATATTCCCTCTTCCTTATCATTCCCTCATTTGTTGTGTGCGAGTTTGAGAGAGCGATTGTGCGTGCTTGTATTTGTGTGTTTTTTGCATGTTTCTTGCAGGTGGCAGCTCCATCATCATCTCCAGCAAGCTCAGCAGGTACAGAAATTGTCTGCACAGTCCCCGAGGCGTTGAGCTCGAGCTATCGCGACACTCCGAAAATTTCACCCAATCACGATTCTGAGTGCACCACGACACTGCGCAGGCCTAGAGCTCCCAGGAACACTAGATAGAACAGAAAAATTCACCATATCCCGAGCTATCGCGACACTTCGAGGTATCGCGACACCCCACGACCTATCGCGACACTTCGAGGTATCGCGACACTCCGAGGTATCGCGACACTCCGAGCTATCGCGACACTCCGAGCTATCGCGACACTCCCACCTATCACGACACTCCGAGCTATCGCGACACTCCGAGGTATCGCGACACTTCCCACCTATCGCGACACTTCGAGGTATCGCGACACTCCATGACCTATCGCGACACTCCGAGCTATCGCGACACTCCGAGCTATCGCGACACTCCGAGCTATCGTGACACTCCGAGCTATCGCAGCACTCCGAGCTATCGCGACACTCCGAGCTATCGCGACACTTCCCACCTATCGCGACACTCCGAGCTATCGCGACACTCCGAGGTATCGCGACACTCCGAGGTATCGCGACACCCCGAGCTATCGCGACACTTCCCACCTATCGCGACACTTCGAGCTATCGCGACACTTCGACCCGACCTATCGCGATACACGGCCTTTAACGCATAAAAATTGAGGGTTAATTTTTTTAGTGATTGGAAGGGTAGTTGAGCTTAATTTTAGGCACCTTGGTATAACTTTAGAACCTTGGAAGTGGGCAAAAGGCCTAGAAACCAAAGAGGGATCTCCTGAACCCTGAGTGCCTGTTTTGACCCTTTAGTGCCTGAATGGTCATAACTTGACCATACGAACTCCGATTGATGAGATTTTGGTCTCGTTGGAAAGCTCGTTGAGAATCCCACGTGGACCTCGATTGGTTTTTGTAAGAATCATACGCGGAGTTTTAGAACATGCATTTTTAAGTTAACCTTTAGGTGGAACTAAGTGGTTCTCAGATTCAGGGGGTACAGTAAACTACTCCAAGGGGGCTGAAATTATTGAAGTGTGTCTTTCAATTACTTGTGGCAATAGAGCTATACTAACAGGTGTGCTTTTGCAGGAACTTTGTGCGCGCTCAAGGCAATCCAAAGCAAGCTAGCAAGGGTGAGTACCAAGCTTGGGAGAAGGCTTCCTGGGGTTGTGTAGCAGTCTGGTCAACCAGCTAATTGAGGTTGGAAGATCTCTCAACCCTCCTTTGTCAATTCCTAGCCTAGGCTAAGTACGACTTAGGTGTGGTAATTAATTAGGGCAATGTTAGGCACGAATCAAGTCCAAGAATATTAATCAACAAAGTGCAAGAAGTAAATAGGTCTTAAGTGCGAAAACCCTAAAGGACAAAAGGTAAACTGGAGTTGATCACTTATCAAGTGCGGAAATTCACTTAAATACTCCTGACGACGCGATTTCAGACAAGACCATAAACATAATATTCAACTAAAAAGAACAAAGTGATTGGTGCAAAATCAACCTGCAACGAGAGTGTGCTTGGGTTCCAGGGGATAAATAAATCAGGCTTATGAACCTTAGATCAGGCAGACACTTAGGCCGAGACAGACAGAGCCTCAGATCTTCTGAAGCTAGTGTCAATCACACTGCCAGGTCTTGGGCCCAGCAGTTGAGTGATTATCCATACATTCCCAGATCAGAAACAAGTGATTCTGAGATGTCCTATCACATGGAGAGACCAGTAGGTAGTTCAGGGTTGGCTTATCTAGAAAAGCCAGAGGGACCTTACAAGACTCAGCTGGAATACATCAGGACGAATCGTCTAGGTGCTCGCATCTACGAAGACGGACTGAGAAGATCGGTGGTCCAGATTAAGAACCCCGATCAACCCCATGGATTAGCCCACCCGGTAGTCAAGTTTGAGAATGGAGCATACCTAGATAAAGAGGGGACTATATATGTAGTCACCACTCTCCCTGATAGAACTGATGAGTTTGGAAATGTGATTGCGGAGACCGACATGGGTGACATAGAGCAAGGAAACTTAGAGAGAGAGCCAAGAACTCCCCGTGGTAAATCTGTCTTGACCAGAATCATGACTCCAGAGTGGATTCCACAGGATAATAAAAGCATAGATCTGCTTTTAAACCGAGAAACCGATGAGGTTTTTTGGAGATATAGATCTTCTCAATCTCAGGAAGTGAGTGCCCTCACAATCTATGAGTTTAAAGACCCTGATAGCCCAGGTCAAGTAACCTACCTAGACAATGCATCAGAGAGAATCTTTGTGGTCACAGAGCATGGCAGACATGCCTACACATGGAAGGGAGAATTTGTTTTTCCCCAACCGAGGTCTAATGTGTCCCTTGGTCACCAAGGAGCTGGGACCTCCCAAGCTCATGGGGCTCAGAGAGATAGAAGTAGAGACAAACCTGAGGTAAGTTTCGCCAACTCCCTGGGAAGAGAAAGAACGGGAACAGAAAGGAATAGAGTGGAACCTGAGAGACATAGAACCCCATGGAATCACAGGGACATTGATGATTTTTCTTTGCCAAGGCCGAGAGAACACACTAGGACCCTGCGACCAACTCAACTGGTGAAGTCCATGAAGAATTATTTCGATGGCACGGGAGACCCTTATGACCATGTGGCAGAATTTCGACAAGTGTTGAAAGCTGAACAGGTGGAGGACCTATTCACACAATATAATGCTTTCGGTCTAACCCTTAGGAACACTGCCCTTACGTGGTTCCAACCACTGAATGAGAGGCATTTCAGAAACATAGACCAACTCTTAGAGGCATTTATTGTTGAGTTTTCTAAGAGTGGAATCAGGCATAACACCTCCTCACTAATTCATAGCTTCAAACAAACACCTCAAGAGACGGTCAGACTAGCTGGAAGAAGATTTAGACAGTACTTGGAGAGATGCCCTATGCCGGAGTTACCCACACCAGCCAAACAAGTGGCCTTGTTCCTAGACGGATTGTTGAGCACTAAGCTCAGGTCATATGTGTACCTGAAGGACCCTAGAACGATAGAGGAGTGCGTGCGCATGTGCATAGACATTGAGGACAATCTAGGTGAGGAATTAGAACTATCAAAAATCTATAAGAATTCTGATAGCTCTAGTGACTTGACATCTGGTCAATCCACATCCATCGAGGAACTTGCAGAGAAGGTAGCCCAAAAACTAGGTGTCTCTAGCAAGCAAATTCTGAGATTTGCCCCAGTTAAGCGGTGTTATAATTGTGGCGGTGAACATATGGCAAGTGTATGTCCCATTATGGCCCAACCACAAGCGAATCCTAGTAGCCAGTACTGCACCATAGAGCGCAGATACACCAACCACACTGCACAAGACTGCCCATATAACAAGCAAACTGTTAGGCAAAATTATCCTCAGCCATATCCACAACATGGTAGATACCAGAATCAGTACCCATCACCACAATACAACCGACCACAAACTTATCAGCCACCTTATCAAGGGCAGCAGAGACCTCAACCAGTCCTAGTGCAGCAACCCCCTGCTCCAACCAATGTGATCCCAGTGAAATATGCATCTACTGAAGAAAATCCGAATAGAGCCATAGTCCCTGTCACCCCATTACTATCAGACAGTGATCCAAGTGACCACAGTTTTGACTCCACACATATTGATAGCCCCCAGGCTTACTACATGCAGTCACCCGAGCATAACGAGTCATACTATTATGAGGACCCAAGTGAAAATAGTGGGGAACCTGAGTATTCTAATGTCATGTACACAAACCCCAACTCTAGACCTCAACCTAGGCAGGTACGACCCCCATTTCCTAGAGGGCCATGTTTCAGATGTCAGGGAGATCACCTTGTACGTGATTGTCCACTACCTGTCCCTACACAACCTCAACCAGTAACCATTCAGGGCTTCTGTCAAGATTGCGGGAAAGAGCATCTCCTACGAGATTGCACGAAAAACCCTAATAACATGCCTAAAATCACTCCTATCAATGTTGTTGGGTTAGTTGTAGACTCCACAGGGAGTGTGGCTTCCACTGCACCTGTGCAGGTGATCACAAGAGCCCAGGCACTTCAACAACACCAAGGTGTTGGTCCCGAAAAGAGCCTCGAGGTGAGTGAAATAGAGAGCATACCCAAAAAGAGAACTAGCGCCTGGAAGGATAGTCGTGAAAGAATGAAGAGGCAATGGGCAAAAAAGATAAATGAACTTGAAGAAAGCGTGAGAGAAACCAAGGCAAAAATCACAGAGATCACATCTCAACCGCACTCCCACACACTTCCACCACTACCATCCCCATCACCCTCCATTTCTCCACCCTCTAATACACCCCTCGTAACCCACCCACCACCCCGAGTAGGATCAGTATTAGCTGACCCCACTCCTGATGGCTTGGACATGATGTTCAAGGCCTACCAGGCTCGACTTCAAGAAGGGCCAACAGCTGCAAACCTAGACAAGAGTTACCCTAGAGCAGATTTAGAGATTGAACGGATGAAAATGTGCATGAAAATGGTAGAACAAGCTCAAGCTATACTTGAGACTAGTCAAAAGTTCAATCAGACAAACTCTGTCAAGCCGGATTTGCATTTCCAAGGCTTACTAGAAAGATTAGAGCAGTTGGTAAACAAATCACAAGTTTCTTTACCTCCACAGGCTCAACCAGTTGTTGAAAGAGGAAGCTCACCACCAAAGGGAGCTTATGTTCCTAATTCCACGGATGCTGGAATACCTCCTTCAATTCAACAGTACTCTCAAGAGTTCTTGCGGGAAATACAAGAAGAGAAATGGGCCAAGGAGAAGGGTAATTCCCCTCCTATTCCTGAGATTGATGATCTTCATGATCAATTTCCCCAAGACATTCCGTCTATCTATGGAGATCAAACAGAGCAACAAGAGGATGAGAGATTAGATTTTGAATCTAATTCTTTACAGGAGTTGCCTCATTTCACAGGCCCATGGGAATCTGAATCCCTCCAGATCAGAGCCCCCACAATATTGGTAAGAAATGAAGACTCAGTGATTCCAAGAAACACTGATGTTGTGAAGAACACTAAGGTTCAATGTCATCTCACTGTAGAGGAACTCCTCAAGGCAAAACCGGAGCTCTGGAATCATGTGAAAGATCAGGTTCCAGAACTTGAATCCAATATACCAAAAGTAGGCTCTAAGCAGAAAGTTCCCGAGATACCTCTCGACAAGATAGGAGACATGAGCGAAGGTGAAGAAGGTAACACTTATCTTCCGATCACCTATCAAGGTTACACAACCAAAGCAATTGTGGATTCGGGTGCCGGTGTTGCTATTGCGACCACCTCCTTGTGGAAGCGATGGGGCAAACCCACCTTAAGACCAACGAGAATGAAACTTCAGATGGCAGATGGTCATTTTGAAAGACCCCTCGGATTGCTTGAAGGGATAACTCTAACCACTTGTGGTGTGGAGTTTGAACATACGTTCGCTATATGTGACTTTGAGAAGAATAATGTTTACGAGATGATCCTTGGAAGACCTTTCCTACGACAATTGCAAATAGTACAGGATTGGGGAACCAACTCCTTGTACTTACAGCACTTAGGGGTCACCACCAAGGTCAATCTGAAGGATCACACCTTCAGAGATGTACCACCCCTACAGTGGAATCCTATCCACAAAGTGAAAGAGGACTCTATCTCCGTGCATTCTGGAAGTTCACCTGAACCATCCTGGTTGCATGAAGATACTCACTTGTGGATGTGCAAGGTCGCAGAGGAAGAGGAAAAGCGCCTAAAAGCGAGAGAAGAAGGAACTCCCCCAGGAGATAGACCAATAAAAGACCCAGCCTATACACCAATGATATTTCCAGATGAGGAATTTGAGCCTCATGGTTGGGCAGAAATCTTGGCTACCATGGACATTGCAGTCAATGAAGAACAATGGACACCCCATTGTGATGAGGAGGGTTATGATATTTCGGTGTTCATGTGTCAGCCCTTGTTGGAAGAGTGTGATCCTAGTGAGTTCATAGAAGAAGAAGAGAGTGACGATGATCTAGAATCCATTGTGATGGATACTTACTTTGACTCAGAGGAACACTACTTAGAAGGCATAGGAGTGTTAACCCAAAAAGAAGAAGAACCTCTTGCAAGTATCAAAACGATAAGTTCAAAGAAAGGAAGTGAAGGAGGTCAAAAGGAAAAGAAAAGAAAAGCAGTAAGACAAGAAGAAGAAGAATCATTGTTTGAAGTACCAGAAAATTTCAAGAAATATGAAGTGGAAGACCGGAAAATTTTGGTACGAATGCATAAGAGAGAGGCCATTATAGGAGAAGCATATGACAATAAAGAAAAGACCAAAAAAATTGTAGTGACCATTGAAGGGAACGAAGAGCGATGTACGTACATAGGAGACGACCTAAGTACAGAAGAAGAAGCAGAGCTTGTAGCGCTATTAAGGGAATATAGGGATGTGCGCATGGCACTATAGAGACTTGAAAGGAGTAGATCCAGAGATTTGCTCTCATACGATTCCGATGACCGCTGATGCCAAGCCCACCAAACAAAAGCCCTACACATATAATGATAATTATGCAGCCAAAATAAAGGAGGAAATTGACAGGCTGATTGAAGCTGGATTCATCTATGAGATTGAGCACACTGAATGGGTGTCCCCTATTGTAGTGGTGCCCAAGAAGAATGGGAAATTGCGAGTGTGCATTAACCTTAAAAAAGTTAATGCCGCTACGATCAGAGATAGTTATCCACTTCCAATCACCGAACATCTTTTGGAGCGTGTTGCAGGCAAGGAAGTTTATAGCTTCCTTGATGGATTTTCAGGTTACAACCAGGTAGCCATTGCCCCCGAAGATCAACACAAAACGGCCTTTGCCACAGAATGGGGAATCTTTGCATTTCGTGTGATGCCATTTGGGCTCACCAATGCACCTGCAACATTCCAAAGACTCATGTGTCATGTCTTCAAAGAGTTCTTGCGAAAGAGCTTAGAAGTATATGTGGATGATTTGTGCGCTCATTCCCAAGAAAGAAGTTACCACATCCCTGAGCTCAGGCAAATCTTCAACAAGTGTAGAGATTATCGAGTGTGTCTGAATCCAGAGAAGTGTGTGTTTATGGTACGACAAGGTAAGATCTTAGGTCACATCGTTTCTAAGAATGGAATTTCAACAAATGAAGACAAAGTAAGAGCAATAGCAGAGTTGCCCAGACCAAGGAATGTTAAAGAGGTACAAGCCTTTATGGGCCATTGCGGATATTACCGTAGGTTTATCCACATGTATGCCATCATAGCTAAACCTCTTTATGGGTTGCTAACAAACTTTGAGTGGAACGAGGAATGCGAGAATTCTTTCAACGAGCTGAAAAGACGTTTGTGCACAGCACCAATATTGACTACTCCGGATTGGAGCAAACCCTTTCACGTACATGTAGATGCCTCCAATCATGCAATAGGATGTGTGCTAGCACAACCCACAGGTGAAGGAAACCTAGATTTGCCGATAGCATATGCTAGTAGGCAATTAAATGCAGCTGAACGAAATTACACCACAACGGAGAGAGAAGGCTTAGGCATGGTATATGCTGTGAAGAAGTTTAGACACTATCTATTAGCCAATAAGTTCAAGTTTTTCACTGATCATCAAGCTTTACTATATTTGGTCAATAAACCTTGCAATACAGGCCGCTTAGTAAGATGGTTCCTCTTACTAATGGAATACGACTTTGAAGTTGTTGTCAGGAAAGGTAGAACCCATCTTAGGGCTGACCATCTTTCTCGCATCACTTCAGGAGAGCAACCGCAAGGAGTGTCTGATGAATTGCCCGATGCTTATCTGTTCAATTTAGAAGTTGTTCCTAAATGGGCAAATAAGTTGGTACCAGTCCTAACCTTTGGGTTTGCAAATAAGAATGTGAAAACAAGCAAAGAGGAAATTGTAAAATCACTAAAGTATCAAATATTGGCCGGAAGTATGTACAAGCAAGATGCCGAGGGCGTATTAGCATGTTGTGTCGAGGACGATGAACATACTAGTTGGTTGCAACAAGCCCATGAGGGATTGCTAGGGAATCACTACTCTAAACAACGAACATTGCAGAATCTAAAACGCTTAGGAGTGTATTGGCCTAGCATGGACAAAGAAATACAAGAGTGGATTCACAATTGTTCAGTGTGCCAGAAGAGAACCCCAGTGGAACATGCCACTCTTTATCACGTGTCATTAATCCCAGATTGGAGTGCTCCATTGGTCGAGTTCATGAGATCGGGAACATTACCCAATCAGGCTAGTCTTGCACGAAAACGGAGCATGGAGCAAGAGGCTCAAGACTATGCCTTAGTAGGAGACAACCTATATCGAAGAGGCAAGGATGGGTACCTAAGACTGTGCATTCATGAATCAGACTATTTGAAAGTCTTAGAAGCTGCACACAGCGGTGCTGCAGGTGGACACTTTGGGCCAGACAGAGTAATTAAGACCATTCTATTCTCCGGACTTTGGTGGCCCACTCTTCATATGGATGCACATACTTATGTGAAGAGTTGCGACACATGCCAACGTGCCCAATATCCGATAAGAAAAGATGAAATGCCCTTAAGGCCACTGATGGGAGGACGTGCATTTTCAAAGTGGGGTATAGACTTTGTAGGTCCCATCAACTCCCTAGCTAGGAACTCCCATGCAGAATACATTATTGTAGCCACAGATTACCTTACAAAGTGGGTGGAAGTAAAAGCCACGACAAAGAATGATGCTCAAACGACGGCTTAGTTCTTATTCGAAAATGTGTTCACTAGATATGGGTTACCAATAGAGTTGGTTAGTGATAGAGGTACGCACTTCTTGAATGAGGTCATTGAAAATCTCCTTCAAGAATTCATGGTGATACATAAGAAATCTGCACCCTATCACCCACAGGCTAACGGACAAGCCGAGAGCACGAATAAGATCCTGTGTAATGTATTGACGAAACTTGTAAATAATAAACGCTCTGATTGGGACAAACAACTTCATCATGTTGTTTGGGCATACCGAGTTGCTTACAAAACGGTACTCAATGCCACCCCATTTCAGATGGTCTTCGGACAAAATGCGGTGCTACCCTTAGATTTCCTAATTCCAGCTTTAAGAGTAGCACAAGAGCATGAGTGGAATGGACACGAGTTGTCCTCTAGGATCTTTGATCTAGAGCGTTTAGGTGAGACGAGGCTACGAGCAGCAGCAGGCATCTATGCTGCAAAGAAACGGCAAAAGGCATACTTTGATGCCCATGTGAAGGATAAGGGCTTGAAAGCAGGAGATCTAGTGTTAGTCTACACATTGAAACAACACGCAAGAAAGCTAGAAAAGAGAGGCTACGGACCTATGATCATTAATAGGATCTCCACGAGTGGAGCAGTACAACTAGCCACTTTAGAGGGGGATGTCCTCCCAAACTATATTAGCGGATGCAGAGTCAAGCTGTATCAGGAACCCCTCACGGAGGAGATGCTAAGCCGACTCAATACTGCTAAGCAACGTAAAGAGGAGGAAAAACGAATTCGAGAAGAAGCACAGGCAGAGGCCTTAGAGCGTATCAGACGAATGAAGTTGAGGAGACAAGGAAGGGACCAGCCTATGACTGACACTCAAGAGTCTCCAGGCTATCACATGGCCATGTGTGAGGCTTCAGGTGAACATACCCATAAGATAGTGGACCGACGACCTTTTGTGACCTTAGAAATAGGACAAAGAGACAGCACAACAAGCGTGAGGGCTTTAATTGATTCAGGAGCAGCCACAAGTGCAGTTCGGCTCTCTTATTGCCAGCAGCTGCAATTGGAGGTAAATCCCCTAGAAGCATATCTGATAGGATTAGGAGGTGTTGAAACCCCTTGTATGGGAGAGGTGGATCTTCCCCTCTACATACAAGAGGTCCTCATGCCAGCAAAAGTGCTAGTGTGTGAAGACGAGGATCTGACCGAACCTCTTGTCTTAGGCCAAGACTGGATCTATGATCACGCAGTCAACCTCAACCTAAGAAGTGGACTTCTTCAGGCTTGGGTAGGCCAAAGTCGTCTCACGATTGAATTAGAAAATCAAGCACTCAAACCAATAGAACAGGCACCAACTCCTGGTCCCTCCAGGAATCCACACGAAGATAACCATGATGTGCTTGTCCAAACTTCTATGGTGCAGAGGAATGTCAATCTTACTGGAGGTTCAGGAGCCAAGAAGGAATTCCTAACTGATCCAAAGAAGATTCTAAACGAACGGACTGAACATCACTCTACACGAAGGAGGCCGCTGATCAAGAGGCAGGAGCGCCAACCCATGCAACATGGAGCATCTCGTGGCGTGAAGCAGATCTGGATACGCAGGGATGGAAAACCCACAGCTCCAATAGCAGATTCTCAAGGAGACAAGAAACGAGCCTCACCATCAAGGAACAAAGTGAAGAAGCCCCCTAGGATAACCCCTAGGCATACCATTTCTATTTGGGTTCCTAAGCGGTCAATGAAGGCCACCCCTAATGCTAGACAGATATGGGTGCCCAAGGCTAGCTTACAAGCCCAAATTACTTCACCTTCAGGCACTAGGATGAAGCAGCTTTCACAAGCACTCTTGGCCAACAACTCAGAAAGTGACAAGATACCTACACCTCTCACTGTCCCCACTTCCATCAACCCCCGAAATGTCTGGAAATGGGTACCCACAAGGTCCCAAATACATCACTCTCTCATACCGAAATCTTCACCTGTCCTTAGCTCTAAGAGCTACGACCCCTCTATCAGAGTGTGGAGAATTAAACTGTGTACTAAACCCCCTGACCCTATTCTGTAAATCCGTCCACACTAACACAGAAGCATTCCGAGCCCATTGCATAACCAAAGTATGCATCTAGGATGACACTGACCTTTAATCACCACTCACACATATCATAAACACCTCACCACTAACCACTGACCTCCGGGATTGTCATGTTAGTATTGTGAAGGGAACACCATTACATCTTGTTTCCTATGCAACACTAATGTGCCTTTCGTCTTCCAGCAGATAAGCAACCTACTCTCATGGCAACAGCGGCAGGCACAAGCTCTCAGGCAGGATCTGGTGCTCCTATCAATTGGGATGCCATGCCAGTGGAAGCTCTACCAACAGCTAGGCCTGAAGAACTCTTGAATGTGCGAAGGATTCCTATTTCAGATCCACCCAGTGGACTAACCGAAAGAGTAAAAGGGCACTCCCATTGGTTCAATGAAATGCCAGGGAATTTGGGAGACGCAGATCACATCTGGGAGTCCAAGATGGAGTGTGGAGGGGTTTGGTGGACCTTCCAATTCTTTTCAAGAGAATTTGAGACCTTACAGAATGCAGCTCCACTTCAGGATATCTGGCAAAAGGCAGGACTACAAGCTTACTTCAGTGCAGCTCTACCTAAACCCGACTTCCTCAGGTGCTACTACTTGATTGCTACGTTGAAACCTACCGGGGATAAAGATCATTCAGGCACATTCTGGGTGCCCTCCTTATCCAATCTGGAGGAGATGAGGAAGTTTGAATTAAATGTAACGTTAATCAGGGAAGCCCTTCAAATGTATGGCACTCATGTGCCTTCAGATCGCGACCCCTTGATACCAGAATCAATGAAAAGCAATAGAGTCAAGAAGCTCAAAGAAATGTGCGCCCTCACCCCCAACATCGCCATACCTCTGCGGATGTGCCTCCAGCACTTCGCATTTCCCGCTCAGGACCGTTTCACTCAGCCTCACAAGAAGATATGGTACGGGTTGTATTTAGCAGAGGCCGGAAGCTTGCCCATTAAGATGCCGGTATGGATCTTAGATCAGGTATATGAGGCTGGCAAGCGGGGGGCGAGGAAGCCCACCTTACATGGTTGTTGTGCGCTGACAAGGATCATCTACAGATGTCTGGCATATGATGTGCCAGTTGCTCGAGCCCTAAAGTATGCACACCTGGAGCTGTTCAAAGGGCGAAAGTCAGGGAGTCAGCCTGCAAAAAGAATGCGTGGATCCCTTTCACAGGTCCTGATCCCTCCAGAAGCCACCGCCGAAGTCTCCACTAGAGAGGAAGCCCAGGTGGCACCTATCACAATCCACCTCCAAGAGTCTCAACCAAGAGAGGTGGTACAGCCCACTCCTTCTGCCCCTCCACTACCTACCGATGCAGAATTTGCAGCGATGGCCACCTTCACAGAGGACCCAAACTTTGATTTTGAAAGATTTCTGCAGACGGTCCCCCTATCCGACAGTGAAGATTCCCTTGACAATGTGGGTCCGGACACATCTGCCCAAAGAGAACAGCCACGGGGTGAGATGAGCAGAGTACAGGGGGAAGGAGTGGCACAACATCCGCATGACCAAAACACACAAGTGCAGGAAGGCGCACACAGAAATGACCCGCAAGACAGTGAAGAGGAGGCCCCTGCCTACACAGCACAACTCAGACGGCTGTACAAAACAATCAAGCAAGTACAGAGAAGACATAAGATGACAGAAGAAGCAAATAGGGCCCTAGTAAACCAGATGTTGCAGTCAGAGCATATCGACCCCCATTTTGTAGAATCGCTAAATCTTTTGGCGGACACCTGTGGCATCAGTGAAGCAATGAGAACCTTGGTCTATCGAGAGAACCCTGTTTATGATCAAAGAAGAATTGATACACGGCCTCGACAAGGAAAGATGATTCAGATGGAAGTATCTACCGCGTTAGCTACGTCCACATCAGAAGATGTTCACATGATTAGCCCTAGGCCCAATGATGAACCGGAGGAAATTACGCATGCACCATCCCCCCATCATCTCCTATCCCACCCTCAGAGCCTCTCTCCACGTGTCTTTCTACACAACCATTCTCCTCCTATAGTGAGACCATTGTACACACCCCCGTTTCCACTTTCCTTCCTTCACCCTCATCCATCTCCGTCACTCAGATTTTTGAACCCCAACTAGGTCACCCTTCCTTCCTCCATGCCCTTGGACAACCATCTGCCACTAGACAGACTCTTTCCCTCCCTTTACCCTCCACCCCTCCATTTCCTCCCTTCCAAACTCTACCTACCCCGTCCCTTGTAACTGCCTCGGGCTCCACACTAATCAACCAACCCTCCTTCTGGACCCAACTTGTAAACATTCTTCAACAGGTTGATGAACATAATAAAAAGTCCCTTCCCCAAATTCACTTCCCCACATTCACAGCCACCACTATCACACCACCCACCATCCCGGTGTTCACATTTCACGAATCACACTCTCTCATGTCCGACCCCATGGACATCTCACCATCCGCTGGGTCACCCACCACCACTGTTCTCACCACACCATCACAGGTTATTACACTCACATCACCACTTCCACACACGATAGGCACAACATCCACTTTTCCCATTCCCACTTCCCAACCCCCTGCATCTTCCATCCTTACCCCCGCATCCACCTCATTTAGTCTTGCACTCGACACCATGCTCGAAGCTTCCACTCAGCTTAAGCAGGAATATACATTATTGGAGGAAAATAACAAAGCGCTTTGCACCCTCTCAGCAACACTCCAAGAGCGTGTCAATGCTTTGGAGTCCAGCCATACGGAGTCACAAAGCAAAATATCTGCCCTCGAACATGCAAATGCGCAACTCGAAGCGAGGCATATGGAAGAGAGCAAAGCCATGGAGGAACAGCTGCGGGATCAAATGGGCCGCAATGCAAGGCTTCAACGAAACATGGCCTTGCTACGACGACATCTGGCGGCAGCTCAAGAAGAGAACAGACGGCTTCAACAACAAAACCAAGAGAACCTCGAGGCCGCCATGGAGAACACCCCGGGAGTACCCATAGACCCGGCTAAATTTCAATCTGTTCCCTCAGAAAGCATACAACAGATCTTGGAAACTTATGCCAATCTTTTAGAAGCACATGATCAGCTTGCCGACCAGCTGAAGGACCTACAGAGACCCCAAGAGTCTACACCACACCAACGGGAACCTAAAGAGATGACTGACGCTGCTACGTCACCTAAACTTGAACATTCAACGACCAATGACATACTGGAGTTACGGCAACAGATTGCAGAATTAAAATTGAAGTTGATGCAGTACGAGCGACCTCCTTCCCCACCAGAGCAACCGTTAGAAGAAGAAGCAGTTACTATTCCAGTGGAGGAAGCATTCGACGACACCTACGAGCCTCAACCATTCCCAGGAGGACGCGTCACAGAAGAAGGTCAAGATACCTATGAGGAACCCCCATCGGCATGGATGAAACAGGTAGAGGAAATGGGGCAAACTCATCAGGAACGGATATCCACTCAGATGCTGGCAATGAAGGCCGTTGAAGACACCATCCTTCACTCAGAGTACTTCAGGCACATTGCCTCTAGACGCCTTATCACTAGCTCAGAATTACAATACAAGCCCTATTTTGTATTGTTGGCCGACTACAACGCAGAAATCAAAAGAGTCACCAACAAGTGCCCAACATTTGCCACACAATTCGAACCAGAAGATATACCAGAAGCGGCACGAAAAGGGGCCATATTCCAACCAACTTGGAGGCAGAAGTTACTCGAAACTTACCCAGAAATGCTTCGAACATGGGATCACGCCCCCATGCATTTGAAGTACAATCCGTGTTTTGGGCCAGTGCAAAGACGAAGATCATGGAAAGCTTTTGCAATCAAGGTTCAGAATAACGCGAACTGTAAAGAATGGCTCAATTACCCCGCCATCGCCCCCCCAACCGGTACTCTCACAGTGTCATACATGATTGCAACCATCAGACATTGGATACCACGTCTCCACCCCATGCCAGATGTCGCTGCCCAGATGATGCTCAAGATCTTCGATATGATGCAGGTCGTACTCAAAACTTTTCGCAATGTATGCCGTATTCAACCTCCTATTCCCGGGTTTATTAATGGTAACTACGACCTGCTATATGATATGAGCACAACCCCGAGCATACGAGTGGCTTACGCATGGCATGCACGCATAAGATATCTCCCTGCCTGCTACAAGCAAACATTCGACGATATGTTCACCACGGGGTTTTGGGAGGCACATTCAGAGGTATTCGCGCCACGGCCTACGCATTTACTCCATCTTTTTGCATGCGAGCAAACAATGCATTCCGAGCTTTACACGATGCCACAACCTGACATGCCTAGTACAGTTGATTGGGAGGCTTTGCAACGAGACCTGGTCAGAGGTTTAAGAATCAAAGAACAAGAATTGGCAACCGACCTCCTGCAGAAATACATTGATCAAACTGTGGAAGAGAGGTCTGTCAGAGGCGACAGACCCTAGGGGGGGGAGAGTGTTGACAGTATAGACAGTATACGGGAAGAAGCAAGTACGGACACACATGCAGATCTAGCACTAAGGCAACCCTTCATTTTTTTTTCAAAACCCTTACATCATTTTTAAGTGATTCTCATCACTAAAAACCCTTGTAAATATCATTTCACCTTTTTGTAGCTCCATTTTGTACAAGCCGAGGAGTCCTCAAGCTTGGGGAGCCTTAGAAGTAGTTGCCTGCCAATTTTCATAATTTTTAGATCTCGTTCGAGCCCTCAAATAAGCCCTGGAACCTAATTTTTAACTAGGCCGGACACTAGGTCTGGACAGGGCCAAAGCTAGTCAAAAACTATAAATAGAGCTAGAGAGCAAATTTTTGGGGGAGCTTCTTGTAGTTTGAGCTTGTATGAGAACTTTCTTGCAATAGAAGTGATTCCATTGTCTTACTCTCTTTGTTCTTACCGTGTGTGCGCGTGTGTGTGTATGTGTGTGCATGCTTGTGTGCTTCTCACTCACGCACTTGTGCTTCCACTTGCTCGTGGTCTTCATACCATCCTCATGTCTTCCCGGATTGACATTAAAGGAGGTGCTACTCATCACTGAGCTACACACATGGTTTCCTTACCATCGGAGTCACGTGCCAATTCCTCAGTGCTATTCACTTCTAATGCATCATGTACATATGAGCCAAGATTCTGATCACTTTCCTCCATATTGATTGTTTCCTCATCAGTTATATCATAATCTTCTTCCACACGGATGCCTCACAACCTCTTTCAGTTGTTCCCAATAGACACACTGATTGCATATCAGAATGATAGTTCCTTTCGAGTTTCATTCTTTGCCGCCATGGTTCCTCAATCTTATCTAATTTCCATGAGATTTGTGTATCACTAGGGAATTTAACTGTAGACCATGGTCCTCTTTCCTCTTTCAATTGCCGAAAGACATGGCACCATTGATTAGCAACAATCTGTTAATCTTCTGCATCTGATAATTGTGCTCATTGAGCTCAGACTTCAACAAGGCAACCTCATCTATTCGTTTTTGAGTCATAGATTTAAGAAACTAGGTCTCCTCCTTCACCTCGAATTGTCATTCCGAACTATTTTTTGCAATGCCATATGCCTCCAGAAGTGGGTTGGACGAAGTATACCAAGAGGATCAGTAGCTAAATCTGGATGCAGTGGGTCAACTCTTCTAGATACTAAAAATATATGAGGTGCACTGCCAGGAATAGAATTGAAATCACCACAAACAAGCATTTGTATATGTGTGCTATCATTGATTTTCTCCAGCCCTTTTAATAGGGTTCGCACCTACCACAATTTGATATCCTTTAACTCAGGATTCACATTTATGGGGGTATTTGCCACACAAAGAAGCAATCTTTTTCCAGGAGCAGAACCACCATCGACACCATGATTTACATCGCATTCCTCCAACACAACAATAAGAGCCACATTATCCTTAATTAAATGAGCAAGAGCACTCTTCTTTTATGAAGGAGGAACACCAATTTCTGTAAGTGACTGTGCAGTTTTCACCCAATAGAGTAAGCTTCCTTCTCAGCTCAACACCCCATTGGTAGTTTGACTTTCTGCTCCCATCTTTGGAGATGTCCATGTCATTTGTTGCAGCGCTGATCACCTTTCCTCCTTGATCATCAAGAAGTATCTCACTACCTTGTCTGGAGCTCCTTGTTCTTTCAAATCTGGAAGAAGTTCATCAGGTGCACGTGTTTCAAAGACATTGCCAAAAATAATATGAGCTCCTACTTCACCTCCCTTTCAATTGTGCATACGAAAAGTGGTTTATCGTGCTTTTTGGATAATTGTTTTAGCGTCATAGCAGTAGAAAGACCAGCAGGGCCGGCACCAACAATCACAATATCGTAATCCATGTGTTCACGCTCATCCACAGAGGACTTGCAGCAGAACTCGATCTTTTCAAGAGCCCCCCCCCCCCCCATGAGAACTTCTAAAGTCTGTTTTTTTTCAGAGGAACACCCCCTGCCTTTCCTTTTTCTTCAAAAAAGAAACAAAGGACGAAAATCTCCCACGTAGTACATTGCTATCAAAATGACAGCGTACCAAGATCCTAATTTGCGCATTCTAGTATCCCCTGCCAAAAATCCTGGAAATATGGATAAAGCTAATGCATAAGTAAAAAAAACAATGCAACTGCAAGATCGACATTTTGCATCAGCAACTAGAATGTATTGAGCCTATTGATTTCCTTTTTGAATTCCAAGTGCTACCACCAACAATCCCTATCAGGACTCCAACTTCATATTCTCGATCAAAGGTATGTAATGAGCAAGGAAATCCCCCACATAGGCTTTTCCTTTTTCTCCAAGCTTGCAAAACTTAATGAGTTTTGATACATAAGAATAAGAGCAATTACATTCCACTATAACTTCAATCACAACCTTTGAGGGAACAACAAGGCAACCAAGAGATTTTTCCATATAATGGACTTGTTGAAGTCCATCCTCAATGATGAATATATGAACCTCTTCATCTTTCTAAAGGTGCATAAAATTTCATCAGAAACATTCTCGAGGACAACCTCAAAAAATGAAAAGTGAAAACGCTACGACAACGCCTCTTTATCAAACGTAAAATGCTTTATGCAAAAAACGTTATCGCTATATCAATGACCACTACATAAGCAATATCCACAAAAGCATACATAGTGTGTATGTGGTCAATATATGTAGTAAAATGGCACTGAAAAGGCTGAATTCATAGCCCAAATACTAGCCAAAATCACTTGCAAGTGTCTATCAACTCTGTTCTTTAGGCTCAAAAAACCTGCATAAACTTGAGCTAGTTGCTCCCACCACAACCAAAACCTTTCAAGAAACCTATAGATTTACTAGCATGGCTAAAAACACAACCCCAAAGGCGAATATTTTTTTCAGAGAAGTACAAAGAGCACTCTTCTTGATGTTCTTGAACCTGCATAAAGTGAACTATGCACAAAAGTACTCCAAAATGGATCCAAGAATCATCCCAAAATGCTTCAAAGCACACTTTGAAAGCAAAGAATGAAGCTTTGAGGGCCCAAAACATGTTCAAGGTAATTTTAACCTTAATATTTCCCCTTCTTTAAACTTCCTTGATCATTGAGGTCCTTGCTTGCGTGTAGGCAACAATAGCAATGGTGACTTTAGTGACTTGGATGACAAGGTCTATGCCTTGGTCACCGCCTTAGTCATGAGCCTTGGGTGGGTGGGTAGGTGCCTGCTTTGCTCGCATAAAAGGAACAAAGGTTTTGCATCTGAATGCTCTGATACTAGTGAAGTATTTTGATAGTGATGCACCTCAATGGACAATCCTTCTTGAGAGCTCCACAATGATACCCTCAATGTAGAAAACTTAGATCCAAACACTACCCATAGTACTCTGCAGAGAGCCTCCAAAATACGCAAAAACCATAGTACACAAAGAGCACAAACACAGATTTATTGGTGTGTTACAAATGTGATCGAACTTATAGTTTGTGACTCACGAGGCCACTATATGTTTTATTAAAGAACATATACAAAAGTGTCTGATGTACATTTGGCCTTTCACATGGACACTAATGGTAACAGTTAGGTCCTTCAAGAAGCTCTTCCAAAGTATCTCCTTGCTCTCGAGTTGCTTCAACAAATATGCAGAGGTGTGGTTGCTTTAAAATTATCACATGAATGGGCTAGTTGTGAGTTCTTTATCCCATAAATGATGGAAATATACTAGGCATGGAGTACAAGAGGAGAATCTTCCTTTGTATGCTTTCAATTTCCAAGGGAGAAGAGGAGAGAGAGTGCTCTCACTCCTCTTTGATGCTTCCACACGAGCACCTTTCTGGCCACTTGCGGATGGCCTTTCGGCTGCACACACTAGCTGGGGGGCTACCCTCTTACTATTTAAAGAGGGAATGATGCCTTTGGGTGGGAATGGCGCCACCAGGTGGCATCAGATATGACCTATTAGCATTCGAGAAAATGAAAAATGTTTTAGCAGAGATACAAAGATGTATTATCCCGTGCCGTAAAAAACCTGAGGCAAAAGATTGGTGTAGAAGTGCAAAAATCTTCACAAAGGTGCTCAATCTTCAAGTGATTTCCTACACAAAGGCCAAGAAGTACAAGTACTTATACATGAAAAGAACATAGCTCTAGTACCACTATTGTGAAGCTTACTTCTAAATTATAATATCCACCAAGAGAGTGAGTGAGGACATATCCACCCATCCAACTCTAGCCATATTCATACCAAAGATTCAAGGGGTGTATGTCTTGAGATTCCTCCACGTTTCCTTCCAAGTGTTGTTCATGTGGAAACTTTCGAAAGTAAATCACATGGATTTCATTTCAATGGAAGCCTTCCCTTCACGCACATGTCAAGATGTCCCTTGGGAGAAGCTTCTCTCAAGATTAAAGTTCCTTTGCCTTATGATAATTATTCCTAAAGGTAAAAACCCTTCTATTGAGACTTCAATTGAATAAATTATCAAGGGTTAAAACCAAGAACATAAGTTCCTACTTCAAGGATGTAGCCTGTTAAATTAAACCAAGTGTTTCCAAGGATAAATACTAATATCCAAGGTTCTAAACCAAGGGCGATACAACAGTTTAGGGTTTATATATATGTGGCAGGTATAGGGTATGTGTAATAGACTTAAGGGATTTATACACATGTTTACCTATCTTCCTTCGTTTCGGTTAAGGATAGGATTAGGTCAACTATGGGTTCTTGGGTGGGAGAATTTAGATTAATCTCAATGTCTTAGTTTCTACACTTCTCTATGTTTCCATATTCCACTAGATCAATTATTATACCAATTAGCCTTACAGTTCTACATATTTTGCAACACTACGATTTAAAATTACACACAGTACATTAGGAACTAGGATGCATAGTTCTTCATGGAACTATTAGTATTGGATATAATTCTGGACATATTAATACAAAGTCAATCACCAAAACAATAAAGAGATTACTTTGTGCCGCACTTTCCTTACACACTTCCAAAATTATGCAATTACCTAAACATCATATTATAATTTCTTGAATTCACAAGTTAATACAAAACAAAATAGGTAGACAAACCGATTGCGCAAAATATACACAAAACCACATGCCTCTGACACCACTCACTAACAATCTGACATAACCCAATCTTATCTCTGGCCAAAGAACACCTTTTTATTAGTAAATGGAGGGTTGCATTGTATAGTCCTACCTTTTTGGTGAGGAATGTTTGCCAAATCACATACATAGGTTGAAATACTGGAGCACCAAACATTACAAGAAGTTGTCTTTGGCAGCCTAACACCTGCATGCTTGGAGGATTTGACCCCAAAATTATAAAAGGTACTCATCTACTTCATGTTCATCATTTGAAGGGGAATGCACATCTAGGGTGAAAGAGTCTTTAGCCTCTTTAAACATCTACTGAATTTTGCAAACCATCGTCTTTAACAATAATTGGACTGCTTGTCAATCCAGCAAAACAGCACCATCCAAATCTTTACTCATGGAGGCAGTAGTGGAGACTACAACTTTACTCTAGGTTTCACCAAGCTAGAGCCCATATTCTTTATGCAAATAGAAGTCTTCTTTTAAAATGTGATTCCCGTGTTTTTGCTTTGCTTGTGCTTGTTGAAGGGCTTAAAGCTTGTGAGCTTTTGCTTGCTACAACCATTGTTGCAAATCTTGTAACTCCATCTGATGACATGCTACAGCCACATGGAGTTGGGAAACCTCTATAGAGATTCTAACATTCGTCTCTTGCAAGGCTTTGGCAGTCTAGTGTAGTAGGTCTTTTTCTTGCATGATCTGCTTAAGTGTAAAATTGACCTCATGGAGAGAGGTTTTTTGTACCATGGTCTTGTGCTCTAATTCTTGAATGTGTTCAAGGTGTCGTGTGTTTGACTCTTATAAGTCAACAATCTTCTTATCTTCTAGCTCTTTCTTTCACAACCTCTTCAAAAATGCTTTTAAAATATACAGTCTACTTCAATTCTCAATACAATTGCTTTGCAAGCATGTAAGAATCCTCTATACGGGCAGTCAAATTGCTATGGAGTTCTTGCATATGATGTTGGAGGTGATAATTATAATGTTGGAGAGTGTTACAGGAATGGGTGAAATGTTCCATTTCATGATTGATCAAATCTTGCATGTGAACGAGGTATGTAGTGAGTCGTGAAAATTCATGAGGTCTGCATTGAGGGTTGATGTTGAATGAACCAAAACTCTTTGTGTGGGGTGAGAGGTGGGGGAAGTTTAGGAACATCTATGACAATGGTTGCATTCCATGGATGATCGGGGGAAACCATGGGTGACCAATCCAGACTCTATGGAGGAGGAGTAATTGGGGGTGAATAGTTTGGAGAGGAGGGTGCTGAAGCATCCATAGAAAAGGGAGGGTTCCAGATGGGAGCAATGACTACGAGAATAGGTTGGGTCAAAGGAGAGGGTGGTAGGGAGGTCACTTTTGTCTCCGACATTGGATGGTCGGGTGAAGGAACAGGATGTATCGACGGAGGGGAGGTGAGAGGTTGTTGTGTGGAGCCTGAGGGTGAATCGAAAGAATCTTCAGAGGAGGATTAAAGGATGACTTGAGGAGGGATGCATCGGGTTGTTGCAACCTAGAGGCTAGAAGAAGAAGGGTCAGCCATCATATGATCTGTAGTTTGTTCTACCTCAGAAGAGCTAGAACTACACACTTGATAAGGTCGCTTGGTGCAAATATCAAGCCGACACTCTTGTCATCTTTGGCAATCAGCGAGTTAGGAGGAGCATAATCCATGAAACTAATAAAATGCTAATGGGAATGGGGAAATCACTATGTTAGAGGATGGAAAGAAGATAAGGGAGGCGGGTATGCATGGCATCCGTTTGCTATAACTGTCAAACAATTTGTTGGCATTCCCTATGAATGCGATTAAAAAGAATTCATGGCCCAATTGACTGGTTGATGAGTGGAGGCAACAATCAAGGAGTAGAATTGTTTAGAGATGCCATAAACTTGATGTAAGTTTGGTGCAGCCACCAGAAATTGAAGAATGGACCTCTCTAGTTTCAAGTGACAGTTAATGGAAAACTCATAGGAGTTGTGCCATGGAAATAGCTTCTTCATAGAAATGCAAGAAAGGGGTAACATCCTCAATGGGCAAATGGAAACATTGCCTAATCTCAGTGATAGTGGTATAGAGCTCGTTTCCGTTGAGTGGAAAGTCCATTTAGCTACCGAAGAAGGCTCCACAATGATGGATTGATGCTTTTTGTTATAGAATGCACAACAATAGCATCCTATTGAAGGAGCACAAATTGGGAAACGTGATGGATACTTAGTTAATGGGAGGTTTCATTAGAGAAAATAGTCGATAAGGGCTCTATGGGTGCGAGAGCTTCCATGACTATAGCATGCACAATAGACAATTATGCAAGAGAACATTATGCACATGAGAATGCAAAAAACAAATGGGGATGCAATCTAACGTGGAGGTATATAAGCACAAAGAAATGATGATGGCATTATAGGGGTGAGGACAATAGAAAGGATGGATGCAATATGAGGGATGGTGCAATAATCATCATGCAAAATCATGCAATAATGGGTAGTGAGTTAATGATTTGCACACGTTGTAGGGGGTGAAAAGGCCATAACTTTGAACCATTGATCAGATTTTTAATCAGTTCTCTGGTAAGTGTCTATAACCAAAATGTTTTTGGGCCGAGTCATGCCAAAATTTGGTAGGGACCAAACCACCAAACTTTAAACTTTCCAACCTACTGATCTGATTTTGAATTGTAAAAGAGCACTAGTTGTCCTTCTTTGAATACAGGTCCTTTAAGAAAACAATCAAGGGTGTGAGCTTACTGAATCAATAGATCCTATATCAATAAGAAACTTTAGAAACATTGTTCATCTAATGAGTGAAGTTCATCAAGGCAACAATATAGTGATCTTTAAGAAGAAGCTTCTTATTAATAGGCAAGTGCACACTGGGAATGACAATTTCCATAGGGGCAATAGCCTCCAAACCATAAGCCAGTTTAAAAGGGTCATACCTTATGGGCTTCTTACTTTCTCTTTGCGATCTCCTTAAAGCTTGATTGGAAGACTTGGGTAGATCCTCTAGTTGCTTGTATTTGAACTTGCCTCTTGACTTCCAAGCTTTGAAGTCAATGTGCTCCTCATCTTCTGAGTTGACATCCTCTGTTTGTTGTTGGTCTTCTTGAGTTAGGGTTGGAAAGTACTTTCCAAATCATATGGTAATTTGACTTTCCTACAATCATCTTCAAACCAAGAATTATTCTCATCAAAGACTACATCCCTACTAACTATGAATGCCTTGTTAGTGGGATTATAAAGTCTATATCTCTTTTGATTCTGATCATACCTAGTGAATATACACTTCTCAGCCTTAGGTTCAAGTTTCCCTCTGATTTGTGATGGGATGTGTGCATAGGCAATGCACCCAAATATCTTACAATGATCAAATGAGGTTCTCCTGCCATTCCAAGCTTCATATGGTGTCATACCATCCAATGACTTGGATGGAAGCTTGTTAACCAAATAGGTAGTTGTAGAAATAGCCTCTACCCATAAATAGTTAGGTAGTTTTTTCTCATTTAACATAGACCTAGCTGATATTGGAGATAGACGTCTATAGAAGCACATGAATAGCACAAGGAAGGAGAAGAATCTTGGAGCACAACACACATTACTGAATGTATTATTATAGAATGTAAAAAGATAAGTAGCCCATTAGGGCAATTGGCATATATACAAGACGGGGGAAAAAACCTCCTAAAGCGGGAAAAAAGTGCCCCGGCAGTCCTAGTGTATTCACACACATCCCTACCTAAATATATCAACAAATCCCCCCTCGGAGTGATGTGGTGAACAAGGAGCTGGCACTCATGTATAAGGAAGTGCCAAGCTATGTGGAAATCACTCCACAAAAGGAAGTAAGCCCAAAGCTTTGCGAAAAGCTTCAAACTTCTCCTTAGGCAGAGCCTTTGTGAAAAGGTCTGCAATGTCCTCCTGTGTGGGCACATATGCCAAGATAATCTCCCCAGCAGAGAACCTCTCCCTGACATAGTGATAATGCACCTCAATGTCCTTAGTGCGAGCATGGATGTTGCTCTAGCACAATGGTGAGAACCACGTTAAGAAGCTTCACCTCCTTAATGTCAATCCGCGGAAGAGATAGGAGCGATATGAAGATCGTGAATGTGAGATGATGTGAGAGTGAAGGTGAGAAGCATCAAGATGCACACACACATACACACACACAATGAAGAGACAAGCAAGACACAATGGAAGGTGGGAAATTAGCTCTATTACTCAAGAACACTATTACAAGCTCAAAAGAACTCTAAGCTCATACTAACCAACACTAACCAACCTCAAAAATGAGCTCTCTAGCTCTTTTTATAGTTTCTAGACTAGTTTTGACCGGTTTCACATCTAGTGACCGGCATAGTGAAAATTAGGTCCTAGATGCTATTTGGAAGGGTAAACGGTGTCTAAAAATAACGAAAATTGATACGCTTGTTCTACCTAAGCTCCTCAAGCTCGAGGACTCCTCGGCTTGCACAAAATGGAGCTATGGATTACAAAATGGGGTTTTCTATGTTACATATGTTACAATAGTGATAAAAATCACTGTTGGAGGTTTTTGGAAAGTATTTGAAAACATATTTCTTTGAAAAAACGATTCGACTGGCTCCCTGCTCTGTCGTTACATGCTTCCGTGTTGTCTGTGCCTCTGGCTGCTTCCAACATCCCCCTCCCTCTCGCTTCTGTCGTCCCTGACAGAACCTTGCTGTGAGGTCTGCCGGATATAGTTCTGTAGGAGGTCTTGAGCGAGGGTGTGCTCGGAGATACGAATGCCTCGGGCCAGATCTGCCTCGAGTTTCTCCCAGTCGATTGGTTGCGGTTCTTCCGGTGGCGGGAGCTGATAGTGTGTGGAATAGACCATTCGTTCACAGGCAAATAATTGTAATAAATGTGTAGGCCTGCTTATGAATACCTCTGAATGGTATTCCCAAAAGCCGGTTGTGAACATCTCTTCGAATGTCTGCTTGTAGCACGCCGGTAGGTACTTTATTCTGCAGTGCCAGGCATAACACACCCGTAGCGATGGCGTTGTACTCATATCATAGACCAGATCGAAATTTCCATGCTCAAAGCCCGGGGTGTTGACATGTGGTGCCTTGACGCGTCGGAAGACTTTAAAAATCATTTGCATCATGTCAAAGATTTTGACAGTCATATGCGCCGCTATATCATCCATATGCTTTAATCTAGGGAGCCAGTGGCGAATTGTAGCCATCATGTAGCCAACAGTTGGTAACTCGATGGGTGGCTTAAAATAGGGGTAATTCAACCAGTCTTGGCACTGCTTATTGTTTTGTACCTTAATAGCAAAGGCAGTCCAGGAGCGGCGTCGTGGCACTGGTCCCCAACACGGATTGTACTTCAAATGCAAAGGTGCCTTTACCCATGTACTCATCATCTCTGGATACTGCTGTAGTAAATCTTTTTGCCACTCTGGTTGATAGATCCTTCCTTTCTGTGCATCTAGTGGCAAATCAGCCGCCTCGAATTGAGTTGCATGCGATGGTTTCTTACCTGTCTCTTTCTCAATGGCTAACTGGTATTCGGCCATTAACATGAAGTACGGTTTATACTGTAGCTCGTGCCCAGATATGTATCGTCGCAGGGCCAAATGAGCAAAGAATGGAGACTGTAATATCTTTTCTTCTATCATCGCCATGGCATGTAATTGTGCCTCTACTCTCACTGAGTGCGTTGTTCCAAGTTCCTCAATAGTCTTCATCCACGCGGGGGTTGGAAGTTCGTACGTCATCTGACCTTCAGCCGTGACGCGTCCGCCTGGGATGGGTTGTGGTTTGTATGCTTCTTCAAACGTTTCCTCCACCGGAATGGTGACCGTTTCTTCCTCAGCTGGAAGCTCAGGTGGGGAATCTGGCCTTGGTGGCGCTTCATATACTGCAATCCTTGATTCAAGGGTCGATACCTGGGCCCGTAATGAGTTGAGTTCCTCTAGGAGGTCAGGAGAGGGGTCCACAGGTGCTGGTATGTCTTGGTGTGCCGGTTCTCGTAACTGGAGTAATTTGTGATCGTCTTTGAGTTTCTGTAACTCCTCGTTCATGCAGTCGTATTCATCTAGTAATCTTACATGATCGTCTAGCAGCATCCTCATCGAGTCTGAAGGAATGGCTTTGAACCTGCTAGGATTGAGCGGTTGGTCTGGGTGGTCGAGCGCTGCTTCTAAGTTTTCTCGGTTCTGATCCTGTAAGTGCTGGTTTTCTTCCTTGGCGACTGCTAGGTGTCTTCGTAGTAAGCCCATGTTTCGTGTTAGCGTTGCATTGCGGACTGTCTGGGCTCTTAATAAGTTATCCAGGTCAGGAGTTGCTTCCTTGGTCTTTTCTTCGCTTTCTAGTTCCAATTTGTGATAAGCCTCGCGTAATTCCTGGTAGCGGGTGTTCAGAGAGGCATTCTCAATAGACAATAAATTAAGCTGCGACTGTAAGTCATTGGTTGTCCTCTGCAGCTGCTTATAATTATCACCAAGTGATGTGAACTCATCTCTTACTTGCGTCATACACATGAACATCTGTCGGAATGCATTATCTACAGTGGGTGAGAGTATTAATGGGGTGCTAAATGAAGATGCAGTTGGTGTAGATGCAACGGGAATGGGGAATGGGGATGGGAAGGTGGATGATGTAGTGATTGTTGAAAATTGTGATGTGCTTAAAAATGTTTGTGCCGTGAGTGAAGTGAGTGATGGTGCAGTGGGTGGTGAGATGTCCATGTCAGTGGACGTATCTAGTGCGGTGACCGTGAATATGGGTGTGATTGTGGGTACTCGTGCTGGTGTAAATACGGGATTTACAAAGGTTGAGGGGTAATTTACAGGGGGGCTGGCTGGAGCAGCTTGGTGGAAAATGGAAAGAGGGGTTACAATGGGTCGGGGGGGTGAGACGGGGGAGAAGGTTAATGGCGGTGGGAATGGGAAAAGGGGTCTTGGAGTTGTGGGGAAAGATGGAAAAGATGGATGAAGGAATGGGTTGGGTAGAAAGGTGGGTGTGGGAGGGGGTAGACTAGGGCTAATGGGTGCGGGAATTGTGGGGTGAGTGGTCGTAAAGACGATTTCTTCAACACCACCGGCGAATGAAGATGTTGGTCTGGGGGAAGGAGGGTGAAGAGGAGAGGCTGGAGGAATGGACGGTGATGGAGGAGCGGTTGGGGTGGTCGGTACTTCAGTGACTACTGAGGTATGTACAGCTGTAGCGTGGGGTGGGGAATCTACAAAGATGGTTTCCACTGCCACCGAACTTTCGGGGACGAGGTGTGCCTCCCTGGCTTGTTCTGAAGATTGTGCTCCGGTTGGTACACGAATGTATTCGCCTGGCTTGGAAAGTAGTCGTACTCTGCGGGGGTCAAACTGTGGTAGTGGCTTTCGTTGCAAGTACCTGAGGGCTTCGTTGGAGCCTACTGATTTGACTAACTCTCGGAATCCTTTGATGTAGGCGTCTTCGAATCCGCCTGTGACAAGTTCTTGTTCTATTATTGTTTGACTATCTTCCTCTGTCAGCTTTTTGCGTGCCCAAACTTTTTCCATAGTTCTATACAGCTTCTTAATGGCCAGTGTGTAAGCGGCTGCTTCGTAAGTTTCATCTTCATGGGTACTTGTATCACCATGTGTGTCTGTTTGTTGGCCTTGGCCATCTGTCTGTTCATGCTCTTGGGATTCATGTGTTCCCTGGCTAGCTTCGTCGTCTCCTTCGTCGTCATCGATTGCTGTTCTTTCGTCATCAGAGCTGGACACGATCTGTCCTTGTGGCTGATCCCTGGGTGTGGTAGGGTAGCTAGGCCTTTCAAATTCTTGAGAAAACAATTGTCCTGAAAACTGGAACTCATTAGAGAATGCATCGGGCATCTCAAAATCAAAAGTTTGGTCCAGTGGATCTGCTTGTCCTGGTTCTAAATGGGGTATTGGAAAAGAGAAAGCTTCCGCACCAATAGTGGTGGGAAGTTCAGCTGCTGTGGTGATAGGTTCTGTGGTTGTGGCTGTTTGAGGTGCAACAGTACTGGTGGTGCCCTCCGGCATAACTGGTCTTGATAACCGTATACGAATTGGGGGTACAGTGGGAGTGGCTGCTGTTGGTGATTGCTCTGGAGATGGTTGTGGCGAGGGTGATTCTGGGACTTGTAGGCACGGGATAGTACCTCTCATCCGCTTTCCGGCTCTGCCTTTGCTAGACTTTCTAGCCTTCCTAGTGGTGCCTTTAAATGCTTTCAGTTCCTCACTGGTCATGGCACGCTCTATTGGTAAGTCATACGCCAAGCACATATATATGATCCTGGTGAGGGCACAGCATCCATTGATTACCTTCTTTCGCTCCCACCTATGTTGTGCCAAATAGAGCTGATCAATGATCCAGCTAGCTAGATCAACCGTTTGAAGTCCAGTACATGCTAAGTATAAACCAAACCAGATTCTCTTGTGGGGCATGGTAAAACGATCCTGAGCTGGGAAAGCAAAGTGCTGCATGCATATCCGTAATGGCTTGGAAAGCTCAGGGGTTATGGCTGAAATATCCTCCCACTTAGTTACGTCACCACGTTTCATATGCTCTGGGACTAGCCGTTCTTTCTCCGTTGGAGTGTGTGTTCCATGTATTTTCAGAGCTGCACGAATTAAATCTTTAGACAAATAAAACCTTCTAAATGGAGGATCATTTACCAAGGATGGTAACATGAATGTGCCAGGTAGATCCTTGTTTTCTGAAGCTGTTAAGGTGGTTACCAAGTAAAAACATCTGTAAAAATCGGGTTTAGGCAGAGGGTCACTAAAATATTCTGTAAATCCCGCTCGTGCCCAAACGTGCGTTAAATCTTGTGTATTCTGTAGTCCTTCAAATTCTCTTGACAAGAACTGGTACTTGGTCCATGTGCGAAGATCAAATGCCAAATTGGCCTCAAATATGAATTCAGCGTCTGCTAATGGTCCTGCTAGGCCTTGGAACCAATGAGAATTACAGTGAATCTTCTCGGTATATCCTCTAGGAGGATCATCGATTGGCATGGGTCCTGGAAAACCTTGAAACTCTGGTGGTTGCATCGTAGGATAAGATTCTGCTAGTAATTCTCCAATAGTGGCCATCGGTGCACTGGGGCCAGCTTCTGATGGTCCTGCTTCCGTTTGCATGATGACTGATGAGCTAATGGAAAAGATCTGCTACAAAAGATTAACACATTAGCATGGAAATTAATTATGATCCCAATAAGGTGAGACCGCAATCCCTTTCCATAACCGATGTGTAACCTGTGTAGCCAAGTGTCGTGAAGTGATTGATGCAATGATCTTTTTGCAGAGCTAATGCAGGTCTCTGGACGCCTACATGGTCCAGATTATGTTTACAATTCTTGATGAGCTTTTATTATGCATGATGTGGGGTTTAGGTGTATGAGTTTATACAAGGTTTGGTTGAGGGTGAATTATTACAAGGGTGGAGTTTAAACGGGGTGGGAGAATCGTTAGATAATGGGGTACAAGAAGACGTTTGGATACGTTTCGGTATCCATTTCCTAAGAGTCTTTGAGTGGGTGGTGTGTTTCTGCTGAGGGACAAAAAGTGGTATCGGGTTTGGTGGTATTGAAGGATGAAAAGATTTCGGAGGGGTATATATTACATGGCTAGAGGGTTGGGCTATAATACATTGCTTGGGTACCCAAATCTGCGCGGGTGTGGGTCTATGGATAAGGTATTTCTTGGCGATCCAAATCTGTCGAGTATTTGTGCTTGTAGAAGAAGATCGAGGGGACTTTGGATGCTGACTCTGCTTCTGTTGCAACTTTGTCCTGTTCTCGTCTGCAGTGTTGCCAATAGCCTGTGGTTGCTGTCCTTTTGGCACCCATATTTGTTTCGTGCCACTTGTTCTGTGATGTTGATACTGCTGCTTTCCTTGCCTGGTCTGGTGGTGTCGTCGGTCTGGGTTCCTCTGTTGTGGTTGACTCGTTCGTGGTTGGGTTTGAGAGGTCCATTGGACGCTCTGCTTTGGAAAAGAAGGGAGATCCAACACTTGTGTGACCTGCCCATTCGGAAGTGATTCGTTATTTATCTTTAATCTAGGCCAGTCCGCAGCAAGTTTGGAAGGATGAGCACCGCAGGGTGTTGTGCTCATTTGGCCGCTGATGCAACCCACCTAACCGCTGATTGTGTTCATCTGCCCTAGCGGTTGGGTAGCTGCCCCTTCTAATTTGCAGGAAGCCCCAGGGAAGATCTCCTGTCGTTCTTCTGATTGACAATTGTCCCTAGCCAAGCCCGAGTGGGTTGGAGTAGATGTAACGTGACTGGTCTGACCCAAGATCTTCCGGTCTTCTATCGCATGCGTTTCATAGGGTCTAGGGTTACAAACCTCAATCGGAATGCAATTAGGGAAGTCAAGCGGTATCACTCGCTTCTTCTCTGAGGTTCCAATTTGTATGGAGCCGTGTCTAAGATTTAGGTCCACTGAGTGATCGTATAGCCAATCTTGGCCAAGGATTAGGGGTTCTATCAGGTCATCATCATGGCACACTAGTAGCTTCGCTGTCATGGTCACATCCTTAATGAGGATAGGAAGATCCACCTCACCCATGCAAGGGGTTTCCATGCCTCCTAGGCCTATGAGGTATGCCTCAATTGGCCGCATTTCTATTCCTGAATCCTTATAGTGGGACCATCTAATCGCACTAGTCGCAGCACCTGAGTCAATTAAAGCCCTGAGCTCTTGGCAAGGGTTGCCGCGCTCTAGCCTGACTGTAATGAATGGTCTCCTGTCCACTATCCTAGGATGAGTGGTTGACTTTACTTGACACATGGCCATGGGATATCTGGGTGTAGTTTCCAGATGGTTATAATGTTCTCTCCCTAGTCCTTGTCTTCTTAACTTCATGCGTTTAATGCGTTCTATTGCTTCTGCCTGAGCTTCCGCTCGTATTCTATTTTCTTCCTCCTTACGCTTCTTTGCCAACGTGAGTCGTCTAAGCATATCCTCAGTAAGAGGTTCCTGATATAGCTTGACTCTACAGCCACTAATGTAATTAGGCATTATATCTCCTTCTAAAGTGGCTAATTGTACTGCTCCACTTGTTGAGATTCTGTTAATGATCATAGGTCCATAACCTCGCTTTTCTAACTTACGTGCGTGTTGCTTTAGCGTATATACTAGAACTAAATCTCCTTCTTTTAGGCCTTTATCTTTCACATATGCATCAAAATATGCTTTCTGTCGCTCCTTCGCTGCATATATTCCTGCTACCGCCTTTAGCCTGGTTTCTCCTAATCGTTCCAAGTCCATTATTCTCGCTGATAATTCATGGCCGGTCCACTGATGTTCTTGTGCAACCTTAAGGGTCGGTATCAAGAAGTCCAAAGGAAGCACAGCATTCTGACCAAAAACCATCTGAAAGGGAGTTGCATTGAGTACGGTCTTGTAGGCCACTCGATATGCCCAAACAGCGTGGTGTAACTGTTTGTCCCAATCTGAACGTTTGTTGTTCACGAGTTTCGTCAGTACGTTACAAAGGATCTGATTAGTGCTTTCAGCCTGACCATTGGCCTGAGGATGATATGGTGCGGATTTCTTGTGAATCACCATAAAATCCTGTAACAAATATTCAATGACTTGGTTTAGAAAGTGAGTGCCTTGATCGCTCACTAACTCTATAGGCAGTCCATATCTTGTAAAGACATTTTCAAATAAGAATTTTGCAGTTGTGTGTGCATCATTCTTTTTCGTGGCTTTTGCCTCTACCCATTTCGTCAGATAATCTATGGCAACAATAATGTATTCCGCATGTGTACCTTTTGCAGGGGGGTTAATGGGTCCTACAAAGTCTATACCCCACTTAGAAAATGCACGTCCGCCCATCATGGGTTTCAATGGCATTTCATCTCTGCGAGTAGGAAACTGAGTTCTTTGGCACACATCACATCTCTTTACATAGGTATGAGCATCCATGTGAAGAGTGGGCCACCATAATCCTGCAAAGAGGATGGCTTTGATTATCCTATCGGGTCCAAAATGACCTCCTACAACACCTTGGTGTGCAGTCTCTAGTATGCTCAGATAATCGCTCTCATGAACACATTGTCTTAGATATCCATCTCGTCCTCTTTTGTATAGGTTATCGCCAATAAGTGAATAATCTTGAGCTTTCTGCTCTAGACTGCGTTGTCGAGCTAAGGTCATTCCTTGAGGGAATGTGTTTGTCCTCAAGTATGTCACTAATTGTTCACTCCAATGTGGTGTGAGAGACACGTGATATAGTGTAGCATGCTCTACTGGTGGTCTTTCACAACAAACATGGCATTCTTTACACAACCTGTAGACATCTGCTTCCATCGAAGGCCAATATACTCCCAATCTATGCAGAGTCTGTAATGTTCGATGTTTTGAATGATGTTGCTGTAGTGCACCTATGTGTGCTAATTGCAACCAATTTGCATGTTCTAATTCATCTACACAACAAGCAAGAATCTTTTGATTATACTGTTTATATATGCTTCCTGCCATTATTTGGTATCTCTGAGACTTGGTAATCTCTCCCTCTTTGATCTTTATCCTAGGATTCTTGGGTCCGTACGTGAGAATAGGGACTATAGGTTTAGCCCATTCTGGTGCTATCTCAAGGTTAAACAAGTATGCATCTGGTAGATCATCCGCTACTCCTTGAGGAGCTTCTCCTGAGGTTAATCTTGAAAGGTGGTCAGCTCTAAGATGTGTCTTTCCTTTCCTGACTACTACTTCAAAATCATATTCCATGAGTAATAGAAACCAACGTATCAATCGTCCTGTGTTACATGGTTTGTTGACTAAGTACAATAGGGCTTGATGATCTGTAAAGAACTTGAACTTGTTGGCCAACAAGTAGTGCCTAAACTTCTTTACTGCGTAGATCATCCCTAATTCTTCTCGTTCCGTCGTGGTGTAATTTCTTTCTGCTGCGTTCAATTGTCTACTAGCGTAAGCTATGGGGAGATCTATGTTACCTTCATTCGTGGGTTGTGCTAACACACATCCTATGGCATAATTGGATGCATCCACATGTACATGGAATGGGTTACTCCAATCTGGGGTAGTCAATATAGGTGCTGAGCACAAGCGTCGTTTAAGTTCATTGAATGAATTTTCACATTCATCTGTCCATTCAAAGTTGGTTAAAAGAGAGTACAAAGGCTTGGCTATGATTGCATACATGTGTATGAATCTCCTATAATATCCGCAATGGCCCATAAATGCCTGTACCTCTTTCACATTAGTTGGTCTAGGTAAATCTGCAATTACCTTCACCTTTTCTTCATCCGTAGAGATTCCATTTTTTGACACAATGTGTCCTAGAATTTTGCCTTGTCTGACCATGAAAACACATTTTTCTGGGTTCAAACAAACCTGATATTCTCAACATTTGTCAAATATTTGTCTTAACTCTGGGATATGTGTCTGTCTTACATTTGAATGTGCACATAAGTCATCGACATAAACTTCCAAACTCTTGCATAAGAATTCCTTAAAAACATGAGACATGAGTCGCTGGAATGTGGCGGGTGCATTTGTTAAGCCAAATGGCATTACACGAAATGCAAATATGCCCCATTCAGTGGCAAATGCCATCTTGTGTTGGTCTTCTGGAGCAATGGCTACTTGATTATAGCCTGAAAATCCATCAAGAAAGCTGTAAACTTCCTTGCCCGCGACTCTTTCCAATAGATGTTCTGTGATAGGAAGAGGATAACTATCTCTAATTGCGGCATTAACTTTTTTAAGGTTAATACACACACGCAATTTTCCATTCTTCTTGGGCACAACCACAATGGGAGATACCCATTTGGTATGCTCAATTTCGTAAATGAATCCTGCTTCTATCAAGCGATCTATCTCCTCTTCAATCTTCGCAGCGTAGTTATCATTGTACGTGTAAGGTTTCTGTTTTGTCGGTTTTGCATCTGGAGTCATAGGGATTCTATGAGAACATATATCTTGATCTACTTTTCAAATCTTTGTAACTCCACGCAAAAACATCTCTATATTCACGCAATAGGGCAACTAATTCTTCTTCTTCTTCGGTTGTCAAATCATGCCCTATGTATGTACATTTTTCTTCTTCTCCTTCGATAGCAACTATTATTTTCTTAGTTTTCTCTTGGTTATCATATACTTGACCGTCATTCGCCTTTCTATTAGGCATTCGTACCATGATTCTTCTATCTTCGATTTCATATTTCTTGAAGTTCTCGGGTACTTCAAATAAAGATTCTTCTTTTTCTGGCATGGTTTCTTTCTTTTTTCTTTTCTTGCCTTCACTCTTGCTAGTCACTTCCGTGGCTATCCTCACCTCATTCGTAATTTCCTCGTGTCTTTGAGTGTGAGTTTCTACCTCGAAAAAATATTCTTCCTCTGATGCAAAGGGTGGGTCCATGATAATTGATTCTAAATCAAAATCGCTTGCATCCTCAAATGCATCAGTGTTAGGTTCACACTCTTCTAAAATTGCATCGCACATGATTGGCTCTATCGTGAAAACTGAGATATCATAGCCATCCTCGTCACAGTGGGGTGTCCATTGTTCTTCATTGATGGCTACGTCCATGGTTGCTAGGATTTCTGCCCAACCATGGGGTTCAAACTCTTCGTCAGGGAATACTACAGGTGCGTAGGCTGGATCTTGAAGGGTTCGTGGATGTTGTTCTGCACCTAAGGTCCTGGCTTCTAACCTTTCTTCCTCTTGTTTGGCTACTTTACACATCCATAAATGAGTATCCTCATGCAATCAAGAAGGATTTGATTCTAATGAGTGCACGGATTCCGTCTCTACTGGTGTCTTATGGATGGTATTCCATTGTATTGGGGGTACGTCTCGATGTGAATAGTCTTTAAGATTGACTTTGGTAGTCACTCCTAAATGTTGCAAGTACAACGAATTGGTTCCCCAATCTTGTACAACTTGCAACTGACGCATGAAGGGTCGTCCCAATATCATCTCATAAGCATGGTTTTTACTAAAATCACAAATGGCAAAGGTATGCTCAAATTCTACACCACAAGTGGTGAGAGATATGCCTTCTAGTAAGCCTAATGGTTTTTCTATGTGTCCATCAGCCATTTGTAGCTTCATCCTGGTGGGTCTCAATGCTGGCTTACCCCAACGTTTCCATAAAGCGGTGGTAGCTATGGCTACTCCGGCTCCTGAATCTAAGATGGCTTTCGTGGTGTAGCCCTGATGGGTTATCGGAAGATAAGTGTTACCTTCCTCTCCTTCGCTTACATCTCCAATCTTTTCTACGGGTATTTCTGGTACCTTATTTTGTGATCCTATTTGTGAGGGAGTAGTAGCAAGCTCGGGGAATTGATTTGCTACATGTTTCCACAATTCTGGTTTTATCTTCAATAACTCCTCGAGAGTAAGGTTACATTGTACTTTAGTATTCTTGATCACTTCCGTGTTTCTAGGGATTACTGATTCATCATTCCTCACTATTATCGTGGGTGCTCTCATACTAATAGACTTTGCTTCCCAAGGTCCTGTGAACTGAGGTAATTCTTGTAAAGAATTAGATTCAAATCCTGTGTGTTCACTCAGTTGTTCCTCCTCTACACCATCGTAAATAGAGGGAATGTCTTGGGGAAATTGTTCCTGCAAGTCATCTATTTCTTGAATAGGAGGATGGGTTCCTTGTTCCTTTCTCCATTTCTCTTCTTGGATCTCTCTCAAAAATTCATGCGAATATTTATGTATGGAAGACAAATTGCCTTGACTTTCTGAGTTGGGTACTTGAGACAGGGATGGTGCATTCCTTTCCTGTGTCTCTGGGACAGTAGGGTTGCGATGCTGATCCTTTTTCTCTTTGCTTTCAATCAAATATTCTAGCCTCTCCATTAGTCCTTGAAAATGTAATTCCGGTTTTGCCATGTTGTTCCAATTAAGATATCTAGAGGCTTCGAACAAAGCTTGTGCTAGTTCTACTATCTTCATGCAAAGTTTAGTTCTCTCAATTTCTAGATCAGCTCGAGGGTAGTTTTTGCTCATTTCAGCTACCTCAGGTCCTTCTTTTAATCTAGCCTAATATGCACGAAACATCATGTCTAGATTTTCTGGTATGGGTTCTGCTAAAACTGATCCTGATTTTTGAGTTGGATTCTCTTGATTCAATTCCTGTGAAGTCAATTCTTGGATTTTGGCTCTAGATTCCTTCAAACTTCCTTCCAACTCACTTATCTTTTTACTCCATTTTCTCTTTATTCTTTCTCTAGAATCTTTCCAAGATTTTGTCTTTTTACTGCTAGATTCTGCAACTTCACTACTTCCGGCTACTTTCTCCTGATTAAGCTGTTGGTTCTGTAAGAGCGCCTGGGCTCTTGTTATAGCTTGGATAGGCACGTATGTAGGGTTGGATCCATCCGCGTTATTTACAATACCTATCACGTTGATCGGTGTCACATTCGAAGCGTTAACTGGATTTTTAGGACAATCTTTGATTATATGCTCTTTGCCACAATCAGCACAAAAGCCTTGGATGTTATAGTACTGTGATTGTCCTGCCATCGGGGGATGTGGACAATCCTTTATGAAATGATCTCCTTGGCACCTAAAACATGGTCCTCTAGGGCCCTGTGGTCTTTGTTGTCTCAATTGGGGCCGTGGATTTGGGTTTGTGTACATCACATTAGCATAGTCTGGCTCCCAACTAGGTTCCACTGGTGGACTATCATAATGATATGTCTCCACATGTTCTGGTGACTCTGTGTAATATGCGGGTGGACTATCTACATGAGTGGAGTCAAAACTGTTTGAGTGTGGGTCACTCTCTGTGATCAAAGGTGAAGAAGGCACTAAGGCCCTACTTAGGTTCTCTTCTGTAGCCGCGCATTTGACTGAGATGACATTCGCTGGTGGGGGTGGCTGCTGAGCTAAGACAGGTTGAGGTCTCTGTTGAGCCTGGTATGGGTAATTCTGGGGAGGCCTATAGTAATAAGGTTGAGCATTGTATTGGCCTTGATACCTACCTGGCTGCGGGTATGCTTGCGGGTAGTTCTGTCTCACGGTTTGTTTGTTGTATGGGCAGTCCTGAGCCGTATGATTTGTGTATCTTCTCTCAATTGTACAGTATTGGCCACTAGGGTTGGCTTGGGGTTGTGGTGCATTGGGACACACATTTGCCATATGGTCACCACCACAGGTGTAACAACGCTTGTTTGTTAGCACCCTAGGTTTACTAGAAACTCCTAGTTTCTGGGCCACTTTTTCTGCAAGGTCTTCTATTGAGCTAGACAATTTCGTGGATGCTAGAGATGAACAGTCTGAGTCCTTATAGACCTTTGAGAGTTCCAACTCGTCTCCTAAGTTGTCCTCAATGTCTATACAAATTCTTACACATTGCTCTAGCGTTCTGGGTTCTTTTAGGTACACGTAGGAGCGTAGTTTAGAGCTCAACAAGCCATCTAGAAACAATGACACTTGCTTGGCTTGTGAGGGTAGCTCTTGCATTGGACATCGTTCAACATATTGTCTAAACCTACGTCCTGCCAGTCTTACTGTTTCTTGAGGAGTCTGTTTAAAGCTATGAATCAAAGAAGACGTGTCATGTCTAATCCCACTTTTAGAATTCGGTGATGAATGACTCTAAAAAGTGATGGATGTCTCTAAATTGCCTTTGTTGCAGAGGTTGGAACCAAGTTAAAGCGATATTCTTTAACGTTAGTCCAAATGCGTTGTATTGCGTGAACATGTCTTCAACTTGTTCGGCTCTTAGTACTTGCTTGAATTCTACAACGTGGTCATAGGGATCTCCTGTCCCATCAAAGTAATTCTTCATTGATTTTACTAATTGAGTGGGTCTCAATGTTCTTGCGTGTTCGCGTGGTCTAGGTAGAGGAAAATCATCTCTACCACCTAGTACTCCATGATCTCTTTGTCTGTCCGCTCTATTAGTGTTCGTGGTTGTTCTATCTCTCCCTATGGGGTGATTAAAGCTTACTTCGGGTCTTTCTTTATTTCCCTCTCTTTGATTTCCATGGGCTGAGGATGTTCTTGCCCCTTGTTGACTTGTGTTCATGTTCGTTCTAGATGGAGGGAATACCAATTCACCTCTCCATGTGTATGTGTTTTTAGCGCGGTCGGGTACCACAAAGACTCTTTCTGAAGTCTCATCCAGGTATACAACCTTTCCAGGTGTATCCGGGTCCTTGAACTCGTATATAGTGATGATACCTACCTCACTAAGTATTTCGGTCTTGTATCTCCAAAAGGCTTCATCAGTTTCTTTATTTACAAACAACTCTATGCTTCTGTTGTCCTGAGGGATCCATTCCGGGATTAGTACTCGTGTCAGTACAAATTTCCCTCTAGGTGTTCTAGGCTCTTCTAATGGTTCTTTTCCTTGAGGTTTTGCTTCCGTCTCTGGTTGAATCACGCCAAACTCGTTGGTATTGTTTGGCTGCGTACTTAAGATGTACATCGTTCCTTCCTTGTCTATGTACGCGTCTCTCTCGAATTTCACCACTGGACGTTCCAATCCAATGGGTTGATCGGGGTTGTGCATTTGCACCACTTGCCTTCGCAAACCATCCTCATAGATGCGAGCACCTAATCGGTTGGTTCGGAGAAACTCTAGTTGTGTTCTATAGGGTCCTTCTGGTTTTTCTAAATAGGCTACATTAGACCCTCCTTCTGGTTTTTCTGTGCTAAATGCCATTTCTGAATCGCTAGTATCTGAGCTCTCGTAGGGATAACTAGTGTTCAATTGCTGAGCCCACGATCGTGCAGTAGTTCTTACACTTGCCTCTGATGATCTAAGGCTTCGTCGGTCTGACTTACCTATATGTTTGCCCGATCTAAGGTTCATTAATTTTGTTCCTTGCACACTCAGTACACGCTCAGATCGTCAAAGATTCTTTGTTATTAATTTCTTGATTCTTTTTAAATTTCTTTAGATTCTTGTCTTACTGTATGTGTCAGGAATTCGACTTTCCGTTATAATTTTGAGTTCTCGTTCCGTCAGACTTAGGTTCTTTCCTTTAGGTTTTCGTGTCACACACCTTTATTTTAGTCTTGAACTTGATAAATTTAACTCTCTTGAACTTGAGGCGTTCCTATCGTCGTTAATCCACAACACTACCGTTTAGCCTAAGCTAAGAATTGACTGAGGGGGTTGAGTAATCTTCCAACCTCGAGTCAGCTTTTCTGGTTGCTCTGATGCCCAAGAAGCCGTGCTTCCTAAGCTTTATGCCCTTCACTGCCTTGCCTTGGTTGCCCTTGATTGCCCTTGCTAGACCTGGAAAGATCCAATATTAGACCAATTCACAGTTGGATGATCAAGCACTTGAGTATATACACCTTTTAAGTCCCTTCCCTTTTGCCCAACTTTTCAATGCTTGCCCCTTGGCTTTCTAGTCCCAAACTAGGTCAACCTCAAAATAGCTTATCTAAAAATAGACGTATCCTTTAAGAAAAAAACCGTTGAGGTCACGTAGTACTCGCCAAGAGCTTTCTAGCGAGCTATTAAGCTCAAAAAACGGACTTCGGATGAAAAAGTTATGACCGTTCAGGCCCTGGGGGGTAAAAACTGACAAACAGGTTTTTCTCCAAATATGAGCTAAGGGGTCTCCTATGAGTCTAATCACCCAAAAATTTCCCAAAAATAGCCCCAAAATTGGCCAAAAAATGAAACCCTAAAATTTGCGATGGGGGTGCACAATCGCGATGGTGTGAGACAATCGCGATGGTCTGGGACCATCGCGATGGCGTGAGGGTGAACCATCACGATGGCGTGAAAGTGGACAATCGCGATGGCGTGATCAGGCGGACAATCGCGATGGCGTAAATGTGAACCGTCGCGATGGTCTGAAGTGCACCGTCGCGATGGCGCAAAAATGGACAATCGCGATGGCGTGATCAGGCGGACAATCGCGATGGCGTAAATGTGAACAGTCGCGATGGTCTGAAGTGCACCGTCGCGATGGCGCGAAAATGGACAATCGCGATGGCGTGAAATTGGACAATCGCGATGGCGTGAAATTGGACAATCGCGATGGCATCAGTCAACGGTCAACGTGGACAATCGCGATGGTCCAAAGTGAACCGTCGCGATGGTCACAGATGCGATGGCTTGAGCCAATCGCGATGGTCTGGGCGCGATGGCGTGAGCCAATCGCGATGGTCTGAATTTTTGAAGTGTCGCGATGGTGTGAGGGTGTCGTCGCGATGGTCCGAAAAATGAACCGTCGCGATGGTCTAGCTTGCCACGTGGCACCGTCGGCGCGATGGCGTGAGACCGTCGCGATGGCGTGAGACCGTCGCGATGGTCCGGCTGAGCCATCGCGATGGCGTGAGCCAATTGCGATGGTGTGACACAATCACGATGGTCAGAGACCGTCGCAATGGTCCACCAAACTATGAATTTTTGAGATGCAGCTGTGGATTCCTAGAGGCGCTGGTGTCGCCTACACGCTGGTGTGGTCGCCTTCTCCGAATTCCGAACTTTGCAGACCATCGCGATGGTCTGACACAGACGGAAATTTCTGACAGAAACTGAAGTTTTTACCTTTTCCAAGCTTTCCTGATGCACTGGAGCTCTGTACCTGCAAGAAAACTCAAGAAAACCAAAGCACATACAAGCACAAAAGCTCTCTCTCACTCTCTCGCATGCACAAATGAGGGGAAATGAGGAGAATGGGTGGATATGGTGAATTTTCAGATTTTTTCGGAGATGAAGATGATGATGCGGTGATGAAGATGGAGTGTGGGGGAGGTGAAAAACACTAAAAACTAAGTAAAAACAACAACAAAAACTGAAATTTTTACCTTCCAACGCCACTTCTTGCTATACTCTTACCATCACACATTCGTCCTAGACTCGATCCCCGGCAACGGCGCCAAATTTGGTGTTGCTCTAGCACAATGGTGAGAACCACGTTAAGAAGCTTCACCTCCTTAATGTCAATCCGCGGAAGAGATAGGAGTGATATGAAGATCGTGAATGTGAGATGATGTGAGAGTGAAGGTGAGAAGCATCAAGATGCACACACACATACACACACACAATGAAGAGACAAGCAAGACACAATGGAAGGTGGGAAATTAGCTCTATTACTCAAGAACACTATTACAAGCTCAAAAGAACTCTAAGCTCATACTAGCCAACACTAACCAACCTCAAAAATGAGCTCTCTAGCTCTTTTTATAGTTTCTAGACTAGTTTTGACCGGTTTCACATCTAGTGACCGGCATAGTTAAAAATTAGGTCCTAGATGCTATTTGGAAGGGTAAACGGTGTCTAAAAATAATGAAAATTGATACGCTTGTTCTACCTAAGCTCCTCAAGCTCGAGCTATGGATTACAAAATGGGGTTTTCTATGTTACATATGTTACAATAGTGATAAAAATCACTGTTGGAGGTTTTTGGAAAGTATTTGAAAACATAATTCTTTGAAAAAACGATTCGACTGGCTCCCTTCTCTGTCGTTACATGCTTCCGTGTCGTCTGTGCCTCTGGCTGCTTCCAACAATGGAACACAGGGTTCCTCGCAATTGCCAATGCGCTCTAGCTGTCAGTGAAGATGGTGGTGGTAGAAGACTGACTAACACCCAAATCAGCCATAAGGCATCTGAGCCACACACACTCAACAGTCACTGTGAAAGCTGCCTATACTCAACCTAAGTGGTCACAGTAGGTTGCTTCTTGCTCAACCAAGATATACATGAGCTACTAAGCATGAAGCAAAAGCCACTAGTGGACACACGAGTGTCATATCAACCAACCCAATCAGAGTCAAAAAGCATGCAAATCTGGTGGTAGTGATCTGCGCTTGGGATAAAACAACCCAATTGCCAAGTACCACTCAAGTAGCGAAAGATGCGCTTAACCGCCCGCCAATGCTTGTGCCCTTTTTGCACAAAGCCATGGGGCTGAAAAACATACACTTCTTCATGCAAGTCACCATTCAGAAATGTTGTTTTAATGTCCAACTGATGTACATTCCAACCATGATGAGCTGCAAGTGCATAGATGCTACGAACAATAGTCATTCGGCAAGCAGGAGCAAAGGTTTCATCAAAATCAATGCCTCTTTCCTGCGCATAACCCTTTGCAACAAGCCTAGCCTTATACCTGTCAACTGTACCATCAGGTTTACACTTCAGCTTGTATACCCACTTAGTGCCAATGACCTTCTTGCTAGGAGGCAAGTCACATAAAGACCAAGTACCATTCTTCATTATTGCATCATATTTAGATTGCATAGCAGCCATCCAATTTTTTGAATTTTGTGCTTCATTAAACAAAACAGGCTCAGTCTCATCGGAGAGACTAGATGCAGCCATAGCATAGCAATTTGATGCAAAAGAGTCACTATGAGAGCTTGATCAAGTATGATAGAGGTGCATCTAATTTGCTGTCACGCAAGGTTTGCACCAGCCATTTTGGCATAGCTCTTGCCTACTCAATATCAACTCTCTCATCAATAAGTGCATCATGTAAATCTGCATAAAAAATGGAATGATCTACATCATCACATGAAGCTTGCAAAGGTTGAGAAGTTGTCTCATTAGGACCAGCACTAGACTCTCCACCTATAAAAAGAGGCAGCAAAGTATCATACATGTGTTTGGAGCTAATAGATGTCTCCTTAGTACATGAAAGCAATGGTTGAATATCATCTTCCACAAAAGCAACATCATGGCTGACCAGAATGCATTTAGTCTATGGATGATACAGATGATAGCCTTTACTTTCATAACTATACCCAACAAAAATAAATTTTACTGCTTTATCATCCAATTTTCTACGATGTTGTTCGGGCACTAATGCATATGCCAAACAACCAAAAACACATAGATGAGCAACAAATGGCTTGCGATCATGCCAAGCCTCATGTGGAGTGATAGACTGCAGTCTTTAGTAGGACACCTATTAAGTGCATGTGCTACACACATGACAGCCTCAAGCAAGAAACTATGTGGTAAGGCTTGACTCTTGACCGTACACCTTGCCATCTCCATGAGTGAACTGTTCTTTCGTTCAGCAACTCCATTCTATTGAGGTGTATACGGCACTATACACTAGTGTTTCATCCCACGTTCAGCCAGAAATGCATTAAAATCAGAAGACATATATTCCCCCCCTCGATCAGAAGAGAGGGTGCCCATTTTACATGCTGACAGATTTTCAGCCAAAACCAAAAATTGTTTGAAGCACATGAACACTTCAGACTTTGCCTTCAATGGATACAAACCCATGCATGCCTGGAAAAATCATCAATGAAAGTCACGAAGTAAAGATAATTCCCAAAAGAAGGTGTCTGCCTAGGACCACAGACATCACTATGTACAAGCTGCGATTTCTAAGTAGCATGAACTAAACCATCTTTTCGAAAGGACGAATGCTACATTTTACCCAAAATACAGCCTTCACAAACATGTTTTCCAGGTGCCTCAAGTTTGGACAAAGAGGACACCATTTCAGATTTTTGCAGGCATAGCAATCTAGCAAAATTCAGATGACCAAAGCATGCATGCCAAAGCTTTGCATCTGACATAACTTGAGAATCATGAACTGCACATGCCGAATCATTTACAGATCTTTCATAGTCTATGAGCTTATAAATCCCATGAATAAAATGCCAAAAGCAATAATCACGTCGCCATTTGATAGATCATGAACTGTACACCTGCCATTAACAAATTTCACAACCAAGTCTATCTTGGCTAATGTAGAAACTAATAACATATTTTTCTTGATCCCTGGCACAAACAAAGCATCTAACAAAGTGAAAGAACTACCATCAGTAGTAGTCAAAATGATCTTACCGACTCCCATAATAGGATAAGAGGAGTTGTTGGCGCATGTAACTGTATTTCCTATAGGATCAGGCTCGAGTGAAGAGAAGAAACTGCAGTGCGAGGTAATATGTTTGGTCGCCCCACTATCAAAGTACCAAACATATGAGTCTATTGCAGACATGCACTGCTCATGAGAAGATGGGTCAATACTGCAAACAGTAGTAAATGCCCATTCTTCTTCCTGCACAAGATTAGTAGACTCCGTTTTTGGTGTAGAGGCTTCTGCAATAACCATTCCAACCTCTTTCTTCTTTGCCTCTTTAGCAGCTAGTTTTGGACAGTTCTTTATGATATGATCATTCCCTTTACAGTACTTGCAAAACAATTTCTACTTTTATGATATCTTCTCATCTTTATCTTCCTTCTTCGAATGTGCAGCATTTGTAGATTTCTGCTTACTAGTAGAAGAGCTCCATTTTCCTTTGCCCTTCTGACTAGCCAAGAAAGCTTGATCTGCAACACGCATAATGGACCTATTCTGTCGGGACTGATCTTCTTGGAATAGAATAGAGACTAACTCCTCAAATGACAAGGCATTTGGATTTCCTTTCATCATCAACCGAAGAGTAGAAGAAAAACTCTGATATGAATCAGGAAGACCATTCAAAACAGTCGAGCTATCTGGTATAATCTCATCATCAGAAATCAACTGTTCCTTCAAGTCTTTGATCTTTTTTAGAAAATTGTCCATAGAATCACCTTCATTCATGTGCTCACTCTCCAACTGTTTTCGGAGGTAAGCAACACGAGCCTCATTCCTAGCTTGGTACAATGTGGTAAGTGTATCCCAAGCATCCTTAGCTATACTACAAGAGCGAATGTGAGGAATAATGGCATGTTTGACAGAAAAAGCTATCAATGCATATGCTTGAGCATCTCTGCTATCCCAACGAATCTGCTCTGTAGTAGGTGCAGCAAAAATCATAGCACGAACAGGAATATGCAGAACATTATCATCTTCAACACCTTCTGCCTCAGCTTCTGTACTTGCATTTGTAACAGTTGCAATTGTGATAGGATGTTTTTCAACACCCTGCACAATGTTCCACAGTCCTTTTGCAACCAATACATGTCGCATCATATAAGCCCATAACGGGTAGTTGGTACCATCCAACTTATCCTAAACAGCCAACATATGGAATACATCACTGCTTTCAACCATGGCCGGTGACTAAAATACCTTGATGCAGAAAATTGATTGTATCTCAAAAAGTTGAACAGAACTACCCAGATGAATTCTGCTAGACCTGTAGCAGGCTTTGAGGCGCTTATACTGGCGAACAAAAACAGGTACATACCTTTGGCACAAAAAGATGAAATAGCCTACACAAGCACTACGATAGTGCACTCGGAGGTCGAAACGAGCTCAGATCGGGATTTTGGCACCACACACCAAAGCTGTTTTGATCTCAAAAACAGGCTCAGTATGCTCACCAAAATTCGTGTAGTTTTGAGACTGCAAATGGAGGAGTGTCGACTGTGCCCTAGATGAAGCGACGAACTACTCTGATACCAATTGTTGGAGATAGACGTCTGCGGAAGCACGCGAACAACACAAGGAAGGAGAAGAACCTTGGAGCACAACACACAATATTGAATGTATTACTAGAGAATGTACAAAGATAAGTAGCCCATTCGGGCAATAAGCGTGTATACAAGCAGGGGGAAAAAAGCCTCCTAAAGAGGGAAAAAAGTGCCCCGACGGTACTAGTGTGTGCACACACATCACTACCTAAATATATCAACAACTGCCTCAACAATTAACATGTTCCTTCTCTCTGCCAGCCCATTCAATTCAGGAGTATACCTGGTTGTTACTTCCCTCTTTATGCCTCTGTCCTGTAGAAATAGATCAAACTCATGTGAAAAGTACTCACCACCTCCATCAGACCTGATTCTCTTCAAGCTCCTTACTTGTGTCTTCAATTTTAGAAGTAAACAATCTACCTGACTTCTCCCCTTTGGCTATCCTTTTGAATCCTTGTTGGTGGTCTTCCACATATGCTCCATGTTTGATGAACCTGAACTGTAGACCTTACTCTACTATCTGCCCAACACTAATTAAATTTTTGGTTATGGTAGGCACATACAAAACTTTCCTCAAAAGGTTCATACTACCATATCATGTCTTAACATTTCTAATTTGCTTGATTGAATGCTTGGTCTCATCACCTGTACCTCATGCTTTCCCTTTGGTTCTTCAAGATCAAACATAATGAGCAGAGAATCCTCTTGCTCTTCATTGTAGTTATTTAGTTGTTCCTGTCCAGTTTGTCAATGAAGGATGGAAAACCATCTCCCATCTTTATTCTGCTTGCTCTGATACCACTGTTGGAGGAGATGGTGGATAATCACAAGAGATGAGTTGGTGTGGCTAAAACTTGCTTCACACCAGCTATAAGTCATGGCTGGAGAGTGTTGTGGGCCTCCTTAGGTAACTAATAAGCATAAATGATCATATATGTTGCTTGGAAGATGATGCACAAATGATAGAATCAAAATAGATAGGTAGGCATATTATCCAATGCACAAAAGTTATTTTGGTTGAGACACCTTCTCATTGTTTTGCTCAATTCTTTGAGTACAGCAGCAATAAGTAAAATTCCTTTTGGGGAACTTCAATTAGCTTAACAAGCTACCATTCATGAGTGAAATCATCTAAAATGATAAACTATATGCAAAGAATTATTTTTAGCAAATAAAGAGACTCCCCCAACTTTTACGGGTGTTGACAATCACAAACTAGTGAGCATTAATCAAATGATATCTAATGATTGCGAAAACCAAATTCAATGAAATTTTGTAGGTTCAAAGTAGATAGGACATTAAAGATGTTATGCTTTGAATCATGCAAAATGATGCACTACACGATGAGAACCATCTCAGACAAGATCATTGTTTTGATAGAGTGTGATAGAGATATGAGAGTAGGAAGTAATGAACATGTATTGACAAAATCATATATAATTACAAATTCATTGGCAATAAGGCATTGCTCAATGAGTGTAGGATGAGAGAGCTATGAGGTGAGCTCCTCTTCTCAAAGAAGGTACATGGAAATGATCTCTTAATCTCGAGATGCATGCGGGATTTTCTTCTCAAGTTTTATAGCTTTCTGTTGGAGCCAAGTATTTGAATCTAAATTCAAACCTCCACCTAAAGGTAATCCTAAAGTATAGGATTTATTCTCTCTTGACTTTAACTACCAAATGATATGAGATTCCAAGCTTCCTAACTCCTCATGAGTAATTAGACTCAAAGTTACAAGAGGTTGTACATATGAAGCTTCTCAAGTGATATGCTAATACATCAAGCTTATGTGTATTTCTCAAGTATGTAGGCTTGGGCTTAATTGCACCAACACGTTTGAGTCTCTAGCAATTGTTGTGCAGCATATAGATATATCTCTTCCACTTTGTGCAGTGCTTCAAGCCTCTGAGAGATACCACAATCTTTCTTTCCCTGCATGAATGCTAGTTTGGGTGACCCATGTAGAAATTCAAAGGGTTCAATAGGCAATATCCCATAAACCAATTGGAATCAAGAGTATCCTGTAGCTTCTTTGTAAGCTAATCTATACGTCCAGAGGGTACCTTGATAAGCTTTGCCCCAGGAAGTGGGTTGTAACAGACATTCCTTCCTTAACATGGCAATTAGCTCTTGGATAATAGGCACAAGAGGTCCTATGTAGAATTTTGTACCTGTTAAAAATTTCATGTAGGACCTTGTTCACAAAATGAGTACCTTGGTCTGTACAAATTTCAAGGGGACATCCAAATGTACAAATGATGTTACTATAAAGGAAATCAACAACTGCTTGTGCAGTGCAATCAAGGGAGGCAATAGATTCAGTCCACTTTGTTGCACAGTTAGTTGCGAACAATAGATACTTTTCTCTCTTTGGAACCGATGCAGGGTAGATGGGCTTGACGAAGTCTAACCCCCACTTCTCAAATGGCTGCCATGAAGTGGAAACAACCAAGGGGTTGTGCCTCTGCTTTGTTGGCTTGGGTCCACACCTCTGGCAGACATCACATGCTCTTCCCCATTCATCTGCATCTCTGAATAATGTAGGCCACCATAAGCCAACATCAAGGATTCTCTGGCTCATAATGTGTCCTAGAAGGTGCCCACCACCTACTCCTTCATGTGCAGATTTAAGGATTTGCCTCACTTCTTCTTCTTCCATGCACTTTCTAAACATGTTGTCCTTTCCCTGCCTATATAATTTTCCCTCAATGAAGGTAAAAGGTTTGATTTTGATTAGCAGCGTCTTTCTTTGCACAACACTTGCCTTCTCTGGATACAATCCATTGTTAAGAAAATTCTTGATTTCATCATACCAACCTTGTGCTTGTACAACGAACAAATTAGCATCTAGAAAATCATCATTTACTCCAATTGCTTGATCCATAGTGTTAATCCTAGATAGGTGGTCTGCCATAACATTTTCTCTACCTGGTTTATGGACTACAGACAAATCAAATTCTTGGAACAAAAGTAGCCACCTCCATATCCTCTCAGTCGCTTGTGGCTTGTTCAATAAATACTTAAGTGGTTGATAATCAGTTATGATAACAAATTTCACTCCTAGCAAGTAATGACGAAACTTTTGTACATAAAAAACCATTGGTAGGGCCTCCCTTTCCATGGTGCTATAATTTTTTTCAGCCTTTGTCAAAATTCGACTGGCGTACTGAATAGGTCTGTCAAGTTTGTGCTCTTCACTGTTTTGAGCCAAAACTGCACCCATTGCATATACACTCGCATATACATGTACATGAAAAAATTTTGACCAATCTGGTGTGATAAGAATTGGTGTAGCTACCAATTTGGACCCTAATGTTTGATAAGCATTTTCTTCTTCTTCTTCTTCCCACTTAAAGGTACTTCTTTACCTGTAAATCTAGCCAGTGCATGGCTATCTATGCATACATTTTGATAAATTTTTGTGGTACCCAATATGTCCCAAGAAGCTTTGAATCTCTTTAGGAGATTTGGGTTTAGGTAACTTTAGTATAGAAATAATTTTATCAGGGTCCAGAGCCATACCTTTAGCAGATACCACATCCCAAGAGAGTTCCCTCTGTCACAAGGAAATGACATTTATTTGGTTTTAGCTTTAGTTTAGTTTCCCTGCATCTTTTAAAAACATTATGCAACTGTCTCAAATGATTATCCTCTTGAATTGGCAAAGAACATTCATCACTAGTATGTTTTACCTTGTCTTTAACTTCAATAACTTCCTTTCCTGTTGTTGTCACATCCTCCTCCAAATTGTACTTGAGGGGTGTCTTCCTCCCCCTTCTGTGGTCTGTGATGGGTTCTCCCAATCCATCAACCTGAATTATCCTCCTTTTCATCATAAGGTTCATTTGTGCAATAATTATTTCAAAAAACTCTAAAAGAAGAGGAAGAGTTGCTGGTTGCAGCCAGTTGAATGTCTTCTTCCTTCTCGAACTCTAATTGTGGTTGGTCCTCCATTTCTTGTTCCATGCAAATGTCAACTGCTTGCATCATGATGGTGTTCCCTTGATGATCTAGACCCTCCTCTAAATATATTTGTTTAAGTTCCTATCCCCTCTATTGTACCCACATAGTGTCTTTACCCCAGTCATGGATGACACTTGCATGCCTCAGCCATGGTCTTCCAATCAAAAGGGGAAATCCTCCCTCTACCTGAGGCAGTCTTAATACCACAAAATCCAAAATGAATAGGTTACTTTGTACTTCCAGTGGAACTTTAGGGATCAACCCCATTGGCCTTAATTTTTCTTTGATCTGCCAAAGTGATGGTGAAGTGGGCAAGTCTAGATGGGCGTAGGCCAAGCTTCTCCATGGTATGCTCAGGCATCAAATTTATGTCAGACCCACCATCCACAATGACTCCTTGTAGCTTTAATCCTTTAATTGATATTGCTAGTCTTGGACTCTTTGTGTCAGTGAGAGGTGCTTCTTCTACACCCTTCCCTTGACCTAAGGCAGTAATCTTGGAAACTAAGGTGGATGAGGAAGCCTCATAAATAATCTGTAGTACTTCAGACCTGAATTTTGCATCCATGTTTATCAATTCAAGAATACTAACCTCTGTTTTGATTGACTTGAATAATCTTGAAGCTCTAGATTCCCTAAGATCAATTTTGTTGTTTGATTTCTCAAGTTCCATGCAGGCCCGAGTGTATGCATTTCCAACAATGTCGTTAGTCTCTAAAAAATCTTCTTTTTGTGTTACCTCTTCACATTTTGTTGAACTTCCTTTCTCTTGTTTTGCATCTTCATATATATCTGATTTGTTCTGATGTACCCTCTGGTCCTTGTAACTTCCAAAAGTACTTGATCCCTGGCATGGTTCTTTTGGAATTTTCCCTTTGTTTCTTGTCTGCATGACCATGCAGTCGATTTCTTATAATTGTACCACTCTAGTGGATGGTGATTGTATAAAATTGGCTTCTTTTGCTGCTCCATGATTATCTACTGAGATCATTTGATGTTGGGGCCCATATGTAGATGATTTTTTTTGTGGGCAACAATTTGTATAATGATCTCTCGCATCTGGGCAATTCCTACGACGGGGGGCATTTTCTCATAGGGTACATTTACTCTGATAGTGTCCACACTCTCCACACTTGAAACATATAATTGGCCTTCTAGGCCCATTTCCATAATTACCTCGAGGTCATTGGTTATAGTTGTTACCTTGGTTGGGGGCTACCACCATTACATTGGTTGAGAATTGAGCACCTCCTTATGCCCAATAAGTTTATGCAGGCATCCCTCTTATTTGACACTCTTGGGACTCATGGTCAGCTTTCCTGCATCGCTAGAAAGTTACACTTAGAAGTGGACACTCACTTACCACATGACCCTACTTGTTGCACATGGTGCACCATAGTCCACTTTTGATGCCACCTCCCTTGAGTTCCTGCACCTCCTATCGAAGTTGAGCCAGATCTTCTGGTTGTGCTTCCTCTTCCTTTTGTAGCTTCAATGCTTCAATTTTTTGCCTCAACTGAGTTATAGCACTCTCCTCCTCTTTTTGGGGCTTATTCCTTTTTAAGCTCTCAAGCTCTTTCCTTAGCTGAATTACTGGGTCTTCAGGTTCTGCAGGATATGATAAATTGGAAGAGCTTGCCACATACTACTATCTAATCTACTCCAATCTTTTAGCTATATTGATAAATTCTTCTATTGTTGTTGTCGGTAAAACTAATTCCTTTATTTTACATTGTGTTGATATGGGAAGTGGTTTAGCCAGCCACTTCTTGATTAAAAAAATCATGGGGAGGGTCTGGCGATTTGGCCATTAATGCCTTGGTTCTGGTAACAAATTATCGGAAGGCCTCCCCATTACCTAGTCTTAAATTTTCTAATTCTTCAATAATGTTTTCAGTTGTGTTCCCTTGTTGGAATTGTGTCCTAAATGCTTCCTTCATCAAGTCTATACGTAAAGATGAGTTGCCATTGAAACCTATGATGGGTGGACGTGCATTCTCTAAGTGGGGAATAGACTTTGTCTGTCCTATTAATCCCCCAGCTAAGGGTTCCCATGCCGAATACATCATTGTGGCCACAGACTATCTAACCAAGTGGGTAGAAGTAAAAGCCACCACGAACAACGATGCTCAAACGACTGCCAAGTTCTTATTTGAGAATGTGTTCACTAGATACGGATTGCCAATAGAGTTAGTGAGTGATAGAGGCACACACTTCTTTAATGAAGTCATAGAAAACCTTCTCCAAGAATTCTTGGTGATACATAAGAAGTCTGGCCCCTATCATCCACAAGCTAATGGCCAGGTTGAGAGCACAAATAAGATTCTATGCAATGTATTGACAAAATTGGTTAATAATAAATGCCTTGATTGGGACAAACAACTACACCATGCTGTTTGGGCATATAGAGTTGCCTATAAAACGGTACTCCAAGCCACACCCTTTCAGATGGCTTTTGGCCAAAATGTAGTGCTACCATTAGACTTTTTGATACCTACGCTGAAAGTGGCACAAGAGCATGACTAGACAGGCCATGAGCTATCCTCCAGAATCTTCGATCTTGAACAATTAGGTGAAACACGATTGAAGGCTGCAGTAGGAATTTATGTAGCCAAGAAGAGGCAAAAGGCATATTTCGATGCACACGTGAAGGATAAGGGCTTGAAGGTAGGAGACCTAGTCCTAGTTTACACCTTGAAGCAACATGCACGAAAGTTAGAGAAGAGAGGGTATGGACCAATGATTATCAATAGGATCTCCACAAGTGGAGCAGTTCAACTAGCCACTCTAGAGGGCGATATTCTACCAAATTACATAAGTGGATGCAGAGTCAAGTTATATCAGGAACCCCTCACGGAGGAGATGTTAAATCGACTGAATACGACAAAGAAACGTAAGGAAGAGGAAAAGCGAATTAGAGAAGAAGCACATGCAGAAGCTTTAGAACGCATTCGACGAATGAAATTGAGGAGGCAAGGGAGAGATCAACCTATACCTGACACTCAAGAATCTCTAGGCTATCACATGGCCATGTGCGAGGCTTCAGGTGAACGTTCCCATAGGATAATCGATCGACAACCTTTTGTGACCCTGGAAGTAGGATAAGGAGAGAGGGCAAGGACCGTGAGAGCTTTAATTGACTCAGGAGTAGCCACTAGTGCAGTTTGAATTTCTTACTGCCAGGAACTACAATTGAAGGTCAATCCTATAGAGGCGTATCTCATAGGATTGGGAGGTGTGGAAACCCCTTGCATGGGCGAGGTGGAACTTCCCCTCTACATTCAAGAGGTTCTAATGGTAGTCAAAGTGCTAGTATGTGAAGACGAGGATCTGACCAAGCCTCTTGTCTTGGGCCTGTCACGAGGAAGGAGATAAGGAAGAGAGCTCACACACACACTCTCACTCTCAAGGAGAAGCACACACACAGATTGAGGCAAGGAAGAATGATCTTCTTCTTCTTCTATTACATAAAAGGAATGTACAAGAATGACCTAAAAAACAAGAATACAACAAGTGCAATATATAAAGACCAGTACATAAGGAAAAACCTAATGTCCGCGAATGAGTGAGCTGGCAAGAGCAAATGTGCCATCACTCTCGGTAGATAAATCTAATAAAGCTCAATGAAGTATCCCTGACATATACCGACGTGACCACTATACATGTCAGAGAAACGAAAAACTGGTACGTGTCATCCTGGATCATCACATGTTGAGCTTGATATCTCAACACTCCCCCTCAAGCTCAATGCCATATCCTGTAATCCAAGCATTTTCCGAAACTTCTTCAACTTCTGAGCTCCAAGTGCTTTGGTGAAAATATCAGCAACCTGCTCATCTGTTCTCACATAAACAAGATCAATATCACCTGCTAATACCTTCTCTCTGATGAAGTGATAATGTACCTCGATATGCTTTGTTCTAGCATGGAAAACAGGGTTCCGTGCTAACTGTATGCTACTAAGATTATCACAATAGATAGTGATAGGCTTTTGCACTTCCACACCTAAATCTGCAAGTAACATCTCCAACCATGATGCCTCACATGCTGCCATTGCAGAACCTCTATACTCAGCCTCTATACTCGACAAAGCAACAGTGGGTTGCTTCTTACTGCACCATCTAATAGCTGCACCTCCAAGTGAGAAAAGAAAACCACTAGTAGATCTTCTATCTGGAGTACTACCAGCCCAATCTACATCGGTGTATCCATGAACCTGCAAATCTACACCAACTTCATAAAACAATGCATATCCAAAGTAGCACTCACATAACGTAGAGTGCGCCTCAGAGCATCCAAATGTGGCTTCCTGGGAACCTGCATAAACTGACTTTGAAGTCCAATAGTATAACTTAGATCATGCCTTGTAATTGTGAGATATATAAGACTTCCCACAATTTTCCTATACATAGTAGCATTTTCCAATGCTTCACCTGATGTAGTATCCAATTTCAAATTCTGATCTAAAGGCATAGAAATTGGCTTACAATCAGCCATACCATACTTTTGCAACATATTCAAGGCATATTGCCTTTGTGACATCCATATACCTGTTTTTGTATGTATAAACTCAATGCCCAAGAAATAGCGCAACACACCAAGATCTTTCATGTCGAATTCCTGCATAAGAAGTTTCTTTACCTCTTTGATGCTTTCTTCATTATCACCACCTACAATCAGGTCATCAACATAAATAGCCACAATAGTGATGCCATCATCAGCCTTCCTTGCATATAGTGAGTGATCTGCATCACACATAGAAAACCCAATGCTGGTTAAGTAATCAGCAATCCTTGCATGCCATGCACGCGGAGCCTGCTTCAGCCCATACAAAGCCTTTTGCAACCTGCAAACATATTCTGGATGCTTTGAATCTTCATATCCTTGTGGCTGGTCCATATACTTCTTCCTGTAACTCACCATGTAGGAAAGCATTCTTCACATCCATCTGATGCAAAGTCCATCCTTTTGCTGTAGCTAATGCAACAAGTGTCCTAACAGTAGACATTTTAGCTACAGGGCTGAATGTTTCCTCATAATCAATGCCATATGTCTATGCATATCCTTTAGCTACCAATCGTGCTTTATACCTGCTTATGCTACCATCAGCATTATGCTTTACCTTGTAAACCCATTTATAGCCTATGGGTTTCTTTCCTTGCGGCAATGGAACCAGCTTCCATGTATCATTTTCATAAAGTGCAGCCATCTCCTCATCCATAGCTTTTTCCCAATCTGCATTACCAATTGCATCTTCAAAACAAGAAGGTTCAGCATCTTGTATTACCTTTGTCATGTAGGCACAATGGCGAGCCATAAAACTATCATATGTCAATCGTTGCACTGAATTACGTATCCTCCCACATCTTCTTGGTCCTGGGTCACTTCTCCTTGTATCATCTGCATGTGCCCTTCTTACTCCTGGAGTCTTCAGAGAGGGCAATCCAAGTTCCTCATCAATACTCTTTTTTGAACCACTTGAATCTCCATCAACATCTTCAAAACTTGCACCTGTTTTACTACCAGTAGAAAGCTTTTCTTTACCTTTCTTGGATGTATTTGATGAATTTGTTGGACTTAAGTTTCCACGCAATCTTCCACTCCATGGATTTGAGTTGGAACTATTGCTTGGTGATGCATCCGGTCCACTCAAAACTTGAGATTCTACACTAGATTTTTCAGCATCTTCTTTGTCATTTGGTTCAAGATTCAGTCCTTCTTTGACATCTGCATAGAAGCTTGACATTTCATCAAATACTACATCTCTGCTCACCTTTACCTATCGTGTGAGTGGGTTATAACATTTATATCCCTTTTGCTCAAGGGAGTATCCAATGAAGACACACTTTTCTGCTTTTGGATCAAGCTTCATCCTCAATTCATCTAGGACATGTACATATGCAATACAACCAAAAACTTTTAGATGTGATAAGTTTGGCTTTTTACCTGTAAACTTCTCTTCAGGTGTAACTTGATGTACAGCAGCAGTCGAAGTTCTGTTCATGATGTATACAGCAGTATGCACAGCTTCTGCCCAATAACAATGAGGCATATTCTTCTCAGCCATTAAGGCTCTTGCTATTTCTGCAATATGTCTGTTTTTGCATTCAGCAACACCATTCTGTTGTGGTGTGTACCTGCATGAAAACTGACGCCGAATTCCATGATTTTTTAGAAAACTGCTGAACTCATTTGACATGTATTCACCTCCTCCATCAGATCTTAATGTCTGAATGTACTTCCCTGTCTGCTTTTCCACCATAACTTTAAAATTCTGGAAGTGAGTAAACACCTCGCTCTTCTCTTTCATGAAATATACCCATACTTTGCGTGTATGGTCATCAATGAAAGTAACATAAAACCTGCAACCACCCATAGATGTGGTCTTTGCTGGACCCCAAACATCTGTATGTACTACTTCTAGTACATTCTCACTAACATTCTTGTCATGTGGAAATGATGCTCTTGACTGTTTACCAAATTGACATGCTGCACATACCTTTTGCATTTCTGCAACTTTGAAATTTGGTAGTCCATGGACAATCTCCTTTGACTGCATCAGTTTCAGCCTTTGCAAGTTTGCATGCCCAATCCGTTTGTGCCATATCTCTATATCTGCAATAACTCCTGCACCTTTTGCAAACATGGCTGCATTCATTTCAGGAATCTTCACATTTAAGGTGAACATCCTACCCACTTTGTTTCCTTTGGCAACCAATCGTCCATCCTGCTTGTACTCTTCTACATATAATCCATCAGCATTGAACCTGACTTGTAATCCCTGGTCAACCATTTGTCCAACAGAAACCAGATTCATTGTTATATTTGGAACATGCAACACATCAGCGAGATGTTTTACCTTTCCGTCCTCCATAGACAATGCTATGTTTCCTGTATGCTCAATAGGATGCGATGTATCATCACCTGTTTCAACATATCCAGGAACTGGCATTTTCTGCAAACTACTAAACCATTCTGCATGACTCGTCATGTGATTTGAAGCACCTGAATCAACATACCAGACATTATCATTTGATTTTGAAACACCAGCAGACATCGTATTCATCATGTGATGTTGAACCATAAACAACTTCTCAGAATCATCTGCACTTGTGGATGCATAGTTGTTTTGCTGCCTTCTGTTATTTTGATTCTTCAACCTGCAATCACGTTCAAAGTGTCCAGGTTTACCACAATTCCAACATCCTTTACTATCATTACGTGAATCATTTCTTTGGAAATTTCTGTGACCTCTTTGGCTCCCCCTGACTCGAAACTATTCTCTTCCTCCTGCATGATTCTGTTGTTGACCTTGGTCTTGGTTACTGTTTCCTCTTCCACTTCCAAAACCTCTACCTCTGCCTCTTCCTCTGCCAGAGTAGAATACCTGCTCAGAACTGGGCTTTCCTTGGGAGTTTGAGTCCTTACCAAGATTCTTTTCTTCAATAATCAGCATAGATACCAGATCAGCATAATTCGGAATATTTTCCCTGGTGTGTATGGAAGTTCTGAACTGCTTATATGCAGCTCCTAAACCACGAAGGCACACTTCCACCTTATCATCATCATCTACATTCACGCCAATAGATGCAAGTGACTCACATATGCTTTTGATTTTTAGAGTGTAGTCACTTACCGACATGCTCTTTTTCTCCAATGTATGCAGCTCGTTCTTGAGTTGCAATTTCCGTGCCTTTGTATTGGTCTCATACAAAGTGACCAAACTGTTCCAAGCCTCTTTTGGAGTCTTGGCATCCTGTATGTGTCCAATCATGCTATCCTGTATGCTAACAGATAGCCAATACATTACCTTTTGTGCTCCTTGATTCCATTCCTCATATGCTCTTAACTGTTTTGTAGTCCGATTCCTTTCTGGTAACTGCAGAGCATTTTCATTCTCTCCTTCGATGTACTTCCAGTAGCCTTTTCCCATCAGGAAATTCGTCATTCTGAATCTCCAAGCATGGAAGTTGTTCTTGTCCAGCTTATCGCTCATAAGCTGACTCATTCCATCTGCGTTTGCCATTTCTGCAACAATTCACAACACCACAACACACTACAAGCAGCACTTCTTCTTGAACACTGTCGCACTATGACGTCACAGTTTGATCTCAGAAAAACACAGTTTTCGTGTATCAACAGTACACGGAATTGCTTGAAATTTTGGATCTGGAATATATGAGTGTCGCCGAACACAAGGCAAGTTACAGTTTCTGAAACTGACCTAGTTTTTCTGTGGGCCCTACCTTGCGGGCTCGAAATGGAGGTCGAGATGGCTCCGAAACTTCCATCTAACAAAAACAAGTGACCCTAAAGGGATAACTTATGGAAATATTTTGAGGTCTTCTACCTTCACGACGATTTTCGTAGCAAACGGAGGCCGTTTGTGAAATCGCATTTTGTCCACGCCTTGCCGCGTAGTCTTCACCGTCGCCTTCTCCACGAGCTCTCTACAGCCACGCTGGCTCTGATACCATGTCACGAGGAAGGAGATAAGGAAGAGAGCTCACACACACACTCTCACTCTCAAGGAGAAGCACACACACAGATTGAGGCAAGGAAGAATGATCTTCTTCTTCTTCTTCTATTACATAAAAGGAATGTACAAGAATGACCTAAAAAACAAGAATACAACAAGTGCAATATATAAAGACCAGTACATAAGGAAAAACCTAATGTCCGCAAATGAGTGAGCTGGCAAGAACAAATGTGCCATCACTCTCGGTAGATAAATCTAATAAAGCTCAATGAAGTATCCCTGACATATACCGGCGTGACCACTATACATGTCAGAGAAACGAAAAACTGGTACGTGTCATCCTGGATCATCACATGTTGAGCTTGATATCTCAACAGGGCCAAGACTGGATCTATGATCATGCAGTCAACCTCAACCTAAGAAGTGGACTTCTTCAGACTTGGGTAGGCCAAAACCGCATCACAATTGAATTAGAAAATCAAGCACTTAGGCCACTAGAAGAGGCACCAAATCTTGGTCCCTCCAGGAACACACATGAAGATGACAATGCTATTCTTGTCCAAAGTTCTATGGTGCAGAAGATTCTCACTCTTGACGAAGGTGTAGTAGTCAACGAGGAATTCCCTTCTTTTCCAAGGAGGATTTGAGGCAAGCAATCCGGACAACACACGACACAAAGGAGGCAGATGATCAAAAAGTATGAGCACCAACCTGTACAATATAGAGTACCTCGTGGCATGAAGCAGATCTGGGTATGCAAGGGTGAAAAACGAGCTCCCCCATCGAGGATCACAATGAAAGCATACCCTAGGCCACACTCTAGACAAATCATTTCTATTTGGGTTCCCAAGCAGTCAATGAAGGCTTTCCCAAATGCTAGACAGATATGGGTGCCCAAGACTTGCTTACGAGCTCAAATAGCTTCACCTCCATTCACAAGATCGAATCAACACTCACAAGCACTCTCGACACAAATCCTCAGGCAAACACTTATGCCCCACACCATTACATCTTCGGTCACACCTAGGAATGTGGGGAGATGGGTACCCAAAAGGTCCCAAATCCAACACACTCCAGTCTACAAACCTTCACACATCATCACCAATAAAAGCTACGATTCCACCATCAAAGTTTGGAGACTTAAACCCCGTGTCAAACCCCCTGACCCACTCTTGTAAATCCATCCACTCTGATGAAGGAGCATTCTGAGTACATTGCACACCCAAAGTATGCATCTAGGATGAACACTAAGAGTCTAACCAACATTCAAACACATCACAAACATCTCACCCACTAACCACATACCACTTGGAATGTCATGTTAGTATTGTGGAGGGAACACGATAACGACTGGAGACATTGAAGGGATGAGCACCTTCGACTTCGAATCATTCTTGCAAAATACCCAACTCTCCAATGTCGAATTCTTCTCGGACACAGAAGAACAGGGCACCTCTTCACAAAGATGGAGGAAATCCATAGAAGGCCGCCATGTACATTGGGGTGACAATCAGCAAGGTCAACAACAAGGACACCTAGAAGAAGAAGAAGCAAAAGAAGAAGAAACTGTTGATATATTTAGGTAGTGATGTGTGTGAACACTCTAGGACCACCGGGGCACTTTTTTCCCTCTTTAGGAGGTTTTTTTCCCCCGGCTTGTATATACGCCTATTGCCCTAATGGGCTACTTATCTTTGTACATTCTCTAGTAATACATTCAATATTGTGTGTTTGTGCTCCAAGCTTCTTCTTCTTCCTTGTGCTGTTCGCGTGCTTTCGCAGACGTCTATCTCCAACAATTGGTATCAGAGCAGGTCGTCGCTTCTTCTAGGGCGCCGTTGACACTCCTCCGTTTGCAGTCTCAGATTCGCACGAAATTTGGTGAGCATACTCAGGGTGTTTCCGAGATCAAAACAGCTTCGTTGTGTGGTGCCGAAATCGCGATCTGAGCTCGTTTCGGCCTCCGAACGCACTATCGAAGCACTTGTGCAGGCTATTTCGTCCTTTTGTGCCAAAGGTATATACCAGTTTCTGTTCGCCAGTTTAAGCGTCTCGAAGTCTGCTACAGGTCTAGCAGAACTTGTCTGGGCAGTTCCGTTCAACTTTTTGAGATACAGTCAATTTTCTGCATCAAGGTATTTTAGTCACCGGCCATGGCTGAAAGCAGTGATGTATTCCATATGTTGGCTGTTGAGGATAAGTTGGATGGTACCAACTACCCATTATGGGCTTATATGATGCGACATGTACTGGTTGCAAAAGGACTGTGGAACATTGTGCAGGGTGTTGAAAGACGTCCTGTTACACCTGCGACTATAGGTACTACAAATACAGGTGCTGGAGGTACTGGAGCTAATGAAGATGGTGTCAAAGATGATATTCCGCAGATTCCTGTTCGTGCTGCTGTTTCTGTTGCACCTACTGCAGAGCAGATTCGTTGGGATGGCAGAGATGCCCAGGCACATGCATTGATAGCCTTGTTTGTCAAACATGCCATTATTCCTCACATTCGCTCTTGTAGAACAGCAAAGGATGCTTGGGATACACTTACCACTTTGTACCAAGCTAGAAATGAGGCTCGTGTTGCTTACCTCCGAAAACAGTTGGAGAGTGAGCACATGAATGAAGGTGATTCTATGGACAGTTTTCTTACAAAGATCAAAGACCTGAAGGAACAATTGATTTCTGCTGATGAGGTTATACCAGATAGCTCACTTGTGCAGACCGTTCTGAATGGTCTTCCTGATTCATATCAGAGTTTTGCCTCTACTCTTCGGTTGATGATGAAAGGCAATCCGAATGCCTTGTCATTTGAGGAATTGGCTAGTCAAAAGGACAAAGGAAAATGGAGCTCTTCTACTAGTAAGCAAAAATCTGCAAATGCTACACAATCGAAGAACCAGGATAAAGATGAAAAGAAATCAGAAAAGCAGAAATTGTTCTGCAAGTACTGTAAAGGAAATGATCATATTATAAAGAACTGTCCAAAATTGGCTGCTAAAGAGGCAAAGAAGAAAGAGGCTGGAATGGTTGTTGCAGAGGCCTCTACACCAAAAATAGAGTCTGCAAATCTTGTGCATGAAGAAGAATGGGCGTTTACTACTGTCTGCAGTTTTGAACCATCTTCTCATGATCAGTGCATGTCTGCAGTAGACTCAGATGTTTGGTACTTTGACAGTGGGGTGACCAAACATATTACCTCGCAGCGCAGTTTCTTCTCTTCACTCGAGCCTGCCCCTACAGGGAATACTGTCACATGCACCAATAACTCCTCTTATCCTGTTATGGGAGTTGGTAAGATCATTCTGACTACTGCTGATGGTAGTTCTTTCACTTTGTCAGATGCTTTATTTGTGCCAGGGATAAAAAAGAACTTGTTATTAGTTTCTGCATTAGCCAAGATTGGCTTGGTTGTGAAATTCGTTTATGACAGGTGTACAGTCCATGATCTCTCAAATGGTGATGTGATTATTGCTTCTGGCATCTTATGTCGTGGGCTGTATAAGCTCATAGACTATGAAAGATCCGTGAATGATTCGGCATGTGCAGTTCATGATTCTCAGGCTATGTCAGATGCAAAGCTTTGGCATGCACGCTTTGGTCATCTGAATTTTGCTAGTTTGTTACGCCTGCAGAAATCTGAAATGGTGTCCTCCTTGCCCAAACTTGAGGCACCTGGAAAACATGTTTGTGAAGGCTGTATTTTGGGCAAAATGCAGCGTTCTTCCTTTCCAAAAGATGGTTCAGTTCGGGCTACGCAGAAATTGCAGCTTGTACATAGTGATGTCTGTGGTCCTATGTAGACACCCTCTTTTGGAAATTACCTTTACTTCGTGACTTTCATTTATGATTTTTCCAGGCATGCATGGGTATATCCACTCAAAGCAAAGTCCGAAGTGTTCATGTGCTTCAAACAGTTTTTGGTTTTGGCTGAAAATCTGTCAGCATGTAAAATGGGCACCCTCCGTTCTGATCGAGGGGGGGAATATATGTCTTCAGATTTTAATGCATTTCTGGCTGAACGTGGGATAAAACACCAGTGTACAGTACCGTATACACCTCAACAGAATGGAGTTGCTGAACGAAAGAACAGGTCACTCATGGAGATGGCGAGGTGCATGGTCAAAAGTCAGGCTTTACCACATAGTTTCTGGCTTGAGGCTGTCATGTGTGCAGCATATGTACTGAACAGGTGTCCCACTAAAGCGTTGCAGTCTATCACTCCATATGAGGCTTGGCATGACCGCAAGCCATCTATTGCTCATCTGCGTGTTTTTGGTTGTTTGGCATATGCATTAGTGCCTGAACAACATCGCAAAAAATTGGATGATAAGGCAGTAAAATGTATTTTTGTTGGGTACAGTTCTGAAAGTAAAGGCTATCGTCTGTATCATCCACAGACTAAACGCATTCTGGTTAGCTGTGATGTTGTCTTTGTGGAAGATGCTATTCAGCCATTGCTTTCATGTACTAAGGAGACATCTGTTAGCTCCAAAGACATGTATGATACTTTGATGCCTCTTTTTACAGGTGGACAGGCTAGTGCTGGTCCTAATGAGGCAACTTCTCAGCCTTTGCAGGTTTCATATGATGATGCAGATCATTCCATTTCTGATGCAGATTTACATGATGCACTTGCTGATGAGAGAGCTGATATTGAGCAGGCAAAAACTATGCCAAAATGGCTGGTGCAGACTTTGCGTGACAGCAAATTAGATGCACCTTTGTCATATCGTACTCGTTCAGGCTCTCATAGTGCCTCCTTTGCATCAGATTGCTATGCTATGGCTGCATCTAGTCTCTGTGATGAGAATGAGCCTGTTTCTTTTGATGAAGCACAGAATTCAGAAAATTGGATGGCTGCTATGCAATCTGAATATGATGCTATAATGAAGAATGGTACATGGTCCTTATGTGACTTGCCTCCTGGCAAGAAGGCCATTGGCACTAAGTGGGTATACAAGCTGAAGCGTAAACCTGATGGTACCGTTGACAGGTATAAGGCTAGGCTTGTTGCAAAGGGTTATGCGCAGGAAAGAGGCATTGATTTTGATGAGACCTTTGCACCTACATGCCGTATGACTACTGTTCGGAGCATTTGTGCACTTGCAGCCCATCATGGTTGGGATGTACATGAGTTGGACATTAAAACAACATTTCTGAATGGTGACTTGCATGAAGAAGTGTATGTTTTTCAGCCCCGTGGCTTTGTGCAGAAAGGGCATGAAAACCAGGTTTGCAGGTTAAAGAAGGCATTATATGGTTTAAAGCAAGCACCACGTGCTTGGTATGAGAAGATACATGCCTATCTGATTGCACATGGTTTTGAGAACAGTCCAACTGAAAGCACCTTATATGTTAAACGTGCTAATGATGTGCTTCTGATCATTGTTGTCTATGTTGATGACATGCTGCTCACTGGTCCTATTGAGACACATATTGCTGGTTTTAAGGCTGATTTGCATGCCTCATTTGAGATGTCTGATTTGGGGCATTTGCATCACTATTTGGGCATTCAGTTTATGCACATTGATGGTGGAATGGCTTTGTGTCAAACGAAATATATTGACACATTATTGCAGCGTTTTGGCCTTGAAGACTGTAAGCCTATTGCCACTCCTATGGAGACAGGTTTACGATTGAGTCTTCATGATGCTGGAGATGCATTTGATGCTGTTCTCTATCAGCAGGCTGTTGGATGCTTGATTTACTTATGCATTACTCGGCCAGATATTCAGTTTGCTGTCTCACAGATGAGCAGGTTTATGCATTGCCCAGGAGTCACGCATTGGAAAGCGGTTAAGCGCATCTTTCGCTACTTGAGTGCTACTCGGCTACTTGGGTTGTTTTATCCCAAGGGGGGATCACTACCGCCAGATTTGCATGCTTTTTCTGACTCAGATTGGGCTGGTTGCTATGACACTCGTGTGTCCACCAGTGGTTTTTGCTTCATGCTTGGTAGCTCATGTATACCTTGGTTGAGCAAGAAGCAGCCTACTGTGGCCACTTCCAGTTGTGAGGCTGAGTATAGGGCAGCTTTCACAGCGACTGTTGAGTGTGTGTGGCTCAGACGCCTTATGGCTGATTTGGGTGTTGGCTAGTCTTCTGCCACCACCATCTTCACTGACAGTCAGAGCGCATTGGCAGTTGCGAGGAACCCTATGTTCCATGCTCGCACTAAGCACATTGAGGTGCATTATCACTATGTCAGGGAGAGGTTCTCTGCTGGGGAGATCGGCTTGGCATATGTGCCCACGCAGGAGAACATTGCATACCTTTTCACGAAGGCTCTGCCTAGGGAGAAGTTTGAAGCTTTTCGCAAAGCTTTGGGCTTACTTCCTTTTGTGGAGTGATTTCCACATAGCTTGGCACTTCCTTATACATGAGTGCCAGCTCCTTGTTCACCGCATCACTCCCAGGGGGGATTTGTTGATATATTTAGGTAGTGATGTGTGTGAACACTCTAGGACCACCGGGGCACTTTTTTCCCTCTTTAGGAGGTTTTTTTCCCCCGGCTTGTATATACGCCTATTGCCCTAATGGGCTACTTATCTTTGTACATTCTCTAGTAATACATTCAGTATTGTGTGTTTGTGCTCCAAGCTTCTTCTTCTTCCTTGTGCTGTTCGCGTGCTTCCGCAGACGTCTATCTCCAACAGAAACCACCGGAACCCCCGCATATACAGCATAACTACAAAGGCTGTATCAAATCATGGAACGAGTGCGATCGCAACAACTGCTCACTGAAGAGAGCAGTAGGGTGCTCATGGCTTAACTCTTGGAAGAAGCTGGAGTTGACTCAGAATTCAATGAGAGTCTCTTATTGGTGGCAGAAACTTATGGTGTAGTAGAAGCAATTCGAACAGCTATACAGAAACCCCCCGTTCAATACGATCCGCGACGATTCCAAACATGACCACAGTCTGGCAAAAATATCCAGATCCCAACTACTACAGGGGAAAGACCTATTCTTACATCTAAACCCATTGAGACAACCTCCCAAGCAGCTGTAACTTCTGGCCAAGAGCACTCAGTCACCCATGACGAATCAACCGAGCCACTACCACCCACACCCCAACTTGCCTCCTAGAACAGAAGCCATGGAGATCACCTCGACCACTCAACCCACCGAGCAAACCTTCATCTTCCGCACTCCCACCTCCAGTTCAACCTTTTTCTCCACCTGTGAAAACCCACTCTATGAAGCCACCACCATCACAACCCAATCCCCCGAATCGCTCATGGAAATAGCCATAGGTCAACCAGCCCCCACACCCTCAGCCATAGGCCATCCATATTCTTTGGATTTTCGACCACCACGCCACCTTTCATGGCCTTTCCACCTCCAAGAGCTCACCTCCAAACCCCCGTCCCGCCAATCCTCCAATCCCTCCATACCTTTCTATCCAGAACGTTCCAACACAGGTCTCCACCTTTTCCTTTATTTTCAGTTCCCGCACCCACTTCTCATCTATTCACCACAATCACACACACACCACCTACTGTTCCAATGTATATGGTAGACACCACACTTGCATCCACCCCCGAAAGTATGGATATTTCGCCACCCACAGCACCTCCCCCTCCCCCCACACTTCCACCTTCTCCCATTCCCCCTCCACCAATTTCACCCACACACACATCTCCAATAGACACATCATTCACTCTTTCACCTCCCCAATCCCCTCCTCTTGCATCTTCCATTGTACAAACCACACCCTCATCCATAGGCAATGCATTGGACACCATGCTCACATGTATATCACAGTTAAGGATAGAGTACAATCAGCTCTAGCAACATGATGCACTACTGCAAGAGCACTCGGAGGTGCTACAAAATTGTCTTGCTGTAGTAGAAGAGGAGAATGCTCATCTTCAGGCCCAATTCCAAACTTTACAAGAGGCTCATAGCATATTGGAAGTACAGTTACAGAATACAGACCAAGAAGCAATACAAGTGGTAGAAGGCCATCTACAAACACAACTAGAATGCAATTCAAAACTTCAACAAAATATGGCACTTCTCAGAAGACACCTTGCAGCCGCTCATGAAGAGAATCGACACCTGCAACTACAGAATCAAGAAAATCTAGAAGTAGCCATCGAAAGCACACCAGGGGCACCCATCAGTCCCTCAAAGTTTCAAGTTGTAACCCTTGACAATATCAAGATCATCTTGGAAGACTATGCTACTCTACTCGAAGCACATGACCAGTTATCCGAGGAATTGGGTCAATTGAAGCAGAAACAACAAAAAGAAACAACGACTGCCTCTCAAACCACCTCCTCCGCGGATTCACTTCTCACAGAATTAGAGGCCCTAAAAGATCTCCAGAAACAGGTCACAGAATTGCAAGCACGCTTACTATAATATGAGAGACCACCTTCCCCACCAGAGGCTCCCACCGATGAAGAAACGGTACACATTCCTGTGGAACAGACATTTGAAGAGGATTATGAGCCGCAACCCATCCCAAGGGGACGACAAACAGAAGAAGGCCAAGATACTTTTGAAGCGCCACAACCTCCATGGTTAAAGCAGGTGGAAGAAATTGAGAGTTCTCATGAAGAGCGCACAGTAGTGAAAAATCAGGCCATGAGAGTCATAGAAGAAACTGTGTTACAATCTGCTTACTTCAAGAACCTGTCATCTAGACGCCTTATCCTCTCATCAGAACTCCAATATAGGCCTTACTATGTTATTCTAGCCAATTATAATGCAGAAATACAGAGAGTCATGGGTAAGACCCCTTCATTCGCTACCCAGTTTCAACCAGAAGACCTTCCTTCAGAAGCATAGAAAGGTAGAATCTATCAATCGACAGGGCGGAAAAAACTTCTAGAGACATATCCTGAAATGCTTCGCACTTGGAACCGCGCTCCATTGCATCTACTGTACAATCCATGTTATGGCCCCGTTCCACGACGCAGATCATGGAAGACATTCAACATAAAGGTGCAAAAAAATGCTCAATGTAAGGAGTGGCTCAATTATCCGTACATCGCGCCACCACAGGGACCACCATCAGTAGCATACATGATGGAAACGATTCAACATTGGATGCCTCGACTGAAGCCCATGCCGGATGTTGTAGCCCAAATGATGCTCAAAATTTTGGACATGATGCAAGTAGTGCTTAAAACTTTTAGAAATGTGGAAGCACCATAGGTACGGCTACTGGGGTTTACTCATGGAAATTACGATTTGGTGTATGACATGAGCAGCACCCCCAGCATTCGTGTGGCTTATGCTTGGCATGCACGCATCAAATACCTCCCCGCATGCTACAAACAGACATTTGAAGACATGTTCAGATCAAGTTTCTGGGAGTATCACTCGGAAGTATTGGCACCGAAGCCTATGCACTTGCTTCATCTCTTTGCATGTGAACAAACAATGTACAACTACTACACGACACCGCAACCCGATGTCCCAGGTGCAATCAATTGGGATGCGCTACAAGCTAATCTAGCACGAGGATTAAGGATAGGAGAACATGAACTCACCACCAACATCATCCAATACTATATTGACCATCCTATAGAACACAAGTCTGTCAGGGGCGATAGATGCTGGGAAGGGGGGAGTATTGGCATCCAAGTCATATGAAGAGCATACAGGCACAATGGAGCAGTCATGCACAATACGGCAACAAGGCCTAATCATTTTTTTCCATAAAGCATTTCCAATTCAAGTGATTTTTATCACTACACACACATTGTAAATTCCGTTTCTAGTAGAATAGACTCCATTTTGTTCAAGCCGAGGAGTCCTCAAGCTTGAGGAGTATTAGAATTAGCTACGTACCATTTTTCATAATTTTTAGACTCCGTTTGAGCCCTCAAATAGGCTCTAGAACCTAATTTTTAACTAGGCCGGACACTAGGTCTGGACAAGGCCAAAGCTAGTCAAAAAACTATAAAAAGAGCTAGAGAGCTCATTTTTGGGGGTTAGATTGTTTGTGAATTGAGCTTATGTAAGAGACTTTTTGACTAATGCAAAAAACTCCATTGTTCCTCTCCTTGTTCTTGCCTTGTGTGCGTGTGTGTGTACGTGTGTGCATGTTTGTGTGCTT